>OX031070.1:22751441-23367402 GCA_943736015.1 Tridacna crocea
GAAATAATGCCTTAGACCTTCAGTTTTAGAACTCTAAAATATTTTACTTTATGTGCAACAAGACTGACCTCATGAAAGCTATGCTTTGCACTTAACCTTTTACCACACAATCCTGAGTTTTAATGACCTTGAGGAAGAAGGCATTTAAAAACATTATGGGAAAAAGAGAAGATGCTGGTAACCAGCATTTCATAAAATGCTGGTAACCAGCATTTTCTCCATTTCCTGCAATGTTTTCTACTTTATCATAGACAATGTCCATCATCGGAGTCACATTTAATTTGCTATCTTCAAATACTTTTAGGGCGGAAAACTCTAACATTAAAAATTTTTGTCATTTGGTACAGTGTTCATGTATAATGTATCTTATATTTTTGTAACAGATCAGAATGCATGTTCAAAACAAAGATCAGATCAATTGCTTCATGTATTTTAAACCAACCATTGATTTGAAAGGGATAATAAATTTCTAGATAATGTGTGCCATGGAAGGTAGTGGAAAATGAATGTTTTCAGGCAGTTCCAGTAACTCATAGCTTTTGAAAAAGTTACTACTTGAATGTTTTTTACACAGACAGATCATGCATGGTTTTTGAAAGTGTTGAAAGAAAAAAGGAAATTCATGCAGCCTAGATAAAGCATATACATGTACTTTCAAAGTGTAGCACTGTGCTGAATTGATATTTCCACGCAGTGAATGTCATGTAGTGGAACATTCATGATGTTTGAAACTGGAAATCATTACTTCCATGCCATGTAGGTCATGCAAAGCTTCTGAAAGTGGTGAACAACATGCATGGCTTAAGTTATGACAGATACATTAGAAAACCTTACTGATAAACGCAACACAAGATCATGAGGAGAAAAGCAGTACATGTACTTTATATTCTTATCAAGAGTAACAATTTGCCAAATGGTTCCTTGACTGTCACAAACTCTTTGTAAGACAAATGAATACAAAACTGAAAAATCTTTCAGTTTTTTTAGTTAATTCTACCAATATACTCTTGTTAATAAGGATGTGATAACCTTTTCCCAAGCAATCCCTGGTTTTTACGACCCCGAGATAGAAGCAACATTGTGGGAAAAGGAGAAAATGCTGGTAACCAGCATTTTCTCTTCTTCCCACAATGTTTTTGACCCTGCTGGAAACAAATTTCTAACTCTGAAATCCCTTCATTTTGTCATATGCTAATGCTTTCAATTTGGACCAGTCTAAAATTTTGTTGTTTGGTACAGAGTTAATAAGGATGTATTAACCCATTACCACACAATCCCTACTTTTGACCCCCCTGAGAAAGAAGCCTTTTGAAAACACTGTAGGAAAAGGAGAAAATGCTGGTAACCAGCATTTTCTCCTTTTCCAAGAGTGTTTTCTACCCTTCCCAAAAAGAATTTCAATTTTTCTGTCACCTTTATTTTGTCGTCTGCAAATGCTTTCAATTTGAACCAGTCTAAAATTTTGTCATTTGGTAATGGGTTAAGGCAGTGAAAAAGTACACCAGATATATGTGGAGCATTTTGAACTTGTCATGGTAAAAAACTTGTATCATGTTAATCTAATGCATACAACAAAGGTGAGTTTCAAGTCATATCAGTGAAGTAAAATGCTTACTTCACACTAATCTTATCATAAATATATCTTGAAAATCTTGAGAAAGCATTAGCTGGTAAGATCTTAGTATGGTTGTGAATATGGAAGCAGGGTTTTCCATGACTCCCCGTTTCTTTGAATTTTGACCCCTAAATTTTCTAAATGATCCCCCAAAATTTCGTAGTTTGTCTTCATTTCTTCATTTGAAGGGGGTCATTTTTGGGGCCAAATGACCCCCATATAAGAGAGTCAAGGGAAAAACCCTGTCAGGAAGATTATTGATCCAAGCTGAAAAACTATGTGCAAGCACCATTACTAAACTACTAAGTACCTTTATTTCATATCATGCAGAAAGGGGAGGAAAGAAAATGGGTAGAGGACATATACATTGTGCATAGAAAATGAAGACTGCTGATTATTGTAATTCTTTCACTGCTATTAGCCAACATCAATACCTTTACCATGTGGCAGAAATCAAGATCACACATCATAGAATATGCATTATTTTACTTTTGCTGCGAAAGAGGTAAACTGAAAATTAATTGTCGTTTAACTGGCAGTCTAAACATGAATACAAAAAATCACCTTTTTCGTGAAAGGACAGACAGGCAGACAGGTCAAGCATTTAGGGATAAAAAAGCAAAACTAAAACCTATAAAATATGGTTTGGTTAAATAGTGCAAAATTCTGGCATGGACATTAGTAGAGTGAACTGAATAATGAAAATAAGCTTTTATCGCCGGTATTACTGGTACAAAGATAGAATCTTCTTGTACTGAAAAGATTGTTATATTTTTTCATCAAAGCAACAAATCTATTCTTTTTATATTTTGTAAATACAGAATTCATCAGGAAAGAGGTTCTGACCGAAGCCAATAGGTATCCTTCAAACTTAACCCTTTACCAAACAATCCAGAACTTTTGAGTTTTGGAAAGGCTGTTTGAATACAATGTAGAAAAAGTAGAAATATATATATCCTTATAAATTAAAATTCCACCATATGAACCATGATGGATTTTTCATGCCTTGAATACGGACAAGTCTATTATTGTCCGGATATATTTAACCCTTTACCAAATGACAATAATTTAGGCTTATCCAAATCCAAAGAATTTGCAGACAACAAAGCAAAAGTGACTGAAAACTTGAATTTTTTTTTGTGAAGAGTAGAAAACATTGTGGGAAAGGGAGAAAATGCTGGTTTTCTCCTTTTCCCATAATGTTTCTAACGGCTTCTTTCTTGGGGTCGTCAAAAGGAGAAATTGAGTGGTAATGGGTTAAAGAGAGCTATTTGACTGAACTGCAAATTTCCCCTTCAAGGCTCTTTTGGAAAGAATATCAGGTATAAGTTCTTGGGTACTGTAGATCCAAGATCATACAGCACACAACCTGTGCAGTCTAATTTCGAAAAAGATTGCTGCAGAAGCAAGTAAAGATTTCCTTTGCACTGTTAGTATACACTCTCTGCCAAGTAACTTATCTTTTTACACTTATTCATACTGAAAGTGTTTGCAGACAACAGTTTAAATGCAAATGATGGAAATTTTCTTTGAAAGAATAGCAAATACTGTTGAAAAAGGAGGACGTCTGAATACCTGAATTTTCTATTGTTTCCACAATAATCCTGTTTTCTCATGGCTGTTAACTCTTTACCAAACGACAAATTTATAGACTGGTCCAAATTAAAAGCATTTGCAGACAAAAAAATAAATGTGACTGAAGGATCAAAATTTGATTTGGGAAGGGTAGAAAACATTGTGAGAAAAGGAGAAAATGCAGGTTACCAGCATTTTCTTTTTTTCCCACAATGTTTTCAAAAGGCTTCTACCTCAGGGTCGTCAAAAGTCGTCATTGTGTGGTAAAGGTGAAAACATGATTGTATGGTAAAGTGCTAAATGGCTCTGATGGTTAATTTTAGCAATTGCAGGACTGCATTATTACAGTCCAATCAACAATTAAATACATAATTAGATCACAGAGGAAAACATTTTAACTTTTGAATTTCAGAGTATCTATGACTCGATTGAACACAATCTTTTACACAGTTTATTCATGATATTCCAGCATGTGGTGAAAAGCTTATTTTCTAGCAGAGTAATCTTGGCCTGTATATTCATAAACCATTCTCAGTCCAGTTCAGATTCTTCATTCCACAACTATTCATCTGATTGGCCGACATACAGTGTACAGCATACAATGGCTAGTTTTGGAATTAAGCAACAATGTTAAATTCAGAATGGTCATTGAAGACAGCCTGTAGTGTACGAAACAAGCAGAACAACATAGACCGACACCATCATACTTACATATGAAATGTACATGAGTGTATTTAACTACCAGAACTATCTGCCCGAGACAGGCTGATTTTGGATTGTCCCACAATCATTGCACAACTACAGGTAAAACAGACAAAACTTCATGCAAGGATTCATTTTGAAGGTAGCTTGACAATAATTACTGATGCATTTGTTCATATATTACTTAATAGGCTGATAAATTACCTGTTTTATATACAACATTTGAAAAGAAGTCAAGATTGAATTATAATATATATGTGAAATGATACTGAAACTTAATTAAATAAAGAATGAAACATTATTTGATGATCCAGTTTTCTTAGAATTCTGGATATAACAAACTGTAAAAATTGTCCTTATCTATATCCTTTGTGATACATGTATTGTGGTAACTGAAGAAATTATGCATTATGAGTATTTCTCCATTTAGTTATAAGAAATCATCTGTAAAATGTCATGATAAAACTTGGGCTGAAACAAGTAAGTGTTCATCCTATAAAATATGTGAGCTACATGACTGTATCTATCAGTACAGCCAGTTAAAATATTGCATAAAGATATGTATATAGAGCACATTGGTTTTTTTTTCGGTGAAAGATCAAAATTTATTTCACCATCGGTAATATTTTCACGAGTGGTGCAGCCACGAGTGAAAATATTACTGGTAGTGTTCATGCGATGAAATAAATTTCGATCTTTCACCGCAAAAAATAAATATTCTATTTATTTCATGCTTTTAACCCTTTCTAGGAGGAGCTTTATCAAAATCCAGTACAATTCCTTTCCGTTATTCCCCCTGGCATACCCCTTCCGCATAGCAACGCATTACAACATTACATCAAGCGCGAGAAATATAAGGTATAATTATGACGTCATATTTCCCATCTGGTTGTGAGGCACGCGCAATTTACCTAGGAAACAAGAACGTGAAAATCGGTATTTTCACTGGTGGTACTAGTCCAAGATCGAAAAATATTTTCACTGCTATTTCTCGATATCCTACCCGAAAACATGAAATAAGAAATAATATACTTCTCAAGATTTTATATATATTTTTTTTCAACCTTTTGCCAGATTACAAAGTTTTAGACTCTTGCATACTGACAACATGGGCATACAACAAAATAAATGTGGCTCAAATGGTGCCATTTGTCTCAAATGATTCTGCCTATAAAAGAGTAGTAAAAAGTTTAAGTAACTCATTACCAAACAACAAAATTTTAGACTGGTCCAAATTAAAAGCATTTGCAGATGACAAACTAAATGTTGTTAAAATGCTGATTTCTTTTTTTCAATCGGTAGGAAAACATTGTGGGAAAAGGAGAAAATGCTGGTAACCAGCATTTTCTCCTTTTCCCACAATGTTTTCAAAAGGCCTCTTTCTAAGAGTCATTAAAAGTCTGAATTGTGTGGTAAAGAGTTAAACATGTGTTTTATAATACAAAAACTATAAATCTTTAATATTAGCAGTTTTTTCTTGGACGTCAGTTAACAATATTGCATTATATTCAAAATGGACTAGTTACGGTATCTAACCCTTCACAAAACATT
Organism: Tridacna crocea; assembly: GCA_943736015.1. NCBI lineage: Eukaryota > Metazoa > Mollusca > Bivalvia > Cardiida > Cardiidae > Tridacna > Tridacna crocea. Next base: position 22,756,885 of record OX031070.1, read on the forward strand.
TCGGAACTTTAACAACTAAGAGGGGAACACAAGCTTTTCAAACTATTGCAGAAAAACGGAAAAATACTGGTAGTCCAGCTTTTTTTTATTTTCCAAATTGGATTTTACTCTTTCAGAAACAAATCCTACCATTTGAACCATTTTAATGTTTTAACATACAATCCCAACCTTAACACCCCTGAGAAAGAAACCTTTTGAAAAACATTGTGGGAAAAGGAGAAAATACTGGTAACCAGCATTTTCTCCTTTTCCCACAATGTTTTCTACCTTCACAAAATGAATTTTAAATTTTCAGTCACTGTTATTTTGTCTTCTACATGTGCGTTCGATTTGGACAAGCTTAAAATACTGTTGTTTGTTTGACGAGTTAATTGCACTTGGATATAGAGTAATTACATTTAGACCTTCAAGTCAGTAGAGCTCTGCACTGCACTATTTTGGCTATTAGAAGACTTCAAAATCTGTATTTTATAAACTTTAACAATATCATGGTTACGAAAACAAAATATTGTTTTACCACCTTTGAATCTCAATAGCTTACATCCTAAAATGTTCCACTGCATGTACTAGTATATTCTTTGGTGTTTTTATCACCTTGATCTTGATAATAAACAGAGAACTGAAAAGGTTTTCTTTTATAGATTGCTGTATCTATATTTCTAAAACATATATACCTTTTAAAAGATTTAAAACTTTTTGCTGTAAAAAAAAAATTAAGAACTGCTGCAAACAGAAACAAGGCTGGAACATGAATGACAATACAAAATATTTGTAAAACATAACATGATACTATCATAGGAGTTCAATTTAGTGACAGAATACCTTTAAACAGCAAGATTCTTCACCTTCTCCCGCACAGCACTGACATAAGAGTAGATCAACACAGCTGACTTTCTGAAACAAAATGGGAAAAAAATAAATACATCTAATTAACCCTTCACGAAACTGATCCTGACTTTTAACAACCCTTAGAAAGAAGCTTTTTGAAAATATTGTAGTAACCAGCATTTTCTCCTATTCCCACAATATTTTATAACCTATCAACGTAAAATTGCACCATTTCCGCCATAATTAAATTGTCCTCTCAAATGCTTTCAATTGGGATATGGCAAAAATTTTATCCTCTACTTAAGGGTTAAACCCTATATCCAGGTTCACTCCTTAACCCTTCACAAAATTATAGAATTTTACACTGACACAATTTCAGAGCATTTGCAGACAATATAATGTATCAAACTAAGCTTCCACCAAGGTATTTGTCTTTGTCATGGTAGAAAACATGGCGGGAAAAGGAGAAAATGTTGCTTACATGCATTTGCTTCTTTTCACATGTTCTTAATCTTCTTCCAAGGGGTTGTTGAAAATTTGGATTGAGTGGTAAACTGTAAACCAAGCAGCCCCATGTTTCTGCAAATCCAAGGAAGGTTTTGGAACATGTTGGGGGAAAAAGAGAAAAAGTTGGCAACCAACTGTTTCTAAAGCTTTTTTCCAGAGTGGAAGTTTACAAAAATGTGAAAACATGTCTCACTTTCTTTCCTGGACAGATCTTGTCCAGACATCCATTGACACTGGGGTTACAACAGTTACAGGAATCTGAAAGGGATATGCAGCATTTACAGCAGCCACCACTTTCCTCCTTCCCACATGGAGCACACTCACAACTGCATGTACCTCGAGACTGAAAAAAAAAACATACACACACAAGTGAAATACAGAGAAAACCTGTACCAACTCTTAACCACACAATCCCAAGTTTTAACAACTTTGAGTAAAATGACTTTGAAAATAATATGGAAAAAGGAGAAAATTTTGGTGACCAGTATTTTCTCCACTAACCAAAATGTTTTTACTCTTCCAAGGGTAAGTTTTAGTTTTAGAGTCAAATTTAATTTGTCATCTACAGATCTTTTCAAAATGGACCTGTCTACAATTATTTCCTTTGATAAAGCGTCAAGACACCATCCAAGGCAAGAAAGACAATGAGTCTCTCACTGAAGGTGGTCTTCTATTTTGAGTTAACTTAACTCTTCACCACACTATCTACAGTTTTGACAACACTGATGAAGAAGGCCTCTGAAAAAAGGAAAAGACGAAAAAAAATGCTGGTAATAAGTATTATCTCCTTTTCCTACATAGTTTGCTAGCCTATCTTTCAGCTTTGTTAAATATTGGTATTGTGTAGTAAAGAGTTAAAAAAGTCCTTTCTTTTCAACTGATGTGTTTAACTCATTACCACACAATCCCTACTTTTGACGTCCCTGAGAAAAAAGCCTTTAGAAAACATTGTGGGAAAAGGAGAAAATGCATTTTCTCCTTTTCCAACAATGTTTTCTACCTTTCACAACACAAATTTCAAATTTTCAGTCACTTTTATTTTGTCATCTGCAAATGCTTTCAATTTGGACAAGCCAAAAATTCTTTTGTTTGGTAGTGAGTTAAGTTTTAACCTAGGTTACCTCGCTGCACTAGTTCTATCCACATACTTATGGCAATCACTCAGCCTTGTACAATTTATGCTTATTCACTTTTTCATCATATTGTTTTTATTCTATTCAATTGGATCTTTCCTAGCCCGATCTGTAGTCTATGTTGTTCTATTTACCCTTGTCTCATAGATTTGAAATTTGTAACCCCTATGATAAGCTGCCGACTGGATTTTCTTAGCTATACTCTTTGAAGTGAATACCAATCAAACACCACATATCACGATCCTTTTGGTAATATATACTGTATGCACTTTGACAGTCCATCATCTGGTGTTGGAATGCATCCCAAAACTTTATTTAACCCTAGCCTAAACAATGAATTTAGACTCTTCCAAACTGAAAGAGTTTGCAGATGACAATGTTAAATTTGATGAAAAAAAAAAAAGGCAGAAAGTTCTCCGATAGGGTAGAAAAAATTGTGAAAAAAGGTGAAATTGCTTGTTACAAGCAATGTCTCCTTTTCCCAAGATTTTTTCAAAAGAGTTGTCCTGCAGACACATAAAAACAGGTTTGTTTGGGAAAGTGTTCAGCCTTTACCATTCAGCATAATGTTTTTCTGCCATGTTGAAAAATTTTACAGACACTTTAATGTTTCAAGTTGTAGTGTTTTTCATTGCACAGGTAGCAAACTTTGTGAGAAAGGAGGAAACGCTGGTGACCAGCATTTTCTCCTTTTCCCACAATGCTTTCAAGAACTATTGCTGTCAAGGTCATAAAAAGTAGGGACTGTGTGGTAAAGGATTAATAGATGGGTTACAGTGAAAGTTTAAATAAATATTGTTTGTCTTCTTTTTTGTAAAAAATACCCAACAATTCTCTCCTTCAACCCATAATTTGATATGTACATGTATAGCAAACAAATTAGCTGGTTTGATTATTGCTTTAAAAATAGAGTGCAAATAGTGTTTACACATATTTTGAGGATTACATATTTTTACTCTATCAGGCAAGAGTGAATAGAGTTACATAGTGATCATCACCCTTGTAGTTGATCACTTTTCCAACTGAAGAAGGCCTGTGAATGCTGACCTGTGCATTGATTTAACCCATTTCCACACAATCCCTACTTTTGACGCCCCTGAGAAAGAAGCCTTTTGGTAACCAGCATTTTTTCCTTTTCCCACAATGTTTTCTACCCTTCACAAAACAAATTTCAAATTTTCAGTCACTTTTAATTTGTCCTTTTCAAATGCATTCAATTTGAATTAGTCTAAAATATTGTCGTTTGGTAATGGGTTAAGTGTAAAAAATAATTAAATCATTAAAACATTGACAATATTTTTGGCTTGTCCAAATCGAAAGTATTTACAGACGACTAAAATTTAAAAGTGACTGAAAATTTGAAATTTGTTTTGTGACCAGCATTTTCTCCTTTTTCCACAATGTTTTCTAATGGATTCTTTCTCAGGGTCTTAAAAAGTAGGCATTGTGTTAAGCTGGTGAAGTATGTCTGCTCTTCAAGTTATTAGTCTGATGCAAGTTGTTATTTGAGATAAACTTTTATTGACTCTTCACCAAATGAGAAAACTTTGGCATTCCCACACTACCTATAAAATGTAGCTCAAATGATAAGAATGATGTGCGGATGTGTAAATAACATTGTAGGAGAAGGAGTAAATGCTGGTCACCAGCATATTCTCATTAGCCATCGTGTTTTCAGAGGCAGCGTCATTAAAACTTCCAAAGGATCATTACTAGTTTGTACATCAGGGTTGAGCAATAAGTTCCATGTTTTTGTTTTTACCTTTCACCCTATAAGTCATTTTTATGGTATCTCTAATTGATCCTAAATAACAGCAAGGATGAAGCAGTTTCTTATGTGTATATGACACCTTTTGATAGCATAGAAAACATTGTGACAGAAGGTGAAATTGCTCATCATGAGCAATTTCACCTGTTGCCACAATGTTTTCCAAAGGTTCCAACAAGCAACGCGTAGAAATCAGTATCTATATAGTAAAGGGTTAAATCTTAAAGTGGTACAATTCACGAGTGTAGGCCAAAGCTTTATGATGGTCACCATGTTTGACAGTTAATTTTACAGAGAAATCGGGCGTATAATAACAGTTATATGACAAAATAGGGAATCATTTGAATATACATGTAAATCTCAAACGCCTGTAAGTTAAAGAAATTTATAAGGGATGGATGTACTACACTGAAAATATGGATAGAAATGTGATAAATACGGAATCTTCCCATCAAATTCATAACATAATCATAGAGCAGGCCCGTCGGAAGGAAATTTTATTTGGTCCGGCCAGGTAGGCGAGCGACAAAGTCGCGAAGCAATGCTGGGGGGTTTGTTTAAAGCCTTTACATTCGCAAATTGCAACATCAAGACAGACAAAGACCAAAAGAGGGTCATGTGCTTTTAACTCATTACCAAACGACAACATTTTAGGCTGGTCCAAATCGAAAGCATTTGTAGACGACAAATAAGAGTGAATTTGTTCTGTGAAGGGTAGAAAACATGGACATTTCAAAGTTTTGTTTTGAGTAAAAATACCTCCCTCTCTTTCTTTCTTTGTCTTTTTGTTTATGCGGGAAATTGGTCCAGCCATGGCCGGACAGGCCGGACCGCTTCCAACGGCCTTGTAGAGCCATTGAATGTAATGCTTGCCAAATCTCCTGAGATGTGATACTCATCTTGTTTAAAAACTGATAATATACAGTACTCACAAAAAAATGTTTGTTTTTCTTTGTTTGAAATGAGATATTTGCTGTCAGAGATGGTAATATATCACTCATCTGAGTTATTAGAATAAAGTTCTGGAAATAATGCCATTTTTATAAACTATGGGCAAATGGAAAATTTGCTCATAACACAAAATTGCTATTTCCCAAACAGCTATATACGTTAAAAATGAAGATATATATACTTGTATGATTACAGGTTAATTGTAGTAACTGAAACATATACCTTAAGTAACTGGTAAACTGCGAAGAGTATGAGCACAACTAACACCCAGCAAGCTAACACAATACAAATTATAGCAGCTATTGGTAGTGCCATTTCCTCATTGTTATATACAGCTGAAAAAGACAAAAAGTATATAAAGCTATGAGTGGCACTCTGCCGAAGTGGGGTTTATTAATGCATCTGGGATGCGTTATACCAAGCATGATATCACATAATCAATCTCTAACATCAATTTTGTCTACCAATTAACTAAAATATGTGGAAGAATGGTCCTTGGACATGCACAACACTAACATAGAGCAAAACTTTCAACCTGTGTTGGCCTGTGCCAACTATATAGGCTGACATGATGGGTGTATAATGTTTGCAAATGTAAATGTGCCCTTTTTCACAGAGCATGCGTCATTAACCCACTACCACACAATCCCCATTTTTGACGCCCCTGAGAAAGAAACCTTTAGAAAACATTGTGGGAAAAGAAGAAAATGCTGGTAACCAGCATTTTCTCCTTTTCCCACAATGTTTTCTATGGACTACCCTTCACAAGACAAATTTTCAATTTTTCAGTCACTTTTATTTTGTCCTCTGCAAAATTGCAAATGCTTTCAATTTTGACAATCCTAAAATATTGTTGTTTGGTAATGAGTTAAGTATTCAGTCTTCACCAAATAATAAAATTCTGGACTTCTCAATATTAAAAGTATAAGAGCCATGTTCGGTGAAAAGGGGGCTCAATCCATCTGCAAAGAGTATCTACTCAGGTCAGTCTGGTCATTCCCAGCAGGCTGACCTTAGCCGAAGCTGTTTGTTATTGGTCAAGTTTGTGTATTTCAAAGGACTACTGTATCTTATACACAGTGTATAAACGAACTGAACCCAAACCGGATATTGCGAGTAAATTTCAGTGATGTCCACTTTGCATTAGAGACAGCCGAGATAAAAATTGTTGGGTCTTTCATACTGCTGTATGTAAACTATGTGAATCTTTATTTATAGTTTATGCCACACCTGTATTTTTAATACATAAACTGCTTTATTATCATTCTTAGCTTTAAAACATTGAAATTCTCAATACTCACCGCAGGCTACAGCGTCATTTGCAGTAGACCCGATCTTAAATCAGCTTTTATCATGTTAAGGCTGGCTGAAACACGTTTTTCGAGTTTGAACCGGTGCAATTAATTAATTAAAAAAGACATATGCGGCATTGGACATTTTAAAGTTCGATTTTGAACGTAAAAAATAAGAATTAATGCCTCTATGTAAAGTAGGTCAACTGTACGTTTCTTGCTGGTGATTCGTACCCTTACTTGCGAGTTTATGAAATCTATCTGTACGATGTCTTGGGAGTTTTTTCAAATATTCTGTACGGTTCTTGGGATAACAAATCTGATGCCTGATGGTATAAATCTGTATAAAATGGAGTAATTCAGATGCCCTTACAGCAAACTGTCAACCACAAGCTTTGGTGATATAAATAAATCATAATTTGGAAATCCATAAAGGAAAAACCTCAAGATAAAAATTTTAGAATTTGACTCACAAAGAAAAGAAACAATTTCGTATAAAGAAAACTTCAAAAGTATTTCAAAAGATTTGAAGCTATGGAACAGGCCTCTGCAACCTAATGATGATACTAAGACAGTGAGTTTGAAGGCTTGTTTATGTGTCACCATTTAAAAAAAGCCCCATAGAGAAAGATACCAGTGAGGGATGTTCAAAAGTTTCTTGAAGAATCTGAATGTTTTATGCGAAATACTGTTTTATAGTGGTTATTCCTATTCCTCATAGAAATGAGTCATCAGTCAATGACTTAAGAAAAGATTGTAAGAATTTGAGAAGAAATTATACTCAACGAGCAATTTCTTCCTTTCTCGTTACATGTTCTATTCTTTTTCAAAATTATACTTTTATTAAGAAGATCTGTAAATTTTCCCCGAAATTCTCCCAAATTGGATGAGTCCAAGATGCAGTAACAGGAAACGGTAATTCCTCTTTTTATCTATTAAAGCAGATGAATCCCTCTTTTTATCTTTTAGCAGATGAATACGAATTGTGAAATTTTATTGCATGACTTCGTTCTGTTCCTTAAAGGAGGGTATATAGGTTTTTCACATCACACAAAATTAAATAATATATATATCACTGAAATTAATATGAAAAAACAATACGAATTATCAATAATTAAGAATCATAATATTACAAAAAAATAGGGGTGGTATTTCCTTAATAGGCTACGTTGCCCATTAGGCTATTTTTAGATTTCGCGCCAAAAAAAAAAAGCATTGTGGGAATGTTAATTTTAAATAAGTGACTGGCATGTGACTAATAACGCTTAAATTCCATAAGAAACATGTATTTATTTTCCATAATGTCTTCTTCGGACGCTATGTTTGAAGCTTCGTCTGTGTACTTTCCAGTATGTAAATGAGCAAATTGTAAAAAGAGACAGTGTGTCCCGTCGGTGTCAACCTTGGCTGTAGTAAATCTCTTATTTCTCTTGTTTTCGGATGGTTTTTGACTGCTGGCGTTTAATGAAAGAAAATTATACGGCTTTGGGAGTTTTTTTTTTTTTGTAAATTTTTTGTCCCAAAATCTGAAGGGCCTCCTGTAGTTCATGAAAAGGAAGCAGAATAAAACCGAGTCTTTTTATACTATTATGTTTGGCTGCTTTTCTCTCAAAAACCTGATCTTCAGTGACTGTTTACAGCCACAAGAATAGATGTTCAATGACCTGTCGCAGCTGTTACATATCTCCCCGTGTTTCATATTTGATATTGTCTTTTATTCTGGTCCGCCTTGATCACCGATTTCAACACTAACTTCTGGAAATAAAATACAGCTTCACCCATACCCTGCTGTAATAAAAGAGCTGGGCAGTACACTGTGCATGAACTAAAGACGCAAATAAAATGTGACACATAGTCTCTGTGACACGTAATCCTTCAACAAAACATACAACGAATGGTGTTCAGAAATGGCACTGATAATGACAACAGAACAAAATCATTGTCCCACTTTTATAATATAAAATAGCGTATTTCATATGTGGTGGTACAAGGATAAGATTGTACACATGGTGGGTAGACGAGGGGTCGAATGGCTAGGTTAGAGATTATTCAGTGTCGACCGATTACAGTGCTGACAGCACTTTGACTTTTTTTATACGATGGAAGGGTTGTATTATGTTATGGCCACGGTCGGTCACCGTTAGCATTTTTTGTATGCACCCACAGTTTCGATCGGAATGATTTGAAACTTACTACAATGAATCTCTATGATGTGTGGTTTTGCATGTGACTTTTCAAATTTGGATCTCAGTAGGGTTCTAGATTTTAACCCATTTCACTGACAAGCCCCTTTGGGCGTACATGTATATGCACTGCTGTGCGAAGCTCATGTTATTTTTTTGCCAATGAGACAAAGTCGTTTTATTTTGAACGTATACTTAGAAATGATTCACATATAATCACAGGTAATATTTTTTTACTTGTGATAGATCTATGTATATTAGATTTTATACAGCATACAAAGTGTTGTGGCAAAGGTTGAAATTGCTTGTAACGAGGAGTTCCACCTTTTGCCACAAAAATTTCAAAGATTCTTCAGTACAACTGCATTGAAATGACATTGTAAGGAATAAATTGCGAAACAAAGTTTGTATTGAGCACTCTAGTAACGTGCGTAATGGATGCTTCGCTCTTGTGTAGGTATAAAGCAATGGAAATCCCTGTATGGTACTCGCAAGAATTCGTTCAGCCAACTCGCAAGTAATGTACAGATCATTTACTTGATATTTGCAAGAAGGGTACAGTATCGAATCGTTCGCCATGCAGAATTTCCATACATTTTTAGGTAATTTTAACAAATTTTGTCGGCATATATTGGCTGTTTTGTGAAGAGCATACACTTAGAAACAAAACTTTACAAATGGGTATCGGATAAAAAGACGGAATTATACATAAATTGCCTTGTGAAAACAGCATGTATAGTAGTGAGAAAAGGAGTGAAGACGAGTTTTGGACTTTATCAGCAATTACACGGCCAAAGATGGTAAATGATGTATTTATTTGAAAGATACATTATTTCATTCAATGATGCAAATGTTTGCAAGTTGCATGAAAGTCACAACAACCTGTCGATCTCAATTATTCAAAGGTACCCATCTGTTTTCACCAATCGATCCATGGAATTTACTCGCAAGATCCGGTTTGGGTACAGTTCGTTTATATACTGTGTTATAATTCAGTTGGTTGTTATGCAAAATTAAAATTTATGATTCCATAACTAGGCGATGTCTTACTTAGTAGGACAAAATAACTCTTACCAGGTGACAAAATTTTGAACTGCATCAATCTGAATTCCTTTGCTGACAACAAGCTAAATGTGGCACAAAGGATAAAAAAATTGTTTGCTAAAAAAGTGGAAAAAGAAAAAATCCTTTTCTGACAACATTTTCAGGGTCATTAAAACATGGGGGTTTGTGTGACTAGTTAATTTGTATGCAAACACTCATTGTAAACTCAGTTAACTGAGCATGCGTGGTCAATTTCATTTGAAAAAATGACATCCTGTGGTCGGGAATTAGAGTGATACATATGAGACCTCGTAAATGAAATACATGTAGATCTATATCAAGTATATTTTAGTTTACTTCTCCATGCCCAATCTGATAAAACACCAATTTATTGTCATACAAAGAACTGTACTTTACCGGAAATGACTTTTTGATCATGTACATGTAAATGTCATACCAAGTTTTGATTTCCTGGGAAGTAGGTCAATGGATATTTACAAAGTAAAATAATGGAATTAGCCTTGTGGTTCACTGGTTCACAGTAATTACAATCCGATCAGGAAAAAGTTAAAACGAAGTATAGAATAAATTACTAAAGTAGTTTTCTTTGTGTCATGGAAAATTTCATTCAGCTTCACCCAAACATTTGAAAGAAAATCCACCTGGACCTTTACAAATGGCTGCTATTTTGAAATGGATTCATTTAACTTTGATGGATTTCGTGAAATAAAAAAAAACTTGCAACTAGATATATTTGACACCAATTTGCAGTTACATGATTTGAAAAAATTGCAACATGACCTAGCAGATGATCGTAATCTATTGTCATGTTTTTATTGATAAAACTTAATGTAATGAAGTATTTTAGCAGGTCGGGAAAAGGTGATAAGCATGTTGGTGTTGATGACGTCGTTTTCAATTTCACTCAGTATACTTTTCTTCCTGGGCACTTTAAACTTTTATTTTGGAAACTGAAGTCAGCTGAGGTGAAGAAAATATCAGTCAAGGTATTTACTCTCAAAAATAGAGGCTGACAAGCAGCTAAAAAGTGCCATATTTGTTATGAAAGGAAAAAACTAGAGGTGCTTGAGCGCCTGTATTGCTCCACAGGTCTGATTTTTCTGTAACAGTGAAGAGAAGTTTTTAACAATTACCATTTATTCCTGCATTTTAGGTCACTTAAGAAAAAAAAATATGAAAAACATTGTGAGAAAAGAAGAAAATAAAAGTAACCTGCATTTTCTTAGTTTTACACAATAATTTCTACCCTTTTTGATACAAGTTTTACTAATTTGAAGATATATTATGTTGTCTGCAACATCTGAAATTTTGTCTTCTGGTTATAGTTAACTCATTACCAAACGACAACATTTTAGGGTTCTCCAAATGGAAAGCATTTGTAGATGAAAAAATGAAATAGACTGAAAATTTGGAACTTGTTTTGTGAAGGGGAGATAACATTGTGGGAAAAGGTTACCAGGATTTTCTCCTTTTCCCACAATGTTTTCTTAAGTCTTCTTTGTCAGGGATCACTTTGACTGGATAACAAAATGCCTTATCACAACAGTAAAGCCCTGTCCCTCTTTGTAGTCTGTCACCAGTAGGTCAACAAACCTTTACCAGAACTAATCAGTGCAGAGGTTCTCTTGTTTTATATAAAAAGGATTATAGATTATGTACAGCAACCATCTTTAACTCTTTACCAAATGACAAAATTTGGGATGTGACCAAACTGAAAGCATTTGCAGACAACAAATTAAACATTGATGAAATGATGATTTCTCTCTTTGATAGTGTAGAAAACACTGAGGGAAAAGGAGAAAATGCTGATTACCAGCATTTTCTCCCTTTCCAAGAGTGTTTTCCAAAGACTTCTCCTTCAGGGTCGTTAAAAGTCAGGATTGTATGGTAAAGACTTACCACCAAAGGAACTTACCTACAATACAACAATGAAATCAAAAAGAGTAGTTTGAGAGAAGGAATTTTTCAAAGATTGTACTTTACACCATAAAAAGAAAATGAGTCTCCCATAAAAGCCATGTTTTTTGACGGATCTTTTTTTTTTTTTTTTTTAAGAAATTTTCTAGACCTCTATCTAAGGACTATTCCTGCAAAAAAATAATGCTATCCAATTAGCGGTTTGGGAGGAGAAGATTTTTACAGGTTTTTTACTTTGGTTGCCATGGCAACCAGAATTATTCATGGAACACAATTATTTGAAGGAATTTGAAAGAGGATCACTTAGGGAGCATTCCTGTGAAATTTGGTAAAAATCCAGTCAATAGTTTTTGAGGAGAAGTTTTTTAAAGAAAAAGTTTACGGACACATGCATGGACGAACGAACGGACAGACAGACGCACGACGAACACAACGCCATGACAATAGCTCGCTGGCCTTCGGCCAGTGGAGCCAAAAACTGATTACCTCAAACCAATATGTACTGTGAACCTACATATCAGGACTATACAAGATAGTAGTACACATTTATAACTGTCTACAAAGGCAGTGATACTGTTTGACGGGTCGCATCTGGGTACATAGATGATCAGACAAAATAAGATGAAAGCACAGGTTTTGTGTTCAAGTTTGAATTCTCTTAATTTCGCAAAGCTAGGATTTAAGCATATCCATAACATTTGCTTGCATATATAATATTCCATCAGTTGAAATACAAATACTTTCAACTGAAACACAGAACAAAAGAGAATACAGTGCATTTCATCTGTTACTCAAGTTGTTTATGTTCCCAAACTCACACAAAATGGCCACCACACATGAAAAGATTCGTCAATGTTAATCAATTTATTACATGTTACAAACAATTTCTACAAGCTTGTTACGTAATGAAAAGTGTAATGATTTGCCTTTGGTCATGTGTTAGTTACTTACATTTAACTGCATTTCGCTACAATACATTAAACTGACGAAATAGAAAGTCGGTACAGTGCTCTAAATTTGCTTCTAGAAAATTTTTTGTGGACTTGAGATAGTACAGAACACAAAAAAAGTCAAAATAAAAATAAACAAAAAATTTAGTGTCTCATTGAGACTAGATCCATATAAGAAAGTAACACAAACATTTTTTAACTATTTTGGTTTTTTGGGGGTAAAAATTAATCACTTATGTATCAATTTATGTCCATTTTCATAGCTGTGAAGCAGATTAAAGACAATTAAGTTAAGCAGACTTAATAATGTTTTGAAATTTGCAGATACTCATACTGTTAACCCATTACCACACAATCCCTACTTTTGATGACCCTGAGAAAGAAGCAAGCCTTTAGAAAACATTGTGGAAAAAGGAGAAAATGCCAGTAAAGAGCATTTTCTCCTTTTCCAACAATGTTTTCTACCCTTCACTAAACAAATTTCAAATTTTCAGTAACTTTTATTTTGTCATCTGCAAATGCTTTGGATTTGGATAAGCCTAACATAATGTTGTCTGATAATTAGTTAAAAAAGGGCTGCTGTGAAGAGGTGTGGAGAACCAATCACAGAAATAACATCAGAGCAACCCTCCTGACTGAAGGTAGGTAAATAGTATAAACTGAATTTTCAGTAACTATCTTGCTAGTGTTTTACACTTTTTGCCCCGTTTCACAAATTTCAAATCCTTAGCTCAGTCACATGTTTCAGACTCGGCTCAGTTAAATAATGGACTTAGATCATTTTAACAACGTTGAGTCCATTAGTTTGCTGAGTTGACGGTAAAATTTTGTGTGAACTAAGAATTTTGAGAATGTTTCCTTACTCTGTTACCAGATAAGACTATATATCTAGATTAGTGCAGATAACTGTCCCCAAAGGCGATGTTACTTTTTGACTGGTCGCCTCTGAGACAGTATAGAGCAACGGCGGGTATTATCGACACTTAAAGAGACATAAAAAGTATGGTGTCAATAACAGCCACTTTAAATACAAACTGAAGTTATCAGTGGTTTATTTTGCGGATACTCTACTGATCTACATGTATAATATAATGGTGTAAATTTGCATATTGTAGTAAACAACACCAACATTACATAAGGGTATGTCGGGTGATATCGACAGGCTTCGTCTATTATCGACATTGTATTTAATTTTCAAGAATTTAACATCAAAATCCTCTTTTAACTCATCATTATGGGTTTTATTTAGTACTCGTTGCCGAATTAGCTCTTATATAAAGCAATTAAAGCAAAACTTGACGTGTAACATAGGTACAACTGCAAAAGAAGGCCGAACAGGTACACATTTGTAATATCATGGACTAAAATGTCTGGACATTGCACCAAGTTAGAGCTGCACACCATTTCTATGGCCTATGACATGTTATTTGACGAGTATTGACCTCGTTTTGGAGTTTTCATGCCAAAATTTGTCTGGACATAGCTGTAACCCGAAAGGTAAAAAGGAATTGTGGTTACATAAAACATATTAATTCTTATTTCTTTTAATTTATTCATGTCTCAATCTGTCAATAATTGCCAATCATACAAATTAGCATTGGCAGTCATCGACTCATGAATAAGCAGTAAAGCTGCTTTATGGCGAGCAGAACACGCTCAATTTTGTGATGCAAACAACTATTATATATCTGAAACTCATATTTAAGTTTAAATTCAAGCAATTGAGCACGTTTCAGTAGGCCTTCACGCTGACAAAAACCACCACCCCCCCTTATCGTAGACATTAACGTTGGTAAATTTTATTACTGTAAAATTTTACTGATTCTTTGGGACTTACACAGACTACTGTTTACTTCCGGCACTGTGATTAGATAAAATATTGATGTTATATTTTACATCAATAAAACGAAATTTGTTCATCTTTCATGGAATTAAAGGACACAATAACAATTGACGATAACTGCCGAGATTCGACAATACCCAACGTTGCTCTAGTGTGCAATAAATGTCCAAATATGAAAAAGATAATCGGAACGACTCATTATTGAGACTAATATCTAGATCTACTTGTAAAATAACTTTCAAGTAACCAACTCAATTAACAAACTCAAGTCGCAAACGGCGTCCGTCAGCAGACTTGCGTAAAATAAGAGACTAAGTTTTTTTATGTCAGACTAGGCTCTGATGCTGAAAAATCTGGAACAATCAAGACTGCCATCCCAGATTAGAATAATGAATCGAAGAATCTATTTTCTAGTTTTATGCATTAACAGCTATAAAACAGGGTAAAATTTAAGTATTCAGTACAGTGGACATTTGAAAATACTGCAATTTTAATGTTGTTCACTGTCTAGTTCCCTGGACACTAAAGGGCATTCGTTATAGATCAAGAAACCCCGTACACGTACATTTTTTCCTAAGGGCTGCAGATTTCCAACATGAATGAGCAAGATTTTAATTCTTATTATGTCACGTGATCAAACATGCCACCAAGCAGTCTTATTACGTTTACGACACTCCCCTCCACCCCCCCCCCCCCCCCCCCTCCCCTCCCCCTCCCTCCGAAAAATAAAAGATATCTATAGAGACATTTTCAACGTTTTGATTAGAAAAAAATCAGCATGTCTAATCTGACCTATCTATCGATAAACACCATCGAATTTTACAGAAATATAAGTAAAGATTTCTACGACACTCACTGCGCATGACATGAGTTCGTGCGTTTACTTGTGTACACAGATCTACACAAATCCGCGGGCCTTGCATATAATTATATGTCTTTTATTCTATATTTGTTGTTACTATAAATAGATTTACGTTCTTTATTATCACAAGTGTACCTCACGTTGTGCTTCTGAATCGTGACGGTGTAATGGTCGATAAGCTGAAATTCAACTGGCAACAATAAGTAATGAGCTACGTCATCTCTGTGAAGCCCTTACGGAGTTAAGCAGACGATAAAATTCGTCCTAAACAAAAGCTTACCAGGGTACAGATGCTAACCTATAACCTAGCTGCCTCATAAGTGAAACGCTTGTCAAGCCGAAAGTGAATCCCAAATTTGTTAATTAAGATCTAGATCTACCAAACTTTTAATTTTAGAGAAAATATAGATCTATCTCCTCATAGAACAGAGTGTATCCAAGATCAGACTGCAGGTTCTGATTTTCTGATCTTGATCTACACTATAGCCTCAAAAGCTTGAAGCTTATCAGCCTAAAAGATGTATGCACAATTCACGCGAGTGTCTGATGAAACAATAGGGAGTGAAGGGATAGTATGAATGGAGCTTGCATTCATGACCATTATAGTGTACGATCTATGGCATAATAGATCTAGATGCACTGCGGCGTTCTCTCTTCACAACTCGGACGATTCTGTAACTTGGTTAATAACTGTGTAAACTTTCTTTCATTGTATAGATCGATTAGTCTCGATCTGGAGTGTTTAAATTTTATGCCATTTAAAACACGTTTGCGAACCCAACTGAACATGATAGATTGCGTATTTAAAGTCAGTAGATCTAATGGTTCTAAAGGTAGATAGCCAGTTCAATATTTATAACCACATACAATTTATGTTGTCCACGGTCTCCTTAGATACAAACACAGCTAATTATACACTTTTAAAAATATCTTTGTGTGGTTAGACCAATGCACTGCACTTGCATTGAAGGTGGTGCGCAATCTAGATTACAATTTCCGAGCCTCAGATAGAATATTACCGACAGAAGGACCTGTAGTGAGCTATAGATGTTCTTTTTAAAAAGATCTACTATCAAGGCATCTGACCCACAAGCTATCGATTTGTACACATATGTATGTGTGATCACCCTATATCCCAACAATTATAACTTCATGATCATTTGTAAACACGGTATATAGATCTATATCTAAAATTAATTAAGGTTCGAATGAGTAAGAAAACTGGGGAAAATAATTGTACTAGACCTAGTGACTCCATTTGACAGGATATAGCATGCATACCGCCGATTCGGGGTCTAGTTCCGATGTTATATTTGTTTCTCCGCTAGCTGAGACCAAATCACAAATATAGCATCGGAGCAAGCCTTCAGACTGTTCAAAAGGTAGACACAGGACAGAGAGCTCAAACTAAGACCACTGACGATATCAGATTTATAAAAAGCGTTACTTATGGTATTCTCAGGTAATTCGATTATTAACCAGTGGTAGGTCTGGTGAAACAATTAACTCCCGAGCTTGGAAAAGGAAATGGATGAGTTGGGCACCAGTAATCAATTTAACAAGTATCCATGAGTCACTATAATTATGTACCAATTAAACAACCAGCTTTTATATATACAAGCTAAACCTCAAAGCAAGTCTTTTCAAGGTGCTTCAGCAAGACTGTTGATATTATTCTACCAAGAATAAAACTTTTTTAAATCATTACGCCTTGAACATGTTCAGGCTACGCTCAATATTACATTCCTAAATCTAATGGAAACAATTTATGCTACATCTGGGATCTTTACCAGGAACTTTCATCAAGCCCATGAACATTAGCTTGGGCATATCAATATATATGTACATATATATATATCAGATATCCATGCATTTCCTGGGTTTTACCAGTAGGCTAGAGCTCAGGATGTCTTGCCGAAGGACAATCCCACGAAAAGTACAGTGGATCAAGTGCTAGGGGCCTCCAGGTTACGAGTACACACTTTACCACTGAGCCATGCAGGAATTAAGAATGAGTCCCCAACCGGTGGGACTGCATGGTTTCGTGGACCTAATATCTAATTAATGCTAACGAAAGACAATCTTAAAAGCATGTGTGGGTCCACAGGGCTGTATATGTAACACTGGAGGGACAGATATATAAACTTTCAGGTGTCATCTTGATTTGACTGAAATGACTGAAATGTAGAAAGCAGCTTAAAAACACTTACAAACACGAGTCACTAAATAGAGATAGATAATTGTGCCTTGCGGTTCGGACAAAACTGTGCAGACTTGAACAGCACGTCTTCATTTTTGAAGCTATAGATTCCTTCATGTGAATTATCGTTAGATCATTTAAATGAGGATTTTAAAAACTACTCTAGTGAAAACGCAATACTCATTTAAGTCTCAGCTAGGAAGTCTTCGCATAATTAATCCGCAAGATTCCAGATTTTCTAAAAGGATATATATAGATCTACTTATTTTTCAAGTAATCATTCAGAGATTATAATTTATTGCAGTAGACCATCTTTCATATGCATACATCGAATCAAATTCATACTTGTTAAGCCAATAAAACTTCCTATGAGATTTGCCCCACGTGGTGGTGCTTTTGTCATTGCACTGGTCAGCCTAATTGCTATCCAGTTATTAGCCTGGACATCTATTCATCGAAGAATAGAATACACACCCTGTCACACTCTGTACCATTGCAGTTTTAAGAGATAGGTCTGCACGTAGGCCTGCACTCAGAGAGATTGAGATTTAACATCACTGTATGAAGCCAGACGTACTCGATCGAATGATCTAAACAGGATCGTAACTTAATTATGTAGACATCTACAACCCTGGTCTGAATCTAGATTTAGTTCTAAATTGATCAATCAATCAACGATATAGGTATTTTTCACCAAAAAATACAGCCTAATATTAGATTTAGCATACTTTTTGAGATCTTGATCTATACAATTTCAAACTGAATAGCTCTACGAATAGATCTACCAGATCTACCAGATCTCAAGTCGTCGTGAATGAAATCAGTCTCCAGGTCTATATTTATAAATAGTGTTGATTTCATGTTCAACATCATTTGTGCGTGTACATGGAAAATGTGGACGTTTTAAAAATTGTTTGACGATGTCCAACGTTACGAAGAACTCATCCTCGGATACCCCGGGTTCTCCCTATTTACTACGCTACATCGACCCCTGGGACAATTAATTGAATTTCCCTGGCTTTACCGCTGGCCGAATGCTGGCTTTTCATTGGCTCCATCATCATTTTGTGATGGGCGAGTGGACTGTACGCTGTGACGTTTCGTATCGATTTTCGGCGGCTGATTCAAAGTTTTATTAGTCAATTGTCCCAGGGTCGATGTAGCGTAGCAAATAGGGAGACCCTGGGGTATCCGAGGATGCGAAGAACTATCGATGACCACAATGTAGGACTATATACATGTACATTGAACGTTTTCTTCGAAAATCAACGTAAAACATCGATATAGATTTATACAAAACGTTGTTTTCCAACATATGAAACGTTTCTCCTTGACTGTCCATATAGGTCCTAGATCTATTTTTGCCTCTTGTTTTTGTTGCTGTTGTACATAGTTTCCTCCGCTGAATTATTAGAGAACCTGAGGAAATTGTATCTCTCAGTGATCTGGTTAAGTGGTGAATATATAGTTGTCTCCACCGGCAACAGGAATAGCTCTGGATATATATAGCACTGTATCCACAGAATAAACTACCTCTTTGAATGCAAACTTGCTGACATGTATACACAGGCTATATTAATATAGGTCTATCGATATCTTTCTACATCTGCGGTATCTTAAAATTTTACATGATTCAACATTTTTGGCACCCCTGAACCCATTAAGATCTAGATAGTTACCTCTGTAAAATTTATACTCATTCCTGGTTTCGGAAAATTTTAAGGCATATTATAATAATTATATGAAAAGCTTGATGTTATGTAGTCACCTTCCGGCGGTATTCTAGATCTAGCTCTATGTAGATCTGATCGAGTCTAGATCGGATATAAACCGAAATAAACAAAAAGATCCAGATCGATCCTAACTTAATATTTATACTGAAAGGAACTGCAAATATTCAAGTACGTAGACTAGGCCTAGATCTACAATTATTGATAAATAACGGGAGCTGTTTCGGAAAGGGTGGAAAATGCAGGGGAAGGCGAAAATGCTTAATGAATCAGCATTTGGCTGTAGTCCTGAGTCTCAATAATGAGACACCCCGCGGTGATCTTTTTCACATTTGGACATTTAGACTAGATCTATGTATACCGTACCAGAGGCGATCCCAGTCATTGAAGAGTAATGTTCATCGCCTTTGGGGACAGTTAGCTGTTGTCTACTACATTTGCCTGTGTATTCCCACAATGTTTTCAAACGCCTTCTCTTCCGGATCGTTTTAATAGATCTACTCTTTACAGGTGGCTCGTTAAAGGGGTCCGACCTAAATGTCCCGTACTTAACTGTAAAAAAAAACGGTTACCGTAGATCTCTCTAAAATTTGTAGATCTAATTGCATATAAATAAACTGACGAAATCCATTCAAACGACATCCGGACTTACAACGAAGTCCATGTCCTGTTTGAGCCGTGCATATATTCAGAAACTCGGATATGACTCAGCGCTAGTTGCACGGTGAAAAATATACACTCGTGTAGAGAGCGAGAGGTAGGCTACATGTAGCTTCAACAATACACTGAGCAACTAAAGTTACTAGTTTACGCTTCTCCGCCTGTGCGATTGTACATATATAACGCTCGCAAGTACCTGTTGTAGTTCGCGAATCGATAGAAAACCAAACTCGCTACACAAAGCGAGCCAGATCGATAAAGGTTTTTCTGTGCAATCATGTTGGTTTATCAAGTGATATATCGGCATAACCTGATGTGTGTTTCGACACGTCAATATAAATTTGCACACCAATCCAAAGTTAGGGATTTAACCGTTTCCCTATATGGTCAATGACATCATAGTATTAGCTACGCATGCGCACATTAGAACCCTCAGCGCCACCGTTCTGAAAGAATGTTAACAGGATGGGCCAGTGAAGCTCACGAGGAGGGCGGCCATGACACGATGCGGATAACATAAAGTTATGGTTTAAAATTGTGGATAATTTGTTGAGTGTAAGTAACTGCATACATTAACAATTTTATGAAATTCATGAGTACATTTTCATTGTAGTGGACGTGTCGCCAGTCGTTTTGATTCGCAGTGAGTTAAGAATGACAATCATTTCAACACTTCCATTTCGACACAGTTTTGGTTGATTCAGTCTGAACAGAAGGTTTCCCGGTATTATTTTTGGGTCTGGGTCTCTGCATCCCTTCACATCAGCCCTTCTTTTACGCCATCGGGAAACATTTATTTGACATATACACATGTAGCTGATTTGTAAACTAACACGTGTTATGAATTCATAGCACATGAATGAATTTAAAAAATGATGTTGTGTGATTGGCAATTTTAGTTATGCCTATATAAATACTGGAACAAGACAGTTCCCGGACAGATATGGAGACTGCTCCCCAACACTTTTGAAGACAGTTTCCGGACACTTTTTCAATTTCAAACAACAAAATAAATCTTACCATGGATAATTAAAAAATGTGATAAGGATTTCATGGAAATGATCTTTAGTGACTTATTGAAATGTTTGTACATGTAATTGGTGAGGGGTCCATAGAAAAAGTAATTACCGAAGCGCATGCTAAAAAGTAATGGGTTAATAGAGTAATGTATAAATGCTATAAAAGCTTGTGTATTTTGGTTTTAACTTTAATAAAATGTTATGATCTGTATCATTTGTTCTTTTTCACCATTGTTGTTGTTGTTATGTTAGGAAGACCAGTGCTCGCGCTGCCAATCGACATTATCGACATTTGTCGATTAATTAATTCAGATGTCGATTAATTCTACCAATTGTCAATAAAAATTGTCGATTAACTTATTCCCCAAAAAAGGCGGGTAAAATTTCCTTCACATGCCTGGATCACAGGTAATTTGCGCCGGAAATGTGTGGTAATCGTTTGTTTCACACCTCGGCGGACGCAGAATTTGGCAATCAACAGGTCACAATGGGCTGGTTTATTATACAACACGTGTCATATTGCTCTAAGCCGCTAATTGGCCATTATTGTTTGTTTCTTCTTAAATTTTGATCGAAAACTTTAACTGACGCGGTGATAGAAGGGAACCAGTTAAGTGTTACTACGCTGACATTATAGAATTTAAATTCAAGTAACATTAACAAATTTTGTTTACGTGCGAGACCTCACGTAAAAAAGAAAAAAAAAAACATTATCCGCTTAACTTGTGTAAAATGACAAGATCTGAAATTATTTGCTACCCTTATTGATAATTATAGTCAAGTCACGCGGAAATATCTATCAACAAATCAACAAACGTGAAAAAATGCTCGATGCAAAAAACACGGAAACCCATGACACAACAAAATGTTCTTTGTGACATTGACCGATCAGTGTCACTTTAGACCGTCTTTTCAGCTTTTTAATGACTTCAAGCAGTAAATTTCCATAGGTATCTTACTTAAACAGAGTTTTGTTCAGCAAATCATCAATATTGACTACCTCTAGCTGAGGACAATTATTGTCATACCATATTATGACATCTTACCCCTAGATTTACAGTTCCGGGGGTAAGTGTATCCTTGAAACAGAAAAAGCTACACGGATAACTGTTCACTTATATAAGTCTACCTCACTGTTTAGGTACTATAGAGTGAATAACTTTTTCTTTACATGGTCTGACTCGCCTATCACACCGACTTAATTTGAAAATAATTGAGGTTAAAACAATAAAGGGAGGTAATCATGTAATAGAAATTTTCCTCCATTTACTTGTGCATATCATTTATTATGAAAAAAAAAAAAATGTTGTTTGGTAAAGAAGTACTCTCAAAAGTCCTTATGCTTTTAGGCAATATTGTGGTAAAAGGAGCACTATCCCAGAAAGTAGTGCTAAACAAATTTTCCTTTTTTCCCCTCAACACTTTTAAGCATTCTAAGATTAAAACAAAATTGTGTTGTATGTTAAAAGAGTAATCTTTCATCAAAGGAAACCAAGAAATCAGTCTTTGTGCTTTTATGCAAATCTTGTGGGAAAATGAGCACTATCCCAGGAAATGGTATAGAGCAAATGTTCCTTTTCCCCCAATATTTCTAGAATATAAGATTAAATATATAGAGGATTTATTATTATTATTGACACAGATTTAATAAAATGTAAATGAAAGTTTGAAACTATGAGTTAACAGTAAAGTTTGTTCAATGGCACATGTGCATTTTTTTTTTTTTAAACTAACTTCACACGCTAATTTTGTCTATTATTTTTTGTAAGAAAAAGTTATTGGCCATTATTTTACTTGGGCCAGAGCTAGCACTGGAAGACCAACAATTAACCAGTTCTTTTCTCACAATGTTTGCTTTCCCATTAGATACATATTTTTTTAATTAAAGGCACTTTGAAACATCGTCTGCAACTTCTTTCCATTTGAACCAGTCTTAACATTTTTTCGTCTTGTTTTATGTAATAATTTTGTTCAGCGGCGTCAAAACAAGGGATTATATACAAGGGTAATCTTAGCAAAAGCGAAAAGGATTTGAACCTTTCATGACCATCCAATATGAATGATCTTAATTTTTAATTATTAATATATTTTTGTGATGGGCATTTTTAAATTAGAAAACAAAAAACTTAAATGCACGTAGACCTTAATGCTGGTATACGTAACCAGCATTAGGGCTCCAGCTGTCGATCGCCAGTGGCGCCAAATGTGAAAATTTAGAAAATATGGCACAAAAAATGAAGCAATGGGGAATGTATGAGCGACAAGTAAATGTCGATAAACTATCCTCTGACATACACAGAATGTATCAAGTGTAAAGGAAGCCTGCGTAACTGTTTATCACACCTTATAAGGCTGGCATTCATTAATGGTCTTGTCAGTACACACTATACTTGCATACACACCACACAATGCTAAACAATCAAATATCAATATTTCGTCACGCCCCGTTGAGCACCCTTATCAAACCAATCAGTTATCAGATACAAGATTTAGTCACCGCCCATAATTTCTAAAGCCACGCCTTCAGTATGCCTTACCTGGTCTACATCCTCTTACTGGCTAGAAATTTATCATGTGTATTAAATCGATGTTGTTAATGAAAAACATGATAATTGTATTGATCTGCATATCTAGCATAAAAATGACAGATTTTGCTACATATACCGAAAATTTTATACACAATAATGCAGAAAAAAAATTCTGAAAATTAACTGATATGAAAAAAATGGATCGCCGAAAAAGTGTGAAAACCCATGACACAGGGCTCGAATTTCATTTTATGCACTTGCAAATTTTAGCAAGTAGCTTTTATTTCCACTTGCAAAAATAAAACTGGACTCACATTTTTTTTTTTTAAGCTCAGCTTGCCTAACAATTGTAAAGAATGAATTGCAGGTATAAACTGTTCAGTTCTATTCTATTGCGTAACCTGTCAACCGAGACAACAACAAAGCAAAAGGAACGTTAACTGACATTAAAACCCTCATTTAAATATCAGTTCAATCATTCCAGTCGAATTTCTGTTCTACTGCCAAGTTAAATTTCTATCAAACTAACAATGGTGGACATTTTTGTAAATGAAATAACGGAAGTGTCAAATCCGAATATCTGCCTGTCCGGTAACTGGTTTAGCGAGTCCACCACCTCCGACTTGCTTCTTGTCGCTATTTGTGCATAATAAATTATCTTTTCATGAATGATTGACAGATGCTTTTGTTTCAAGTCGGACATTGAATTCGCCTACCGTTTATTCTGTATAAAAGGATGCAAAACCTCAGTATCGGCTGTGAGTGCAGACGAATGCACTTACCTCACGAAACTCGGATAACGAACGACAACTCGTAGGCTTCAATGGCGACATGTATAGGCTAATTATCAATAGCTGTCAAAGCACATTCTCAGTGCAATGTGACCGATGTTTATCCAGAACAAAAAGAATTACCCTTTTTTTGTATTCACATATGAAATTATGTACATTTGGTAACTGTTCTTCAATAATTTGCACTTGCATTTTTTTGCAAGTGCTTGAATTTTCAACTCGCATTTTCCAATTCTGGCTTGCATTTTGCGAGTAAATATGTGGGAATTTCAAACCCTGGCATGTCAGTTTGACGTCCGATCGAAAGCATTTCAGACTGTCTTTAGCTTTGATGATGACTTTAAAAAGTAAGTTTACACAAATGTATGTATAAAACTCTAAAGTAGGTGATAAAATATGTCTTATAATGAGGAAAAAACACGGATGATTTTATGATGTGAAAATGCTGAATGATTTGTGGTGGGGGTGGGGGGGAAATTACACTTCGTAGGCCACTTTGTCTTATTGATAGCACAGGAACAAGTAACTATATTGGAAAAATACCAGAATAAAAGGACCTTTTGAACAATAAAACTTAAGTATTTTTTAGGATAAAAGAAACGGTGTTGTAACCCTTCACCACACAATCCCAAATTTCTTTCTGAATTTCTTAAAAACAAATTCTATGTCCCTGCAGCTCAAAACCTTGAAACCATTGAGGAAAAAGAAACATAAGTAAGCTTGCACAGCACTATTGAGCAATGTATTTAGAAGCTTTAGCCAATGGCCAATAAAAACTGAAATATCTTAAAAATGCACTATGTGACTACCTCAGCTGGCTCCTACTGGCCCCAATTTTATGAGGTGGCAAACTTTATGGCGCAAAAATTAGAACTTGCAGGATGTATGATGTATGTAAACATTGTCTGAGAGACCTAACATCAGGAAAAAAAAAAAGCCAAAAAATAAAGATATCTGGTTAACTTGAGTAAAATACCAGGATTCGAAGTTACTTGCTGTACCTATTCATAAATTATTGTCAAATCAGGGGGAAGTACCTATCCATAAATTAACACTCGTAAAAAAATACTCCATTCAAAAAACAAGGAAACCCATGACTGAACAAATTGTTCTTTCAACATTGTCCGATTGGTGTCCTTTCAGACCGTCTTTCAACCTTTTAATGATTTTGAGCAGTAAATTTCCATAAATATATTAATATAGCAGACTTTTAACGCAGATTATGCTTATTGATCGTCAAATAAAGGGTCCCATTGCTAAGTGGGTAAGTGAATCGGATGTTAACCATCGCCAAAACGACAGGTTCATTTTTTAGACCCTTTCAAATTGAAAGGCCTCTGCACTATATTACGATTTTCGAAGATACTTATCAAACTGATAATGAACAAATGAAGAGAAATCGCTTTGCGTGCTTGACCACAGTTTTATTGGCTGTTAATTTCAATCCCTCTCACGCTGATTAGTCAGTCCATCCATATATTTGGTAAGGGTCGGCACTTAATGAAAAAATCCAAATAATTCACGATAAGCCAGGGTCTTTGATTCGAAGAGGACACCCGTTTGTGATTGTTTATTATCGGAGAATGGGGACCAATTAGCAGATTAACATGTATTGTTTATTGAACAGACATGTCAAACTGTGTATAACACTTTCGCTGCGTCTCGGAGACATAAATGTGCGTATGATGCAGCTTTGGTTGTTGGAACCGGCATAGTTAACCCATTACCACTCCAGGGTTTTCCATGACGCACAAATCCTGCGTCATTGACGCAATTTTAATTCAAATGACCCCCCAAAATAAATGACGGTGCGTCATCGGTGACGCAACTTTCCAAAATCTAAATAATGTACGAAGTTGAATGAAGCGTCATAATTCCAAGTCTGTTCTCGCTTCAATGTCAGACGAACACCATTCTTTTTTTTTTAACTACAGGGTTTATTTTAGATAAAAGTGGTTTTCCGGTAATTTATATATAGAATAAGACTGGTTTACGCATTATTGCAGAAATGTATATTGGACACGTATCGTAAATATGGGCCCAGTCAAAGTCGTGGTTGGGTTCTCTGTATTTTATAGCATATTTTACACGACTTCCTGTATATAAAAGTACACATTACCGGTCTGTGCTGTTAGCGGAAAAATAATGTCATGACGAAGAAAACTGTAGCATTCTTCTATCGTCTGCTTCCTACAACTGCCGATCAAGCCACGTCAAGCAGCGATTCAGACTAAAATGTTTGGTCTGTCAAAAAATAACATCCGCCTTTCCGTCAGAAATGATCGACCGACTTTTCAATCTTGGAAGTTGGCGTTTAAAAGGTAAAATGCATTAGGGCCTTTATCAGATAAATGGAAAAAATAACCTCCATCACACTTAAATTTTCTAAATCTTATTTTGGCATTTTTTTTGCTTTATACTGGTAAAATATTCACTAAAGTTTCATAAATTGGCAAAAAAAAGATAGTTTGTGATTTTTTATAAAAGTTATGAACGATTAATTATGGCCTATCAAATGTGATGGAAGTTACCTTGTCAATATATTATGTGCATTATATGACATTGTAAGTTTTGTTATTTGTATACATACGCTTTTAATTAAATAGTTAAAGAAGTGGTATTTCTTTTAAACAAATATTTGGCTAAGGAGGGATTCTTATCTCTCCTTTTTGAGACTTATCTTAAAGTGACAGATGTTACTAATTTTTCCAATGCATTTTACATTTTCACCAAGTCAGCTTTGTGGAAAGGGCATTGATTATGAAGTTGGTAAAAGTGAAATTTCTACTGTTTAAGGTTGACTGCCTTATAGTATGCAATAGTTGTAATACATTTCATAATTTAACCTATTATAGATATAAATGTGTTTGGATGTTACACTTGACAGATTGACTAATGAAGAAAGGTGACGGATGTCACACCTGACTTGATATTCCATCCATATCCATTTATCTTGTCCTTTTTCATATTTCAAGAGACTGATGGACTTTGAGTCTGCCATGTACAAAAAATTAAATAGCTGAAGAGTAATAGCCTTAGGCCTTATGGTTTAAGACAAGAAGATTTTCGAACAAATTCAATATTTTTCATTTCTGTTACCATGTCAACCAGAGTTTTTCAAGGATTTTTTTTTCCTAGAATTTTTAATAAGCCTATGGTAGGAACATTTCTATGAAGTTTCATCAAAATTGGATAGGTAGTTTCAGAGAAGACGATATTTAAGACAAAATGTTGAAGTATACGCTGAAAAGGGCACGGACAGAGGGATACATGACAGACATCAGGCCATGACATAAGCCTGCTGGCCTATGCTCAGTATACCTGAAATACTGGAACAAGTGAAACTTTAGGTAGAAACTCTGTTATTGGTGGAAATTTCTTCTGTTCAGTAATTTGGTCAACCTATCACATCAAGTAGAACCTGAAGATGATAAGTTAACAAACCCTTGTACTGGGGCAAACATACTTGATACTTGATTGAATGGTGCTGTATGCTGCTTTCAACATTTTAAGCCATATGACAACACCTCACATAATTAGTGCATTTCATGGGTTGCAATGCTACAAAGCTGGGGCTCTGAAGTGTCTTGTCAAATGACATTCCCAAGAAAAACCCAGTGGATCCAGGTATCAAGTCCTACACTTTACTACCGAGACACACAGGACCCCTCATACTCTGATACAGGGATAAAACATACCAGATCCTTTTTACTGAAAACAAAATATGAATCAAAATTAAGATTTAACAGTATGATAGACTGTATGAATTTATGAACAGTATCAAAGTTGTCTGGTATGTCTTACTTTTTAGTAAAAGACAAGGCAAGATAAACATGGAATACATTAATTTATTTTCTGCTACAAGTTCCAGAGTACAAAACAAAAATATGAGCTTTGGAAACTTTGGTATCCACTTCATTCTACAAGTTTTCATCGGCTGAAAAGATAAAAAGGAGATGTATGGAATTAAAGACAACATAAACAGCCATTTGAAGTCATTTGTGTGGTGCTATGAATATTTTTTTCTCCCAGATGACAAAATAGCAGCACTTTGCTTATAACTAGCTTGTAGATCTACAGGTGACTTAGAATTGCCTTGTCAAAGCACTATCAACAAGTAATTCAAAGATAAGAGAAATGAACATCAGTAACTACTTATTATGAATGGGAAAAGGAGAAAATATCAGTAAGTAGTATTTTCTCCATTTCCAACACTGATTTTTTTCCCTATCAAAGACAGCAATCATAATTTCTGCAGTGTTGTTGTAATGTCTGCAAAGGCTCTTAATTTGGCTGTTTGGCAAAGAGTTAACTCCTGATTAATGAAGATTTGGATTGGTCTAAATTGACGACAAAATTAATGTGACTTTAAAGTAACAAAATTTTAGACTGGTCCAAATTGGAAGCATTTGCAGACAACAAACTAAACATAAATACAAAAAATTGTTTGGTGAAGGCGTGAAAACATTATGGGAAAAGGAGAAAAGGCTGGGTACCTCTTCCCACCATGTTTTTAAAGGACTTCTATCTCCGGGTCCTAAAAACCAAGGATTGCTTGTTATAGTGTTAAAATTGAAAAGTTCTCATGAAAAGGTTAGAAAATATTAAGGGAAATTGAGAAAAAGCTGGTTACCAGTATTTCTCTACTTTCCACAATGTTTTTAAAGGGCTTCTTTTCTCTAGGCTAAAAAAATATGGTTTTGTTTGGTAATATATGTCCCCCTTTCAAGTAATTCTTTCAAAAAAAAAATGGAGTTAAATGGGGGTCACGGGTGTAATTCAGACAAAATCCTACTCTTGTCAGAATGTTACCTGATGGCTTGACTGAAGAAGTATGCGACGTCACCTTGCTGTACTCTGAAAAGTTTCCAAGATAAGGCTCCCTCATTTGAACATATGCTGATGTCTTCATTCTTCTTTGAAGAGAACTTTATAGTGGCTACTTGATCGCTAAAATTAGATAAAATTCAACTCTGAATTTGTGATGCTGTGCACAATTTGAGTTCTAGGCAGCCTTATTAATGAAAAAAAAAGTACTTAGATTAGCCTCAATGTTATATCTTGTGTCCAAGCAGATTATATACATGCATCCTTTGTTGTGAGAAGGCCAGGTTATAACCAGTACTGCATGCAGGTGCCACAATGCTTCGCTGTGGTTTCTTGATTTCAGTAGAATTTCTGAGTCAACAAAAAAACTTTGATGGTTATTGTACAGGCCTAGTTTTTGATAATTAACAGCTTGTCAAAGTTTAAAGGTAAATATATAATGTCAGAAGAGAGATCTATATTGCAAACTATCAGAGATGTTGCATGAATCTAAGATCACTTTAAAAAAAAAAAACCAAAGTGTAATAGAATATTATAAGACTGCACCCCAGATCAACTTGAGTTTGCTCCAAATAAAAAAAAAATCAATGACAAATAATAAAATAATTCTGGGAATTTTAATGTTGTTGGAAATTTCTTCATAATAAAAACTTGTTTTGTTCATGAAAATATAATTTGACTAGATATTCCTATTGACAACTTTTCCAAGTCAACTGTTACTTCCATACAAACAGAATAATGTCAGAATGTAACAGGCATTTCAAAAATTTTGCAGGTGGGGAATGATTCAGGCAGATATCAATTAATTCGATTCAACCAAACAACTTACTTAAAAAGTGAATAAAAGGAATAATTATCATTGAGAGAACAACTATTTTGTTGCTAAAACCAACTGATATCTGTTCGGCAGTTATCTCTGACATACCAGGGCAACACAATCGAGTCAAATCTAACGCTGCATCAGACGCCGTCCGGTCAAAATGTAACCGCCGATCGAACTTGTCTAAAATGTGTTACCTCTTCTCAAAATTCGAGACTTAGTTGAACAATGTTATCAAAAGAATAGGCATAAGAAACCATTGGATATCAAGCGACAACAAGAACATAATATTTTGAATATGTGACGGAGGTAACAAGGGGAAAAGACGTTGACCGACAGACCACTTACCTGGTTGTCATCGACGAGAAAGCTTGATCACAAAAATTGATGACGTAGTCCTCTAGATAGTATTGATACAGGTTCGTTCAGCGCTAAATTTACTCGAGTAAGCTTTTGCATTACGTGATAAGACGATTTGATTGGAGGTTACGAAGTTGACCGACAGATACCGTAGTTGTAAAAAATCGGTCTTATTTTGAAGAAAGAAAGCCCTTTCAATCAGTAAATGCTGTTAATCGGCAGTTTAACAACTGCTTTTGAAACGGATATAATAAATCTGTCCAGATTTGAGACGAGTTCGTTGTCTCGGATCACACAAAAAAATCGCGTTTTTGACCGACAGCGTAACCGGTGTATAACGTTTTTTGGTAACTGAATTTTATTTAATTAATTACATAAAAACGTCAAATAAACACAGAATAATCCAGAAAAATCATTCTAGTTTGAAAATATTATGAACACGCTACCGAGAATTTCAACAGGACGCCACCTCGATCGGCTTTGACATATCATACCCAACACATCGTTTTTGGGGAGCCGAAAAATGATGACTTTTTTAATCAAAAATCACATTTTGTAATAATGACCAATACTTTTAATTCTATATTATCTTTAATATCTCTCTATCATGGGAACTACATCAATATGCACTAAATTTTAATTATTTTCTGTCAGAATTGTATTTCTTGGGGAAAAAAGTGATGGAAGTTATTTTTTCCATTTATCTGATAAAGACCCATTATAAATCGTGTTTGAAGTTGATGACGAGGAAATCCATATTTTTGACCCCCAAAATTAATGAAATGACCCGCAACTAATGAGGAAGTGGGTCACAATGACCCCCAATTTTCAAAGCCGAGGGAAAACCCTGCCACTCAATCCCTACTTTTGACGCCCCTGGAAAAGAAGTCTTTTGAAAACATTGTGGGAAAAGGAGAAAATGCTGGTAACCAGCATTTTCTCCTTTTCCCACAATGTTTTCTACTTAATCAATAAACAATTGCACCATTTGAGCCACACTGAAATTGTCGTCTGCAAATGCTTTCAATTTGGAAAGAGCTAAAATTTTGTCGTCTGGTAAAGGGTTAACTTTGTGTAATTTTTTTTTTACTTTAATGATTATTTTGAAAAACTTTAGGTAAAATTATACATATGTTTCTGGTTAACCGGTTTCCGATTTCCTAACTGGTTTTTCGGTCATTCGATCGGTTAACCGTTTATCCGTTGCCATCCCTAGTTATGTAAGATCTTCCTTAATATCCGGTCTGCGGCAGTTCATGGGGCTCGACAGCAAATGTCGGATGGTTGCTATGCAAAGCTACCATGTTCGCATCATGTTTCAGAATCATATAACATAGTCTACATGCCACTTGCTTTTTATCAGCAGTCTAGAGCTCCCTCTTTAAGAAATCAGAAATGGGCTCAAAAATTGGCCTTTCCAACTTCACGAACTCAAAACTAGCAGCCAACACAGACATCATAAACACATAATTTATAGTCACGCTCGATTAGTAAGTACGAAAAATTCATGCAAAATCAATCATGGACAATAAATAACATTTCCAATCATTTGTCGATTATTCAAGCTATTGAGTACATAAATATGAAATTTAACTATCAATTGTTGAACAAATATCAGTGATTGTTATCGATGTCGGATATAGCAATCGATGCATTGCTATCAGGACAGTCACAATCGTGATGTATTGTTACACCCCCCCCCCCCCCCCCCCCCACCTGAGTGGTGCAGCCACAAGTGAAAATATTACCGATGGTGTTCACGAGATAAAATGAATATCAATTCTTCACCAAAAAAAAAAATACTCTATTTATTTCATGCGTTTAACCCTTTCTGTGAAGATCTATATTAAAATCCAGGACAGTTTTTCTCAGTTATGAAATGTGGTGTACCCCCTCCATATAGCAACTCATTACAATATTACATCAAACGTGAGAAATATATGGTAAATGACATATTTCCATCTGGTTGTGCGTCACACGCATTTTACCAAGGTAAGTAGAATATAAAAATCAGCTTTTTCACTGGTCATACCCGTGGAATATTGAAAAATATTTTCACTGCATTTTCTCAATATCTAACTGGAAAGCATGAAATAAAGACAAGTACTGATTACCTTGAAGCAACATGTGCCATGAACCTACATAATTATGCTGAGTACCGGTATGTAACAGGGTTCGACATTAACATTTTTTTTTCAACTAGACCAGTGGACCAGTAATTTGAAATTTTTACTAGACCACTTAAGATTTTTACTAGATCTAGACCGTTTCATAAAATAAATCTAAATCTATGTTGTTTCTTTTGCTTATGAACCAAAATTGTAAAAAAAAAGAACAATGTCATGTTAAGTAATGTTTCTCCTCCAAGAATTTCAATTACAATTTCTTTTCAAGAAGAAAACAATTAAGACTTGCACTTGAAAGCAGTAACAGACACATATATTGTAGTTTAACTAGGGCTCAAACATCCTCGGATACCCCGGGGTCTCCCTATTTGCTACGCTACATCGACCCCTGGGACAATTAATTGAATTTCCCTCGCTCTACCGCTGGCCGAATGCTGGCGTTTCATTGGTTCCATCGTCATTTTGTGAAGGGCGAGTGGACTGTACGCTATGACGTTTAGTATCGATTTTCAGCGGCTGATTCAAAGTTTTATTAGTCAATTGTCCAAGGGGTCGATGTAGCGTAGCAAATAGGGAGACCCCGGGGTATCCGAGGATGGGGCTCAAATAACAGAATTTGAGTTTAAAAGGACAAAATCATTGTGATACAACGCTATCATGATCCTGCAACAGATCTTCAGTGTATTAAACTGTCAGAGAAAACATGACGTTCTCCTCTTGATCAAATTGAAACCAAATTCAGCGTTCCACTCCCATGATCAGATGTCCTTTTGAAGAAAAAAATCGTCTTTTTTTGTGATATTTGAATAATGAAATTAAAAATTACTGTATCTAGAAAACTGGCCGCCATTTTGGATCGGGTAAACATATTACCTGACTTTAAATTTGAAGACATGTCTTAATTCCACATCTGCAGATGATAAACCAAATATCAATATAGATTTACAAAGTATTGATATAAATGTAACTGCAGTTTACTCTATAGGTCAGTAAACATAGTGGAAAAAGCAGATAATGTTGGTCAAATGTGACACGGGCATTACGATGGATACATCGCGTAATACTTAATTTAAGTGCTTAGTTATACGCCCGAAGGGTCATATTATGTTATACCCCCGGTCGTCCGTCCGTCCGTTAGCAATTTCTTGTGTGTGCAACTCCTCCTACAGTTTTCATTGGAATTATTTGAAACTTGCCACAATGAATCTCCATGATGTCTAGTTGTGCACCTGGCTCTTAGAATTTTTATCGCTGTTTACATTCCAAAATTATCTGCCCTTGATTTCTGAAATAACCAACTTTTCACTGAATTTTTGTTCAGACCATAACTTCCATACCATAAAAGGTATCAAATTGAAACTACATACACTGATAGAACACATTATGGAGAATTGCAGTGCACATGAAACATAACTCTGCCACTTTTATTTTTTGAGTTATTGCCCTTTGTTAATTTTCAGTTTGAATTTTTGTCCAGGCCATAACTTCCAAACTATAAAAGCTAATAACTTGCAACTTCATACACTGATAGAACACATTATGGAGAAGTGCATTGCACATGAACCATAACTCTTCCACCGTTATTTTTTGAGTTACAGCCCTTTGTTAATTTTCAGTTTGAATTTTTGTCTAGGCCATATCTTCTAAACTATAAAAGCTAATAACTTGCAACTTCATACACTGATAGAACACATTATGGAGAAGTGCATTGCACATGAACCATAACTCTTCCACCGTTATTTTTTGAGTTACAGCCCTTTGTTAATTTTCAGTTTGAATTTTTGTCTAGGCCATATCTTCTAAACTATAAAAGCTAATAACTTGGAACTTCATACACTGATAGAACACATTGTGGAAAAGTGCATCGCACATGATTCATAACTCTGCCACTTTTATTTTTTGAGTTGTTGCCCTTTGTTGATTTTCAGTTTGAATTTTTTACCAGGCCATAACTTCCAAACTATAAAAGCTAATAACTTGCAACTTCATACATTAATAGGATACATTATTGAGAAGTGCATTGCACATGAACCATAACTCTGCAACCTTTATTTTTTTAGTTATTGCCCTTTGTTAATTTTCAGTTTGAATTTGTGTCCTGGCAATAACTCCCAAACTTTAAAACCTATCATCTTCAAACTTCAAAGACTACTAGTATTAGAACACATTATGAAGAAGTGCACTGCACAAGAACCATAACTCTGCCATCCTTCTTTTTTAATTATTGCCCTTTGTTGGTTTTCTCTTTGAATTTTTGTCTGGGCCATAATTTCTAAAATATAAAAGCTATGATCTTGAACCTTTCAAAACTGATAGAACACCTTGCGGAGAACAGCAATTCACAAAATTTGTAACCGTGCCGCCCTTCTTTTTTTTTTTTTAGCTATTGCCCTTTAATATTTTTCACATATCATGGAGATTAACTACTCTTCATTCATGGCCCTTCCGTCATTTCAACTCATTTCACTGACAAACCCCTTCTGGCGTATACTGTATGTGCCGCTTTGCGAAGCTCTTGTTTGCAAATGGAATGCACTTGCATTCACAGTGGAGTATATTTGCCAGGGTTTGAAATTCCCACATATATACTTGCAAAATGCAAGCCAGAATTGGAAAATGCTAGGTGAAATTTCAAGCACTTGCTAAAAAATGTGAGTGCAAATAATTGAAGAACAGTTACGGAATGTACTAAATTTCATATGTGAATTCAAAAAGGGGTAATTCTTTTTATTCTGGATAAATATCGGTCATGTCACACTGAGAATACCCTTAGATGGCTGTTGATAATTTTACATGTCGTCAATGAAGCACAGGAATTTGACATTCTATAACCAAAATAAATTAAAAATCATGAAAAAAAATCTCCCCTATATAATATAAACACAAGGAATGCAACGTCTCGATTGCTGGCGCTAGCACCCGTCAGCCTTTCCCAACCAAAATCACCCACGAAACAAACATTGGTCATAATCTCATTTAGCCTAGCGATAGACAACACAATAATGTACCTGCGACATCCGGCGATACCTCAGTAGACACCTTTCAACCGGAGATATCCGTCAAGTTTTACAACTCTACCCGAAAATTTTGATTCGTCCGAGACTCCATTCGCTGATGTCACAAGAAGAGCCAAGAAGCGTATTTTCGTATTACTTATTACTATTATTTTTTTCGTTTTTAAGATATTTATGGACATCGAAAGATCTTTAAAATTTTTCGGATAGAGTTGTAAAACTTGACGGATATCTCCGGTTGAAAGGTGTCGCAGGTACATTATTGTGTTGTCTATCGCTGGGCTAAATGAGATTATGATCAATGTTTGTTTCGTGGGTGATTTTGGTTGGGAAAGGCTGTCGTGTGCTAGAGCCAGCAATCGAGACGTTGCATTCCTTGTGTTTATAATATATATAGGGGAGATTTTTTTCATATGTTATCATTTATTTTGGTTATTGAATGTCAAATTCCTGTGATTGAGCCTCCGAATTGTCGTTTGTTATCCGCGTTTCGTGAGGCAAGCTCGTTCGTCTGCACTCACACTAGATACTGAGGTTTTGCGGTTTTTATACGGAAAAACGGTAGGCGAATTCAATCTCTGATTATAAAGCAAAAATACGGTCCTGCGAATCACCGAAACACCCCTATTTTTTTTTTGATTACTGTGTTATGATTACTATTGAAGTTCAAGAGCTTTATCTTTTTTGCGGAATTTGACCAAAATGAAGGGCTGTTAGTTAAAATCATAATGACAAAATAACAATGTATCGTTGGGGCCCGACGTCAATAATGCACAGAGATAGATGTACGTAAGTCCACCGAAATACCCGCTCGACGCTGTAGATATTTGTTGATTTATAGGGATTAAACCTCTGCAAAATTTGGCTCTTTTTCACATAAAAAGGTAATGATCACTATAGAGAAAATTAATGTAGAAGATTGCAGAAAAATGTCGTTAGTATATATATATACATTGATCATAGATTCACATGGAGAACAATCACCGAAATACTCGCGTGTTAAGTCCTGACACACGGAAATACCTGACCTTTATTACACAAAATACAAACTTGGGGGTCATCAGATGGAATTATCACCTATATTTCATTTCTTTAAATCATATACACAAAGTGTGCAAGTGTGTTCCATTTGCGAACGAAGTAAATGTACCTAAGTTAGCATTGCGTGATGTATCCATCATCACGTGCATGTCGCATTTGACATTTTCTGCGTTTTCCACTATGTTTACGGACCTATTGAGGTGAACTGCAAATTAAATCTACATTATTTAGATCGAATTGGATATTTGATTTATTATCAGTAGATGTGGAATTTAGACAGACAGGTCTACAAATTAAAGCCGGGTAACATGTGTACCCGATTCAAAATGGCGGCCAGTTGTCTTTCTAGATCTGTTGATTTTTAATTTCATTCTCCAAATATCACGAAAGAAAACCATTTTTTCCGAGCATATTTATGGATATAGATCCGACACATAAACCTTGTAAAACAGCTACTGTAGTAGGAACATAAACTCGCTGAATCGATGCATTTTACTACATCGTGTGAGTATTACGGTGGAGAACGGGCTCGTATTTCGGGTGAACATCCATTACGGCAGGCGTCAATGTTATGTTGTTATTTTGTCATTGTGTTTTAAACTATAAACTACCTTTCATCAATATAAACGTAAGTTTGTGTTAAAAACAAACAAACAAAAAAAAAAAAAACGACAACATTTTCGCACTTATATTAGTTATATGACTTAATTATAAAAAAAATGGGGTATTTCGGTGTTTTGGTGGTATTTCGGTGATTCGTCGGACCCGCAAAAATATTTGTCGCTTTGCCTATATTCATATTATGCACAAATGGCAATGAGAAGCAAGTCAGATGTGGTGGACTCGTTAAACCAATCACTGGACACGCAGATATTCGGATGTGTTACGTCCGTATTTCATTAACAAAATCGTCTACCATTGTAAGTTTTGCAGAAATTTAACTTGGTTTTAGAACAGAAATTCAACTGGAATTGAATTGATTGTTAAATGAGGGCTTTAATATCAATTAACGTTCCTTTTGTTTGGTTGTTGTCTCAGTTGACAGGTTACGTAATAGAAAAGAGTTGAACAGTTTGTACCAACCGTTCATTCTTTACAATTGATAGGCAAGCGGAGCCAAAAAAAAATGTGAGTCCAATTTTAATTTTGCAAGTGGAAATTTATAATTTAAAGAAATAATATATAGGTGAAAATGCCACACTGGTAATTCCTAAAGCCGTGTTTACTGGAGAGCGGTAATCGTAGCGGTAGCAGTAGCGGCAGCAACAATGGATTTTTTTACTATGTACAGTTTTCCAATGTATGTTCAGTGGAGCGTGGTGGCGGCAGATCAGTGGAGCAGTTTTTTTTTTTCGCCACCTACAGCTCCCCGCTTGATTGGTCCAAGGGGCATTTAAAACGGCTGCTGCACTCGTCACAGAGGGGTTTTCCTAAAAATATGTTTTTTTTTTTTTTCAAGAAAACACATGCAAAAGAGAACAAATTGCATTGAAATGTGTGCTAAGTTGACCGTTTTACATTAGATTGACATTAGAAATGCCTCCAAAGTCGAATGACACAGATATTGAAAAGCCGGTAGAGCTAGGGTATGAAAAATGCCATGTCTGTGGCGATTCTTTAATATCAGATGGATGTTCCATCTATAGGCGACGTCTTCCCTTCCTTTTTTGCTTCAGCAGTAGCATACATAGTCCAATAATAATGATATCTTGATCGCGATGTTCTAGAGTTGGCCATACAGGGACCATGATGGAAAAGAAAACCACTCTGCTACATCGTGTCAATAAACACACACTCCAGCGGAAAAAAAATGCTGCCACTATCGCTACGGTTACTGCTCACCAGTAAACAAAGTTTAAGTCTGTATTTTGTGTAATAAAGATCAAGTATTTTGCTGTGTCAGAACTTGACACGCAAGGATTTCAGTGATTGTTCTCGATGTCATGAATTAGTGATCAATGTATCAATATATTAACAACATTTTTCTTCACCATGAATCTTCCCAGTTGTGATCATTATCTAATCCTGTTTTCTGTGAAACAAAGAAAAATCCTGCGGAGGTACAATCCCTAAATTCACAAGTGTTCACAATGTCAAGCATTTCGGTGGACATGTATATGGCTATCCAGGTGAACATTGTTTACGGCGGACCTCAATGATATGTTATTTTGTTATAACTAGCAACCCTTCATCTTTATAAACATTATTTCGGTCAAATAACATAGAAAGAGACAAATCTTTTTTTCTTCCAAAAGTATATAATCAGAACATGGTAATAAAAAATTAAGGTTATTTCAGTGGTATTTCAGTGATTCTTCGGACCGCACATGATGGCTGGAAAGCAGTGTTGATTAGATATTAACTCTGGCACCCAGAGGTGTACCACAGTAGTTTTAAAAATCATTATTAATTAACTATTGGATATATAGAAGTTATACAAGGAAACCGGGCCACGCGATACTTGTCACATTTCTGATTTTGTATAGTACACACGCAGGTCGTGACCCCGGCTAAATACGACTTGACCTCCGATCAATACAGTTGACCTCGTATCAGTATTGATGACCCACAACCAATACAGAAATCCTTGAACGTGGTTGGTCAAAAGTTCAGTGGCGAGAGCGTCTGTGCTTACTTTTAGCCAATCACGTTCCAGGAAGCGGCAAAGTAAACGTAACCCAATAATTGATATTTGTTTCCAGCAGGGTAGAAAACATTGTTGGAAAAAGGAGAAAATGCTGGTTACCAGCATTTTCTCCTTTTCCTACAATGTTTTCAGAAGGCCTCTTTTTCAGGGTCGTAAAAACCAGAGATTATTTGGTAAAGCGTTAATTAATAAAATTGTCATTAATCAAGTGATTTCGTATTGGCCCAGTTACAGGTCCTTGGTCGGCCGTATTGACCCTCGGCCTTCGGCCTCGGGCCAATACGGCTGACCTCGGACCTGTAACTGGGCCAATTAGGAAATTACTTGATTAATAACATTATATTATAAGCCTATATGTGCAGATACTGCGAGATGTGTGGCCATGGTTTAAGCCATTATATTGTGACTGCTCAATTTGTTTCAGTTATTAAATTTTTG
This sequence comes from Tridacna crocea, assembly GCA_943736015.1. Classification (NCBI taxonomy): domain Eukaryota; kingdom Metazoa; phylum Mollusca; class Bivalvia; order Cardiida; family Cardiidae; genus Tridacna; species Tridacna crocea. The sequence goes on from OX031070.1 coordinate 22,796,385, forward strand.
CAACTTTTTATTTACTGTATTTAAATATATATATGTATGTACACTGACATTAGTTTGTTTATTAATGTACCTTCTAAGTCCATCGGCTTTTTCCCAGTTTTGCCAACATCGCTCTTGAGTTTTCAAAAATTTAAAAGCGAAGGCACCTTCTCAATTTTTCCTGCTTACATAAGAAGAAAAAGAAACAAAAAAAAAAATGTCTCCTAGGTTTAATTTACTGTACATAGCCTTTTACCAAACAACCCCTGTTTTTTTTACGAACCTAAGATGGAAGTCTCCTTTTGAAAACATTGTGGAAAAAGAAAATGCTGCTAACCAGCATTTTCTCCTTTTCCCACAATATTTTCTACCCCATTTGAAACAAATTTTAATTTTTGAGTTATGTTTATTTTATCTTCTGCAAGTGCTTTCAATTTGGACAAGTCTAAAATTCTGTCCTTTGATAAAGAGTTAAATGTGGCATAATTAGGTATGAATAGATCCTATAACCAATCTAGAGCTCTTTCAAGTTGTTGTAAGATGTTAAATTATTATTTCATTTTTTTCCAGTATATATAATGGAAACCTGAAGATGCCATGGCCAATTTGACAATTTTTAAAGCTTGATCACGATGTGTTACTTTTCTGAATCTGGAACAAACCTTTAAAACCATTTTGTTAAAGTATTTTGAACAATGGCATCAAATGAAAATGAAAGTGATAGTTATGATAAAAATGGTGAGTCTGACAAAAAGGAAGAAGAGATTGAGGAAAGAAGAAACAGTTTCAAAGGAAAGGAGATTGAGAAGGAAGACCAAGTGTGTAATACAGAAGTGAATGGGACTATTGGAACAGAAGTGTCAAACAATGAAGGAGAAGAGATAAAACTGAAAGAAAAAGTGTCTAATGATAAAGAGAAGGTTGTTGAAGATGAAGAAAAGTTGCCCAATGAAAACAAAAAGGTGTTTGTCACGGAAGAGAAAGTTTCTGACAAGACAGGTAAAGAGAAGGAGGAAGATGAGAATTTGGCAGGCAAAACAGAAATTGAGACCAAAGAAAATGAGCAGGTTACTGATTTAAAAGAAAAGCAGACTCAAGAAAAAGAAGATGTGCCTTACAAATCAAAAAACATATCTAGCACAGACAAAGATGAGTCAAATGAAAAGGTGGCAAAGTCAGGAAAAGACCCTGAATTTGAAGTGTTGGAAAATGACAGGAGATTATCAGAGGATAATAGTATCAGTGAAAGTGAGAAAAATAGTAAAAGTCCAGGAAATGGGGTGACAGTTGAAAGGAATAAAGATACACCAAAAGAGTGTTCCATAAGTACGTACAAAAAAGATGAGAATATTTCATGTGATGAAACCTCTACTGTTTCAGCTGTTGAAAAGGCTAAAAAAATGGAAGAAGAATACAGTGCATTGGGTGTAAAAAGGTTAGTATGTATTGTGGATATAGAGATCTGAGTATAAATTTTGGTAAGTGCAAAAAAAAAAAGTTATACTTTTATTTTAAGCTCACTTGAGTACAAAGTCACAAAGTGCTCAATGTGAGTTTTTGTGATCATATTGTTTACACTGCTGATCATCTGTCATCAAGGACACAACAGTTTTCCAATAGGCTATGAGTTCATGGGACTCGTTGAAAAAATTTCAAAACTGCCGATGCTGTAGAGGGTGTCAAAAGGAACATTTTGTTGTGTCATAGGTTTCAGCATTTTTTGGACCTATCAATTTTTCATGTCTGATATTTTATGGATAGGTATTTGCACATGATTTGACAAAAATTTGTCAATAAGGCTGACAAATAACTTCAAAACCTGTCATCTCATATAGGATAAGGGGATAATGGCATTTTCTTTCTACTGTTTTTGTAAGCGAGGTCGAACATGTAGCCAAAGTTCGTTACATGAATTTCAATTCTATAATATGACTTGCACAACTATTTGCGTTAGTGGGAACACTGCTTATATTGTTTGGTTGTTGTCTATAGTTTAACCCTTTACCATATAATCCCGACTTTACTACCCTGAGAAAGAAACGTTTTTGAAAACATTGTGGATAAAGGAGAAAATGCTTGTAACCAGCATTTTCACCTTTTCCCACAATGTTTTCTACCCTTCCCAAAACAAATGCTTTCAGTCTGGATCGGTTTTAAAATTTTGTTGTCTGGTAAAGAGCTACAGGTTACATTAATAGAATAGAATTAAACATTGTTCGCGAAATTCTGATCCGTCAAGAAACGTGGCTTTGGTGAATGGGGGCTACTTGCACTACACAGAAATGAAGAAATTCTTAAAAATTTTACTTCTCTGAAACCGCTGGTCAGATTTTGAAATAATTTCTCAGGGATGTTCTTTGGGTGACCCTTTTTAAAGGTGGGTATTTAGAATTTTTTCATCACACCAAATTAAACAACATATATATCACTAAAATTTATATGAAAAAATAATACAAATCATCGATAGGTAAGACTCATAAAATTACAAAAAAAAAAAATTGATGGCGTTCCCTTAAAAGGCTACGTAGCCTCTTAAGGTATTTTTAGATTTCCCGCCAAAAATCAATAAAGCATTTTGGGAATCTCAAGTCACTGGCACGTGACTTTTAACGCTTAATTTCCATTACATAACAAACATGCAATAATTATTTTCCATAATGTCTTCTTCGGACCCTATATTTGAAACTTTGTCTGTGTATTCCTGTATATAACACCCCGGTTACACAGACTGTCAGGCTTATATCCATTTCAAATCGGTGTCATTATTTCAAATTTTTTCGCTTTTTTATCGGTTGTCATAGGTGACCTTATTTCAAGCTGTTTGTGTAAACGGCAATAAACAGGGGTTCAATCGCTCTTAAAAATATTTGTCTTGCGCTGGTGGAGGCCCAATCGGGATCTGACCGGTGATTAAAGATATATACGGCCACAACATCTTTCCTTCACAATGGAGTCTTCTTCGACTTCCAAGACTTTGTTAGAGACAAACATAACAGTTTTGCCTTGGTCGACGGATTTCTGGGAGTTCCCTTTGACTGACATACTAAGACAAATCGACACTTGTCACAGAATTGTTACAGAATCAATCAGATATGGCGCTGGTGAATTTTTGTGGAAACTGAATTAAAATGCCTGTCGTGCATGTAACAATGTGTCTCATGGATTCCATATTTTGATTCTTAGCTTTTTTCACCGGTGATTAGTATCAGTTCATTGGTGGCTCTTCGGTGGCTTGTCGATGGCCTATAGGTGATATCGGTGGTAGATAAGTTGTCAGTCGGTTATTTTGTAATATTTTGACCGATCGAGAATTTTAAGCATGTTTAAAAACCTAAATCAGTAACTTTTCATTGACGAAATTCATCTTTTCCCGGTAACTTTTGATAGGTTGGGAATAGGTGACCAATATGTGACATCGGAGGCAAGTAGGTTTTCGTCGGTTCCCACCCTACTTCGGTTAAAAAGACCACCGATTTATCAGTGACAGCTCTGTGTAACCGGGGTGTAAATGAGCGAATTGATCATCTAAAAATAGAACGTGTCTCCCGTTGGTGTCAACCTGGGCCATAGTAAATCTCTAATTTCTTGTGCTGTCGGATGGTTTTCGACTACTGGGGTTTTATGAAGCTGTCGGGAAAACGGGGAAAAGTTGGGAATTTCGTAAAACCCGTTTCCAGTCTTGAAAAAGTCTTGAATTTTGTTTTATCTATGAAAAGTCGGGAAAAACCCGGGAAAAGTACAAAACGTTTTGGGTATGAAACAAGAACTCAGGACCATATTAATCTCCGGTCTGCGTCCTCTATTTTTCGGATAAAGGTCCAATATTTTCTACAATACATATGTAGACCGAAGAAGGTGAATTTCCCAAATACATACAGTCTTTTTGTAGGTTCACTGGTCCCGGAATAGTTATTCTAACACTTAATCAAACCAGGATCCAGCGTATTGATTTCTGAGAACTCGGTACTTATCCTAAAATACAATGCAGCTGTGCTTTGTATTTTCCGGGAGACGAGCTGAAGTGAATTGACGTGAAAATGAGCTACAACAGAAAATATTACTGAAAATGTAAATCCATAGGGGTCTAAAAGGTTAAAAGACTTTATTTTTATGAAGCCACGGTATGATTCTAGTCGGAATGAGGTTGACGAGTCGGGGGAAACTGAAAGTAGGCGCTCGTCTGCAATCATGGATCAAAACACTTCAAGTATTAAATCTAACAAAGTTACGATTATTCGTATTTTCAGAAACTTTAAAAGCAGGGATATTGCCCTTTGAAACGACCAATTTATTTATTCATGTATTTCAGGTCATGAAAACTGAACTATTGAAGTGAAAGTAAAACATGGTACTTTAGAATTGGGTTTTAGTTTCATTGACTGAAGAAGGAAAAGAACCTCTATTTGAAGGCTTACAACAAAACTGTCGTGCACTATGATAGTAAATGATATGCAAATTCTTGATTCTGTGTCTTAAATCATAAAAAAAACAATTCCCAATATTAGAAAAAACAACACATTTTTAGCTCACCTGAGCACAAAGTGCTCAATGTGAGCTTTTGTGATCACCCTATGTCTGTTGTGCATCGTCCACAATTTCTTAACATCTTCTCCACCTAAACCACTGGGCCAGTGGTGATGAAACTTGGCAGGGGTGTCCCTTATTTGAATCTCTACCAAAGTTGTTGCACCCATAACTCTGGTTGCCATGGCAACCAAAGAAAAAAAAAAGCAAAATCTTAGAAAATCTTCTCTGAAACTAGAAGGCATAGAGCTGTGATAAATGGTATGTAGCATCTCCTAGTGGACTTCTACAAAGATTGTTCATATAATGCCCCGGGGGGGTCACAAGTTTGAACATGGGAATAATAAAAGAAAACTTTGAAAAATCTATTCTCTGAAACACAAAGTTGTAGAGCTTTGATATTTGGTATGCAGCATATGCTATTGGACCTCTACCAAGATTGCTCATATGATGCCCCCTGGGTTCAAACTGGCCCCACTCCAGGGGTCACAAATTCAAAACATAGAAACAAAAACGGAAAACTTTTTATCTCTGAAACTGGGAGTCCTAGAGCTTTGATATTTTGTATGTACTATCTTCTAGAGGACCTCTACCAAGTTTGTTCATATGATGCCCCTGGGGTTCAAACTGGCCCCGCCCTGGTGTTCACAAGTTTGAACATGGGAACAAAGAAGGAAAACTTCAAAATTCTTCTGCTCTGAAACAAGATGGAATTTATGTACATGTGTTCCTTATGATAGTTTGCCATTGACAATATTTTACATTTTTTCATAAAATGTCATGTCATGGACAAGGGGGCTTGGTGTATTTCTACTGTGGACCAATATCTCTTTCATTACAAGACAAAATGTAATTAAAGTTCATCTTGTTGAGCCACAGGCAATAGTTATTTGATTTTATTTCATGAAACAAAATGTTATCAAAAAAGGGGACTAAATGTACAATTTCATTACGGACCAATTACAGTCAGTTGGCCCATCCATCCACATTGAAGGTTATCTTCTAAAGTCCTTGGCATACATGTCTTCCTTAGGATAGTCTTGTGATACAATTTCCATTTGTAAGATGCGTCATGGAAAAAGGGATTACCTTTCACATACTGGACTTATCAAGCTCCAATAAATTAGTAATGTTGTTGGCTGTTAGTCTAGGGTTCCCAGTTTGCGCTGGCTTGATTACTGTCTCAGCCAACATCCTTTGAAATTTGATAAAAAGTTATGGAGACAAGTCTCATTTGTGTCCTAACAATGATTGAATGATGTTTTTTAATCTGTCATTCCACCACCATTTTGACCAGGAAATGAACGCCTTGCCTCTGAAAGTTAATTCAATCCCTTACTATGCAATCCTGACTTTCAATGACCTTGAAGAAGAAGGGTTGTGAAAGCATTTTGGGAAAAGAAGAAAATGCTTTTTGCACAGTTACATACCCTGTCAGAATTATTTGGCCTTGAACTTTGATATTTGGTATTTATCTTCATTGTAGACCTTTACTGCTTAGTACTCAGGTGAGCGATATAGGACCATCATGGTCCTATTGTTCCCAATTTGCCAGGTTATGTAGTCTTATAAGGATCTATACTATTTGTCTTCAAACTCTTCATTACTTGTAGGAACAGTAAGAGAACAGCATGGATCCTTATTAAACTGCCTGTATGGATAGGCTGATCTGAATCTATATTTGGTCCTTTGTAGTTTTGTAACTAGCCAAGTAAAGAAATGAAATAACTATCATGCTGTTAGAATGTTCTTTAACCCATTACCAAACGACAGTATTTTAAACTGATCCAAATTGAAAGCATTTGCAGATGACAAAATAAAAGTGGCTCAAAAATTGGAATTTGTTTTGGAAAAGGTAGAAAAGATTGTGGGAAAAGGAGAAAATGCTGGTTACCAGCATTTTCTCCATTTCCCACAATGCTTTCTAAAGGCTTCTTTCTCGGGGGCATCAAAAGTAGGGATTGTGTGGTAATGGGTTAAATCTCAATTTTTCATTAAAACAAGGAATGTATGTAAGAAAGTAACTTTCAAAAGATTTTGCAGTTCCAGTTCTTCTATCACATAAAACCTTGAATTTTGAAAAAAATCCTGGAAAAAGTCTGGAATTTTGCAAGCAGAAAGTTGTGGGAACCCTGTATGAAGGCAAATTAAAAGGCTTGGGGAGTATAAGGATAATTTTTTTGCATTTTTTAAAAAATTTTCGTCCCAAGATCTGAAGGGCCACCTTTAAAAATTTTTCGCGAAATTTTGATTGGTCAAGAAACATGGCTCTGGTGAATGGGGGCTACTTTCCCTATAGGGAAATGAAGAAATTCTTGAAAAATCTTCTTCTCTGAAACGGCTGGACAGATTTTGAAATTAATTCACAGAGATCTTCCTTGGGTGACCCTTTTCAAAAACTGTTGGCGAAATTTTGATCCATCAAGAAACATGGCTCTGGTGAATGGGGGCTACTTATACTATATGGAAATGAAGAAATTCTTAAAAATTCTTCTTCTCTGAAACCCCTCGTCAGAGATGTTCCTTTGGTGACCCTTTCCAAAAACTGTTCATATAATTTTGATCCATCAAGAAGCATGGCTCTTTTGAATGGGGGCTACTTGCACTATACGGATATGATGAAATTCTTGAAAATTCTAGAACTTCAAAACCCCTTGTCACATTTTAAAAGACGTTTTCAGCAATGTTCCTTGGGTGACCTTTTTCAAAACTTGTGTATAAATTTTGATCCATTAAGAAACATGGCATTCGTGGATGGGGGCTACTTGCTCTTATACAGAAATGAAGAATTCTTAAAAGTTCTTTTTGAAACTGATGGTCAGATTTCGAAATGACATTTACAGTCGACCTTTTGAAAATTGCTTGGCAAAATCATCATTTTGGTTCTAATGTTTCAATACCTAAAAAAAAAAAAATAGGCTATGGTCGTCTCAATTCAGGTGAGCGATCCAGAGCCATCTTGGCCCTCTTGTTACTGTATTAATTTTGGTAAAGAGAATGACATTCTGAAATTCTGTCTAGGATTTTGGGCACAAAAAGATCAGGTGCTTGGAAGATTTTGGAGAAAAAAAAAATATGCTAGAAGAAACCATCACCCAGACAAGTAGTACTTTGTCTTTCCATTATCATTTCTTTCTATATTGTTATTTTCCAAGTATGTTTAAGTAGTGTCTAAAAGGAATATGTATATTGATCATAAAAAGGATGAAAGTATAGAATATTTTTATTTTACTTTAGATTCTCATGAGTTTCAATTTTATTTATCTGTTAAATTGTTAAGGTATGGCTAATTCCTTCTTTATTCCTGCCCACATCTGCTTTTTCTCCCAAGTCTAAACTTCTTCTGTAAGTCTGATCCCTTCTCCCCATTTAAAAAAAAACTCCCAATTCACAGACTAGGGAGAAGTCACTTCTCCCCAAATTCTGAGAGTTGGCAGATGCCTGATACAATCCTAAGTTTTTTAACTTCTCTGATTATGAGGGCTTTAGAAAACACTGCAGAGAAAGAGAAAATCCTGTATTTTAGCTCACCTGAGCACAATGTGCCCAAGGGAAGCTTTTTAGGATCGCCCGTCGTGCATCAGTGCGTTGTGCGTCGTTAACAATTCTTAAAACATCAACTCCCCATAAACCGCTGGGCCACTTTGGACCAAACTTGGCTGGAATGTTCCAGGGGGGTTCTCTAAAAATTGTTAATGGAATTTGATTCCATCAAAAACTCTGGTTGCCATGGCAACCAAATAGAATTCTTTAGCAATTTTTTTAAAATCTCTGAAACCGCTGGTTTGATTTTGAAATAATTTCACAGATACATGTATTTTCCTTGGGTGACCCTTTTCAAAAATTGTTGTGAACGTTCGATTGGTCTAAAAATGTGGCTCTGGTGAATGGGGGCTACTTGCACTATACAGGAATGAAAGAATTCTTAAGAATTCTTCTTCTCTGAAAGCGCTGGTCAGATTTTGAAATAATTTCACAGAGATGTTCTTTGGGTGACCCTTTTCAAAAATTGTTCACGAGATTTTGATCTGTCGAGATACAAGGCTCTGGTGAATGGGGGCTACTTGCACTATATGGAAATAAAGAAATCCTTAAAAATTCTTCTTCTCAGAAACTGTTGGTCAGAATTTGAAATAATTCCACAGAAATGTTCTTTTGATGACCCTTTCCAAAAAAAGTGTTCGGGAAATTTTGATCTTTCAAGAAACACGGCTCTGGTGAATGGGGGCTACTTGCATTATAGGAAAATTTAGAAATTCTTAAAAATTCTTCTTCTCAGAAACAGCTAGTCAGAATGCGAAATAATTTCACAGAAATGTTCCTTGGATGACCCTTTTCAAAAAATTGTTTGCATAATTTTGATCAATCAAGAAACATGGCTCTGGTGAATGAGGGCTTCTTGCACTATATGGCCATGAAGAAATTCTTTAAAATTCTTCTTCTCTGAAAGATCAGATTTTGAAATAATCTTACAGAAATTTTCCTTTGGTAACCCTTTTCAAAAATTGTTCGCAGAATGCTGATTTGTCTAGAAACATGGATCTGGTGAATGGTGGCTACTTGCACTATTTGGTCTTTAGAATTCTTTTTCTCTGAACAAAATTGCTCGAGAAATTTTGATCCATCAAGAAATATGGCTCTGATGGCTGTGGGCTATTTACACTATACAGACATGAAGAAATTCTTGAAAATTTTTGTCTAAAATGGCTGATTAGATTTTGAAAAAAATGGCTATGGTTCTCTCAGAAATTCAGGTGACCTACCCAGAGCCATCTTGGCCCTCTTGTTTAGAAAATGTTTTTTTTCCCTCCTTTTTCCGCAAAGTTTTTTACTCTATCTAAGACAAAATCTGATTTGATTGACATGAATTCACCCACCATCTGCAAACATACTTGTATGTTTCCAACTTGGTGGAGTTCAAATTTTATCTTTTGGCAGAGTTAATGAACAAACTTAACATTTTTATCCAGTGAAAAAGGAAAAACATAGCATTGGCTATGATGAAAGTACTACTGATTTACCCCACATCACAAAATCCTGGCACCTGAAAGACAGTTTTTTGAAAACATCGTTGGAAAAGGAGAAAACGGTGGTAACTACATCTAGCTTTTTCTCCTTTTTCTTTTTTTCTTGTTTTCTACCCTGTCACAGAGAGGCCAGCATTTGACCTTCATTTAATTTGATGTCTTTAAAATCCTTTCAATTTGTACATGTCTACAATTTTGAGGATAGTACTGTGATTGTAAGAAAGAAAGTATCAGGAAAAAAAGAATCGGGATAAAAAGTCGGCAGAAAAATATCAGTTGCCAAAAAGACACTAAATTAATGGTGCATACCAGTTTTAAATATTTTTTTGATAGGTTGTATCGACCGTTAATAAAATGTGACATTTGCACATTATATTTTTACTTTTTATGGCCTGAGATAGAGAAAAAATGTGAACACTCATGTTTTGTTGTTGGTACCTGCAAGACTTTGGTGTATAGTAATAATAATTAAAGTGTTTTTCATTTGTATATATATTGTAATTTATAATTTATGTATTTATAATCCTTGTTTCTATTGCGTCAATTAAAGCTTCAATTTAGGAAAAGATTTTTATGATTAAATGGACATATGTGTATGAATGACAGATTGAAACTATTAGTAAAAAATATAGTTTGTTTAAGGCTAGTGATTGCTACATGTGCAAGTTTTTTTAAACCAACTTTGTTTATTATTTTTTTCAAGAAAAAGTTGTTGGCCATTATTTTACTTTGGCCAAAGCTAGCACTGTATTGATATAGTATCACAACTTCAACAGAAACTAATATTTTTTTTTCCTGATACTTTCTTTTTTAGGAATAATTGAACTATATTTCCCCTATACTTTTTTGCCTTGTACTGTCTCTCTGATTACCAGTTCTGCAAGACTATACTGCTAGAAAAATTTAGACTTCCAAAATTTCCATGGAAAGACTAATAATTACTAGAAAACCATCCAAAAATACAGCTTGCAGCAAGTTTCTTCCTTTTTCCACATTAGCTAGCCTTATAAAAGTGCAACTGTACTGCTAAAGAACTGAAATGATACTAAAAAAAAACCCCTCAAGTCACATGATTAAATAGTGGGACATGATCTCAGAAAGCAGGTAAATACAAACTGACCAAAATTTATAGACATGACATTTGAAATATGACCCTGTTATAAACATACTCAGTTTTGACCAATCACATCTATTAATCAAGTATGCTTACACTTTTATCAAAACCAAGAAGTACTGTAGATCATTAGCCAGTGCGTGCAGCTATGCAAAAATGAGTACAATATTCTGACAGCATCCTCGGATACCCCCGGGTCTCCCTATTTGCTACGCTACATCGACCCCTGGGACGATTGATTAATGAAACTTTGAATCAGCCGCCGAAAATCGATACGAAACGTTATAGCGCACAGTCCACTAGCCCATCACAAAATGATGATGGAACCAATGAAAAGCCAGCATTCGGCCAGCGGTAAAGCGAGGGAAAATCAATTAATTGTCCCAGGGGTCGATGTACCGTAGCAAATAGGGAGACCTCGGGGTATCCGAGGATGTTCTGACAGCATTTATTACTAACCTGTTTTTTTTTTTTAATATTTTATCATATTATCTCAGTATACTAAAGTTAAACCTGCACTGACGATCACCTACATTAAACAACCCCATGCTGTAAATGACCACATGAAATTCCTCCTGACGAATATTCCTATGTAAATGACCTGTATTAAGCAAGCCCATTGTGTTTGCAATAAGGGACTATGAAAATTACTATTTTTGGACCATAATTCCTTATAAGCAACCATTGAATTTCATACAAACTTTAAGAAAGAAAAAAAAAAAATCAATATCGGACAATTCAAATGTTTTTAATATGTACTTTGTTGATCTCAAGTATGACAGTTAGTTGAAAAGGGGGATTGTGAGCTATTGCAGCGATGAAGAATTTATAAATTTACATTGAGTATGTAAATTCGTTATATGTGTATTTGGGTTTCATGTGAAGTCATTGAAAGATTTTTTTTTTTTTTGCAACAAACTGGTAGTTATGTGATGCAGTAACTTCGTTTAAATTGCTGTTTTTGTTTTTTGCTTTTCAGATGTACAGGTTGTTTTTTCACGACTGACGATGAATCTCTTTTCAAAGCCCATGAAGCAATTTGTACAAAGAAAACATTACCAAAAGACGGACAGATTCTTCTGTATTTTGCAGATGGAGTATATACATGCAGAACATGCAATTCGAAATGGGAAAATAAAGCAGAATTTGATGAGCATGTGGTTTGCCATATAAGTGATGATCCATATATTTGCATGTCCTGTAGGAAACACTTTAGCAGCCGTGAATTAATTGAGCAGCATGTCAAACAAGAACATCCAAATGGGGACTCACGTTGTGGTCTGAGAGGAATAAAAAAGGGCAGACAATTTGTAGAAGAACTTGAAAGAAATGGTAGCCTCACACTGTTTGGTAAAATCAGAATTTCAAAAACTCCAAGAAATCAGGCTGGAAGACACGCTAGAAATCAAACCAATACTTCAAATAATGAGGTTGCAGACACAAGTGTGAGGACACCATCCATTCCGACGGCAATGTTAATCTACGAGCAGCCACAATCAAGTGCTAAACCTGTTGCAGATAAAACAGGAAATGCTACTCACACACTAATGGCTGAAAAGGTAAATCCTCCACTCAACATCGAAAATTCTTGTACATCAGTAGGGCCTGTTCTCCCAGGACCATCTCAGAGTGTTCGTCTACCACCAATATTACCAAAAGATAGACCATTGCCTTTGCCAATGGTTTCTGATAATGTGAATTTAGCTAGAACACAAGTGACTTCTTTGTCTGAAAATAACGTAACTGGAAGTACCAATCAATTAACAGCAGCAACATTTATAGGATCACAGTCACCTGTTACGGATGCGAGAAGTCTGGCAACTAGGTGTCGTCCAATATTGCAGAAACTTCAATCAAAACTTATTCCTTCAAACGTAGTTTCATTGCTGTCAGGAAATGGTGAAAAAATTCTGACCACAGGCTTAGATACAGGGACTTTGTTACCTAAGAATAATAACCAACAGGAGGTTACAATGAACTCGTTGTTTGGTATTGTGAATAAAGAAAGTGGCGTTCTCGAGCCTGCTACAATTCCCAGTAAAATTCAGAAGCTGGTTCCCTCACAACCTAATCAAAAGAAACAGGAAGAAAATTCAACAAAAAACCCACAGTATCATGTGAAACATATTACAGAATACACTAATGCAAACAGCATAACAACATTATCATCAACTACTGCAGTTAATTCCCAGTCGTTGTACTTTATCCCGGTAAGCCCTGTGTTTCATCCTTTGCAGACGAATCAAAACGTTGTAATTCAGCCAGTGAACGTTACTAACTCTGTTCAACTAAGTCAAGTTGGGGACAAAGATGTTCGGACAATCCCGTCCGTATCAAACACTTCAAATGGTCAGTCTAAATCTCAAAGTGGGGCACCCGTTGTACACGAAGAAAAAAAGATAGGGATTAATCAAAATCCTCAATTTCCATTTATTCTTCCAAAACCGCAAAACCAGATTTTGCTTGTCAATAATGGAGTCACTGTTTCAAATGAAGGCAGTGGAGCAAATGAAATTGTCCTGACAGGAAGTAAACACAATGCTGAAGCTGTTCAAATAGGCTCATCAGCTACAAACTGCTCACCATCCATCGTACCTGATACACCTGTTTCATCTAGTGAAAGTTTGCCCATTAGATCTGAATCTTTCAATCCCCAGGGGTCATGCACTGTAACAAACAACACAACAGCACTTATTCAACAGTTACCAAAACAGTATCCACCACCGTATGAAGAGGCCGTGGAAGCTTTAAAGGACAAGAGTCCTTCACATCCCAATAGTGTTGCAAGTTCAAAAGTAGCCACCACACAGTATTCAACAGACAGCAATAATCATGGATCTAGATATTTATTCCGAATCAAACCAGGGAATGGATTTGTGTGTGAGGCATGTAAGAAATACACAAAAGATGAATTTATATATCGAAATCATATTTGGAACCATTTTCATATTGATCAAAAGGCTTGTCAGTCGTGCTCTGCTGAAAACATATTTAGGCACCAGGTAAGCCAATGCAAGTTAGTTAATAGTATCGTGTGTAATTTGATAAAAAAGTCAGCTCTTGAAAGACAGAGAATGCAAACAACAAGGTTAAATACTGATGAGGTTATAAGTATAAGTGATGACGAGGAAGAGCACAGCAAGCCGAACACGTCACGGGCTGAATCAGAAACTGAGGTGATTGTTGTAGACGAAGAGGGTATAAACAAAAGCAGTGGATTGCAAATACAAATAGCATCAACATGTACAATATCTGAAGATGATTATGACAGCGGCCATTGTGGCAGTAAAGATCTGCTGAAAGAAATACCTGAAAAGGGGCAAACAAGCCTCTTTGATAAGACAAGGACTTTGGAAGAATTAGCCCAAGACACAGATGAAACTGGTTCAGAAAGTTACGAAACAAAGACAGCAAATACAGATAGTTTTATATCTAAAACTGAGGATAAACATGACCATGAAGATTCTTCGAAAAACTATGATGTAAAAGCCTTTGATGCAGTGGGTTGTAAACAAGAAATCGGACATGATAGCAGTAGTCATCATTATGAAGAGTCAAAAGTTGAAGATGAAAAAAATTCACTTCAAGGATCAAAAAAGGCCAAAGGTTTACCTGTTGATGTCCAGAAACATGTCCAAGGTAAAGGTCAGTCAGAAAAGCCTCCAACAATGACAGAGTCTCCAAAGAGTGTACAAAATAAATGTGAGACAGTGATATATAGTAGAAAAGATACGGTTGACAGTGATGAGACTACTGAAATTGCCCTTCTTGCACAAGATTCTTCAAATGCTTTTTATATGTGTGGGTATGAATTCTGTTCATTTACAGCCTTCACCCCAAATAAATATAAGATGCATTTGAGACAGAATCATCTGGATGAGTTTAACTTTATTTGTTGTCATTGTGGACTTAAGGATTACACTGAAGAAAGTCACATTAGACATTTGAATACGCATGCGTCGGCAAAATCGTTTGCCCTGTATACCTGCCCAGCCAGATTATGTTCATACAAATCAAATTTGTTGCAGTATTATGTCTTTCATCTGAATGCCCACATGCCAGAGGATGTGAATTTAAAGTGTGTGTACTGCCACAAAATCTTCGAAACTACCGAAAAATTGCAGCTTCACCTTCAAAATAACCTTCTCAAATTTGTCAGCTGCAACTATTGTTCATTTAAGTTTGGAAATAAGTATCATGTTATCCAGCACATGAGGAAAGCTCATCCCGATAAGCCAAGACAAGTTTCAGTATCAAGTCAGATAGTGTGCTTGGAAAGAGAAATAAACTTTTATAATCCACCACCAGCAAAATCTTGTTTAAATAGTCCGCCTCAGGATGGCAGTATTAGTCAACCATTAAACATTCCTGCTATAATTGAACAAGTTCAGATGGAGAGCACTTCTAACGGGAAGAAAAGGAACAACAATGGGACTGAAAGCATTGATCAAAACTGCACGAAGTCTGAAGTCAACAAAATAAAATCAAAAATTAAAAGTAATGATAAACAGAATGAAAACAGAAAACACTCTAAAAGTGCTGGACCAAAGTCCTTGTTGTGTCCAAAGTGCAGTTATTTAAGTTATAATGTTGCATTATACACTCGCCATGTGTCACTACATGATGATGAACCAGACAGGGAGAAAAGATTTGTTTGCAATTTCTGCCCAACAGCTGTTGACAGTTATGTTGCATTCAAAAATCATGTTAGTAATCATGTCGGAAGAAATGAAATAAAGCTGTTCAACTGCACAATGTGTGGGTTCAGTACAAATCTAAAGTGTCACATTATGGACCATTGTCAGGATAATCATGATGGAACAGGGATGTTTACTGTATCAAGCGAAGTTGTTATAAGTAATGAAACATCATGTAAGTACTGTAATTTTAAATCACGCCAAGCTGAGCAAGTCATCTTGCATGAAAAGTTAGTACATCAACTTCAGCCCTCTGTTTCCTTGGGGCAGAAGATTGATTTAAAGGAAGCAACCAGTTGTCCTTCCAGAGACTCTTTGTCACAAAAGGTTTCATCAAAAGAGACGCCCAAGAAGCACAAATATCATTGCGATTACTGTGAAATGGTTTTCAAGCACAAGTTACAACTTATTACTCATCTTAAAGAACAGCATGATGATGTTGATGATAAGAAATTTACATTTTACAAATGCAAATACTGTACCCTTGGGTCAACTAGAAAAGAAATGATTGTCACTCATCTTGAGAGGGAACATCCGGGTAAAGACATCAGAATACTGCGCAAAATTGAAAAAGTGCCAAACAAACATCCAATAGAAGAGGGAAAGCCTGAAAGCAAAAACGATGTTACGATAGAAGAAGTTGTTATTCCAGATGGAAATGTTTTTAAAACTCAATTCAAATGTCCAAAGTGCCCATTCTCTACTTTAATGAGACTCCACGCCATCATGCATTTGAAAGACCATCCAGAGTTGAAACCAGTGAGACAGACGAGCACGCCAAAGAGTAAAAAGACAGCAAGGAAATCTACCACTGGGCTTTCTCAAAGGCCTTCACCAATAAAGCCCATAAATTCATTGGTTCAAAACACAGAGTTAAAAGAAAATCCATTCACAGCTGTAAAAGAAGCAGTTGATAAACTTAAAAGCACTGAGAAGTCGGCTACTGTTACTTACAACTTGGGTGACGATGATCTGCATGCTAAGCTTTCTGCCTGTTTTATCCCAATTGAAAGGGACATGAAATTTAAATGCAGAATATGTGAACAGGAAGTGATCAAGAAGTTTGTGTTACACAGACATGTATTGAATCATTTGAATGTTTCTTTTTTTAAATGTCAGTACTGCACAGAAGGGTCAGTTGAAAAGACACTCCTGTTTGGCCATATACAAAAAAGTCATCCCCAGCAACCCCTTTTGTATCACCAGCTTGAAAAATGTGATATTGACAACTTGATAAAAGATCGAGTTTTTGAACAGAGTTTTAATTCACGGGTGGAATCCAAGCCAAACAACATAGATAATACTTGTGTGGATCAGACGAGAGATGATAAAGCAAGTTCTGCAAGAGGGGAGAGTCTTTCTGCTGCTAAAAGCCATAATGGCAATGATCAAAAACATTCCGAAGATGATGGATACAGAAAGTACAAATGTTCTTTTGAGGGTTGTAGATACAGGTCTCGTCGTGCTGATCTGATGGAAAAACATTTGATGCATCATGGTGATACAAAGAAAGACTATAGATGCTCTCTTTGTGACTTCAGAAATGAATACTTTTATGTTTTCAGACATGTCAGCAGAGAGCATGACCGTACTGCCACTGCAGTGCGAATAGACTTTGAAGAGGAGTTTAAACTGAATGGAATTGTTGGAAAGAAAGTAGCAAGTGGTTTTAGAGAAAGCTCAGTTGAAAGCCTTACATCAGTTCTGAGTGATAAAGAAGGTCAATATGTCAAAAATGTGCATGGCAAAAGAATTAAGATTGAATCATTGACTGTGTCAAAAAACGTTATCTATGAGCTGAAAAAAGTGTTCAAGTGCAAAGATTGCGGTGAAAAGAGGACCAGTAGAAGTGGCCTGTATAAACATTTCAAAAGCACAAAGTGTCGAAGACCTGCCTTGCAATGCTCCTTATGTTCATTTCAAAGATATACAAAGATAGATATTTTACGACATGCAAGGATACGACATCCAGGTAAAAAAGTACAAGTTAATTCTCTACCACTGACCTCTAAAATGGCATATCTGAAAATACCTATTAAGCAAAACTTTGCAGATAAAAAATCCGAAGCAGTTAATGGAGATATGCAAGACGCCACAAAAAACCAATCTTCTGCCATAAAAAATGAAAAGGGGCACAGTGATGATGCATCTATTTGCGCTGAAGATCAAAACTTAAGCAGAAACCAAGATGTAGTATGTGGTCTTTGTTCAGACTTCAAGTGTGAATCTGTTATGAAACTTCAATATCACATAAATACTGCTCATGACGGTAAATTACTCCATTGTCAGGAATGTGTGTACAAGACGCCTCTTATCAAGCATATGTTGAATCATTGTACAAATGTCCACCTTCAAAGATCTCCTCGGTACAGCACGAATGTAAAAGAAGAGAAAGATTTGGATAGGGAATCTGAATCAAAGGACATAGTTTCCATTAAGACCAAATATCCATGCGTAAAGTGCTCATATGAACACCACAAGTTGTTTAAGTTGCGACCTCACTATTACCAACACTTGAAATACAAACCATATGTCTGTGCATATTGTGGAGCTGGTTTGCAGGTTCTAAATAACGTTAAACGCCACATATTGAACATACATAAAGACAAACCAGTGAAGTACAAATACGTAAAGAAAGTCTTGATAGAATCAAGGGTTGAGAAACTTATGACAACTTCAAGAAATCTTATGCTTAGACGAAAAGAAGCAGACGAGAAGAGGCGAAAAGAAACAGACGAGAAGAGGCCTTCCCCTGTAAAGTCTAAAAAACGGCCTATTGAACATGACAGTGACTCTGAATGTCAGAAAGCAAAACGCAGTAAAGGTTTCGATGGTAAAAAAACAGATCCAAATAGAATAGTGATGGACGAACAAGAAATGAAGAGCGGGAACAGTCCTCCTTTTAAGTTTCAAGTTTCCATCGACAAATCTGGTAACAGAGTTTTCAAATGTAGTCAGTGTGACTACACATGTGGCACCAAAAAACGCCTCAAGCAACATATGGTCACACATGGAGCGAGATTTTTTAAATGCTTCTACTGCAGTTATTCTTCGAAAATGAAGTAAGTTTTAAATAAATTTTGCATCAGCTTTGATTTATTCAGTTCCACTTGGATACACAATTAATGGAGAGACTTGGAATTTATGTGATAAAAGCTATGCATGTCTTTACAAATAAAGAAATCGAATTGGTTCCTATGAATTTACTTGAAAATCAGATAGCTAAAGATAGAATAGATTATTTTATGCTGCAATTCATCATGTTAGGCATCTGTCAACCTGGCGAATCAAAATTTTTCTAATGAAAATATTTTTATATGAGAACAAAGCACCCCGAGGTTTTAGCCGTAGATTTTGAATTAACGTATTATAGGAAAGCTCATAATGCAAACAGGGGACACTTTCTTATGATACTGATCCTTTCGTAATTTCAGAGAGCAATAAGCCTGTTTTATATTGCAGTCTTTCATTACAAGTGGTGCGCACTGTTGCTCACATTGAGCCTTCACGATTGATAGTAATACTTAACGTAATTTACGTTGTATTTACTCTTCGCGAAAAGCAAGCTGTCGCCATTTTACAACTGAAAAAAAAAATGAAACAATGTATAGGACAATCTAAATTATCACACATTTTATTTGTGTATTGTCTGCTACATATCTCATTGTGTTGATAGGATGGACGTTGACACTTAAACGATGAATTTGATCCTATCTTCCTTTCAAACACCCAAGACATAGGCATACTTGTACCAGCAACACTGCAAATACAGACGTCGATTAATCAAAAATGTGTTTGGTTAGGTAGTAGAAAGTGTTTATTCTTCTTTCAAAATGAAGCTTATTGGGATTCTGTTTGCAAAATATATGATCGCTTGAATTTGAGTAGCAAATGTTATACAAAGTTTGACAATCCATTCGTTATAATTTGAATTTCTTGACTTCTGACTTTTATACCATGGTGTGTATTGAGTTCTTGTAGACAGGTCGTTTATGTGCTTTTTTCTAATTGCTTCAGGAGCAATGCCTATCGTCACTGCCGAAGGGCACACAAAGACAAGGAGACAAAGATAATCGATAGGAAGCAGACCGCAGTTCTAACGCCGAAAGGAGAGTCAAGAGATTTACAAGGACAAGGTAACTCCTAGTTTTTAGTCAAAGTGTTTGTTGGAGTCATTACATGTATTTACACTAAATTCTATATTAGCTAATTTAATACTGGCTTTCAAGACGTCTAAAAGGTGATCTGGTTTATTGATTAAGATTCCTTGCTTTCAATCATACCTTAACCCTTTACCCCATACAGCATTTCTATGGTATCTCTAATTGACCCTAAATTACAGCAAGGATGACGCCATTTCTGATGTGTATATGACATCTTTTGACAGTGTAGAAAACATCGTGGCAAAAGGTGAAATTGCTCGTCACGAGCAATTTCACCTTTTGTCACAATGTTTTTCAGAAGACTCATACCAGCAATGCGTAGAAATGAGTATCTATGGAGTAAAGGGTTAAAACGATATGATAGTAAAGTATCGACTTCTCGGCCAGTCATAGAAACCAAAGGATTCGTAGACCCGCTGGCTAAGTGCGAAGTGTTTGAAGTGTATATCGTAACAGGTGTACATAACTATCAGCGTTTTAATGCTTCATCTGCAATTTTGGTCAAAGAATGAAAACTGTTGGTTTTTTTTTTTCCCATAGGGATGTGCGCAAGAAGAATATCGGCTTTAAAAGAAATCTTAACACTAGACCCTCCAGTAATGCGTTATAAAAGACGATTACTCATGGCTTCTTGTTAAAAGTACATTAACCCTTTACCACACAATACCTACTTTTGACGGCCCTGAAAAAGAAACCTTCAGAAAACATCATGGAAAAAGGAGAAAATGCTGGTAACCAGCATTTTCTCCTTTTCCCACAATGTTTTCTACCCTTCCCCAAAACAAATTTCAAATTTTCAGTCACTTTTATTTTGTCGTCTGCAAATGCTTTCGATTTGGACAAGCCTAAAATATTATCGTTTGGTAATGAGTTAAAACAGGAAATATTCTTGAAACAGAATTTTATGAGTTGGCTGTGATGAGGAACTGAATGAATGAAGTAGGGTGGGTCAAATGAACACTAAAAGTCTTGCAGAGTACTACATGATGTAAACACATGCGGTTATTGCTGGATTTTGTTGGGAAACGTTGAATTAAATAAAGTAAAACTTATGCAGTGCACATCAGTGTTCTTATGAGGCAGTAAAATCAAGACTTTTAGCCCAGCCTGGGCTGACTGTAATTGTTCCGGAAGGAAACGGCACTATATTTTTATTCACTTTAGACTTACGCCCATGTGTGTATGCGTAATAGTTTTGTATCATTTTCCTTTTAGATCAAAATACTTGTGCAGTTAGTTCGCACAAATGTAGATGGAAATGTTAATCAAATCGTATAATGTTCCTGAATTAGCCGTTCTTAGTTAACCTTTCAAAATGAGTGGTCACTTTAGTCTTTGAAATAATTGGAAAAGCCTGTTCTGCAATTTGCAGGTCACATGTTGAAGCGGCGGATAAGTCGGAAAATTGATAATATCGGTTGTAATAGTAGGTCACTCAAAAAATTTCCAGAAAAATCTTATGTAAAGTCTAGAGGCCATATTTTCAGTCAAATTCTCAGTAATATATGCGGCAAGTTTAAAAATGGGGCATATCAAATTCAAAAGTAGGTTACTCATATAAAACTTCGTGTATACTCTTGACCAGGTTAACCGAAAAAACAGAGACGAACAATAATCACAGAAAGTTTCAGCGTGACTAAACAATTGTCGGAGGTGTTAGGCTATATATACCAGCACTTGACGTTGGAATGTCGAAGTACGTTAGTGGTTATTGCTTCATGTTGAATTACTGTATTCCTAAGCGGTTTGTTAAACGATATTTCATTAGCTATCAGAAATATGATTTAAAGCATCTAATGGAGGGGGTATCGGAGGAATCTCGAAATCGGGCTCGATCCGCCAAGGTAAGATCCACTTAGTGATCGTAACCTTGGCACGCGAAGATGGGTGATACGAGGCCTAATTCTATCTTGCCATGCTCTGTGAAAAGAGTTTTGTGCATCTTCAGTGTGAAACGCGTCCCAGTAGCTCGGTAACTATCATCTAAAGCGGACAGTAGATAGACTCGTGATTTTTTTTTTAATCCAAAAGTATCTGAATATATTCTGTCACTGATGTCATTTTCTTTGCAGGACAATCCGACCTTCCCTCTGAAAAGGCAAGGACATTGAGATACGCCTGTTTTGTGTGTCATAAGGTCATGGAAAGGCTATCAGACTTTGAGAAACATTTATCGATGCATTCATATTTTCAGGCAAATCCCGTTTGTTTCAGTGTCCGCGTCACGGTGTCTAACTCCGATATAGAAGCATGTGAATACGAGACATTTTTGGAAGATGTGGATACACATTCTACAACTTCAAAAGAACATCCGAAAGATGAACCTCCGGTTTTAGAAAAACAGCCCATTACGGAAGGAAAGGATGAGCCTGCTGAAATATCAGAGTGTATACCCGAATGTGAGGAAATCGCAAACCTTTTAAACTTTTCAGATGACAACACACGGTCGCCAACAGATTCGCCAAGGAATAAGACACTGAAAGGTGTGGATAAGTCGTTAGATGAAGGAGAAGCTGGTTCTTCCAAAGATGATAATAGTGATAACTCTGAGAGCGAAGAAGACACAAATGATCAGCTAGATACTGATGATAAGTGAATTTCCCAAGATAGCATTAATATAGTAAGAACTAGACCTCGCTTCTGCTGATGGGATTCAGACCAGTCCAACTGACTTTAGAACTATATATAATATATAGCCTTGTGTACCTAGAAAAATGATGCCCAATATCACACAAAGAAAAATGATACCACATACCACACAATTGTGAGTTTTAGTAAGCGTAGGACACGAGGCTTTCGAAAAAAACATTTTGGAAAATGGAGAACTTGCTGGTCACAAGCATTTCCTCCTTTTGTGCAAAATGTTTAGGCTATGCTTGATTTATTGTCTGCAAAAGCTCTCAACACGAGAATAGGAACTTTGTTATCATTACCCATTACCACACAAACCCCAGAACTACCGACCCTTGTACAGAAAGTTTTTAAAACATTGTGGGAAAGGAGAAAACATGGGTAACCAGCAATTTCTGTTTTTTTCCACGGTTTTCTTCCTGTGCAAGGAAAAATACCATAATTTGAAGATCAATTTAAGTTGCGTAAGTTAATTTAATAACTGCAACACCGACATGTATAAAATTGTCGCTATGTGATAAACGATTTATAGGATTAATGGTTAGCTCTACCGGACTGGAAGAGAACGTACAGAGGTTTTCATAGACCTGTTGTGATCCTGATCGTCGTCTTGGAAAACCCTTTGTAGTGTCTGCAAACTCATTCTGTATAGAAGATGTTTACTACAAACTCGGATGTGTTGTGATCACAAAATTTTGGACGCTACCAAATTGAAAGCACTTGCAGGCGACAAACGTTGCTCAATAGACGACTTCTGTCTTATGGTAGAAAACATTGTGGAAAAAAAATGCTGGTTACCAGCATTTTCTTCTTGTCCCGCAATATTTTCAAATTCTTTTTTCGTAGAACTGCTCTCACCTGATGCAATTAGAGATGACATAGAAATGCCTTATGGGGTAATGGGTTAAGGAAAGACTGCACACGACTTGCAAGGATATTTTGAGTCAACTGTTGCAGTTATGATGCAGAGCATAATAATAAAATAACACCCGCTTGTAACACCCGAAAAGGGGCATTCGGGCATTGGCGTAAAGTGTTGTCCCGGATCAGCCTGTGCAGTCCGCTCAGGCTAATCCGAGACGGCACTTTACGACTACATTAGATTTTGTGCATCAGAATGCTTGAGCTAAACAGAAAATCACGTAAAAACAAAGTGCCGTTTCGGATTAGCCTGCGCGGACTGCGCAGGCTGATCCGAGACGACAATTTACGCAAATGTCCGAATGTCCCTTTTCGCGTGTAGCTGCCCAATATGAAATTCAAATATACCGATGTACAGATAGCTCATAAGTTTTCAAAGCTCGACGACCTGTATCTACCAGAAAGATTGTGCTGTTTATTCATGGAGAAACGATAAGGAACCTGATAAGGGTCTGAATAGGAATGTTTTCGGGCTTCTTGTCAGGACTTCCGTTTGTTCACTTTTATCGTCGGCTTCTAATCTGTAGATTTCACTAAATATGATAGCATTTTGTTTGACAGTACGTTGGACAGGTTGTTTATAGATAATTTTACATGAATGTTTAGGCTATGTATTGTCACTTTTATTTTTTTGTCGAGTTCACGTAAATCATACGGTGCGAGCATCATAGTTTATTTTAGCAACGAGTTTAACAGAAATGTTAGAATCTAATGTAAAAACACAAATATAAGATTTCACTTTGTTATAATAAAAATGTTAAAACCTTATGTAAAAACACAAATATAAGATTTCATTTTGTACGACTTGGTTTGGTTTGAGATGTACATGTATACCGTGCACAAGAAGAGAGACCTCTTTTGGACATTTGCATTGAAAGTTTTTTTTTGCTAGATCTCCAGTGCTGATAACTAATATTTCCTCCTGTCGTCAAGTTAATTCTTTACCTGAAAGCCAATTTGAGGCTCTTCCATTTCAGCTGCAAATAAAGATATGATATCCAAAATATGGACAAATGAGGATAAAAATATCTGATTGAGTGGAATACATCGTAAGCAAAGAGAAATTGCTCGTTATGAGCAATTTCTCCTTTTCCCACAATGTTTTCAAAAGTTGTCTGGTATTGATACGT
Source organism: Tridacna crocea (assembly GCA_943736015.1). Lineage (NCBI taxonomy): Eukaryota > Metazoa > Mollusca > Bivalvia > Cardiida > Cardiidae > Tridacna > Tridacna crocea. Next base: position 22,820,571 of record OX031070.1, read on the forward strand.
CAAAATGAGTATCTATGGGGTAAAGGGTTATAACAAACGGAATAATTTCCATGCCTATTATGGCAAAACTTGATATCCTCTTCTTGAGAAATGTAACTTTTAATTATGATTATGTACACGAGCTTTCTGCTGTACAACCGCCTTCTTCTAGTGTGATCCTGTGATACAATGCCTGCAGTAATGTTCAGTTGTTTGCGTACACAACTGAACATTACTGCCGGCATTTCCTCACAGGATCAAACTAGAAGAAGGCGGTTTTACCGCCGAAAGCTCGTATCCTATTATAGCATCTCGTCATTGACGTCATTTTCCTGGAAAATAGTGAAGTACTACAAATATTTGCATGTGTTGTTGGTTTGGCCGGAATCATGAATGTGCCGACAGTCTACATTATATATGCGAGTCGGAATGGGATTTGAAAAAACAATTTCAACACAGTGTAATTATCCAGAGAACCATGGATTTAATATATTAATACTTTAGAGTAAAGATACTCATTTCTATACGCATTGCTTATCGGAGCCTTTTGAAAACATTGTGACAAAAGGTGAAATTGCTCGTGACGAGAAATTTCATCTTTTGCAACAGTGTTTTTCTACACTGTCAAAAGGTGTCATAAACACATATAAAACGGCTTCATCCTTGCTGTTACTTAGGGTCAATTAGATTTACCATAGAATGTCTTACGGGATAAAGGGTTAATACTTGGTTTAGGATAACTTTAGCAATAAATCAAGGATCATACGTGACTGTTCATGTCATATTAAATGTATTAAAGCTAGATCTTAAAACTAGATTTCACCATTTAAAACAAATGTAAACTATGAATGCCGAGTTTATTTTGCTTTAGATGACGATTTAGTTTACATCATGCAAACGCGTATAAGATCCCTTTTAACCCTTTACCAAACAATCCCTGATTTTTAAGCCTCTGGGAAGGCAAGCTTTTGAAAACATTATGGGAAAAGGAGAAAATGCTGATTACCAGCATTTTCTCCTCCTCCCCCAATGTGTTCTATCCTGCCAAAGACAGGAATCGTCATCTGAGTAACATTTAAATTGTTGACGTCAAAGGCTTTCACTTTGGCCTGGGTCAAAATGTTGTCATGAGGTAAACGGTTAAAACATGAACAGAAATTGATTGTTGATATAAGCTTTTATCATGATTATATTTTGTCTCGAAAGTATGCTAGGAAAAATCAAGCGACTCACGTGTGAAGGGGTGATGTATTTCGGTCCATTTTGTCCTGATCGACTGGATCATGAAATATATGATGATCTTTTCGCATAAAAAATAGCCAGCAGTTTTGACTCTGGTAAGCGTGCGAAGTCCCGTAAGCCTACCCGAGTATGTAACTTTTTGCTGGTGCATTAGTCATGTTTTCACTGAGCCAAAGCTGTACATACATCTAGTTTCACATTGCAATGTTTGTGGTTAAAGTCTGTTCAAATTTGGCAGGGACCAATCGGGTTGTTTATATCACTAAAATCACATTTGTTGTGTGACGAGGAGTCATAGTCTCAAACAGCCATAGTGCTATTTCATTTAAAGTCTTCATTTGTATACTTTTTTCTGTGTATTTTATCGCGCAAATTCATTTTTACATTTAAGCTTTGAACAATAACGCCTATAGATGTTTTATAGATCTGTATTGATATTGTACTGGGGAAGACAACATGAGCAGTATGACCAAACTTCTTTGAAAGCTGCGGCATTACTGTAGAAATTGTCTTCCTAATTTACTATACTTCACATTTGTTATCTGTAGATGAAATAAAGGTACTGTGTCAAATTTGCCGTTGTACTTAGCTTATATATGAGACCAGGAAGGAAGACAAAGAGCTGCGACCCTGACAGCAGCAGCGACAAAATCTTCAATCTTATGACCTATTTCAGCTAACCTTTTTATTGAATTTTTAACGAAGATGAAAATAATACCTCCATTCCACTTGGCCGCAATCACAGAGCGCCGTAGATCACCATGCAGCGCGCCAAGAACGCCAGGAACGCTGACAGATCTTTAGCGGATCGCCAAGATCGCCATCAGTCTACTCCCTTCCACATAGATCCGTGGCGATCTGTTCAGAATGCCGTCACATCGCTACTTAATCGCTTAAATCGCTGTCTAAACGCAACTTGAACGTAAACATCGTGACTGGAGCGCTATGGGATCGCACAAGAGCGCAAATGTTCACCAGTATGACGGTCATCGCGCTCCGATGTGATCCGACAGCGACAATTAGAAATGCAGTACTTAGCGCTCCCATACGATCATGTGGCGATATGATAGCGCTCCCATACAATCAAGTGGCGATGTGATAGCGCTCCGTTACGATCAAGTGGCGATTTGATGGCGCTCCGACCACGCTTTTGGAGGACTAGCTAAATAAAAGAGTGCCTGTCTCGGCCGTCACCATTTCAGGGTGGACCGATAGTGCGGTGTTAAAACGCTGGACTTTTAATCCTGAGGCCCGAGGTTCGATACCCCGCCCAACCAGAGACACTCTATTGTTTCCTACCCAACTAGAGGTGAACTGGTTTGGAACCCAGATGTAGCCTCGCATGTGTCGGTGCTTTACACCGGGAAGGAACCAAGGTCTATTCGAAGAAGAGCTAGGGGCTTGTACTCAGGTCGCTAACGGAGCGAAAAAGGTCGTATAAGGTCTAGCGAGACTACGATAATGACTATGTACATTTCAATCGCTATCGAATCTCAATAGTTGTTACTTGATCACCAGCGGAGCGTAGAAAGAAACAGAACATGTGATTGGCTAAACCATTTGGTTATGCCAATCAGATGTTCTGTGACTTTCAGAGTCCAAAAATCTTGAAGAATAAGACAAAGAACGTTCTTAAGAATGGTTGGTGAATACGGACCCTGGTTGTTATCTGAGCGGGAGGGTCCTCATAATCACAAATTCGGCAGCGATCTACGGCGCTCTGTATGTGCGCACAGAGCGCCGTGGTAGATCGCGGCCTAGTGGAATGGGGGTATAAGATTTACAGAACACCTTTATTATTTTGTCGGTCAAACAGGCTCTCTAAATGGTTTCTGATGCCATAATCCCAACAGCATCTGATGATTCGAAGTTCTAAGTGACATTAGGAAGCGAAAGCAATGAAGACGTTCATTACGGAACTAAATTCTAACTCTAGGCTGATAATCTAGAAAAAACAACGTTTTCTGATGAGGTGTCAAATGAATTGCTAGCTAAAGAACATGCAAACACATTGTTGCAAACAATGCTCGTTATTAGTCGTTACTCTCTTATCCGCAGTATGTTTTCAAAAGGTGACAACATACATGTGTACCAGAACATTTGAAGTGTCGAGCACAGAGCAATGTATATGGATTTGGCGCGTTTATTTTTGGTTCCTGAAACTTCATACTGTGCTATCTCAATGACATTCTGACAATAGTTTTGCTAGGATTACATCATTAGTTGTACGGCCAGGTGCGAGGGGACTTGGAAGCTTGTACACGGCTATAGCGAATATTGTGGGCCCGAGGCGAAGACGAGGTGGCGACAGGAGTCCCCATAGGCGTTCGAACAAGTTTCTAAGTTCCCTGTCACCTGACAGTAAAACGAATTATTATAGGGCAAAGTTTACCATTCCAACGTGTTCAGCAAAATTTCCCTGTTTTTGCTCTCACAAATTTAACTAGTACGTGTATGGCAAAGACTTTCTCTTCTTAGTGCACCGATTCAATGAAAACTGTTTCACTGAGAATTGTATTAGTTGTACTGTCAGGTGGCAGCGGACTTGTAAACTTGTTCATGTCTGTGGTGAATCATGTCGCCCCGAGCCGAATGCATTCGGCTCGGGGCGACATGATTCACCACAACCGGAAACAAGTTTCCAAGTCCCCTGCCAACTGACCATACAACGAATTTATTATACTGCAATTGCAGTTTTGCAATTCGAACGTTTGTTAAGCGAAATTTTACCGTGTTTTCGTTTAAAAGACTGGGTACCCGACGAAGTAGACTTTCACTTCTAAGTGCCCCAATCCAATGAAAACTGACGTCACTGGGAACTGACGTCACTGAAACCTTGGTAATACGTGCTAAAACGTTCAACTTGGCGCATAATCTTGATGTTAATGTTGATTGATATCGCCATTTTGGATGTTGTTTTGATAGTGTAGTCATGTATACATACGGGGCTCTCGAAAAGGAAACTGCTTTTACGTTGGTTTTGCTAGTGTAAAGGATATGTTTGGGACATGCTAGTATTATCCAATCAGATCACGGGAAATTTCTTTGCAGTATAATAAAAGTCACCGTTCACCTTGGTCTTTAAAACGTACAGTTTGGTGCTTATAAACTTGGTGATGTCGCTGCGATAGGCATTCGACGTAAATTTATTAAAACGTGGATTTAAACAACTTCAGTGTAAGTAACTGCATTTTAATGATTTGCTGGCAAAAGTATACGTTCATTATATAGTTGCCTCAAACGCGTATTAGGTCATGCTTATAACGTTATATGATGTATGACTTTCGGCACTTCATAGTTTGCTTACCTGACTAGGCCGTCGTCGAAAGGATGGCTCGTTATATTGACATAATTTTAAAAAAATAATTCTTTTTTTTTTCCGTTTTAATAAAAACTATCAAGAAAATTTAATAATTACATTGAGCAGGCTACTCAGTATGTTTGTCTTGTGGACGGCTCGTACCGGTCGACACCGCTATTTTGGATGTTGTATTGAAGGTGTAGCCATGTATACGGGGTTCCCAAAAGGAAAAGTGCTTTTACGTGGATTTTGCCAGTGTACATGACTATGTACGGAGCATGTTGAAATTATCCAATCAGATCGGGAGAAATTTCTTCGCGGTATAATAATATGTTCCTCAAGGCCCAAAGGTTTTCTGTAAAGGACTTAACTGGCACTCACTAGACAGCGGTTGAAGTGCCGTACACGACTGTGGTTTTCCTCGATAATAGGATTTTAAAGCTACAAGTAATTTGCTACTTAAGTCACTAAACTGAAGAGAAACCAACAAGCCAATAGAACAAAACCTGACAATACGAAGAAGAGCTTTACAAAACTTTGAGGTCATGTGGATGAAGTTTATATTTTAGATATCCACCGGCCCTGTCAAGTTTTCCAACGTTCTGTGTGGTTGCTCGGCCTTGTTCGATCTTGCATTTCAAAGTGATGCGTTCTATACTAGTTGGTAGTTGCCAAGTCGTTGCAGTCTATGACGAAATGAAGGAGACGGTTCACAGACCTGAACTGTGTAGAGTTATTGTTTCATTCTGAAGAGATGACAAAAACTGGGTGTTGAGCCTCATTCGAGGCCGAAAAATCTATGCCACGTTATCTTAGTTTTGTTTCCATTACAAAAAGTGATGACCAGTGTGAGAATTGAAGGCCCGTTTACGATAGGTACCGAGAACACCTTGACGTACAAGGGTTATCTTTTGTACTACCACCACCAGCATAGGGGAGGAGCAATTCCTGTTCACCGCCATACGGTTACTTAAGAGGATAGTGATTAACAGAACTGGAACTTGAGACTGGCAATACAGAGGACGCAATTTCTACAGGAAAGGCAGGCGCCCATCTAAAACGCCAAGATCGACACCAATATCAAAGTAGAAGATGGAACATAGGCCTACCATAGTCTTGCTCTAAAGAATTCTACGCTCTACCAATTGGCAGTGCCCACTTGGAAATTTGGAACTGCCTTTCTCTTTCCGTGTCTTGGCTCGTTATTGTGTGCAACTGTATTCTTACCATCCCTTTCTGGAAATGTAGCTAACTCTCTGGCTGACGCGAAGACTCGGTTCGCGTGTCGTGAAACATTAAGTGCCAACACAGAATATTCTTTATGGTGAAGATCAAAGAAGTCCAGGCCCTTAACCAATCATGTTTAAGAACACTCTTTGTCTTATTCTCCAGAATTTTCTAGATTTGTAAGTAACACAACTTCTGATTGGCTAAACCATTCGGTTTAGCCAATCAGAAGTTGTGTTTCTTACAAATGTGGAACACCTTTGAGAATAAGACTAAGAATATTTCTGAAGAATGGTTAGTGAATACGGGGCCAGGACTAATTAAGTCGCTCGGAAGACCCGTTTATACCTTGAGCATAAAGCATGGTACAAAGTTGCTCCACGTCAACGTGTCATCGGTCGAAATCTTTAGTAATCTAAAAAGAGAAAGTTTGATCTCGATCATTACATGTGTAATTCCTGTTTGGTCGGGGAATGTACAGGTATTCATGGTAAATCTCGTACCGCCAACGTAGAAGGCTTTTCACCGGCACAAATTACGCATCGTGGATACTGTTATATATCTAGTGAAAGAAGAGTCAGATGAATAGAATAGCCTACTCCTAGCATCAGACCATGCAGTACCACTAGATCACACAAAGACTGGATAAAGGATTTTTTCGGCTCTAGTTACGTGATTGGTCATTGGTTCACTCCTGAAATTCTCGAATTGTGGATTGGGGCCTAGCAGAACTAGCATTGAACTGGTTCCAATAGATCTCTAAATTTAAGGCTCAATTACGAATGCTGACGCGATCATTGTCCCTCCCCCTCCATCTCCTCCACACACACCACTTCCCGCAACCATATAATAGCCTTCTCAGTGGTACTAAATACATGTAGTAGATCTACATTTAGTTCATAACGGCAGAGCTGAATCTAGGATTTGGGACTGGTAGAATAACGCTTCTAAAAACTGGCATTCACCTCTGTAGTTGGCTCAGAAACTAGTCCGTAATTACGTGATATTTTCGTCACATGATCATAACTCAAAATGGCGACACAAACGCCGGTGAAAGAAAGATCAATATCGATTGTTTTGTGTGCTGTTCAAACGGCATACGGCCAATCAGACTTACAGGTAGGAAATGTGACAAAGAGGGATTTTCTGAAAAGCTTAAATACCTTTTATAGGATGATCTTTTTTTTAGCTCACCTGAGCACAGCGTGCTCAAGGGGAGCTTTTAGGGTCACCCAGTGTCAGTCGGTCGTCGTGCGTCGTCAACAATTCTTTAAACATCAACTCCTCCTAAACCACCGGGCCAATTTGGACCAAACTTGGCTGGAATGTTCCTTGGGATGTCCTCTTTAAAAAATGTTCGCAGAATTTGATTCCGTCAAAAACCTTGGTTGCCATGGCAACGAAATGGATTTTTTTAGGAAATTCTTTAAAGATCTCTGAAACCGCTGGCCAGATTTTAAAATAATTTCACAGAGATGTTCCTTGAGTGACCCTTTTCGAAAACTGTTCGCGAAATTTTGATCCGTCAAGAAACATGGCTCTGGTGAATGGGGGCTTCTTGCACTATACAGAAATGAAAGAATTCTTAAAAATTATTCTTCTCTGAAACCGCTGGCCAAATTTTAAAATAATTTCACAGAGATGTTCCTTGGGTTACCCTTTTCAAAAATTATTCGCGAAATTTTGATCCGTCAAGAAACATGGCTCTGATGAATGGGGGCTTCTAGCACTATACAGAAATGAAGGAATTCTTAAAAATTCTTGTTCTCTGAAACCGCTGGTTAGATTTTAAAATAATTTCACAGAGATGTTCCTTGGGTGACCCTTTTCAAAAATTGTTCGCGAAATTTTGATCCGTCAAGAAACATGGCTCTGCTGAATGGGGGCTTCTGGCACTATACAGAAATGAAGAAATTCTTAAAAATTCTTCTTCTCTGAAACTGCTGGTTAGATTTTGAAATAATTTCACAGAGATGTTCTTTGGTTTTCTAAAACTGTTCGTGAAATTTTGATCCGTCAAGAAACATGTCTCTGGTGAATGGGGGCTACTTGCGCCATAGGGAAATGAAGGAATTCTTAAAAATTCTTCTTCTCTGAAACCGCTGGCCAAAATTTTAAAATAATTTCACAGAGATATTCTTTGGGTGTCCCTTTTCAAAAACTGCTCGCGAAATATTGATCCGTCAAGAAACATAGCTCTTGTAAATGGGGGCTACTTGCACTATAGGGCAATGAGGAAATTCTTAAAAATTCTTCTTCTCTGAAATGGCCGGTCAGATTTTGAAATAATTTCACAGAGATATTCCTTGGGTGACCATTTTCAAAAATTGTTCGTGAAAGTTTGATTCGTCGGGAAACATTGCCCTGGTGAATGGGGGCTACTTCCACTATATGGAAATGAAGAATTTCTTGAAAATTCTTCTCTGAAACGGGTGGTCAGATTTGAAATTTATTTCACGGAAATATTCCTTGAATGACTTTTTTCAAAATTTGTTTGCGAAATTTTGATAGGTCAAGAAACATTGCTCTGTTGAATGGGGGCTACTTGCACTGTACGGAAATTAAGACACTCCAGAAAATTCTTCTTTTCTGAAACTGCTGGTCAGATTTTGAAAGGGCTTTTACAGGTGACCTTTTAAAAATTGCTTGGCAAAAAAATGATTTTGTTTCCAGTGTTTCAATACCTTCAAAAAAAAAAGGCTATGGTCCTCTCAAAAATTCAGCTGAGCGATCCAGGGCCATCTTGGCCCTCTTGTTTTAATTTTACAAACTTAGATCTGTTGGTGTATCAAAACTGTTGTCATCATTCATGGGCGCAGCCATTTTTGTTAAAATTGGCGTAAGATTCTGATCAGTGAAGAAGATTGGAAAAATAGTTCCATTGTATACAGGTAAATTCATCAGTTTGAGTATACCTATAAGGTATCCAGAATCATATTTCCTTTGTCGACTTTATAATGTTATACATGAAACGGTTAAACAGTAACAAAACACGTTTTCCTCGGTTTGACAAGATTCTTGTTATTTGGCCCATAGAGTGTATGGTTAGAGTAACGAACGACAACTCTGCTCGGATGTGCTTGCATCCTTAATTAAACTTAATCCTCATCAAAATTAGCGGACTGACGTAGAACTAAGTTAGACTGCAGAAGAAAGAAGCCTAATATTTGGATTTAAAAATGGGCTCGGAGATTTTCCAAAATGTAGCTTGTGTCCGTAATTATACTTGTGTCCGTATTTAGGTATACCCGGGCTACTTTTTCTCTTTTTTTTTTCAAGACTGGACCATAGGGCCTACTTGGGAGAAATCAAGCAAAGTAAAAGTATATAAATAATTCAACAACATACAATACATACAAAGGTTTAGCGAACACGAGCAATGGATAGCTTTGAAGAGGTTTTTGACAATTTAAAAAGCCAGCGGTGAAAGAACATAAACCATCTTATTATACTGCAAAGAAACTTCAAGTGATCTGATTGGTTAGCATGCCGGAAACATACATATATCTTGTTTCCTGGCAAAAACCACGTAAAGCCAGTTTCCCTTTTGAGTGCCCCGGTAACATCAAGTGCCACACTTGCAACGCAACATCCAAAATGGCGGCGTCGATCCATCACCAGACACATTCGGAACACCTCGGTGAATTCTACGAATCAAGCCTCGGATGTATGCCGTCAGACTACTTCCCGAAGGAACAACAACACCCCCATAAAAACAAATACAATGACGTCATTATCGCGCAAACATTCAGAACACCTCGGCCAATCTTTCGATCTAGCCCAATTTTTCAAGTACGTAATCAATGCAAGTCCTAAATTCAGCCATTTATGCTGCTATAGTTAGACTTACCGTCATTCTACAGGATTTGTTGTCATTCGAAACGGTTACTAGTTGGCGTCATTTGGAACATCCGGGAACTATGTAGTGGGGAGTATCTGTCGAATAACCGCTTCCGGCGATGAATGTCAAGTTTTTTAACATATTATTCCGTCGGCATACATCCGAGGCTGGATCGAAAGATTGGCCGAGGTGTTGTCTGCGCATGTCATATTCTTCGAAGATTCGACTGTCTTATATGAAGCATCACTACTAGCCCCGAAAGCGGGCTGACTGTAATATTACGCTCTATAAAGTAGCAATGTTGAAAATAGTTTTTACCTATCAATACGTTTGAGGAGAAATGAGACCTGCTTTAACAACAGATTTCTCTAAACTGGTGATCATAGTTGAGTGAATTGCACGAGGTAGCGTTTTATTGGGTAAAGCTTTTTTTTTTGTTTTAAATTCAAAGTAACGGTTGTCGCGTAGGAAGGTGGTTCGGTTCTGTACCCATGATGCCCATATCAGATAGATGAGTATTTATAGAATGCCATCTAGCGGGAGATAATGCCAGACAGTGAGACTACGTTTATGCCGTTGTCTGCGCATGTCATATTCTTCGAAGATTCGACTGTCTTATATGACGCATCACTACTAGCCCCGAAAGCGGGCTGACTGTAAATATTACGCTCTATAAAGTAACAATGTTGAAAATAGCCTTTACGTATCAATACGTTTGAGGAGAAATGAGACATGCTTTAGCAACAGATTTCTCTAAACTGGTGATCAGAGTTGAGTGAATTGCACGAGGTAGAGTTTTATTGGGTAAACCTTTTTTTTGTTTTAAATTCAAAGTAACGGTTGTCGCGTAGGAAAGTGGTTTGGTTCTGTACCCGGGATGCCCATATCAGATAGATGAGTATTTATAGAATGCCATCTAGCGGGAGATAATGCGTTTATGCACCAAACTGCACGTTTTAGTGACGTCAGGTTTTATATACTCTGCTGGCTGTAATACTACTGCTCAACGTTGAGACGCTGATCAATATCTACCCGTCTGTGGACTAGGACGTATTGCATGCGTGCACCAACCATGCTAAGAACATTTTTAGTCTTCGTTCGTTAGAGTCTAATGCTGGAAGTAAGACAATTTCTGACTAAATCGTTCAAATAATCAGAATTTGTTTTATTTCTAAATTTAGAATTAAACGTAGAATGAAATTAAGAACAGCTGGTGATTACAGGACTGATCTCCTTGCTCTTTCAAGAGAGCTAATCAACCTAAAATAAATAATACAACAACATCTCTTTTTGCTTAACTCTTTACCATACGACAAAGTTTTGGACTAGTCCAAATTTAAGGCACTTGCAGATGTCAATTAAAAGTAGATCTAACTAAAAATTTGAAGTTTGTGCCCGGCAGGGTAGAAAACATTGTGGAAAAAGAAGAAAATGCTGGTTACCAGCATTTTCTCGTTTGCCACAATGTTTTCAGGAGACTTTTATCTTGGGGTCGTAAAAACCAGGGATTGTTTGGTAAAGGGTTAAGAAGCGTTGTAGGAAGCCATTTTTCATCATAGAGGTATTGAAACTACTCGAATCCTGGTAGAGGTCCACAAAATACAGCCACATACCAAATATGGTAAGTTTTGTTGATATAGACAAGGAGATTTTCAAAGTTTCCGCAACATAAAACCTTGTAAAACATGAGTTGCGGGGATCAGTTTGATTCAAGGGCTGAATTCTTAAATTCAAAAGTGATCCACAAGATATAAAAGCTATGTGCTATTTTTTGAAGCCGTAAACCATAAGGTAAGGAACAAGAATATCTTTTTTTAAAGTTTTCAGGATTAAAGTCCATGTAAATACTGTGACCCCTCACCCCCAGTATAAAGCTAAGTTTGGCCCTCGGGCTATAATTTGAAGAATCTTAGAAGAGCTCCATTCTGTCAAGCTTTAGAACCACAATGTTTTAACCCTTTACCCGATGCCAATTTGAGGCTCTTCCATTGCAGCAGCAAATAAAGATATGATGTCAAAATTATGTAAAAATGATTGAGGATACAATTATCTAAGTGGAAAACATTGTGGGAAAAAGAGAAATTGCTCATTACGAGCATATTCTCCTTTTCCCACAATGTTTTCAAAAGTTGTCTGTTGTTGATACGTCAAAATGAGTATCTATGGAGTAAAGGGTTAAAGATTTCACTATATAAGCCTAAGAAAAACTTGTGAACCCACGCTGGGACTAATTTTGGCCCCCATTCATAAAGTTAAAGAATCTAAGTGGATATGTCTATTAGATGAGGCAACATTGTTACCCCTGGGCTGAATGGATAGAAAATGGAAGATTCTTAGATTAAGTTTTCACAGTATAAGCCAGTGTAAAACTTCTGACCCCCAGGGCACGGCTAGTTTTGACCCAATGGCAATAATTTGAACAAATTTATTAGACGTCCATTTGATGAAACTACATGCCAGATTTGAGGTACCTCTAAGCCATACAGTTTCAGACAAGCAGACCTTCAAAGAGATTATTTTGTTGTCATCGCAACCAGTTTTTACAAGAAATTCTGAAGAGGATCATGACAGGACCACCATTTTTTATCAATTTTTATCAAAATTCGATAAATAATTTCAGAGAAGATGTACAAAATAAATGTTAATCAATGCACGGGCAGATCTATGGGCGACGGATATAGGACCCTGACAAACTCGCAGGCCTTCGGCCAGTGGAGTATAACAAACTCTTTAACTAGAATGAATGAATCCATTTAGCACATTTTTCCCTATTCAAATCACATTTGTACCAACCTATTCTAAATGTATACTTCCAAACCTTAATAACTACGTCTTTATCAGGCACCAGACTTTCGACTAGTCTGTATTGAAAGCCTTTGTGGACAACCTAGATGTACTTGGAACTGACTTGTCATAGAAAGATAAGGATGTCAGTAAAAGCAGAAAATACAGCCAGTTGTCACCATCACGTTCCCATATTCCAACGCTATATAGAGCGCCCTCTCACACGGCGTATCGTTTAGTACGGTAAAGTCTACTATTTAACGGTCTAAGGGAGACTACCGCGTTAAGTTTAGTTTTGACCGGAACAATAGGTAGCCTCCCTTGCACAAAGTTTCGTCTGATGCCAACGCAACAACTCTATGCCTCTCGTTGACTTAAATTTTGAAAGCAACAGAGAGTATTCCACGTATCATATGTTGTTACTGAAAGTAAAAGTTGGATGACTTATGATCTAGAACTTCAGACAAAGTGATTGATTCAGATGGAAGAAAATTACGGATCAACTTCTCTTCGACGGTTTTATGAGCAAGACAGCAGCGGACGATACAAAATTCGCCATGTCAAGACGAAGCGGTTCATGTCGATTTCACATTTCTTCAGGGTAAATTATGGCTATATATACGGATTTCTGACAATTTTCTGGTATTATATTATGTGAATGTCCCTAAGTGGATCCAGTTATTTCGTAATGTGGTTTCGTCCTAAAAGGTTTCGCTACTGCTGTAAATCAAAAGTATGCTCCAGTTCTGTAGAAACGTATTTTTTGCGATTGTGTCTCTGGAAGTGGAAACACAAACACAAAAAAATAAATCGGAGTGATTCTTCGAATTAGGGTACACAGAGAAATTTAATGTTTGTTTTTTTTCAAAATAGTTTGCAATTTATTGGCCACGTAATTTTACCTAGCAGTAACATGGATTTAGCATCAAGGACCTGACGCATATGAATGTATGCAAATACATTGTGGTAAATAAGTGGAATGCATTATACTTCTGATTTTTCTCTGCCTTGATGGTTTCAAAGTTGGTCTCTTGCAAGATGAACAAAATCATAAACAGGCAATAACCCTCTGTAACCCTCTACCATATAATCAGGTATTATATTGACCCATAGAAAACATTGTGTGAAAAGGAGAAAATACTAGTTCGCATCCTTTTCTCCTTTAACCACAATATTTTCAAAAGGCTTCTATCTCAGATTGTGAAAAACAGGGGATAATATGGTAAAGGATTAACCCTTTACCACAAAATCCCTACTTTTGACAACCCTGAGAAAGAGACCTTTAGAAAATATTGTGGGAAAAGGAGAAAATGCTGGTAACCAGCATTTTGTCCTTTTCCCACAATGTTTTCTACCCTTCACAAATCAAATTTTCAAATTTTCAGTCTCTTTATTTTGTCATCTGCAAGTGCTTTCGATTTGGACAAACCTAAAATTTTGTTGTGTGGTAAAAGATTAAGAGATAATGTGATACATTTGTCATCCAGTCCAAGCTATATAGAACTTTACAAAATGTCCCATTATTTGCAGACTGTGTTTTTACCTCAAGGTTATCCAGAGAGCGTCAGTGAAGATTATTTGACTTATCAAATCTGGGATACTGTTCAGGTTGGTATGACTTCTGTATTCTCTGCAGGTTACTATTAAACACTCACAGTCCTAAATTTAAACAACTCTGAGAAAGAGGCCTTTTTGAAAAAAAACTGGGAAAACAGCAGGTAACCAGCATTTTCTCCTTTTCCCACAATGTTTTCTACCCATCCCAAATTGATTTTCAATTTTTGAATCACACTTATTTTGTCGTCTGCTTATGCTTTCAATTTGAACTATTCCAAAATTTTGCTTTTGTTAAAGAGTTAAAAAAATCAACACCTTAACCCTTTCCCAAACGACAAATTTTGGACTCTTCCAAACAAAAAGAGTTTGCAGACGACAACTTTAGATTTGGAGAAGATGGCAGACAGTTCTCAAAAAGGGTAGAAAACTCTGTAGGAAAAGGAGAAATTGCTCATTACCCTAATGCAGTTGTTCTAGGTATTGATTTTATACAAGATGACGCTCTGCAGTAAGGAATGAGCGATGCCTGGAAACAGTGCAACAAGCAGTTATTTCTCTTCCAGCAGTATTTTCGATTACCGCTCAAAAGAGAAATTTTGTGAAAAAACGATAGTGTAGTGATAATTCATTTCATTTAACCCATTACCACACAATCCCTACTTTTGATGACTCTGAAAAAGAAGCCTTCAGAAAACATTGTTGGAAATGGAGAAAATGCTGGTAACCAACATTTTCTGCTTTTCCCACAATGTTTTCTACCTTTCACAAAACAAATATCAAATTTTCAGTCACTTTTATTTTGTCGTCTGCAAATGCTTTCATTGTGGACAAACCTAAAATTTTGTTGTTTGGTCATGAGTTAAGGATGTCGGTAGCAACACGGAGGTAACTGGTTACAATATTTCAGGCGTTTGCTAGTTCCATTACCGGTACATTGGCCGCCCAAGCAGTGCTGAAGGGCGTAGGAGTGGGAGATGAATCTGCAACTGTACTTGCAGCAACATTTACATGGCTTCTGAAAGGTAGCTATTTGAGGTTATTGACTGAAACTTTAAACCTTTACCCAGCCATCAGTTGAACTCATAACCAAACAACAATATTTTAGGTTTGTCCAAATTGAAAGCATTTGCAGATGACAAAATAAAAGTGAATGAAAATTTGAAATTTGTTTCATGAAGAGTAGAAAATATTGTGGGAAAAGGGGAATATGCTGGTTACCAGCATTTTCTCCTTTTCCTACAATGTTTTCTAAAGGCTTCTCTCTCAGGGTCGTCTGAATTAGGGATTGTGTGGTAATGGGTTAATAATACTTGAAAAAGGTCTTTGAAACATTGTAGGAAAAAGGGGAAAATATTGGTAACCAATATTATCACCTTTTCCCACAATGTTTTCCACCCTTCAACAGACAAATTTCAATTTTTCACTTACATGTACCTTAATAATTTCCTCAGCAAAAGCTTTGAACTTGAGCGAGTCTAAAAGTTTGTCATTTAGCTTGTCCATTTTGACAACATGTTCAGGCCTCAAACTTTTGACCTGTCTATATTCAATCTGTAGATCACACATTGTATCAGAGCTGTTCCAATAATACCCCATACAGTAAAAGATGGTCGTATAGTGCTGGTCACATGTCTATATTGAATCTAAACAGAAAAAAATTAAGAATTGTTAGCTGGACCGTTTTCAGAGTGAATGATGAGATAATGTCATAGCCCAGGCGTTTTGCCATCTGTGTTATTGTGGACATTTTACAGTATATCTATTGTAGCTAGAAATATTTACTTCAAACTTGTCATTAACCCCTTGCTACACAATGACGACTTTTAACGACCCTGAGGAAGAGGCCTTTTGAAAACATTGTGGGAAAAGAAGAAAATGCTGGTAACCAGCATTTTCTTCTTTTCCCACAATATTTTCTTTCCTATCAATAAACAATTGCACCTTATAAGCCACATTGAAATTGTCCTCTGTAAATGCTTTCAATTTGTACAGGGCTAAAATTTTGTCATCTGGTAAAGGTTTAACTATCAAAACAAGTGCAGGTAACTATCAAAGTATTTTTGATGCAGTTATGCAGCAGTTTTTACTAAGAACTGCTCGGAAAATCAGCTTAGGTTGGCACCCACATGCCGTGCTCTTGTCATAGTCTGCACAAGTGATGAAAATGGACTAGTGAGGTCCACAATTTTGTTTTGTGGTGAAGAGTAATAGTGGCATAAAAACCACTCAATTAACCCTTTACCACACAATCCCGATTTTTAATAACCCCGAGGAAGAAAGCCCTTGAAAACATGGTTAAGAGGAAAAAAATGCTGGTGACCAGCATTTTTTCCTTTTTCCATGATGTTTTTTACCATATTAAGAACAAATTTGGCCGTTTGGATGACCTTTAGTTTATCATCTGCAAATGTTTTCAATTTGGACCAATCTGACATTTTGTTGCTTAGCAAAATGTTTATATATTGTATTTTTCTTAACAGATGGTACAGGTATGCTCGGACGAATTATGTTTGCCTGGCTGCAAGGGTAAGTTTATCATATAGAATGGTACATGTAGCTTACAACATGTTTATACATTACAGTAAGGAGCTGTGAATAGCTGTAGTCATTAACTCATTACCAAACAACAAAATTTTAGGTTTGTCCAAATGGAAAGCATTTGCAGACGATATAATAAAAGTGACTGAAAACTTGAAATTTGTTTTGTGAAGAGTAGAAAACATTGTGGGAAAAGGAGAAAATGCTGGTTACCAGCATTTTCTTCTATTCCCACAATGTTTTCCAAAGGCTTCTTTCACAGGGTCATCAAAAGTAGAGATTGTGCGGTAATGGGTTAAAGAAAATGGTGGGATTAAATATATGAGTTTATCTTCTGGTTATCTTCTGCTCTGTTCCTGTGGTTATCTTCTGTTCCTGTGAACTTTGTGGTCGTACCATTTGATTGAAAACTAATTCAGTATGAATGTTGATATGGTGAAAAGATTTGCAGATTTTCTATGCAGGTGACTTTGAGTGCATCCTTGTAAAACTCTTTACCAAACGAGAAAATTTTAGACTGGTCCAAATGGAAAGCATTTGCAGACGACAAAATAAAGGTGACTGAAAAATTGAAATTTGGTCTGGGAAGGGTAGAAAACACTGTGGGAAAAGGAGAAAATGCTGGTTACCACAGTGTTTTCAATAGGGTTCTTTCTAAGGGGCGATAATGGGTGCAGATGCATTAACCCATTACCACACAATCCCTACTTTTGATGCCAGCTTTTTCTCCTTTTCCCACAATGTTTTCTAACCTTCACAAAACAAATTTCAAATTTTCAGTCACTTTTATTTTGTTGTCTGCAAATGCTTTCGATTTGAACAAGCCTAAAATATTATCGTTTGGTAATGAGTTAAACGCCCTTATCACAGAGCATGGCTTATTTGTAAGTGTCCTGTTTTTGCAATCATGTTTTTAGCCAACAGTGATCTTAAACCTTCAAATTTTGTGTTATAAAGGGATAAGTTAACCCATTCCCAAACGACAAACTTTTGGGCTAGACCAAATTGAAAGCATTTGCAGATGACAATTCAACTCTTGCTGAAAAGATGATTTCTGTCTATGATAGGGTAGAAAACAGTGTGGGAAAAGGAGAAAATGCTGGTTACCAGCATTTTCTCCTTTTCCCACACTGTTGGTTACCAGCATTTTCTCCTTTTCCCACAATGTTTTCAAAAGGCTACCATTCTAGACCCATAAAAACCAGGGATTGTTTGGAAAAGGGTTAATGATAGTTTATGAAGGACATGACATTGTTGTAGGCCCAGAGAAGTTTTTATGTGAGGCACATAAGGCTTTATTTACTTCATATATTTACAGGACTCACCTCGATTGTGATGCTAAAAGATGGAGGTAGGCTATGTTTTTGCATTCTCAATAATGATACCGCTCTTTTGCTACCTCTTTGATAAGGCTGATAACTGATGATTCTAGATTCAGAGTTGAATGTAGAATGTTACTGTGGAATACAGCTCATGGGTTTGAGTTTCAAAATCTTTCCCCTAAAATTCTTTATGAAGTTTTATTAAGGTTGTAATACTTGCCAAAAGCGGAGGAATACAGTTTTGTCTGTCTATTTATCTGTTCGTCCAGATAGATATCTTCTACAATCCTTGATGAAAATTGATGAAACTTCAAAATGTATGTTCCTTATGATAGTCTGCTAATATAGTTTATTTCATCTAATGTCATGTCATGGAAATAGGAACTTAATGTATAATTTCATTGTGAACCAACAACAAAATGGCTACATAAAAATGCAAAACACAGTATCTGATGCATCTTTATATAGCTAAGAAAATGAAAGTTCACTCAGGAATCGGAACTTAATCGTAGCAATTTAAATGCAGTTAGTTTTTGGAAAGAAAGGAACATGCTTGAACCATTACCATACCCTTGAAAAAATAGTAGGAAAAGAGGAAAACGCTGTTAACTAGTATTTTCTTCTTTTCCCACAATTTTTCCCACCCTTTCAATAACCAGTCCATCTTTTTAGTCATATTTAATTTGTCAGCTACTTATACTTTCAATTTGGGCAAGTCTGAAAAATTTGTCATTTAGTAAAGAGTTAAATTATCAGGCAATGCAAGTCAGTTATCAGACTGCCCTTTTTGTACAGTTTGATTATTGGTCTACACTGTCCAGTATTTTCTTCTTTTCCCACAATGTTTTCAAAAGGCTTCTTTCTTAGGGTTGCTAAAATTCATAATTGTATGGTAAAGTGTTCTTTTACATACAAAGAAATTTTAGACTTGCCCAACTTGAAAGCATTAGAACATGTAGACAAATAATTTAAGAAAGGATAAAAAAAAGAATGTGAGAATAGCAGAAAATGCTGGTTACTAGTATTTTATCCTTTTCCCACTATGGTCTCAAAAGCCTGTTTCCCCGGGGGTTGTTAAAATTTGGGATTCTGTGGTATAGGGTTAACTGCAGAAAGGAAACCCAAACCAAAGGACAGGTAACCCTTAGGATATTTCTAACACAGTTATGCCCCTTCCTTGGCTAATAAGTTCATAAAAAAATCAATCATAGCAAAGCAGTGACACATACATGCAGTGCTCTTGTTGTATTTTCCAGGTTGTTTGCAGACATTATCAATGACTTGGCAATATTTCTAGAGATAATGGGTCCAAACTTCCCAAGCGTCTTCACCCTCATTTTATGTATATCAGGTGTCCTAAAGGTAAGTCAATGTTTTCAAACCATTTTACAGTTTACATCTGTATAGTAAAATTCCAGTAATTTCCATGGCAGAAGAACCAAGAAACATGTCTAAATCAGGCCGTAATTATAGATTACACAACTCACTACAAGCTTCATTATGTGTTACTGCTCTACTATTAGCATATGACTTCCTTACCCTGAAAGGGTCCTCAATGGTACAGTGTATGACATTCATGTAATCTTACACTCGTCAAAATGCAACGGATTAACCCATTACCACACAATCCCTACTTTTGACGCCCCTGAGAAAGAGGCCTTTTGAAAAGACTGTGGGAAAAGGAGAAAATGCTGGTGACCAGCATTTTCTCCTTTTCCCAAAGTGTTTTCTACCATTCCAAGAACAAATTGCAATTTTTCAGTCACCTATATTTTGTCATCTGCAAATGCTTTCAATTTGGACTGGTCTAAAATTTTCTCGTGTGGTAAAGAGTTAACAGACAAGCCATTAGATGTGCATGAAATGGTGGAAATGAAAAGGACAGAAATAGTGGGAAAGGAAGAAAGTACTATTTACCAGTATTTTTTTCTATTGCCTGAATATTTTCAAAGGCCTTTTCCCTCAAACTTAGGGAGACTTGGAATTGTGTGGTCAAAGGTTAACAGATGATTTAATCGAAAGTATCAAGTTGTTGCACTGATATAAATGAAAGTAGTATTGTTTTCCCTCTAATAATTATGTAAATATTGCACTCAGCAATTTTGACGGCTGGCCTACACCATTAGAACTGCTGCATATTAATCTTCTGTAACACATTATGAAAATTATACCACATTAGTGGAAGCTGACCTTAGTCTGCATGCCAAAAGACCATTCTAACTCATTATTTGATATGTTGCTATACAAAATAAAATTCATTGATCCGTTACTTGGTGACCTTGCTTGGTCCAATACCGTACATCTTAAAAATGCATTAAAGCTTCATTTACCAGAGCATGGCTCAAATCTATTTCAAACATTTTCAGTCTATTGTTGGGGTGGCTGGGGGAGCTACAAGAGCAGCCTTGACCTTACATCAGGCTCGCAGAAACAATATGGCTGATGTATCTGCTAAAGATGGCAGTCAGGTATCCAGATTGACTATTTTTCTCTGTAGCAATCAACCATGTTTTTTTCAGTAGCCTTGAGCTCGAGGATGAATATCTTTAAAAACATTTAGGGAAAAGGTGAAATATAAGGATTTCCCCTTTTACTAAATACTTTTCAAACTAACTTTACTTGTACCATGTAAGTACGGTACTTTCAATATGATTGAGTGTGAAATTATTTTGTCTGGTACAGAATGAATATGTGTATGAAGTTTGCTGCAGTTTTCCTATCATTTTTGTCAATTTCAATTTGCATATAATGACCTTTTAATTTCTGATTATCCCTTCTGCTTTTTCCAATCTTAGTTGGACATCATCATGGCAAAGATTGAAATGCTTAAACAAAGTACACACATCGTCAAAGATTTAAAAGTACTTTCAGAACAGACCTGTCTGAAATTTTGTCCTGTAGTAGATTTAACTCCTTGTAACATAGTCCCCTGTTTGAAACACTCTGGAATTAGAGTCTTTTGAAACATTGATGGAAAAATTGAAATGCTGCTAACCATAGTGTTATCCTTTGCCCACAATGTTTTTAGGCCTTCTTTTTCAGGCTCATTAAAACTGGGATTGTGTGGTAAAGGATTAAAAAAGATATCAAGTATTCTTTACTGTCTGTTTTCGGGGGTATACTGGAATCAGCCTGTCTGTCCTTGTATGTGTGTCCGTGTGTCTGTCTGTGTACAAAATACTAGTAAAGATTTTGTGTCGCAAACTCCTCTTGCAGTTTTCCTTCAATTGTATCGAAATTTTGCATATATACTGATCATATATTGAAGTTTTGCAAGACTCAATTTTCAAGTATCAACTCTTCCTGTTTGAGGAATTATCTCCCCTTGAACTTGACACTTTTTGCTGTCAAAGCGCTGGCGGAGGTATTTAGTCACATTCAGTGACAGCTCTAGTTATCCAGGCCAGTATACGTAGGAGACAATATTTTTTCTGTGTTTATGATTTAGTGCTGACATCTTTTTATACATCTTTTGTAAGAGCTATCCATTATTAGTCCATTGTGTACTTGTAGGATTTTACATAAGTGTCGAAGCATTATTGTTTTTATCAAACAAATTTACCAAAATCATATGACATGAACCTTGGCTGGAGTCATACACATTTTGGCCAAGGAGTATAATGAAACTGATAATGCACCAACATGAATGTGAGATTCTACTAATCAAATAAAAGGAAAAACAGACACAAAAACTGTCCTGTGTCATCATCTTCAGCCTTTATGCTTGAAATAGAATGAAACGATATAGGGGATGTAAAACAAAATATTTTTACAATTTTGTTGATTATAGATAGGTTTCTCTATATACATGTTCACGTATTTCCTGTTGTGATTTCACTTGAAAATCATAAAACTTACCATCTTGACAACAACGATGTCAAATTTTCTCAACATAGCTAAGTAGCACAAATTCAAGCACATGGTGTAATTGGTTTGGCTAGTATATTGTTAGAAATGAGATATGGGTTTAACCCTTTACCACACAATCCTGACTTTTAACAACCTTGAGAAAAAAGCATTTTGAAAACATTGTAGGAAAAGGAGAAAATGCTGGTAACCAGCATTTTCTCCTTTTCCCACCATGTTTTCTACCCAATCAAAGACAAATCCCACAATTCGAGCAGCACTTCAACTGTTGTCTGCAAATGCTTTGACTTTGGACAGGTCTAGATTTTTGTTGTGTGGTAAAGAATTAATACACTGCTAGAGGAGAATTTATTAGATCAAACTTTTTCAATTTCAAAGGCTAGAGGAATATCTTACATTGAAATATATAAATAAGTACAGAGAAATTCTATAATTTCTGGTTCCCGCCCAGGTAGCTCAGTGGTGAGCGTATCGGACTCTTGACCTGGAGGTTGTGAGTTCGATACCTGATTGAGGCGAACTTTCTTTCCGGCGTATTTTCACCGATGTGAGCTTGGCTGTTAAAGTGGCGTTAAACGCCAACGCAACCAACCAAGCAACATAATTTCTGGTAAAAATATCTTTATTGCAGGAAACACTTGTTAACCTGGCTGCTTTGATATGTAGTTTTATATTGGTTCCCATAGTAACAGGAAAACACATGTGAGTATCACTGCAATCTGATCCTATATCTACAATATTTTTAGTTTTTGTGATAATTACATGTAATACTATATTCTACGGTAGTCAAAATTTGAAAAAGGTTTTGAGACTTTTTATCATGTAAGAAAATGGTCATTTTGTTACATGGTTATATTTTGTTGTGTGGTACACCAAGGATGAGGAGATGTTTCAGAAAATAGAGAAAAAACTGCTTTAACCCTTTACCACATGATCTTGAGTTTTCACAAGTTTGCCAGCCCGGGTGGCTCAGTGGTGAGCGTGTTGGATTCATGACTTGGTGTTGTGAGTTTGACACCAGATTGAGGCAAAGTTCCTTTCTGGCGTATTTTCGCCTCTCACCTCTGCTGAAGCATGTGTCAGTGGCTTTGGAAAGAAAGTAGTGTTAGTACTGGTCTGAGAAAGCCAGGAAACACATGTGCGTCACCGACCGCCATGATATGACCTTAGCTGTTAAAGTGGCGTTAAACTCCAACACAACCAACCAATTTCACAAGTTTGACAAAGAAATCCTTTGGAAACATGAAGGGGTGAAGAGAAAATGCTGGTAGCCAGCACAATGTCTTCTTGCCTTGCACAGAAAGATTCATCATTTGAGCCACATTTATCTGTTTATCTCGTCATCTATTTCTTGGAAACATTGTGGAAAAAGGATAATTGATTGTTATTGTGGGCAAATGCTCTTTTTCCCTCATTTTTTTTTAAACAGTCATGTGTAAGGAAGTAAAAAGTGGGCTTAACCCATTACCCCATAAGGCATTTCTATGGTATCTCTAATTGACCATACATAACAGCAAGGATGAAGCTTTTTCTTATGTGTATATGACTCCTTTTGGTAGTATAGAAAACATTGTGACAAAAGATGAAATTGCTCGTGACGAGCAATTTCACCTTTTGCCACAATGTTTTCCAAAGGCTCCTACAAGTAATGCGTAGAAGTGAGTATCTATGGAGTAAAGGGTTAACCCTTTATCACACACAAAATGTGAGACTAGTTCAAACTCAAACCATTTGCAGACAACACAATAAATATGGAACAAACAATGGAATTTGTTCTTGAAAAGTGTAGAGAGCAGGAATAGGAGGAAATATTGGGTTACCAGCATTTTCTCTTTTTCCCACAACATTTTCCATTATGTCTTTCTTGGGCCTTTTTTTTTTTTTAAATTAATGTCTTTTAACTCATTACCAAATGACAAAGTTTTAGGTTTGTCCTTATCAAAAGCATTTGAAGACAACAAACAAAAAAGTGACTGAAAATTTAAAATTTGTTTCCGAAGGGTGGAAAACATTGTGGGAAAAGGTAACCAGCATTTTCTCCTTTTCCCACAGTGTTTTTCAAAAGTCCTCTTTCTCAGGGTCGTCAAAAGTAGGGATTGTGTGGTAATTGGTTAAAGGTTTAAAAAGATCAAGGTCGTTTATATTTTTGTTTGTAATTTACTAAAATCTTTATTCATGTCATAGGTTGATATGGAGTCTGTACATCATTTTTACATCACTACATCTGTTTGCAAACTACTCCGCTGTCAGAGGAGTTGTCATGGAGACCATCAATCAAGCCAGACTAAACATTTTACTAAAGGAGTACTTTAAATCAGGAACAATCATGTCTTCATCAGTTGTTAACAGTAGGGAACCAGTTTTATGGAGTAAGTATATGATTCAAGCCGTTTGAAAAGGGGGTTTTAACCCATTACCAGATGATAAAATTTTAGACTTGTCCAAATTAAAAGCATTGGCAAATGAAAAAAAGATTTGACTCAAGCAGTGCAATTTGCCTATGGAATGGTAGAAAACATTGTGGGAAAAGGAGAAAATGCTGGTTACCAGCATTTTCTCCTTTTCCCACAATGTTTTCAATAGACCTTTTCCCCTTTCCCCAGGGTTGTTAAAAGTCGGGACTGTGTGGTAATGGGTTAATGTACTTATAAACATTTTGTACCCATGTGTCTTACATGGTCTGTGTAGGCTGACATGGATCAAAACTTTTTTGCTATTTGTAAATTTTTTGCTTGTCCAAGGACCATTCTACCTTATTATTGAGGCTGTTGTGATAGATATATAGGATCTGACATGAGTGGACTTTTGAGATAAGATTTTACTAAACGAGTCTAGGGAAATGTTATTAAGCGAGCCTTTGGCGAGTTTAATAAAATTTTATCCCAAACGCCAATGAATGTCAGATTCTTTTTATCACATAACGATAAGTCAAAAACTATAGATCAGATGATGCAAAAACATTCATAAATGCAGCCGCGGTATTTTCAATGAGACCCATTCACTTGTATGAAATGCTTACAAAATGACGTCAAAAATGACGTCGCACAAATGTGATATCAAACATGTGTAAGATAAGAAAATTTGTAATGGGTGTATTACACTGAAAACAAGGGAGGTTAATATGTGATAAAAATAGGTTTTATGAATCCATTATTGTGAGATAACTTGGTTGGTATATTGCATAATGGAGACACATTAACTCTTTACCACACAATCCTGACTTTTAACAACCCTGAGATAGAAGCCTTTTGAAAACATTGTGGGAAAAGGAGAAAATGCTGGTAACCAGCATTTTCTCCTTTTCCCACAATGTTTTCTACCCTGCTGGAAACAAATTTCAATTTTAGAGTAACATATAATTTGTCGTCTGCAAGTGCTTTCAGTTTGGACCAGTCTACAATTTTGTCGTTTGGTAAAGAGTTAAACCCCATTTTGCTAGAGCATGGTTCACTCATGTATGTGTTTTGCAGGCAGTAACTTCTTTTTCCTTGAAGCAGACCACTTTCACTTGATCACATGCTGGGCTTGAAACAAAGAGGTTGCTGATTGGAATCCCCAGCTCAGCCAGCTCAAAATTTTAGACTCTATTAACTCTTTACCACACAATCCCTACTTTTGACGCCCCCGAGAAAGAAGCCTTTAGAAAACACTGCAGGAAAAGGAGAAAATGCTGGTAACCAGCATTTTCTCCTTTTCCCACAATGTTTTCTACCCTGCTGGAAACAAATTTCAAATTTTGAGCTACATATAATTTGTCATCTGCAAGTGCTTTCAATTTGGACCAGTCTACAATTTTGTCGTTTGGTAAAGAGTTAAACCCTGTTTTGCTAGAGCATGGTTCACACATGTATGTGTTTTGCAGGCAGTAACTTCATTTTTCTTGAAGCAGACCACTTTCATTTGATCACATGCAGGGCTTGAAACAAAGAGGTTGCTGATTGGAATCCCCAGCTCAGCCAGCTCAAAATTTTAGACTCTATTAACTCTTTACCACAGAATCCCTACTTTTGACGCCCCTGAGAAAGAAGCCTTTAGAAAACATTGCAGGAAAAGGAGAAAATGCTGGTAACCAGCATTTTCTCCTTTTCCCACAATGTTTTCTACCCTTCACAAAACAAATTTCAAATTTTCAGTCTCTTTTATTTTGTCGTCTGCAAATGCTTTCAATTTGGACCAGTCTAAAATATTGTTGTTTGGTAATGGGTTAAATGGAAAACATTAACTCTGTACCAGACAACAAAATTATAAATAGGTCCAAATTGAAAGCATTTGCAGACCACAAAATAAATGCGACTGAAAATTGTAATTTGGTTTGTGAAGGGTAGAAAACTTTGTGGTTAAAGGAGAAAATGCTGGTCACCAGCATTTTTTCCATTTCCATGGTGTTTTCAAAAGGCTTCTTTCTCAGGGTCGTTAAAAGTCAGGATTGTGTGGTAAAGAATTAAATTGCAGACATCAAATTCATTGTTCCTCATATGATTTGACTTTACTTTGCACAACTAGAAAGCATTGTTGGAAAAGGAGAAAATACTAATGGTCAGCATTTTCTCCTTTTCTCATAGTGTTTTCTAAAGCCTTGTCTGTGGGGCTATTAAAGCTCGAAATTGATTACAAAAAAAGTTCTTAAACCATTTCATATTATTTGTATTTTAGGTACAAGAAGAAAATTTACCATATACCTTGGGTCATCATTAAATAGTTTGTATAATAGGTGGGTAAGATTTTTACCATTCTGCTCTTATTCAAGGTTAAAACCTAGGATTCTTCTGTATCCTTGGGTGCATCCCTTTGCAGATATTGCTGTGTTGACTCCGAAACATCAGTGTCCTGTCTTGCATTCTGGAAAACAGCATCGATAGGTACGGTAATTTGGGCTTTCGGCCGAAAAGTGGCTCGAAGGGTGATGTCTTGGTGGTCTCATGCGGGGTACAATTATAATAGTACACTAATGAGCTGATATATTTCTTCCAATTCTTCTTCTCATCCAAAGTGCTGACCATGCTGACCAAGGTACGATTAAATCACTCTGAACCTGCGTTTACAGGCTTATTTTTTTTGTTCTTTCAGCACAATGCTGCAGAAAAGGAACAATAATTATTATTGCTCCTAGTGACAAATTTCTGTTTACAATGTTTTGTATGCATTCATAGACATGCTTTTCAAGGTTCCTTGCCAGTCAAAAGTAAACAGTGCAGTGGGTAAAATGCATTAAATGTAGGGGTGTTTTTTATCATACTTTTTACAAGTATGGAAATTATTGGGGAAATGACAGTCTGTTATTGTGCAGTAATACAAATGTTAGTTGAAGCAGAAAAAGACTAGTTAATTCTTTACCAAATGACAAAATTTCAAAATTAAAAGCATTTGCAGTCGACCAAAAAAAAAATTGTAACTCAAATACAAAAATTTGTTTTGGGAAGTACGGAAAACATTGTGGGAAAGGAGAAAATGCTGGTTACCAGCATTTTCTCCTTTTCCCACAATGTTTTCTAAAGGGTTCTTTCTCAGGGTCATTGAAAGTCAGGATTGTTTGGTTAAGAGTTAAAATGTTGCCAAGTGGCTGCATGGTTTGTTTATTTTTTACCTGGTTTTGCAATACATTTTTCTGTCAGTGACTAACACTCAGACTGACTGTACAATAACAAATTGCCATCTTTACAATAATTTCCTTAACCCTTTCCCAGATGACAAAGTTTAGATTGTCCCAAACTCAAAGTGTTTGCAGATGACAATTTTGAATTTGATAAGAATGGCAGAAAGTTTTCCGATAGGCTAGAAAACACCAAGGGAAAAGGAGAAATTGCTCGTTATGAGCAATTTCTTCTTTTCCCACAGTGTTTTCTAAAGAATTTTACTGCAGACACGTAAAAACCAGGGCTTGTTTGGGAAAGAGTTAAATTCAAATACATGTAGTATGATTTAAATCTATATGCAATCATAACACTCACATTTCCTTGTTGCTGCTATAGGGCCTGTGACTTAACCCTTTACCAAACAATCCCTGGTTTTTACGACCCTGAGTAGAAGCCTTTTGAAAACATTGTGGGAAAAGGAGAAAATGCTGGTTACCAGCATTTTCTCCTTTTCCCACAATGTTATCTTCCTTCTGGAAACAAATTTCAATTTTTGAGTTACGTTTATTTGGTCGTCTGCAATTGCTTTCAGTTTGGAACGGCCTAAAATTTCTGTAGTTTGGTAAAGGGTTAAAATTCATGTGAATGTTTTCCCTTTTTCAAAGAGTGTCTTTTTCTGCTATAAATTTGTCATGTTGAAAATCCTTGATGATTTTTTTTTTTTTGCACTTTGATGGGTTAGAATATATTTCTATATGTTGTTTGAAATACAGGTATAAACAACACTTTTTTTGTCTTTAACAGTTGGGAGAATGTTGATGCAGTTTTTGAGATCTTCTGCAACAGTCGATATATTTTATGGCTTGATAGACAAAAGGGTGAGATTAGTTATAATGATCTGATAATCATTGTGACAGGATTCAATCCCCTCTCAGTTGCACTGCTTAATATTGTTTCAGCTGAGCCCCAATACCTCAGTTGGTAACAGGCAGGACTTGAGAACGAGGTCGTGGGTTGGAACCCAGGCTCAGCCAAGGATTGATGGTAGTCATTGCGACAGAATTTATTCCTCTCCCATTGCTGGCCATTGTTTTTACAATGTTTTTGGAAGCAACCAGTGGCTTGTAGGCCTAAAGAAAATTGTGAAGGGTTCTGGTAAAAGAGACTCCAGGAAAGCAAGGATGGGTGTACTGGCCGCCGTGATATAACTGAAATAGTGTTGAAAACGGCATTAACCCATTACCAAACAATCCCTACTTTGGACGACCTTGAGAAAGAAGACTGTAGAAAACATAAATGACGAAACATTTGAATTACCTCCCTTTCTAAATGAAAGTATTATTTTCTCTAAAATCTACCATTGTCTTTTGATTGGCAACGTATTTTTTGCCTGTTGTTGGATCTTCACTAGTTATGTACAAAGGATAGAGTTTTGGTAACAAAATTTATTTCAAAGATTATTTTGTATATGTCACTTTGACCCAGTAGGTAGTTTGATAGAAAAAATTTATATAATCCTTCTTTCGTATTTCTGATATTGACAATTTGAGAAAGGTAGACTTTCAAATGTCTCTAGACGAGTAGGCACTCGCCTGCTTAACAATCAAATCAGAGTAGACTATCATCCCTGGCCCATCCTTTGCGCTGAAAGCAGTAATGTATCTATGCTTTCTTAACCTTTACTCCATAGAAACACGTTTCTTCATATTGCTTGTAGGAGCCTTTGGGAAACATTGTGGAAAAAGGTAAATTGCTTGTGACGAGCAATTTCACCTTTTGTCACAATGTTTTCTATGCTATGAAAAGGTGTCGTATACCCATAAAAAAACGGCTTCACCCTTGCTGTTATGTAGGGTCAAATACAGATACAATAGAAATGCCTTATGGGATAAAGGGTTCAGACGTGGCTATATCATCTGGTGCCAAATATCAAAAGCCTACAATTTTTAGGTCATGGGGGTTGTGCATTGCTTAGTGGTAAAGTATGGGACTGGTAACCTTGAAGCCTGGGGTTCAAGCCACACTGGATCCACTGGGTTTTTCCTTAGAGTACCTGTGGACAAGACACCTCACAACTCTAGTACAGATAACTGTCCCCAAAGGCGATGTTACTTTTCGACTGGTCACCTCTGGGTACAGAGACAATCCCGACAAAATCAGTTGAAAGTTCCGCACAGATTTTGTGCGCAAGTTTGAACTCCCATAATTTCACTAGTAGAGCACAAAGCTAGTATCTAAACATACCTGTTGCTTGCGTATTCAATATTCCTTTGTTTGACATACAAATATTTTCAATTTAAACACTGATCGTGAGAAAACATGGTGCATTTCATCAGTAACTCGAGTTGTTTATGTTCCCAAAAACATACAAAATGGCCGCCACGCACGATAAATTTTGTCCGTGATTTTTCCTAGATAAACATGTTATAAACGACTTCTATAAGCTCTTTAAATCATGAGTAGTTTAACAATTTGTTCTTGGTCATGTTTATTACTAAACGTACAGTAAATGTCCAAATATGAAAAAGATCTCTGGAGCGTCTCATTATCGAGACTACTCACAATTCTAGCCTAGTACTGGTAAATTCCAGGAAATATGTGAACATGTAAGCTGTTGCAGTGATGACTGAATTCATCCTTTACCGCACAATGACACCTTTTAACGCCCCTGAGGAAGAAGCCTTTTGAAAACTTTGTGGGGAAAAGGAGAAAATGCTGATAACCAGCATTTTCTACTTTTCTCACTAAGTTTTCTACCCTATAGACGCAAAATTGCACCTTTTGAGCCAGTCTGAAATTGTCATCTGCAAATGCTTTCAATTTGGATAGGTCTAAAATTCAGACTTGTGGTAAAGGGTTAATGTTGGAAATTACTAGTATGTAAAAACACTATTAAGTTATTTTTTTACATCACTAAGATGACTTTTAATAGCCCAAAGAAGCCTTTTGAAAACATTGTGGGAAAAGGAGAAAATGCTGGTAACCAGCATTTCCTCCTCTTCCCACAAAGTTTTCTACCCCATCAAAGCAAACTTGCACCATTTGAGCAACTTTGAAATTATACTCTGCAAATATTTTCAATTTTGATAGGTCTAAAATTTTGCTGTGTGGTAATAAGTTAACCCATTACCTCACAACACCTACTTTTGATGCCCCTGAGATAGAAGCCTCTAGAAAACATTACCTCACAACACCTACTTTTGATGCCCCTGAGATAGAGGCCTCTAGAAAACATTACCTCACAACACCTACTTTTGATGCCCCTGAGATAGAAGCCTCTAGAAAACATTACCTCACAACATCTACTTTTGATGCCCCTGAGATAGAGGCCTCTAGAAAACATTACCTCACAACACCTACTTTTGATGCCCGTGAGATAGAAGCCTCTAGAAAACATTGTGGGAAAAGGAGAAAATGCTGGTAACCAGCATTTTCTCCTTTTCCCACAATGTTTTCTACCTTGCTCTAAACAAATTTCAGTTTTTGAGTTACTTTTATATTGTTGTCTGCAAGTGCTTTCAATTTAGACCATTCTAAAATTTTGTTGTTTGGTAATGAGTTAATCAATCATTCTCAGGGGTATGAAAACATGGGATTGTGTAGTAAAGTGTTGAAATTTGTGAAATGTACTTACAAATGAATGGTAGAAGGGGGTTTAACTCTTTACCACACAATCCCGACTTTTAACACCCATGAAAAAGAAGCCTTCTGAAAACATTGTGGAAAAAGGAGAAAATGCTGGTTACCAATATTTTCTCCTTTTCCCAGAATGTTTCCTACCCTATCCAAGAAAATCATTTGATATGAGCCATACTGAAAATGTCGCCTGCAAATGCTTTCAGTTTGGACAGGTCTGAAATTTATTTTGTTTTGAGGTAAAGGGTTAATGCATCTCTGTAATACATTGCACAGAAGAAGTCATCACATAATTCTGCACCCATAAAAATTCATTGTTTGACAACCAACTAAATCAAGAGGTAGAATGTCTCTGGGACATGCAGAAAACTTACAAATAGCAAAAATTTTTGACCCACTTTAGCCTGTCTCAGTTGTACAGGCTGACACGGGTCGATACTTTCTCCAGATGCAATACACCCCCTTTTCACAAAGTATGGCTCGTATAAAAATGACAGCACAACTCTAACAAATACCTTTTCGATTACAGGTGAGATTCATATTGCATTACACAGTTCCTCAGACCATATTGATCAACTACAGGCCTGCTACCATGCAGAACTTATAAATTTTTGTGTAGAGAACCAGAACGAGTCACAGGTATTCATGCAACATTATATTCATAGCTCGGTCAACTCATTACCAAGTGACAAAATCTTAGACTTGTCCAAGTTCAATGCATTTTTAAACTAAGAATATGACTCAGTTGATAATTTTTTATAGAGCCTATTGAATAGGCTAAACAAAAGGCTTCTGTTTTAAGATATGCAAAAATTAGTTAATTATTCAACCCGGAGGAGCAAGTAACAAATGCTGATGAAGCTAGTTTGATCACATGACTAGAGATTTATTATGCTCCCCGAAGGGCGAGCATATAGTCACGGCCTTGTCTAGCCGTCCGTCTGTCCGTCCTTCCGTCAGTTCGTCCGTCTGTCCATCCGTCCGTCCAAAGCGATTTCTCCACAACCCTTGGACCAAATTGGATGCAACTTCATATATGAACTCCTTAGGGTAAGGCGCTGATACAGTTTTCCCGGATTTTCAATTTGACCCCGTGTCATGGAAAAAAGGGGCTTAATGCAAAATTGCAATTTTTACCAATATTTCATTCAGTTTTTGTCAGAATATCATGAAACTTCATGGTTATATTGTTTATGGAAAGTTTTAGCATGTGCCCTTGCTATTTTTAATCTGGGCATTTTTTAAGTTGACGTTCTGTCATGGAAAAAGGGGGCTTCTTGCAAAATTCCAATTTTTACTAATATTTCATTCAGTTTTGGTCAAAATTCCATTAAACTTCATTGTTATATTGTTTTTTCAGAGTTTCACCATGTGCTCTTGTTTCTTTATCTATGTGTTTTTTCAATTTGACCCTCTGTCATGGAAAAAGGGGGTTTCTTGCAAAATGAAAAAGGGGCCCTAATGCAAAATTGTAATTTTTACTAATATCTTGTTCAGTTTTTGTCAACATTTCATGTTATATCTTGTTTTACAAGTTTCAACATGTGCCCTTTCTTTTTGCAATCTATGAATTATTCATGCGCAAATACGTCTTTCCTGGTTTCTCAAATTAAGGCTGCATCACGGAAAAAGGGGACTTCATGGAAAAAAATTGTTTTTCACTAGGTTCTCCTTTATCAGTGCTCAAACCTTTATGAAATTTCAAATCTGAACTTGTTGGAACGTTGCCCAGGTACCTCTCTTCCTTTTTGCTCAATTTCAGGCTGCGTCTTGGAAAAAGGGGGCTTCATGTAAAAAATTGTTTTATGTAATATTTAGTACATGACTGCTCAAAATTTTATGAAATTTCGAATTTTGAATTATTACTAAAAAATGCCTCAAACCAAACACCCGTTGTATTTATTGCAATGATCCAATATTGTCTTATGGGAAAAGGGGGCTTAAAGGGGGCTTATTGTCCTCTACAAGTTCCTGTTGGCTATCTCTAAGATAGTAATTGCCTTTTCACTTCAAATTTTGGGGGGCATGAACAGGTTCTTCTAGGATAAAAGAAGTGAATTTATATCAATTTCTTATATTTTATGACAAGCACTTGTTCGGGGAGCATAACCCCTCTCTGACGGCTCTTGTTGTCAAAAGAATTGTATATCCCTTGTTTTGGCTTGTTTTACCAGAATATCTTCACAAAATACTGTGATATGTAGGGCGGTGTGAAAGTATTGTTTGTAAATCTTGTTCAACTAGTGGCATATGCCTGTTATTTGTTTGTTGTACCGAGAGCAGACAGCACATTCTGTACAATCCAAGTTTGATCTACACACAGAACACAAGTGTTTTGTGGATCCACAATCTTGTGGCAACATTCTTGATTTAGTTAACAATGGAGATGTGTTAAATACCCCATTTACCAGAGCATGGCTCAAATATCCATGGGGATCAGAACTCCAGATAAGAGGGAGTGATGCATATGGTATTCTAAATCCATTATTTCTCTTCCAAGCCCTATGTTGTGGGTACTCATTAGAATCATCTCAAGGAGACTATTCTAATGAGTACCCACATAATAGGGTTTAGTCAAGAATAGTTAATATTTTCAATTTTGAAATCAAATCCCTCTATCTGGAGCTGTGGAGATCACTTTTGTTACAGATATAAGTGGTTGAAGTTATATTGTAAACAACTTTTTCTTTGTCATTTTAGGTTTTCAGTTCTGAGTTTCAAGCAGTTGTTCTATCATATAGATATGGTAAGCTGTAGTTTTCTTTTCCTTTTACTCTCTATAATAACCTTAGTTTTTTGCAGAGTGTTGATTAAGATCTTACAGGCTAATTTTTACAATATAATCTGAGATCTTTTATTGTCTGTCATTGGCTGAGATAAGACCAGTTTGCAGTACATGTATTCATATATCAGCAACAGATGGCTGTCAGATACAGATGCAAATACATGTATCGGTAATATACAGCCGTCAGAAACACCTATACATATCATCAACAGACAGTTATATCTACTGAAATTTATATCAGCAACAGTCTGATAGACCCAAAAATATTAGTAACAGACAGCCATATTCCTTTATTTTCATTTTGTTTACAGATGAATGAATTTGTTTAGTAGAAGTAATTTATAACTTATTTTTATATATGAGCCAAGCTCTCTCAGAATGAGTTTAACTCATTACCAAATTACAAAATTTTAGGTTTGTTCATTTGCATACAACTAAATGAAAGTGACTGAAAATTTGAAATTCGGTTTTTGAAGGGTAGCTCTCATATTTTGTGGGTAAAGGAGAAAATGCTTTTCCCACAACGTTTTCTAAAGGCTTCTTTCTCAGGGTCATCAAAAGCAGAGATTGTGTGGTAGTAATGATTTAAATGCATCTCTGTGATGAGATATACCGAGTCAGTTATCACAGTGTTGTGCGTCCATAAAGTCCATTTTTACAACAACTGACTGAATCACAAGGTAGATCGTGCTTTACAGAAAATGTACTAAAAGCAGAAAAAAAGTTCCAACCAAGGTCATTCTTCACTGACTTCATAGGCTTGCCAGGGACAATAATTTTTGCAGATGGACTTTTTGGCAGATAGACTTCATTATCAGAAGATTAAGGTAAAGTGTTATCAACTAAGAGAACAAAATTAATCAGTTAATTACTCGAAAGAAATGAATAAAGCCTGTGTTCCTATGTGTATTTTTCATTTAACCCATTACCACACAGTCCCTACTTTTGACAACCCTAAGAAAGAAGCCTTTGGAAAACATTGTGGGAAAAGGAGAAAATGCTGGTAACCAGCATTTTCTCCTTTTCCCACAATGTTTTCTACCCTTTACTAAACAAAATTCAAATTTTCAGTCACTTTTCTTTTGTCATCTGCAAAATGCTTTCGATTTAGACAAACCTCAAATTTTGTTGTTTGGAAATGGGTTGAATTTGTTGGAAGCGACATTGAAAACCTGGTTTCTTAGTCATCCTGTTCTTGAAAGCAATAAAAGTTGTAAGAACCTTGTAATGACAAAATGTTTTTTTTTCAGGAGATTTGGAAATATTGAGAGCATCTAAACAGTATGTTGAGAAAACTTTCCCTCAGTTTATTGAAGATCTAGACCGTCACAAATGGAAGATCAATGTATGTCTCTTGTGTGCAGATGAATGGAGAATAGTTCGTTAATACTAGTAAAAATAAAATAAATAAAGGAAATGAGGATAATTAAGAGTTTTGTTGATATACTTGTTTTGCCCTTGAGCAGTGGGCAAAAATAGTCTTTGCCACTTCATGTTACTGCCCGAACTTAGCTTCAGCTATCATTGTCTGCATGTGAAACAATTTGAACGATTTTCAAATTTTTATGCCGGTAATAGATTTTGTTGTGTCTGTAAAGAATGCTGGAAATATCTGAAATAAATATGATTTTGTTGGTTTAACTTGGTAATAGGTGGTGGATGACAGAGATCTAAGATTCACTGATCTTGATTGATTTCATCCGCAAAAGCTCTCATATTTTGACAATGGCACAGTAAGGGTTAAACCCAATATTTACAGTTAACAGGATTTCCAGTTATACTTCATGATATATAGTATTCAATCTTTAATTATTCTTTGCATAAAGGTCAATTTTAGGTCAATTTGTTGGAGTAATATATGTAAGATAACCGTGAACCAGATGACAAAATTTAGATTTGTCCAAATTGAAAACATTTGCAGATGACAAATTATCTTTTTAACCAAACGGCAAAATTTTAGACTGGTCCAAATTGAAAGTGTTTGTAGAAAACAAATTAAAGATGCCTCAACTGAAGGATTTTGTCTTTGACAGAGTAGAAAACATTGTGGAAAATGGAGAAAATGCTGGTTACCAGCATTTTCTCCTTTTCCAACACTGTTTTCCTCAGGCTTCTTTCTCAGGGTCGTCAAAAGTAGGGATTGTGTGGCAAAGGGTTAACTCTTTTGTGGAATGACATTGTGGGAAAAGGCTTCTTAAATAGGATTTGTTTAGTAAAGAGTTATATGTGGCTCATATGATTGAATGTTTCTTCTTGAAAGAAAAGGAAAGAATGTTGGAATAAGAAAAGCTAGAGCCATCACTAAATGTGATTATAGCCCCCCACCAGCTTCTTGTCACAAAGACACATCTTTGTTACAGAATGCAGAATGGTTTAGTACAAGAGTTGAAAGTTCAAGGGGAGATAATTCTTTAACAAATTGTAGCAGGGTCATGAAAGTTGCACATGCACAACTTCATATATTTATAGGAATCCTTTGTGTAAATCTGAGTTCAGTATGTGAAAAACTAGGAGTATTGCTCTGGACAAATATGTCTACGGATTGACGGTTGGACGGACAGCCAGCCATGTCAATTCCATTATACCTCCCTCCACTACATTGTGGGGGCTTTAACAAAATACTGGTTGCAAGTGTTTTTAGTTCCACTGGCCATAGGCCAGTGAGCTATTGTCATAGCGTTGTGTCCGTCATGCGTGCGTCTGTTCGTCTGTGTGTGCGTCCATAAACTTTTTCTTTAAAACACTCTGCAGAAACTACTGACTGGATTTTTACCAAATTTCACAGAAATGTTCCTTAGGTGGTCCTCTTTCAAATTCCGTCAAATAATTGTGTTCCGTGAAGAATTCTGGTTGCCATGGCAACCAAAGTAAAAAACCTTTAAAAATCTTCTCCTCCCAAATCACTTATTGGATAGCATTATTATTTTGCAGGAATGTTCCTTAGGTAGCGGTTTACAGAATTCCTTAAAAAAATGATCCATCAAAAAACATGGCTTTTATGGAGACTCATTTTCCATTTATGGCATAAAGTAAAATCTTTGAAAAATTTCTTCTCTCATTCATTGGATTTCATTGTTGTTTTCACTGTGGGAAAAGGAGAAATTGCTCATAATCAGCCAAAGACAAGAAGTTTTTGGAAAATCACTGTTGGAAAAGGAGAAAATACTGGTAATCAGCATTTTCTCCTTTTCCCTCAGTGTTTTCTACTCTATCAAAGAGAGAAATCATCATTTCATCAATGATTAATTTGTTGTCTGCAAATGCTTTCAATTTGGTCACATCCCAAATTTTGTTGTTTGGTAAAGGGTTAAAGAGGGTTGCTTTACATAATCCATAGAGAGCCTCTGCACTTTTATTCGTTCTGGTAAAGGTTTGTTGACCTACTGGTGACTAAGTGCAAAGTGGACAGAATGGGGTGTTAATCCTGGTGACCTAGTTTTCTATATTATGATGTTTCCCCACCCAAAATGGTTTGTTACAAGACCCTCTTTAACCCATTACTATACAATCCCTACTTTTGACGGCCCTGAGAAAGAAACCTTAAGAAAACATTGTGGAAAAAGGAGAAAATTCTGGTAACCTGCATTTTCTCCTTTTCCAACAATGTTTTCTACTCTTCACTAAACAAATTTCAAATTTTCAGTCACTTTTATTTTGTCCTCTGCAAATGCTTTCGATTTGGACAAGCCTAAATTATTGCTGTATGGTAATGAGTTAACTATAACCAGATGACGAAATTTTGTAACTGCTCATAATTGAAAGATGTTGCAGACAACATAATATATCTTCAGATTAGTAAAACTTGTATTAAAAAGGGTAGAAATTATCATGGAATACTAAGAACATGCTGGTTACCATTATTTTCTTCTTTTCTCATAATCTTTTTCATAGCTTTTTTTCTTCAGTTAGCTAAAATTCAGGATTGAATGGTAATTGTTAGAAACTTCTCTTCACCGTTACAGAAAAATCAGGCCTGTGGAGCGATACAGGTGCTCAAGCGCCTCTAGTTCCTTTTTGCACAATGTTTTCAGAGTCCTCCGCTTTCATAGTGTCAGTGTAATGTACTGGTTTAACCCACAGATAGATATAAATGTATAGCTTGTGTTTGTATAAGGGGACATTTATACTGCCTCGCTGTAGAGCTAGCTTTTGAAGCGACATGGTAGACCTGAGCATCTGCCTCGGGACCTGGAGATCCAGGATTTAACGCCCATCTTGGCAGGTCATTTGTGAGAACTGTTACATTGACATCCACCGTAACAAAAAAACCTTAGAGAGATACAGTAACAGTAATTGAAGGATTTGTGGTTGAATTTTCACTTGGTATGTAGTATACTGGCCTATCCAACAGATATATACATACACATGTATATATATATATAACTTGTGTTTGTATAATACAGTAACAGTAATTGAAGAAGGATTTGTGGTTGAATTTTCACTTGGTATGTAGTATACTGGCCTATCCGAAAGATAGATATATAGCTTGTGTTTGTATAAGGGGATACTTACCCTGCCTGTGCAATAGACTAGCTTTTATAGTGACCTGGTAGACTCAAGTGTTTGCCTTGGGCCCAAGAGATCCAGAATTTCCCACCTTGGGAGGTAATAGGCAAGAACCGTTACATTAGAACATGGGATTGTGTGGAAAAGGGTTTATCTCTGGTTTCTTTTTTCACTTGGATGTACAAACCATAACTCTTGCTTTCACAGATGGATTTAAAGATGCAAAACTTTGTCATTTAACTCATTACCAAACAACAATATTTTGGGTTTGTCCAAATCGAAAGCATTTGCAGACAACAAAATAAAAGTGACTTAAAATTTGAAATTTGTATGGTAAAGAGTAGAAAACATTGTGGGAAAAGGAGAAAATGCTTGTTACCAGCATTTTCTCCTTTTCCCACAATATTTTCTATAGGCTTCTTTCTCGGGGTTGTCAAAAATAGGGATTGTGTGGTAATGGGTTAAATGTCATTTGCATTTGTTATGAGTTTATGAAAAATGGATTTATTTATAATTTGGTAGAAAGTTGGGGAAAGGGTTGATCAGGGGAGTTGGGAAGCCTACCATGAATGGCATGCATAAATCATAACATCTCAACAAGAGGATAATACATAAAATTTTAATAAATACATTCATATCAAAACATGAAAAAGAAATTGACCTCTAGTAAAAACAAACTGACATTTGAAATATCCTCAGAGCAAAAAGAATGTGACTTAACTCTTTATCAAACAACAAATATACAGCCTTGTCCAAATCAAAACCATTTGCAGAGGACAAAATAAATGTAACTCGCACTTTAAATTTTTTTGAAGGGTAGAAAACATAATGGAAAAAGTAGAAAATGCTGGAAACAAGCACATTGTTTTCAAACGGCTTCTTCCACAGGGTCGTTAAATCCTCAGGGTCGTTAAAATTTGGGATTGATTGGTAAAGGGTTGAAAAATTCTCTGTATAAAATGACAGTGACACTTTGTTCTTTTCCCTTAACTCATTACCAAACGACAATATTTTAGATTTGTCCGAAACGAAAGCATTTGCAGACGACAAAATGAAAGTGACTGAAAATTTGAAATTTGTTTTTTGAAGGGTAGAAAACATTGTGGGAAAAGGAGAAAATGCTGGTTACCAGCATTTTCTCCTTTTCCCACAGTGTTTTCAAAAGGCTTCTTTCTCAGGGGCGTCAAAAGTAGGGATTGTGTGGTAATGGGTTAATTTATAAACAATATTTAGTATGGCTGCAGGACAAGTAAATGTAATTTTAAAATATTTTTCATTACGAGCAATTCATTTATTTACCACATTTGCTTCAGTCACTATGTTAGGTGACCAGCATTTTCAACTTTTCCCACAATGTTTTCTGCCCTTATAATGTGAAATTCCAGTATATTAGCCACATCTTGTATGTCATCTGCAAAATCTTTCAATATTGGTGGGTCTAAAATTGCTTTGTCTAGTAAAGAGTTAATTCTTCACCACACAACTGAGACTTTTGACAACCATGCGGAAGAAGGCTCTTAAAAACACTGAGAAAAGAGGAAAATGCTGGTAACCAACATTTTCTCCAATTCCTTTAATGTTTTCTAATGTATGAATAATAAAGTTTATGATTTGAATTACATTTAATTTGTCGTCTGCAAATACTTTCAATCTGGACAAATCTTATATTTTGTCGGTTTTTAAAAGAGTTAATTCATTTATCTATTGCTCTAAGGGTTAGAATGTGAACAAGCTCTTACTAGACATCATAAACCAAATAGATAATGATCACAATTAACTTGAGAGAGAGTGAAAGAAAAAAATAAACAACACAAATATACATAATTTTTTCAACATAGACCAGCTCTCAAACATTTATCATTTTAAAACACAGGAACATATCAACAATGACATAGGGTGAGAGAGAGGAAGAGAAAAATAGCATAAAATATTTTAATGTCCAATGGACAATGATCACACTTGTATGAATATGCACGAGTTAAACTTTTATTATATGAATATGCATGAAGTTAGTATGTGCATGTATAATCATTAACTCCTTGAACAGGCTGTTGTTAACAGGTTATCTACTTTTCTTCTTTCGAACCTCTCCAAAGTTTCATTTAGTTTTTCAATTCGTCACTAGTGATCCTTCTAGTGAGAGAAACAGCATGTGCAATTTTGACTAATAATCTCATTAAAACAACCAAAGATTCATTGACATGCTTAAAGATGATGTCAACTGATTGTTCATTGTTTGATATATTTTTTTAATGGTTACCAGCATTTAATAGGTAAAGGCAGCCAGAGAACCTATCTGTGGATTCCTCTTATGTTTATCAAATTTTCATACACATTATTAAAATTAAAATGTAAAAATTAATGATAAAAGGATCCTAAACAGATTCTCTTCTCTCAAAATCATAGACTTGTTGCCTCCTCATAGACTGAGACATTTACCTCAGCCAATCAGAGGACTGTTTCTAAATTGTCAGATTAACTTTATAATGACAACTTAACCCCTTACCAAACTGCAAAGATGAAGACTTGTCTGAATTAAAAGAATTGATGATGACTATTCAAATGTGATTTAAACGATGGAACTTGTCTTTGCAGATGACAATTTATATGCAACTCAAATGATGGCTTATGCCTTTGAGTGCGTGGAAAACATTGTTGGAAAAGGAGAAAATGCTGGAATCCAGCATTTTCTTCTTTTCCTACAATGGTATCAAAACACTGCCTTATTTCGGGTAGTGTAATGAAGGGTTATAAATGTTCAAATACACATCTCTTTTCGTGCTATGTCTAGGAATTAATGATTCTACACTTTATCTGTTATATATAAATATTTATATGATATGACAATACCTTCTTCATTTACTTAACCCTTTACACCATAGATACTCATTTTGACATATTAACAACAGACAGCTTTTGAAACCATTGTGGGAAAAAGAGAAATTGCTCGTAACAAGCAATTTCTCCTTTTCCCACAATGTTTTCCACTCAATCAGATATTTCTATCCTCATTTGTCCATTTTTTTGACATCATGCCTTGATTTGCTGCTGAAATGGAAGAGCCTCAAATTGACATATCAGGTAAAGGGTTTAACAATCACTAAGTGTGTGATAATACATTGTTATACTGAAATGATATGGTTGCTGAACACTCAACCCTTTACCATACAGTCCCAAATAATGACCTGCACTAAGAAAGTCTTGGAAAACATTATGGAAAAAAAGGAGAACAAAGTTGGGATCAACATTTTCTCCTTCTTCAACAATGTTTTCTCCCAATTCAGACACATTTTCATTATTTGAGCCACTCTTGAGTTGTTGTTCGCAAAAGCTTTGAATTCGGAAGAGTTAGGAATTTTGACAAGTG
Organism: Tridacna crocea; assembly: GCA_943736015.1. Classification (NCBI taxonomy): domain Eukaryota; kingdom Metazoa; phylum Mollusca; class Bivalvia; order Cardiida; family Cardiidae; genus Tridacna; species Tridacna crocea. Next base: position 22,862,096 of record OX031070.1, read on the forward strand.
GAAAAGAAATAGCTTTATCAAACAACAAAATATTTGACAAAAAAAAAAAACCTGACAGCATTTGCTGAAAACAATTGTAGCTTAACCCATTACCACACAACCCCTACTTTTGACGACCCTGAGAAAGAAGCCCTTAGAAAACATTGTAGGAAAATGAGAAAATGTTGGTTACCAGTATTTTCTCCCTTTCCCACACTGTTTTCTACCCTTCACAAAATAAATTTCAAATTTACAGTTGCTTCTATTTTGTTGTCTGCAAATGCTTTTGATTTGGACAAGCCTAAAATATTGTTGTGTGGTAATGGGTTAACTAATGAATTCCATGTTTGATAAATAAGAAAACATGGTATGAAAAGCAGAACATGCTGGTTACCAGCATGTTCTCCCATTCCCACGATGTTTTCAAAAAAGCTTTTCTTTCTGGGTAGATAAATTCAGGATTGTGTGGTGAAGGGTTAACATGTATGTCATATTCTTGAATATTTCATGGCAAATGTGCAGAAAGTTAGCTAAATTCTGTTCACTTGTCCACAAATAAAATTCACTATGTAATAGTTGAAACAAAAAACTTACATTTAGAGTAGATCTCTTTCACCCTTTATCACACAATCCTGAGTTTCAGTGACCCTAAAAAAGAAGTCTTTTGTAAATATTTTAGGAAAAGAAGATAATGCTGGTTGCCAGCATTTTCTCCCTTTTCCACAATGTTTTCATCTCTATCAATGAAAAATTGCACCCTTTGAACCATACAGAAATTGTAACCTGCAAATGCTTTCAATTTACCTGGTTAAAATTTTCTTGTCTGATAAAGAATTAACCCATTACCACACAATCCTGAATTTTAATGACCCTGAGAAAGAAACCTTTTGAAAACATTGTGGGCAAAGGAGAAAATGCTAGTAACCAGCATTTTCTCCATTTCCCACAATGTTTTCTACCCTTCCCAAACCAAATTTGATTTTTTTTTTCATGTTTATTTTGTTGTCTGCAAATGATTTCAATTTGGACCAGTCTATAATTCTGTCATTTAGTAAAGAGTTTATATTAATTTCTCGTAGCAATACCAACAGCACAGACAACTGATTTTGTCTCCTCTGCGATTTTCCTGAACGACTTTTGATATGAGAAGGGGGAAACCTAGAGAAATCTGACAAATGTAGGATTGTAGATTTTGAATTGTAAAATAATTTAATAAAGAACCATGAGCACTGCATGTGGGTGCCAATACTCCATTTCAGTTGTTTTTGGAAAAGGATTTTGCATTAAAACTTTCTTGTTAAAAAAAGAGAATTACCGTGTTGAAAATATTTTGATGGTTACTTGCTCTTGTAAAGGTTTGCCAACTGCTAGTTAATAACTTATCCATGTTTGAAATAGATAATCCTTATTTATATCAGAGACAGTATAAAATGTCAAAATCTGCACCCCAAAGCAAGGCTATGAAAATACCATAATGATTTTTTTGAAAATCGCACAGCTAAAAATTTGAAAGAATTCAAACTTTTTTCATTCAGAGACATGCATCACTGTCCCAGTGATAAAGACAATATGGGATACTCTAATTACATCATTATTTCATCAATGAAGTCTGTGTCATGGGTAGAATCCCCTTAACCCATTACCAGACGACAATATTTTAGACTGGTCCAAATTGAAAGCATTTGCAGACGACAAAATAAAAGTGACTGAAAATTTGAAATTTGTTTTGTGAAGGGTTGGAAACATTGTGGGAAAAGGAGAAAATGCTGGTTACCAGCATTTTCTCCTTTTCCCACAATGTTTTCAAAAGGCTTTTCTCTCAGGGGCATCAAAAGTAGGGATTGTGTGGTAATGGGTTAATCACTCTATCAGAAGGGAAAATTTAAAATTTCCCTATATTGAAAGAATGTAAAAATTAAAAGTAGCTCAAATGACGAAGGAAACATCTCTTTGAAAGGATAGAAAATATTATGGGACAAAAAAAAAAAGGTTGGACACTGGCATTGTTTTTCCCATTTCTCACAATGTTTTCAAGCCTTCTTCCTCAGGGTTGTTAAAACATTAAATTGTAACCCTTTCCCACACAATCATGAGTTTAAAGGCTCCGAGACAAACAGCTTTTGAAAACAAAGTAGGAAAGGGTTAGGATTGGTCTGTGATTTATTGTTTAGCTGTTGTCTTTCTACTTAGTTTGCTTTAGCTTTTTAATCCTTTACCATACAATCCAATGTTCTAACAGCCCAGTAGTAGATGGCTTGTGAAAACATTGTTGGAAAAGGAGAGAATGTTGGTGTACAGCATTTTCTCCATTTTCCCTACAACTTTTTATATCCTGAAAAAGACAGGTTCCAACAACTTAACTTTCATCATCAACACATGCATTGATGATTCATATTGGACAGATCTACCACTTTGTTGTCTGATACAGAGTTAACCCTTTACCACACAATGCCGACTTTAAACAACCCTGAAAAAGAGCCTTTTGAAAGCATGGTGGGAAGAGAAGAAAATGCTGATAAGCAGCATTTTCTCCTTTTCATGCCATGTTTTCTACCAAGCAAATTTCAATCTTTTTTGCAATATGCAAATGCTGTCAGTTTGGACCAGTTTAAAATTTGTAATTTGGTACAGTGTTAAAAAAAGTGAAACAGAGAGCATACATGTTCTTATATTACATGCAATAATTCACATCTCTACAATAAATAATATAGAAGTTAAAGAATGAGCAAATGAAGAGGTGAGGTATTTAATGAAAGTGTTTACTTGTACATGCTTTCTAGCAGGCATATGGGAAAATTCATCTTTTTTCCCATGCAATGAAATATGATCTCTGTTTTCCAAAACAAAGTATATACCATGGATTTGAATATAATATAGGGCACTTTACATTGTCTATCCTTTACATGATTTATTTCTCTTTTTTCAAAAGCATGAGTCTTACTAAACTTCCTTTACCTCTTCTCTTTACCAATCAACTAAATTGTTGACTTGTCCAAATTGAAAGCATCTGCAGATGACAAAATAAATATGACTCAAAAATTGAAAAATGTTTTTGGGAGGGTAGAAAAACTTTGTGGGAAAAGGAGAAATGCTAAAACATTGTGGGAAAAGGAGAAAATGCTGGTTACCAGCATTTTCTCCTTTTCCTACAATGTTTTTGAAAGGCTTTTTTCTCAGGGTCGTTAAAAGTCGGGATTCTGTGGGAAAGAGTAAACCAAACACCAAAGTTTTAGACTGATTCATATTGGGAGCATTTGCAGAAGACAAATTTAGTATTGCTCTAATGATGAGATTTGTCTGTGATTGGACAGAAAACAACGTAGGAGAAGGAGCAAATAATGGTTATCAGCATTTTCTCCTTTTCCAACAATGTATCTAAAGGCTTTCTACTTCAGGGTTGTTAAAACTTGGAATTGGGTGGTAAAGGGTTAATTTCACTAAATGAGTAATAATGAACAGTACTAAAGAACAAAATCAAACATATTGCACTATATGTTGACTTATTTCAGTAATTACAGAAACATACGACAGACTTAAGGTGTTTACATATACATGATCCATTCAAATACAGAATATTTCCACAATATTTTGCAATACAGTTGTATTATTCTGTGTTTCCATCAAATTTCTGAAAGTTGAATGGAATATTTGGTACTGAAGCAAAGTCTTCGATAAAAATATTAAAAAGAATAAATAAAAAGAAAAATCACTAACTTCAACGCATACATATGCAAAATGCCCTTTCTGTTTAAAGTTACACTCTCAGAGATAGCCATTCAATAGACTTATAAAATACAAATTAAAAAAAAAAAGGTAGATTGCTCATCTACCAATGCTAAGAATGACCAAACACTTTCCAGTAAAACCTTCCCCACACAATGCAATGTTACAATACTCTTCAGGAAGAAGGCTGTTGAAAACATGGGAAAAAATGCATGTAACCAGCATTTTATCTATTTTCCAAAATGTTACCTCTCCTTTCAAAGACTATTCAATTTCTACTATTTCAGCTAAATTTGTGTACTGCAAACGCTTTCAACTAGAAGTCTCCTACTTCACCCTCTGGTAAAAGTTTATTCACAAGGTACACTCATGTTATGCTGACAAAGAAAGTCTCTAACAATCAGACTGCATGTAAGGAAACTAAATTAAAGTCAGTGAAAAAGTAATAGTAGGAAGTTTCTAATTAATTACCAAATTGAAGGAAAAATCCAATTGGAAGATGATTCGATTTCTGGAATAATGATCTACAAATGTTACAGTCTAGCTGTCATTTGAAAAGGTTTATAGACTAACTCTGCTGATTTAAAGAATTGCCATGAACCAAAGCAGATAATAACCCTTTAGAATACAGAGGCATTTATTAACCCTTTACTCCACAGATACTCATTTCTACGCACTGCTTGTAGGAGCCTTTGGAAAACATTGTGGCAAAAGGTGAAATTGCTCGTGACGAGCAATTTCACCTTTTGTCACAATGTTTTCTATGCTATCAAATGGTGTCATATACACATAAGAAATGGCTTCATCCTTTCTGTTATTTAGGATCAATTAGGGATGCCATAGAAATGCCTTATGGGGTAAAGGGTTAACTATATGTGTTCTTAACTCAGGACAAGCCATTTGATAGACTAGTCTCTCACTTAATTCATACAAAACAACAACAATTCAGACTAGTCGAAACTGAAAGCATTTGCAATGACAAAATGAACGTGACTGAAAAACGAAATTTGTGTTGGGAAATGTGGAAACATGGGAAAAGGAGAAAATGCTGGTTAGTGGTTACCAGTATTTCTCCTTTTTCAACAGGATTTTTGAAAGGCTTCATTCTTTGAGACATTAAAAATCAAGATAGTGCAGGAAAGGGTTAAAAACCATTACAGTAATTTACTTGCTTTCTGAATACACTTCTACAAACACAGGAGATAATTTAGTTCCAGCTCTTTCACCATCAGATTATAGAAGCCATGCTTAACGAAAAACTAGGCCAGCCTTTGCAAGCTGACTTGTGTCTAATCTTTTTTCCTTTTGGTAAATTTTCTGCACATCCAATGGCCATTCTAACAAAAGATACATAAAGCCCCATTTTGCAAGAGTATGGCTCATATACACTCAATTTCTTTCTTTGTTAACTCGTTACCAAACAAGAATATTTTAGGCTTTTCCAAATCAAAAGCATTTGCAAAATAAAAGTGACTGAAAGTTTGAACTTTGTTTAGTGAAGGGTAGAAAACATTGAGGTAAAAGGAGAAAATGCTGGTTACCAGCATTTTCTCCTTTTCCCATAATGTTTTCTCAAGGCTTCTTTCTCATGATCATCAAAAGTAGGGATTGTGTGGTAATGGGTTAGGCATACAGGTGAGGCATACAATCCCCTAATACTAAACAAGAAGATGGTATGGGTTCAAGATCAGACTGCCTATGGCACAGGGAAGGTTAAAACTGGATTCTCTTTTAATGCTGCTTGCAGCTACAGGATGGAAAGCCTCTAAATGAATCAAATATCATTGGAAGTGCTTTACCAGATAACAAAATTTTAGACTATTCCAATTCTAGGGCATTTGCATACAAAAAATATATTTTTTGCTGATATTTTCTTACCCTGAAGATTACAAAACACTGTGGGAATGGAGAAAATGCTGGATACCGTATTTTCTTCTTTTCCCTCAAGGTTTTCTAAGGCTTTCTTCTTCAGGGTCATTATAATACACGGGATTATTTTGCAAAGGGTTAAGTTGTGTTTATAAACAGCTTTCAGCTAAATAATGAGGTTGTGTGATAACCATTAATGTAAATTCAAATCTTAGAGAAACAAATAAGGCCCATTGAACACTGTCAGCCAGGAAAAACTAGTACTTTCTCAAAATGTGATATGATACCCCTGCAAAGTGCTTTGATAGTGTACACATGATATAAACTACTTACCACAGAATGACATGGTAAAATTCAAGGGGACACAATTCTTCAATGCTTAACCCTACATCACACAATCCCAACTTTTAACAACCCTGAGACAAAAGCCTGTTGAAAACATAGTGGGACAAGGAAGAAATGCTTGAATTCAGCATTTTTCCCTTTTCCCACAATGTTTTCTACCCTTCCCAAACAAATTTCAGCATTTGAGTCCCATTTTGTCGACTGCAAAAGCTATCAATTCTGACCAGTCCGAAATTTTCAACGTTTTAAAAATGTATGCAACACATCTCCAGGTTCTTGCAAAAAGTAACGCAAAATGGCCAAAAATGTTAGAAAAACTAAGGCTTCCACTTGCAAACATAAATCAGCCAATTTCCATGCCAATAGCCAGAAGGGCAGACAGACAGATTTGTTCTAGTGCAAACCTGAAAAGGTCGAACTATATTTCAAATTTCAAAGCTATTCTTCCAACATCATCACAGGAAATAGTATAGATCTAAGATCAGACTGGATCTTCACTGTTCACAGAATCTTCTGTAGTTATGAACATATTCTAAGGTTTAACCATAAGCTAATAACAGAACTCTGAAATGATCACAATATGAATATCCATGAAGGGGAATTATGAAGCAGTCATCATGACGTATGGAGAGAGTCTGCACTGCGGGAAAGAAGGTGTATTGGGTGCGATGGACTTCTCTGAAAGGGTTTTCTTGGTAATCGTTCCATTATTTTGAGCAGTTGACTGAAACTCGGTCGATCATCTGGGTTGTAGGCCCAGCACATAATCAACATATCCTGAAAATTACAAAGAAGTATATATAAGTAGCATTCTGGAAAAAGTAGTTTTATGCATTTTTGTGATCACGTATAGATTCATAAAACTTGTTTAGTCCAACTGCCCATTGAATCATACGGCAGAATGGTTTCTAGACATGCAAAAAATTTACAAAAAGCACAGTTTCAATCCATGTCGGCCTGTGCGGACTACATAGGCTGACGCAAGTCCATTTTTTTGGCATGTACATCCCTTTTCACACAGCATGGTTCCTATAATAGTCTGCTTTTTTGTTTTCTTTTACCATTTACCACACAATCCCAACTTTTACGACGCTGAGAAGGTATCCTTTTGAATACATCGTGGGAAAAGAAGAAAATGCTGGTAACCACAATGTTTTCTACCCTTCCCAATACAAATGTCATACTTTCAATCACTTCTATTGTGACATCTTAAAACGCTTTCATTTTGGACCAGTCTAAAATTTTGTCATTTGGTAAAGAGTTAACTCATTACCAAATGACAAAATTTTAGGTTCGTCCAAATCCAAAGCATTTGCAGACTACAAAATAAAAGTGACTGAAAATTTGAAATTTTTGTTTTGTGAAGGGTAGAAAACATTATGGGAAAATGAGAAAATGCTGGTTACCAGCATTTTCTCCTTTTTCCACAATGTTTTCTACAGGCATCTTTTTCAAGGGCATCAAAAGAAGGGATTGTGTGGTGAAGGATTAACCAATTTTCTGTCACTTCGATTTTTCTTGCGGGAGAAGAGTTAACCCGACTTTCAATATTACATGTCCATGAATTCTAGTCATACCATAGCAACAGTTCATTTGTTCATGTCTTTGGTTGGTTTCATCAAACAACAAAATTTCACGTACAGTTAGTATCAACAGGGTCTGCAGACCACATTAAGATGTGGCTTGATAATGGCTTTGTCTTGGAAAGGGTCGAAAAAATTGTTTGAAAAATGGGTTTTTTTTGTCCCAAGGCCTTTTCCTTCAGGGCAGTTGCAACTCTGGATTGTTTTGTACAGGATTTATCCTTTACCAAGCAATCCCATCTTTAAACCCTGAAAAAGAAGGCTTTTGAAAACATCAAAATGCTGGTTACCAGAAATTTCTCTGTTCTCAACTTAACCATAGTAGTGCAGCTGGTAGTTGAGAATAAGAGCTCTCTGGTTTGAATTCCCTGCTAGGCTAATCTCTTTGATGATAGTCAGTGACAAGATTAATTCCTCTATTGCCTCTATTAGTTCTTACAATGATGGTTAAGTTGAAAAACAGTTAGGAAAACATGGATAGGTGTGCTGGCTGCCACGACATAAATGAGATAATGTTGAAAACAGCATGAAATATCATACAATCAACCCTTTCCACACAATGTTTTCAACAGTTCTACATATAAAAACTTGACAGTTTATCAAAGAGTTAAAAATGTGTAAAACATTCTCTACCTTCACTTCTTTTGAACCTCTAATACTGCCAAAGGAAGGCTTTATGCCTCTCCCCACTTGCCATATAATACTTTCTGGAGGCTGATTCTCAAAAGGCCAGAATCCGTTCAGTAATTCAAACCAAACAGTTCTGCAATATAAGAAATGCAGTATTACAATCATTACTTCTTGCTGACAATGAGTAAATGCTACTTGAATAAGTAGTGAACTTAAGTAGAGAGATGATATAATTACATATAGTAAATTCAAACATAAATAAATATTGCAAGAGAAAGCAATAAGATCAGAGTGCTACTGGTAACTATCACAAAAACTGACAGAATACCTACAGCAGGTGGGTTGACTGACACAATATACATTAAAACCCTAAATGCATTTGCAGAATATAAGACTGAACACTTTACTATGGGAAAAATTTTCTAAATTGTACATAATGAAAGGATCTATAGATAGAAAAACTTAGTTTAAGTGATGAGATTTATCTTTCATAGGAGCAAAATCCTTGCGGGGAAAGGTCAAAAGAAATGCTGGTTTTTCTCCCACTAAAGCAACATTTTCAAAAGCCATCAAGCCATCCCTTTCAGGGTTATAAAAACATGGGGCTGTTAGGTGAAAGGCTATAGGAGAAAAAATTCTAAAACTATAAATGCAGAAATTTGGCTTGTACAAAGTTAGAATTTCCCTACAAATCGGCAAAACAGAAGAAGTTCATGAGACAACTATAGCTATGTGTAGGCCCACATGATAGATGGATGGACAGACAAACAAAAATTCCAAAATTATTCTTTTTCTTAAGGCATGAAAAAGAACAGGGATCTCAAGTCAACACCTTGGTTAGCTTAAGGGTGGCCCTTCAGATTTTGTGACGAAAATTTTACAAAAATGCAAAAAAAATCATCCTTATACTCCCGAAGTCTTTTAATTTGCGTTCATAAAACCCCAGCAGTCGAAAACCATCCGACAACACGAGAAATTATAGATTTACTACGGCCCAGGTTGATACCAATGGGAGACACATTCTATTTTTAGATGATCAATTATCTCATTTACATACAGGAATACACAGACGAAGTTTCAAACATAGCGTCCGAAGAATACATTATGGAAAATAATTATTACATGTTTGTTATGTAATGGAATTTAAGCGTTATTTGTCGTGTGCTAGTCACTTGACATTCCCAAAATGCTTTATTGATTTTTGGTGCAAAATCTAAAAATACCTGGAGAGGCTACGTAGCCTTTTAAGGGAACACCATCAAAATTTTTTTGTTTTGTGATTTTATTAGGTTTAATTACTGATGATTTGTATTATTTTTTCCCACAATGTTTTCTACCCTATCACAGACAGAAAGCATCTTTTTAGCAAGAGTTTAAGTGTCATCTGCAAATGCTTTCAATTTGGTCTAGTCCAAAAGTTTGTCATTTGGGAAAGGGTTAAACAGGTGTGGAGAAGCCTATTCTTTTTCAAGATAGGATCCAACCAAGGCCTCGGGATTTCAGATCTTTTACCTTCAAAACAGTGCCATGTAGACCAGGCCCCCATTATGCAGATATAGAGAAGTCTCTTCTAACTTACCCAAATGCATAAACATCTGACATTTCTGAAAAGGGTAAATCTGTACTAGCATAGGCAGCCCCTGCCTGCAGGGACTTGATTATTTCTGGGGCGAGGTAGCACAACCATCCTGGGGGAATCTGGAGGCGATCTGAATGTCTGAAATAAAAATAAAGAGATCGTCATGAAATACAGCCTTATGCATCTGTCATTCTTGTACTTGAGTTGTAACAAAATACATCTTTTAGTTCAAATTTCAAGGCTGTTTCTGTTTTGGGGAAATGGACAGTATAGATTCAAAATCATGTAGAAATCAGCCCTTTTTTCACGAGTCAGTGAAAGAGTTAACCTATTACCACACAATCCCTACTTTTGACGCTCCTGAGAAAGAAGTCTTTAGAAAACATTATGGGAAAAGGAGAAAATGCCGGTAACCAGCATTTTCTCCTTTTCCCGCAATGTTTTCTACCCTTCACAAAACAAATCTCAAATTTTCTGTCACTTTTATTCTGTCGTCTGCAAATGCTTTCGGTTTAGACATGCCTAAAATATTGTCGTTTGGTAATGAGTTAAGAAAATATTCAGATTTGTATAAACTTCCATGCGTGATCTTCAAGAGCTAATTATGATATTGTATTATATTTGAACCAGGCATTGTGAAAAGGGTACTTAGTGCATCTGTGAAGTTTCAGCCAATGTCAGCCTGGAAGGACTCCGTGCAGATTCACCTGGGCTGAAACTTTTCATTAGTGGTCAGTTTTCTGTCAGTCCAAGGACCAGTCTACCTCACGGTTAAGTCAGTTGTTCAAAAAAGATGCCATTACGGATCTGTGATAATGTGATAGTTTGCATCACAGAGATGTGACCTTTTGCTACAGCATGGCGCACATATAATTTAACAACACTATGACTGATCATTTCTTACCTATTTGCATGACACAATTTGGTCACATTGAACAAACCAAAGTCTGTGATGACCACTTTGTCTTTATCAAAAAATATATTTTTTGTCTTTAAATCCTTATGTACAATTCCTTTGGCATGCAGGTATCCCATTCCCTGTAGAATGAAACAATGACAGAAAATTAATTTTACGATCTTCATCACTACTTTATGCCTATCATGTTTAACTCTTTACCAAACAATAAATTTATAGAGTGGTCCAAATTGAAAACATTTGCAGATGACAAATAAATGTGACCGAAAAATCAAAATTTCATCAGGAAAGGGTAGAAAACACGGTGGAAAAAGAAGAATATGCTGGTTATCAGCATTTTCTCATTTTCCCACAATGTTTTCAAAAGGCTTCTTCCTCAGGGCTGTCAAGCTGTCATTGTGTGGTAAAGGGTTAACACCATTCTTATCATTATTTCCCTTACCTCAGTGCCCAGTGCACCTTACAATGCTATCCTCAAGTACCTTTCACCAGTTCTTGGCAAAATATTTTTTCAAAGCTACTAGCAGCTTTTCTACATACCTACTGTCTAAACTATGATTGGCAGAGAGAGTTAGGAAAATATCCTGTCACAATGTCTATTACCAATCCTAAGATGGTTACAGGAGAAAGTTTAAGGTTCAAAATGAGTAAACTTTATCCAAATTTTGCGCAGCTTGATCTTTAGATAGTTAAAAAGGCCGATGCTATACTTCACATTCCAAATGTTTAACTCTTTACCAAACTACAAAATTTTGGACTAATCCAAAATTGAAAGCAATTGCAGACGACAAAATAAATGTAACTCAAAATTTGAAATTTGTTTCAAGTAGGATAGAAAAAATAAGGCAAAAGGAGAAAATGCTGGTTTCCAGCATTTTCTCCTTTTCCCACAATGTTTACTAAAGGCTTCTTCCTCAGGGTCGTCAAAAGTAGGGATTGTGTTGTAATGGATTAAGTCTTTACTTTTTAACTAGTCCTTTTTAAAAGCATTTGTGACTGACAAATTAAGTGTTGCTAAAATAGTTAAATTTGTCATTGAAGGATTGTAAAACATTGTGGGAATGAGAGGACCTGCATTATCTCCTTTTTAGACTATGTTTTCAAAAACCTGCTCCTTCACAGTTCTTGAAACATTGGGATTCAAGTAAGTAAACTTTATTCAGAAATTATTCTTATGAGAGATTTATCAAGATGTCATATCTTACCTGAGACACTTGCTGTGCAATTATAATAGTCTTACTCATTGGAAATTTTTCCTTCCTTACATGTAATAATGTAAACAGGGAATTGCCTTTGCATAAACTGAAACAAAAACATGAAAATAACATTAATCAGTGCTCATTTTTTTTATAAAAATCATGTTGACCTTTTATTGTAATAAAATACAGCACAACTGCATTTTGACTGTTTATATAAAGTGCAAAAGAAAAAGGAGATGTGGTCATAACAAACACCTATTCCATCCCTCTCTCCTACTACCATGTGTAAAAAAAACAGTACTTCAAGGGAGGATCAAACCAAAACCTCTAGACTGTCCATCCTACATGCAAGGACAAGTGATGTTGTGAACTGATTTGTTCCAATAATCAATCTAACTCTTCACAAGACAACAAAACTTACTCTCATTCAATTTCACTATTCATGTGATTTTTCTTTGATAGGATAGAAAATATCGAGTGAAAAGGAAAAAACTGCTGGTTACAAGCATTTCCTCCTTTTACCTCAATGTTTTCAAAAGGCTTCTTCCATAGTGCTGTTGAAAGTCAGCTTCATACCAAACAGCCCTATATCTGCTTTAACCCATTACCACACAATCCCTACTTCTGACAACCCTGAGAAAGAAGCCTTTAGAAAACATTGTGGAAAAGGGAGAAAATGCTGGTAACCAGCATCTTCTCCTTTATCCGCAATGTTTTCTACCCTTCACAAAACAAAATTCAAGTTTTCAGTCATCTTTATTTTGTCGTCTGCAAATGCTTTCGATTTGGTCAAACCTAAAATTTTGTCATTTGGTAATGAGTTAAAGGGTTTGTAAGTCACATAGACGATACAATGACTTTTACAACAAAGTTCTTATCTTGATTTTATCATTTTTACATAAAAATCTACAGAGGAAAAAATTGTAACTTCTTACCTAGTAACTATAGCTAAATGTGGGGGTTTCATACATGCACCCATGAATAAAACTAAATTCTCATGCCTTGTTTTACGCAGCATGGCAACCTGAAAAAGAGGGAATCCAGACAGATTAGTATAAGTTGAAAGAAAGAAAGAACTTGTTTCTCAATCGATGTAAAATAAATATGTTTGAACTAAAAACAGGGGAAAAAAACATATTACAAATTGTTTTGTTACATCCTTTGAATTCCATCTCAGAGGGATGGAAAACACTGTGGAGTTGGTATCATCCTTTCTCCGTGACATTTTCAAAAAGCCTCTCCATTTGGCTGGTAAAACTCAGGATTGTGTGGTAAACGGTTAAAGATAAATAGTTGCACAAAGGAAAAAAACTTAACCTGATGAGGGATTGTCAACACAAGTTCACCTAACTACATCCCTAAAGACGCATGCACAGATTGACTATTCCTGTAATTAACACTGAGGTGGAAGAAAACAGTTTATATATATTTCTTTAGATAAAAAAACATCATGAAGAAACACTTTATTACCTCTAGTTTGAAGGCAGATAACTGTGCAGCATTGTCTGAATCTGAATCAAAGTTTAACATCTTAATGGCTACATCCCCATGCCACTGACCCCTGAAAATAAAAAACATATATGAACCATGCTCTGTGAAAGGGGGCTTAACCCTTTACTCCATAACACTGTGACACTGTGTCACAGAAAAATTGCATCATTTGAGCCACTACAAAATCATCGTCTGGAAATGCTTTTGAGTTGGATAGGTCTAACATTCTGCTGTGTGGTAAAGGATTAAGGAGAAAATGATTTTATTTTACCAATGTTTTTAACTGCTGGCAAAAGTACCTAAGCTAAATCAAAGAACAGCTGACTTATGTGTGTTATTCTCTGTAAAAAGATGCTCTATTCAATTTCTCAACTTGGCCAAATTATTTTCAGAAGCATTCTGCAGTAGCAAAGGTTAAGTCATTACAAAAATGAGATAGAAACCACAGATCCCCTTCAGTTCATTTGATCTACTAAGGTATTATTGTTTCATGCAATATGCTTACTTGTATACTGTCCCAAATCTACCTGTCCCAATGATGTCTTCTTTAATCAACTGCTCAAATGGAATGTCCCATTCTTTTAAAGCTACAGAAAGCTGAAATACATAAGGAGGGTAAACAAAGTGAAACAAACTATGAAAGGAAGTCTACAATGAAAAATAAGCAAAGCTTTTGCTTAGACTGCTTAACTCTTTACCACACAATCCTGACTTTTAACGACCGAGAAAGAAGCCTATAAAAACATTGTGGGAAAAGGAGAAAATGCTGGAAAACCAGCATTTTCTCCATGTACCACAATGTTTTCTACCTTATCAAAGTAAGAAATCATCATATTACCAAGACTTAACTTGTTGTCTGCAGATGCTTTGAATTTGGTCCAGTCCAAAAATTTGTTGTTTGGTAAAGAGTTAAAATACATTCAGAGAGCTTGTTTTACAGTAAATGTAAAATTGATAGGCATAAACTAAACCAAATGAATGAAACGGTAAATGCTGACAACCGATAAGAAAGGTCCACATAGTGATGTTGGTAACAGATGTATGTCACAAAATGTCTTAGTGTAAGTTAATGATCAGACTGAATGGTCTATGTTATCCGATTTCAATCTACACGCATATGAATGCATCTCAAATTTTTTCTCAATCCATATATCCACTGAAGAATCGTTGCGTGCTATAAACCCAGCTCATAATAACTACATTAATTGCCACAGACTTGTGTGTATCACAGGAGACATCATACAAATATTGTGGTGAAAGAAAAAAATGAAAGAAACAAGCAAGATCTCCTACTGTCAGTAAGTCCTTATAATATAGCATTACAGCTTATTTCATGTTCATTTTCAAAGAACATCCTAAATGGATGTTTTTCAAGTTTTCTGCTGCAAATTTGTTCCAGGAGGTATACACTCAATAAACTGTTGAAAACTTTGAAAAGAAATCATCCCAAGGAAGTTTATTCTTTCTATAAAATAACAGAGCCATGGGCTGTGAAAATTGAGTCTGATAAATCTGCAAAAATTATCATGCAATCAGCCTATGCACTTTATTTTCGCAGACCTTTCCCTTTTGAGGCAAATATTTCCCTCAAAACCCCCTTTTGCAAATCCGAATTGCTGTGATGAAAACAGTTTGTGAGTTTCAAGCAAACACAGCAGCATCTTGCCATAGTGAACTAATCAATTCATTTTAGCTTTTTACGACATAATCCCAGGTTTTAACAATCCTGTGGAAATAGCCTCCTGAAAAACCCTGAGGAAAAGAAGAAAATGCTGATAACCAGCATTTTCTCCTTTCCCTCAAGGTTTTCTACCTTTTCATAGACAATACCATGTAACTATCATTTTGGCTAAATTTGATATGTCATCTGCAAATGCTTCTTTTTTGACTAGTCTCAAATTTTGTCACCTGATAGAGTTAAAGAATAAAAGAAAATGCTTTACACTATTGACTCTTGTCCAATTATGGGCAATATCATCTTGACTGTCCACAGAATCTTCTCTGTCCAGCAGAGTGAGTTCTGAAGTATTACTCTGAAAAAAAAAAAAAAACAACGTTAATCAGCATGTTACCATTTGGATGCTACTTCTTTTGTCTTAAGGTGGATAGATTTTGAAATACTTTGGCTTATTCCTTTCTTCAGAAATCCCGTTTCAACCCTCTACCAAACAATCTAAGGTTTCATGACCCAGAGACAGAAGCCTTCAGAAAACATTGTGTGAAAAGGAGAAAATGCTGGTAACCAGCATTTTCTCCTTTTCTCACAATATTTTCTACCCTTCCCAAAATGAAGTTCAATGTCTGAGTTATGTTAACTTTGCCTTCTGCAAATGCGTCCGATTTGGACTAGAAGAAAAAAGCTTTCAAACATTTATGGAATAGAAGGAATTACTGATAACCAGCATTTAGTTCTTTTCCCACAAGTTTTCTTACCTCTTTCACATATCCATTCATTTCAGCAATGACATTTGTCTTGGATACCAGCATTTTCTCTTTTTCCAAAGCCTTCAACACCTCAGTCATTAAAATTAGGACGGTGTGGTAAACAGTTAAAGATCAGGTTTTATTTCTCATCAATAGTGCATAGTGTTCCACAACTGCTACTATGTTTTTTAAAGCTATGTCCTATGAAACAATTACCCATGGATTAGTAAGGCTCTGCATTATCATAAACTCTTTTCTAGACAACAGAATTTTGGCTTTTTCCAAATTGAGAGCATTTGCAGATGACAATTTTCCGTGTGGCTCAAATGGGACAATTTTTCCTTGATGGGGTAGAAAACATCGTGGAAAAAGGAGAAAATGCTGGTTACCGGCATTTTCTCCTTTTTCCACAATGTTTCCAAAAGTCTTCTTTCCTTATGTCGTTAAGTGTCTGCTACCACGACTTGCTAAACAAAGTATACTCACATCTACAATAGTTTTATCACTATCATTTGATGTATTGGTACTAACAACATCTCTGAAAAGATAAAGGGCAAATTATCAGTATAAATTTACATTAGCAATGTTCCTCTTACACAAATATCAGTATTTCAAAACTGACACCCATGTTGTGGGTACTTGTTATTCTGGATTACATAACTTTGACAATCCTTCCTTCCTTTCCTTTCCTTTCTTTTCTTTTCTTCTTTCATTCTTTCTTTCTTTTTTTCTTTCTTTCTTGAATGAATGAGTGAAGGAACAAACGAATGAACAAGTTATGTTGTTTTTTGTTGCACAGACTGCTTAACACCTACTTTAGAAAGAATGAGCAAATGAACGAACAAACAAATGAACTAATGAATGAAGGTACCAATAAACTAATGAATGAACGAACAAATGAACGAGTTACATTGTTTTATGTTGCACAGACTGCTTAGCAGCCACTTTAGAAAGAATCAGTTGCTAGCTGCTTGTACCTTTCAGACCACAAATTCTAAAGCTGCAATTAACTGTACATACATTAGTCTACTATCACTATACTGAGACAATTCTTCTTTGCTGTGTCTTTACAGAAATATTCTTCAAAAACTTTTCAGTAAAGAGCCTTCAAAAACATTAACTAATGAATATTTTTTCATTTGAATGGTCACATATTCTACTTGTGCATAATAATTGTTTGCTTCTATAACGGTTATAGAAGCAAACAATTATTAACCAGTATTTTTTCATTCAAATTTGATGTACTTTTGACGGGAAAACACTTAGCAAATACAGAGCTGTTGACTTAAACTCTTCACTCTATATACTCATCCATTATTAAATCATATGCAAACATCATTCAGTTTAAAGTTAATTTCGGAACTGTCTGTGTAAATATAGGAAACACTAGGGGAAATAGAAAAATGTTAATTACTAGCATTTTCTCCTTTTCCCATAATGTTTTCAAAAGCCTTCTCCATTGGGGTTGTGAAAATTCAGGATGAGATAAAGGGTTAAATATGACTTACACATCACGGTCCCACAGCCCTGACACTATAGGCTCAGTCTGTGTAACATCTGTAGAACTTTCTGATATATCTGTGAACAAAAAATTATGCAATTGTAAAAATGTGTCGGTCCATTCTGGGGAAAGTTCAGTTTTTCCTTCCCATTAACCAACATTTTTTGAAGCCATTGAGAGAAAAGGGGTAAATGCTTGTAACAGGTAACTGCTCTTTTCCTGACAATGATTTTCAATCAGTCTTGAATAGTGGTATTTCTGTGTATTTTAATGGCAGGTTTCTTGAAGTGCTTCATAATTCATTTTCCTAAATAATATGAAATCTCATTCATCTGACAGGTCACTTGGCTATGTCTTTTCTGCGTAATTATCATCAGCATTTGGCTGGAGTTCTGAGGTGCTTTGCCAAAAAGCACTTGCAAGGAAAGTGGCGGCTGAACCAACACTTTCATATACCAAATCCAAACCATTGTGCTATAAAGAAACCTGAAGTTCAAAGGTATGGGCTAAGGCTAAAAATTAAATAAACATGACTTGATTCAGCCCTGCACTAACATAACTAAAGGTTTGAGCCATGCCCTGACAAAAGGAGGCTTAACTCAACTCCATGTTACATGGTATCAAGTAAATAATCACAAACTTATAGATCCATAATATCCACTTTTGTTTAAACCAACTTAACCATGTGATAGACTGGTCCAAGGACATACAGAAAATTGACACATAGCAAAAAGTTTCAGCTCAGGTCAGCATGCACGGATCACGCAGGCTGACCTGGGTTGATACTTTTTGCAGATGCATTAAGCCCCCTTTTCACACAGCATGTCTCATTTCTGTTATTTCATATAAGAATCTCATCAATGAGCAACAGATAACTTGTTATATGCAAATGCTTTTAAAATGCACCAGCCTTATAGTGTCTCAATTGACTGGATTTGTCTTTGACTTGGCAGAAAATATAGTGAGAAAGGAAAAATATCCTTTTCCCACAATGTTTTCAAAAGTCTTCTTTCTCTGGGTCATTATGACAAAAAAAAATTTCGTACCTAGATAAACATTTAGTTAAGGTTCAAGAACAAGAAAATTAAGTAAAGTCATAAACTTACCTGGAAACTGAAATGAGTGAACCTGTATATGTGGTGAAGCGAATGGTGAAGGTGATGTGATAGTCCCCGAGGACATGCCGGCAGGGACAGGGGAGGAATGCGTAGAAGAATTGGAGGAAGAGGCGGAGCTTGAATCTGGAACTGGGAATGCTGGGACTGAACTTGTTGACCTTAACGACTCAGGTGTATTATCCGGAAGTACTAAATTAGGTGTGGTGGTTCGCCTTGGGTTTGATGTACCTGGAACAAACAATGAAGATATTACGTAATATATAGTGAATAATAAAGTAATCTTGAACAAAAGGTCCAGACATTCAAAGACTATCTTAGAGACTCTTGTAAGCCCCTACAACATGGATTTTAGTAAGTACATCTATCAGTATGTGTTTTAAAGAGTCAGTTATCACACCCTGTTATCTAGACCTTTTGTAACAGTATTCAGAACAGTTACCATATACAGAAAGACTGCTACACTTCTTTTAAGATTATACTGGAAACTGTTTTTCACTCAACAGCAAAATACACTAAGTTTTTTATGTCCAAGATTACCTGTAATTTCTAGTGATTCTACACATATTTCTCTTACAGTTCCAAATCAAGTTTTAGCATTTCACAAAAATAACCCTTCAACATCATTTAATTGTTAAAAAAAAAACATTAAATTACTAATAAGCATTAACTAAAGGCAAAAACCTCATCCAGGACACTTCTATGTGCAACCAATACCCAGTGGTTTAACCCTTTACCACACAACAAGATTGTAGACCTGTCCGAATTGAAAGCATTTGCAGATGACAGTTTCAACGTGGCTAATAAGAAATGATTTTTCTTTGATAGGGAAGAAAGCATTGTTGGAAAAGGAGAAAATGCTGATAACCAGCATTTTCTCCTTTTCCAACAATGTTTTCAAAAGCCTTCTCTTTCAGGGGCATCAAAAGTCATCATTGTGTGGTAAAGGGTTAACAAATAAGACACAGCATATCACCATATACCAATCGCAAAACTAGTCCCTTCATTCATATACTGATTATTCCATTTACTCAACTGACAAAAACAGAGAATAAAAGTTACTTGAAAATGATCCTGTTTCAACTCTGATAATCTTTTAGGCAAAAATACTAAATGACTTACTGATATAATATTGAGGCTGTATCTAATTTATAGAAACTGTTGTTAACTTGTTTTCTAACAGAAACATGTTTGCTTGCACTTTAGTTTTTAAAAACCCAAATTGAATATTAGCTGTTAAAAGGTTGAGTTATACACCAGAATTAATCTATGGTGACTTACCTGCCTTTCCATTTGATTCTTTACCTTTTGCAACATACTTAAATCATGTAATTTGGAGAACAAGCTTATAAAATATGATTTCAGATTTAACACATGATTACACACCAAAGCGTTCTAGCTATTGGAGAATGTATAAATGTCTTTTTTTATTAAATGTTGTCAAGAGATCTGCTGCATAACTGAAAGATTTATTTTCCAGATGTTCAACGTCAATACATTGTTCGGACATAAGAAGCAAGCCATTTCCACCACCTTCTTTAATAAATAGCCTAATGTAACATCAAATTTTGTATCGTTGATCATAACAATGCAGTGTGCATCAAGGGGGAAAGAGAACACTCTTGTGCATATATCTCACATTTAAATTTCCTGAAGCGATTAAAAACTCCATCTAACAGTCTATGATGTCTAGGCGGGACTGTTACTACAGGTATAAATAAATGGAATTTTATATATCAAAGCTTAATCTTTGATCCCAATCCATATTCAATAATGAACTTGAGATTTTGCTCTACTTGATTAATGCTCAAATTCAATTAAAATTTGCAAATGCCTTACTTTTGGAAGATCCACCATGAAAAGTAAATGAACCACTTTCATTTACATACAATATAACACTATCCATAATTTACATGGAATTCATGCTATGAAATTTCTTGCTCACAATTCAGTACAGATGCAAGTCAGAAAAGTCAACATTATTCACCATAGCAAAAACTTACTTTATTTACCACTTAGTCAAGTCATATAATTGCCCATGACATTTACATGTACATGCTGTAAGAGGGCCAAGATATGATTGTATCTGTAAAGCTTTTGTATCAAAATACCATTTTTTTCAAAATTTGAGACCACTTCAATATCAGCCTAAAAACTTTACTTTTCTTTGACATCATATGGGCAGCAACACGCGAAAAGGGACACTCGGATATTTGCGTAAATTGTCGTCTCGGATCAGCCTGGGCAGTATGCGCAGGCTAATCCGAGTTGGCAGTTTCCGTTTGTATGTGATTTTCTGTTTAGCGCAAGTCTTCTGTTGCACAAAATCTAATGTAGTCATAAAGTGCTGTCTCGGATTAGCCTGCGCGGACTGCGCAAGCTGATCCGGGACGACACTTTACGCAAATGTCCGAATGCCCCTTTTCGGGTGCTACAAGCCATATGGGAAACACTGACAAAAAGTATCTCCAGAAGATCTTGAGGTGGAAGTACTCCACAAATGGAAGGCTGAACAAAATCAGGAAAAAAATTACCTTCAAACCAAGACTTCATTACATTATCCACTAATTCTTCCGGGAGGCCACAACTTGGGGGTGCGTAATTTACACAGGACTTACAGACTTTAAATCTGAAACAAATAGAGCTTTCTATTATACATGTATTCTTCATGATATTTTATTTACTGCTACAGGTACTAATCTTTAGTACTTCCTTTTCTGTCCACATTGTACATCATAATCAGACTGCATTTTGCAAAGAGTGTAGATCAAGATCAGGGTCAATGAAATGTTGAGGCTGAGCTTGGATGTACATGTAAAACGCGAACTGTCCATTGTTCTGTGAAATATCCTGGCAAGACAAGACTAGAAGAAGCAATGTTTTGCTCTGTTTTTTTCTAATAGAAAAAGTCAATTTCATTCATTTTGCACTTAACATAACCACACAACAAAAATGTAGATTTGTCCAAATTTAATGCATTTACTGATGATAGTTTAAATATGGCTTATATAAAAGAATATATCTTTGAGATAAAATGAGAAAATATTGTGTTAAAAGCATTTTTCCTTTTCCAACAAGTTTTCAAAAGGCTTTGTTGTTCAAAGTTTGCTCAACAAGGCCTGCATATAGGCAATTACCAATATATGCCTTGAAAAAGACTTTTAATCTATCCCCCACAAGAGGTTTACTGAGCTAGGGTTCGGCACACAAGCTCAGCTTCTTCACCCTTTACCAAACAATCCCTATTTTCTATGACCCTGATATAGAAGTCTTTTGAAAACATTGTGGGAAAAAGAGAAAATGCTGGTTCTCCTCTTTCCACAATGTTTTCCATCCTGCTTGAAACAAATTTAAATTTTTGAATTACGTTTTAGTTGCTGTGTGCAAGTGGTTTCAATTTGGACCAGTCTAAAATTGTGTTGTTTAGTAAAGGGTTAAGTCCTGCATATAAGTACTAAGCTACTATGTTCAGTACATCTTATGGTTTGATTTTGTGGAAATGATGAGAACACTCATAAAATTATTAACAGTACAAAGATAATCTAGATACTTACTTGCAATATTTACACATTTTTCCTCTAAATATATTCTTATTACAGAGGTCACATGTACCTATTAGTATCTTAGTAGTGTACCTAAAAATAGAATAAGAAAACAGTAAATATTCCTTGAGAGGAAAAACCCATTTCTGTACAAATACAATCTTAATGTCCTGTAGCTGACAGCTTTAAAAAACATTTTTGGAACAAGAATATAACCATAAGAATTTGCTCCTTTTCTACAAAATCTTCAAACTGATGAAAAACCTGATATCTCTTTTGAATATTTTTTGTTCCAAGTTATTTGTGCAATACTAAGTATTTCGGCCTGTAGCATAATGAGCTGGAAACCAAAGTCATCAATATGATTCTGCACCTCATCAGTGATTATGTGGGTAGCAGTCAGTGGCTTGCAAAGAATGTTGTTTAAAGTACTGGTAAAAGAAACTCAACAAGAGTAACGGATTCGTGTTTTGACTTCCTAGCTTGGCCATATTTTGTCTTTTCATGAATTGATGTTAGTCAGTGCAACAACATTCAATCCTCTCACAACATTGTTTTGATGATGGTTATATAGGCAAACAGCCAGTGGCTTGGGAAGAAGTTTACAAAGTACTGGTAAGGAAAGCATGAATAGTTGGATTGGTTACTGTTAAGTTTTCAGCCAGTATAGTGGTAAGTTGGCATTTCTGTATCTTTCATAATACTGTTATGCAACTGATTATTTTCCTTTGTATTTATTTCTTTATGATACAAGTACGGTAGTGATGTTTCTAACCAAATTTCAGTCATAATCAAATATCGTCGGTGTGCTTCCAAAACCTCGTAACTACAGCTTGTAACAAGCTGTAGTTACGAGGTTTTGGAAGCACAATGATGATATCACAGTAAAAAACAATAAGTCTGTGTAAAGATAGCTGTAACTATAGTAAGACTGTCGGAAGCACTTTTGGTAAACAAAGTGTACTATCAAACAAACAAGACAATATTGGAATGAAGTCAGAAACTTACTTGTGCTCAATCTGATGCTTCATTTTTGGATGAGGCCCTTCCCCTGGCACCATTAATGAGCCTAGAAGGAGAAAATGGCAAAGTTAAGTATGCTAACTCTTTACCACACAGTCTCAAGTATGAACCCTTCAACAAACAACATAATTTTAGACCAGCCCAACTTCAAAACTTGCAGACTATAAAGTGACTGTGATTCAAAGAGGTTAATCTTTGGCAAGTTAGAAAACATTGTGCAAAAATGAGAAAATGGACTTTCTCCTTTTTTCACAATGTTTTCAAAAGGGCTTTTTCTTAGGGTCATTAAAACTCATGATTTTGTGGTAAAGGGTTGATAATCCTGCAGGCACAGGCTTTAGAAAACTTGAAGTCTGCATATGCTTTCAATTTGAATAAAAAACTTTTGAGCTACAAGTGAATTAAGTCTGCATATACTTTCAATATAAAGTTAAATGTATAAATTTTGTTGTGTAATAAAGAGTTAACCTTTTCCACAGCAATACATAGTTTTAACAAAGGAATAGGCTCTTGAAATTGTGGTAATAAGTATTTTCTCCATTTTCTAAAATGTTTTACCCTTACAACAATTAATCCTATCATTCTTTATCACATTCTATGTGTGGTCTGCAAAGACTTTCTCCAACCTGACATGTATACTATTTTGATGCCTGGTAAAAAAGACAGCTTTTTATCTCCTAAAACAAGTTTGAATCAGACAACTTTCCCTCTTTTCTTTTAAACGGGACAACTCCTTTTTTCACATGCATTAGAGGTGAGCGGGAAAAAATTGTTGCAGAAAAAATTTTCCTCAACCTAGTATGGAACTAGTAACCACCAGGTTGCCAGTAAGATACACTAAACACTAAGCTACCCAATGGGGCCAAAATTTTAATAGCTCTAAGGTAAAAAACATTTGAAAACATTGTCAGAAAAGGAGAAATATATGGTAAGCAGCATTTCCTCTTATTCCCATAATTTCGTTTTTCTTTTAAAGACAAATCTCATTATTTAGGCCAGAGTTATTTTGTTGTTTGCAAAAGCTTTATATTTGACCAAGTCTAAAATTATAAGGTCTGGTGAAGGGTCTAGTAAACTTTAACCCATTACCAAACAACAATATTTTAGACTGGTCCAAATTGAAAGCATTTGCAGATGACAAAATAAAAGTGACTGAAAATTTGAAAGTTGTTTCGTGAAGGGTAGAAAACATTGTGGGAAAAGGAGAAAATGCTGGTTACCAGCATTTTCTCCTTTTGCCACAATGTTTTCTAAACATTCTTTTGCAGGGGCGTCAAAAGTAGGGATTGTGTGGTAATGGGTTAATATAGGTTTGTTGTGGCAACACAGTAGGAAAAATCTTGTCTGCAAATGCTTTTATTCAGAATAATCTAAAGTTTTGTCATTTGGAAAAGAATCAACATGCCAAGTTTGGTCTGGGTTGTTCCAATAGACATTGTGGATCAAGATCAGAATGTACATGTATATGCTTTCATACAGTATTTTGTGGTATAAAAAGCAGTCTACATGCCCCTACATCTGCATCTTTTGCATGGACAGAGAGTGTGCTTTACTTTTTCTGTCATTGTGATGGCCCTTTCATAGCAAAATCAGTACTGTTCATAAAAAGATATCTCTAAAATATAAGGAGCAAGTTTTCCCATTAATGTGTACAAATTGATGGAGGAATTTAAACTGTATTTCAGCCAATTATTTTGGAATACATTGTACAGGATGATTTGCAAGCTTCTTTCTTAAAAAGAAAATGCATGAAAAATTAATAGTGCAGGGGAAAACAGTTAACTCATTACCAAACAAAAATATTTCAAGCTAGTCCAAATCAAAGACAACAACATAAAAGTGACTGAAAATTTGAAATTTGTTTTGTGAAGAGTAGAAAACATTATGGGAAAAGGAGAAAATGCTGGTTACCAGCATTTTCTCCTTTTCCAACAATGTTTTCTAAAGGCTTCTTTCCCAGGGTCATCAAAGGTACGGATTGTGTGGTAATGGGTTAAATCAAGTTTACATCAATGGAGCATAAAATAATTATGCTTTTGACTATCAAATTGCGTTCTTGCCCTGTTCATACAGCCCTATCTTAACTAAAGAGCTCCAACTTACCATCTACACCCTGGTGTACAAATTGTGGTGAATGGATAGGGGAGGTAATGTTAGGCGAAGCAGGTCCTGAAGGCCCCTGGCTCCTTACTACTGTGTCATGTTCACTAGACAATCGTCGAAATGGCAAGTTATCATGACCCCCAACAAGGGTTCCATAGGAACTACTCCCTAAACTCAAATCTTTAACCTGTCTCCTCTTTCCTCCAGTTCTGAAAGTGGAAGACATTTTACAACCACCTAGATTATATCTAAATACATGTATGATACTGATATTTCTGTGGTCAAATCATGATGATTGAAATCAAATAGATAATTCATACAGAGTTCCAGAAAGAGGGAGTGATTTTGATTCTAAGAATGAAAAATATTAGTTATTCTGCACCAAACCTTATGTTATGGGTACTCATTAGATTCGCCTCAATGAGACAATTCTAATGGGTACCCACAATAAAGGGTTTGAAATAGAAATAATGGATTCAGAACACCATCACCCCCCCCCCCCCCCCCCTTATCTGAAGCTCTGTTCATAGATAAGATAGTTCTATATATCAATTATACTAGCAGACAATGCAAGCAATCATAAGTAATGCATCTTTGTCTTCCTTAACTCATTACCAAACGACAAAATTTTAGGTTTGTCCTTTGCAGACGACAAAATTAAAGCGAGTGAAAATTTGAAATTTGTTTTGAGAAGGGTAGAAGACATTGTGGGAAAAGGAGAAAATGCTGGTTACCAGCATTTTCTCCTTTTCCCACAATGTTTTCTAAAGGCTTCTTTTTCAGGGGCGTTAAAAGTAGCGATTGTGTGGTAATCGGTTAAGCAAAGACAATTATCAAGTTGCAATTTTCAAATTATTGATGTAAGAGTCATGCTCTGTGAGAAGGGGGTTATATGCTTCTGCAAAAAGTTTCAACCCATGTCAGCCACAAGCAATTTCCCGCATGTCATACAGGCCCATGTCAGCCGCAAGCAAGGCCCCGCATGTCATACAGACCTATCTCAGCCACAAGCAATGTCCTGCATGTCATACGGACCTATGTCAGCCACAAGCAATTTCATCATGTCATACAGGCCCATGTCAGCCGCAAGCAATTCCCTGCATGTCGTACAGACCATGTCAGCCGCAAGCAATTTCCTGCATGTCATATAGGCCCATGTCAGCCACAAGCAATTACCTGCATGTCATACTGCCCCAATTCAGCCACACGCAATTTCCTGCATGTCATACAGACCATGTCAGCCACAAGCAATTTCCTGCATGTCATACTGGCCCATGTCAGCCACAAGCAATTTCCTGCATATCATACTGCTCCATGAATCACTCATTTGTTAGACAAAACATAACTAACAGATCCACAATTACATGTACATGTATGTAATGAATTGCTTCGTACAGAGTACATGCATTTATTGGTAAGTTTATTGTGCATTTTTTAATTCCTACTGTGCTCAACCTGGCTTTAGTTACTTCTGCAGTCAAACTGAACATGCACAGAACATGGAGTCTGATCTCAATCCTACACTGTCTTCTACTTGGCAAGAAATTCTGATGAAGACATCCCATGCAATTCCTGTATCTTTTCTACAGACTTAGCCATGTCTATATTCATTTCATTTTTTGCACCATGAAAGTTCATACTGTCACACAATTCCGAATTCTAACGATCCTGAAAGAAAAGACTTTGGAAAGCATTGTGTGAAAGGAAGAAAATGACAGAAAGCAGTATTTTCTCCCTTTTCCCCATGTTTTGTTCAATATCAAAAAGAGAAATCATCATTTAGGCTACACTGAATTTGTCGTCTGCAAACGTTTTCATTTCTGTCCAATGAGTCCAGTCCATTACATGTATTTTGTTTTTTAGTTCAGAATTAACCCATTACCAGCTGAGAAATTTTAGCTCTGTCCAAATTAAAAGCATTCACAGATGCTGGGTACCAGCATTTTCTACTTTTTCCATGACATTTTCGAAAGGCTTCTTTCTAAATGTCATCAATAGTCATCATTGTGGGGTAAAGGGTTAAGATGGAAGATAGACAAATACTACATGTATGTCCCAATATTGAACCCTAGACAGTACAAGTATGTTCCTACCTGATGGGATCAATATCCTGTACTTTATGAGCTAGCTGCGACTCCTGTGACTTGCTTCTACTTAATGTTGGATACTCTGGAAAGAGAAGGTTCTTCTTCTTTGGAGGTGGGGTTATAGGATATTTTGTTTTTGGTGTCCTGACAGTGGGTGGAGTTGGGGGAGGAGTGTATCTGAAAAGAGATAGTATTCAGCCCTGCATAATAGAAAAGGTCGTACAAATTGAATTAAGAGGAAAGTTAAATTTAGATTATTGTAATTTTCAGGAACAAAATTTAATGTTGAAAGCAAAAATAAAGTAATACTATGTAAATCCTTATTGAACAAGTATTCAATGCTGATTACCAGAATTTTCTCTTTTTCCCTCAATGTTTTCAAAAGTCTTCTATCTCAGGGTTGTAAAAACCAAGGATTGTTTGGTAAAGGGTTAAGGTTAAATCATCTCACTCCATAATTCATCTATGCTATTTACTATTTCAAAAACACATATTGTTTGTTTCAAGCAGCTTTTCCTTTTCTACCTCTTTCTTCCCTGTCAATATATCATTCAAAAAGGGTCACTGTTTTGAAGGGCTACTGAAGTGCACGTAATTCTCCATGTAATATACCTTCAGACTAACGCCTTAATCAAGTGGTTTGCCCAATCAGAAGGTGTTTTACTTTAAAATCTTGATAATCTTGGAGAACAAGACAATGAATGGTCTTAAGAATGGTTGAAAACAGACTCAAACGTAATTGGTCATTTCAAGGTTTGGTCTTCTTACTTGCTAGATTTTTCACTTACTTAGCAATCTATATGTCAAACTTACCCAACAGAACGAATTCTCTCTGTATGCTGAGGATGATGATGGGTGACAGGTGATGGGGGTGTGCTATGGGTATGTACAGGGCCACTTGTAGTTGTGGAATTATCCGATGATGACAGGGATGAAGTTGAGGGTCTAGGGCTTGGCCGCGAGGAATATTCCCCATATGATGATGTGGAATCTGGGTGAGTCCAGTGTAATTCTACATCACTGTCTGAGACAGAATTATTACCTCCTGTCAATTCTCGCTCTGTAAAATGAAACTCAACCAAATTAGCAGATAGGCTGTTTTAGAAACTAATAGATAACATGTACCACTATATGATATAAATAACATGTTATGAAGGACAGAATAAATGATGTTTCTTTATCTTCTTTCATAAGGATATACACATGTATTGAAAAATTTGCAGAAAAGAAAATCGCCATAACAAGCAATTACTCCTAGGTAATTTTTCTAAAAGCCCTCTCTGGAGGGACGTAAAACAACATATGGCCTTCAACACACGAAAAGGGGCATTCAGACATTTGTGTAAAGTGCCGCCCATATCAGCCTGTGCATTATGCACAGGCTATCATAATCTGAGGCAACTCTTTCCGTTCTTTTGTAATTTTCTGTATTGTGCAGGCCTAGAGTAAGACAAGAATCTAATATGATAGATACCAATAGAAATCTTCAGGTTTCTCAAGGCAAGATTCAGTCTTCGAGCATGTTCATTACTGGCATTGTACTTGAGTAACAGTGATTTTATATCTGCCTCTGGTAATTCCAATAAAGAATTCATGTTCATGCCATCTTCCTTGTCCAAAATTCCCTGAAAAGATTGAAGGAAAAAAAAATATCTGAAATGTCTGGAAATCTGTTTTCTGTCTAGGTATACAACCACAATGTTGGGAAAGATAGAATATTCATATGGACTTTGTGAATCGTGTAGTAAAGAGTTGTGAAATGTTGATAGAAATTGTCCTTGGTCACCCACAGTGATGTGCTATCATGTGATAGCTCTGCTTTATTCAAGGACTTTCAAGAGCCTTTGCAGATAAGATAACTTATCTCAATAGTCAAAATTACCACACAGATTGATTCGCACAGAACTTTTTCTAACACCTTAAACTTTAACACCTCTATGCACAATCACAGTTGCTTTGTAGATAGATTAAATCAAGATCAAACCTCACATAATCAAATATGATCTTGAACTGCAGTGTCCACAAAAGCAAATGAAGTCAATATTATACTATGAACCAAAACAGCTCCTTTGGACTTGAATTTATCTCCCTAATAGACAATGTAGATCAATTATCAGACTTGGCATTATGCAATCTGATCACTGATCTACGTTGTCTGTTACAGAGGGATTCCAGTTCATAACAGCAGAATGCATTTGATTAACTATTCACCAAAAAGTCATAAAGTAAGACAGTGTTTCAAAACATTGTGGAAAAAGGAGAAAATACTACTTTCTTCTCCTTCAGAAACAATGTATTAACAATGCAAGCTGAGGATCAGCCTGTATATAAAGACTGATGTAGTATTTGCTTACCCAGTTGGGTAGCTCACTGGTTAGCTCATGATCTAAATGCTGTGAGTTTGATACCCAGCTGTGACAAACTTTCTTTCCGGCGATTTTTCACCTCTCATCTCTGATGCATGTGAGAAAAGTAGTCAATGGCTTTCGAAAGAAATTTGTGTCAGCAGTGTTATGAGAAAACAAGGAAAAACATGCATAGGCACACCGACCGCTGTGATATGACCTTATGTTACTTAACTCATTACCAAACAACAAAATTTTACACTAGCCCAAATTGGAAGCAAAGTAAAAGGGACTGAAAATTTGAAATTTGTTTTGTGAAAGGAAGAAAACATTGTGGGAAAAGGAGAAAATGCTAGTTACCAGCATTTTCTCCTTTTCCCACAGTGTTTTCTACAGGCTTTTTTCTCAGGGTCGTCGTAGGGATTGTGTGGTAATGGGTTAACTCCAATACATTACTCTGTTATTCATCACAATAATCCCACCTGGTCACTAATATCTAAGCCTTTACCATACAACAAGATTTTAAAATGGCCCGGACTGAAAGCACTTCAATGGCAGAAGACAATTTAAGTATGGTTCAATTGATATCATTTGTCTTTGTTACCAGCATTTTCTCCTTTTCCCACAATGTTTTCAAAAGCCCTTTCCATAAGGATCCTTAACCCTTTCCCAAACAATCCCTGGTTTTTACGGGTCTGGAGTAGTAGCCTTTCGAAAACATGGTGGGAAAAGGAGAAAATGCTGGTAACCAGCATTTTCTCCTTTTCCCACAATGTTTTCTGCGCTATCATAGACAGAAATCATCTTTTCAGCAAGAGTTGAATTGTCATCTGCAAATGCTTTCAATTTGGTCTAGTCCAAAAGATTGTCATTTGGGAAAGGGTTAAAATATGTGATTGTACGGTAAAATATTAAGTTGTTAAAACAATTATCTCCATTTATTTAGACATGTAACATTTCCCGAAAGACTCACCTCTATAGCTTCTGCAGGAATTCCCACCACTGACAACCATTGTCTAGTGTTTGGAAATACAGCTAATTTCTCTTTGTGGCTTTCTGCTGGGAGTTTCTTTTTCAAAATAATCTGCTTACTGACATATAATACTAGCTTTCCCTGCAAAAAAATCAATGTTTGAGTAATAACAAAGTTTTCAAATATTGTGCATATTTGGTATGTGCACATCATAGATTTTATTGTTTACATATACAATTTGATTAGTCAGCTAATCAGATCACCTGGGGTCCTCCATGACAAATTTTCAGTCATATTATTTTGTCGTCTACAAATGCTTTCGATCTGGACAAGCCCAAAACATTGTTGCATGGTAATGAGTTAATAGTAGGACTTCTGACCTGGGGGCCCTGGGTTTGAACCTCACCGGATCCACTAGGCTTCTCGGGGAGTGTCCTTGGGAAATATACTTCAGAGCCTTTGCCTAGTACTGGTGTAACTCAACAAGTACATTATGTGAGCTGTCACTGTGATAAGACTGAGATAATGTTAAAAGAGTGGTACAACACCATTCAATAACTCAATCAGATCACCTAACTTTGCCAATCTTTTTCGTTTAACCGTTAAACCCTTTTCTAAAGTACAATGTTTTGGCAGTAAGGCTGAAATCGCCTTCAGTTGACAAATTCAATATAAATAAGATAAACATAAGTTCTCTGACAAGGTAAAAACATTGTGGGAAAAGGAGAAATACTGGTCACCACCATTTTCTCTGTTTTCCACAGTGTTTACAAAAGGCTTCTTCCTCAATCCCTTAAAAACATGGGATTGTTTAGGCTATTTTTCTTTATCCTTAGATGTCTCACGACACTTAGTGACATTTCATCTACTGTACTTTACAGCTGATGATGTCTTTCTTGTTAA
The DNA here is from genome assembly GCA_943736015.1 of Tridacna crocea. Classification (NCBI taxonomy): domain Eukaryota; kingdom Metazoa; phylum Mollusca; class Bivalvia; order Cardiida; family Cardiidae; genus Tridacna; species Tridacna crocea. The sequence goes on from OX031070.1 coordinate 22,893,426, forward strand.
AACTTGTTAACCCTTTACTCCATAAGGCATTTCTATGGTATCTCAAACTGACCCTATATAACAGCAAGGATGAAGCCGTTTCTTATGTGTATATGACACCTTTTGATAGTGTAGAAAACATTGTGGCAAAACATGAAATTGCTTGTCACGAGCAATTTCACCTTTTGCCACAATGTTTTCCAAAGGCTCCTACAAGCAATGTGTAGAAATGAGTATCTATGGAGTAAAGGGTTAATATCATTGTTATTTACAATAATTTCAGGTAAATGACACTGAAAAAACTAAATTAGTATTATATTGAAAACACTTGTTCATGCAGACTAAAAGCTTTGTGAAAAAATAATTTTGATAATAAGACCATTTATGAAGGCTGCAACAACTGGCATCTTCTAGGAGAAATATGAATACTAGTAAGCCGTCTGAATCAAAACATGGGGCCAACAAAAATCGAAATGAGGGAAGCGTCTTAGAAATCTGTGGGGGCCACTACTGCCACCCATGAAAAATCATACTTTTATTTATTAAGTGTTAACCTTTTTATTTACATGTAACAAGTGTTGTCTTTTTATTTAAGTTTAATAAGTAAATTCTCATTCATATATAGATCTATCACTATAAATACTATGTTAATAAAACTGCAACACTGCAGAAATTATCATTGCTATTGACACAACCTTGTTTCTACCAGTTACGTGTATAAAGAATATGTATGACAAAATATGTCTGTCATTGGTTAACTGTCACAAATTCTGATATTCTGTCACAGTTTGATTTAACTTTCAAAACAATCACTCAACTCAAGACTAATTTTCCCATCATAAACTTCTGGTCTGGCTGCTTTTTTGGTTAAACTTGCATCTCTGTGGTGTTTTATCATTGTCACTGGAACCAGTCTAGGGTTATATACTGGCCCAACTGTGCTTTCCAAAGTAATATATTCAACAACTTTTGCCTTTTTTGCCCCATAGAAACATTCAAAATACTCAAAAAATCGCTTCATTCCATGAGGTGCTGAATGATCAGTGGATACTCATACAATTGTTACCAAACTGCCCTTGAAACTGGTATCCTTATTATCCAGAAACTCTGTGATACAAAGATCAATAACAGAGTACAAGTTTAATCTTAGCTATACAATCCAACCAGGTATTGATAAATTCTTACTAGAAAGCACAGAATTATGTTTATTGAGCTAAATGGCAGATTCGGACAAAAGCAACCCTAAACAATGGAATAACATCTTCACAACCAAGTGAGCTTGATGAGCCCCAGGTTTGTTTAGATCTGATGATCCCCTTTGGACTAGCCTTGCAAAATAACACTGTCAATAAATGTTTCTGGGTCTGACTCGGTGCTAAAATCACCCTTATCTGACAAAAAAAACCTTCAAATTCTTTGGCGGAAGATTCATCCTGCAGGATTTCTCAAAAGAAGTCCGCCACTTTGAATTACTTAATAAGGTTCCCCTTTTTCCCTAGGTATCCAATGAAAATAAGTATTTGTAAGGGTTTACAGTCAAAACGTACCCAAACCAAAACGTACCCAAGTGGAGTCAAAACGTACCCAATGTGAAGTTAAAATGTACCCATGATTTTTATAGTGTTGTTATCTTCCATATTTCCACAAATTAATAGAAATATTGTTTTCGACATCTTGATGATGATAATTTTTAATTCTGCTTTATTTCAAATTTGCCTTACATGATTAAAACAAATAATGAAGCATATCACAGAACATATAGCTAAGTCTATCAAACGCTTCATGATAAAATTACAGTGTGTGTTTCTCTCTTTTTTAGGCAAATACAATTAACATTAGGGAAAAAGCATCAGATACCTTGATATCGTTATCCATCATTATTTTATTATCTTATCAATAAAAAAAAATCTGGAAAAAAATCTTCATAAGAATTAGCACTTTCATAAAAATGAGATACAGTACGTTAACAACATTGTTTGGATAACAAAAGGTGCAATTTTCATACCCAAAAAGAGTGTGATAAACTATAATTATGTGGTGAATAAATCAATTATTCACTGTGATATTTAAGCTGCTGTATATTACCTGATTATATATTTGAATGCTTTGTAAATATTGATGATCTGAGAGAGAGTTTGCTTTAGATGAAAAACTGAAGCGTTGATTTTTTTTCTTAAATTCATTAAATGCTCTGATGGAAATTTTCCTCTTATTTTCCTTTTCTTCCCTTTGAAAGTTCTTCTTTAAAACATTTTTATTATTAGGAAATTCCCTAAACATGGATATGTAAAAGATTTTGTTGTCTATGAGTGGTGACTCGGTTACACATTCTTATCATTACAAGTATAAATATTTACACAATTTTTCAGTTAATTAAATTATTAACATTTAGAGGTCAAATATTATAAGATATATTCTGCACTGAAAATATTGTAAACTTAACTCTTTACCAATCAATAAAATCTTGGACTCTTCCAGATTGAAAACATTTGCAAACAAACGTTATAATATAAGGCTTCGAGGGTAAAAAACATTACGAGAAACGGGAGGAAGTTGTTACAATATTGTAAAAAGCTATTTTTCAGAAGGATTGTAAATACAGATCGTGTAATTAAAGGTAACCTGTGCTTTTTGTGGGTGAAAAAAAAAACATGTTCAACTAAATATCATTGAACATTTCCAGCTTAAACTAAAATTGACTGGATCTTACTTATTTTTTGTTAACTTTGAAAAGGGGCTGGGTGGTGAATACAATTAATACTATGTAGCATTGTTTATAAATAGTTGTAAATCATCTATGAAAATAAAACTCTTAATGACATCTACATGTAGTTTGTTACACCTGATTAGTCCTGACATAAACACATCACCCATAATTGAATGTAACGTAGGATTGAAACCATGCATCATTTTTAAAGAATTAAAAGGATATAAAGTGAGTCTGGAGTTAAAACATCCTTAAAAGGTAAGATACATGAAGTTTTTAATATATAACTAACACTGAAATTATTTCAATGAAAATTTTACTTTGGGTACGTTTTGACTTAAATTTTGGGTACGTTTTGACTTAACTTTTGGGTACGTTTTGACTTATTTTTTGGGTACGTTTTGGTTTGGGTACGTTTTGACCGCATCCCTTTGTAAGGCCAAAAGAAGGCTCTACTTGTTGCCTGGCTACTACTTGAAGCTTACGTGGAGGATAAAATGTGATTGGCATAAATTTAACATTGCAAGGATTGTCAGTATTGGGAAACTCCTTGACCCTGAATGTTCTGGGTTCGGCTCACAGTATTTGGTACCTAAAACCGGCATATTCTGACCCTTCTGGGACCCACATGACAAGGGTTCAATTCTAGTTTCTACAGTTATAACTTTTCTAGATGATGGGAACAGTCCCCCCCCCCCCCCCCCACCTTTTCCAAATCCTAGATCAGACACTGCATAAGGAAAATATATCTGCTGCAGATTATGGATGAAACTCAATTCAAAACCTAAAAGGATATTCCAGAATTTGAAGTGCACATTTTATGTAAATCATGAATGATTGGACACGATATCACACCCTTAACTTCAAGACACACAAGACATAAAAAAAGAAGTCCACTCTGTGCCAATTGTAATACAAAGGTTAATGCATAATTAATTACTACACAAAACTATCTTACCTCAATAGCTCTTATTTCTTTTTGGGTGAATTCGTCATTTGGTGCACACTGAGTACGCAAGCCTTTCAAATGTTGCTCAATATAGTCGATCATAGACTGCAGAGTTTGGAGTTCGGTGACACCTTTTTCAACCTCTGTCTCTGAATCGGACATTCTTATTTGTTCATCTTACCGACGACGAAGCTGTCATCACTCCTTCGAATAAATGCTGGTTATTCAGATAAATCAGATCCCCTCTGACACGAACAAGGGAGTATATTTCCACATACAAACTGTCTCATTTCAATATTTGGTCGCCATTTTAGATTAGCCAAACATCGCGATAGTTTGATGTATCGAGACTTGCAAGTGCGAGAAAAAATAACTAACGAAAAGGAAATGCAATTACGCCTTAATCAAAGTACTGCTAAATCACTCTTTTTCATCAGATAAATTTCATTAAATTTTTTCAGTATTAATACCTGGAATCCTACTATCGAATATCATTTATCCAGGAGCTTACATATGCTTTCTTTTTATATTGATCAGTTAAAAACTGTCACCTCCTGGGTTAAAAAACAAGAGGGCCAAGATGGCCCTGGATCGCTCACCTGAATTTTTGAGATGACCATAGCCAATTTTTTTTTTTTTGAGATATTGAAACATTGGAACCAAAATTATAATTTTGCGATGCAATTTTCGAAAGGTCACCCGTAAAAGTCATTTCCAAATCTGACCATCAGTTTCAAAAAGAAGAATTTTTAAGAATTCTTCATTTCTGTATCAGAGCAAGTAGCCCCCATCTACCAGAGCCATGTTTTTTGATGGATCAAAATTAACGAAGAAGTTTTGAAAAGGGTCACCCAAGGAACATCGCTGTCAAATTATTTTAAAATCTGACCAGAGGTTTCAGAGAAGAAGAATTTTTAAGAATTTCTTCATTTCTGTATAGTGCAAGTAGCCCCCATTCACCAGAGCCATGTTTCATGACGGATCAAAATTTCGTGAACACTTTTTAAAAAGGGTCACCAACGGAACATCTCTGTGAAATTATTTCAAAATCTGTCCAGCCGTTTCAGAAAAGAGGAATTTTCAATAATTTCTTCATTTCCCTTTAATAGTGCAAGTAGCCCCCATTCACCAGAGCCATGTTTCTTGACTGATCAAAATTTCGCAAACACATTTTGAAAAGGGTCACCCAAAGAACATCCCTGAGGAATTATTTGAAAATCTGACCAGCGGTTTAAGAGAAGAAGAATTTTTAAGAATATCTTCATTTCTGTATAGTGCAAGTAGCCCCAATTCACCAGAACCATGTTTCTTGACAGATTAAAATTTCGCGAACAATTTTTGAAAAGGGTCATCCAAGGAACAATTAATTAACTCTGTGAAATTATTTCAAAATCTGTCCAGCAGTTTCAGAGAAGAAGAATTTTCAAGAATTTCTTCATTTCCCTATAATGCAAGTAGCCCGCATTCACCAGAGCCATGTTTCTTGATGTTTCTTCAGAGAAGAAGATTTTTAAAGATTTTCTTACAAAATTCCATTTGGTTGCCATGGCAACCAGAGTTTTTGACGGAATCAAATTCTGTGAATAATCTATAAAGAGGACCTCCTAAGGAACATTCCTGACAAGTTCGATCCAAATTGGCCCATCGGTTTAGGAGGAGTTGTCTGTTGATGTTTAAAGAATTGTTGACGACGCATGACGGACGACGCACGACGGACACCGGGTGATCCTCATCCTAAAAGCTCCCCTTGAGCACTTTGTGCTCAGGTTAGCTAAAAAACCAGGGTGAAAAAAAATCTCCATTTGGCCAAGACGAGATACCTAGTTTAACTCTTTACCAAACAACAAAATTTTAGACTGGTCCAAATTGTAAGCAACAAATTGAACGTAATTCAAAAATTGAAATTTCTTTCCAGCAAGGTAGGAAAAAAAAAAAAAAAAAAATTGTGGGAAAAGGAGAAAATGCTTGTTACCAGCATTTCTCCTTTTCCAACATTTTTTTTTTTTTTTCGAAAGGCTTAGAACTATCTCAGGGTCGTAAAACTCAGGGATCGTTTGGTAAAGGGTTAACTAGACATTTCATGAAATATGTATAATACATGTAGTTATATAACTAGCCACAAAGTTTCAACCTTAGGTCGACACGTTTTTCAAAAATCAAAGTGAACGAATGTCAAAAAAAGTCTTCCAGATAACTACTAATACATCTAACCCATTATCTCCCGCTAGATGGCATTCTATAAATACTCATCTATCTGATATGGGCATCCTGGGTACAGAACCGAACCACTTTCCTACGCGACAACCGTTACTTTGAATTTAAAACTGAAATAAAGGTTTACTCAATAAAACGCTACCTCGTGTAATTCACTCAGCTATGATCAGCAGTTTAGAGAAATCTGGAGCTAAAGCAGGTCTCATTTCTCTTCAAACGTATTGATCAAAGCTATTTTCTACATTGCTACTTTATAGAGCGTAATATTACAGTCAACCCGGGCTAGCGATGTGTCATATATGACAGTCGAATCTTCGAAGAATATGACATGCGCAGACAACGACATCTAACCAAACGATGTGTCCAATCGTAGACGATCAAGAGATTGCATGCATCAAATTCAAGTGTCTCGAACAATGAAATTTGTCTATGAAAGGTTACATAGACATGGTGTTTTACCGGGAATGTAGAACAATTAATTAAGTTGATGCCCCCCCTTTTTTAACAAGGTTTTCAAAAAGCATCTTGTGGTCATTTAACACATTTCATATTGACTTACTGGAAAAGTTTTACTTATACACAATTTTTAATTGAACTACTCATAAGAAAAAAACAAACAAACAAACAAACTCTTGAAAACAATGCAGGAAAAGGAGGAAATACTAGTACTCAGATGTGTTCTATCCTACGAAGTTTAAAACTCCTTTATATTTAACATTAAGTTTTCTACTCTCAATGATTCATTGCACAATAGACTAATGTAGAAGAGAAAGATCCTTTTCTTATGCTATTTGGAAATTTAATATTTACATATTCATAAGCAAGTTATATACCCAGTAACCCCAAACTACTTTAACAAAATGACGAAAAAGAAGGAAAAGAGACAATTGTTCAGGGGTTACTTTTCCTTATATTATTTCATCATTTAGTCACAAAATAGTTTCAATATTCATATTCAGCTTTTCTAGTATCTCTTACGCCGTCTTTTTAAAAAGATGTTTCGTGAAACCGCAGAATCAAGGTAATAGAATTATCCTTTGGTATCTTTTAAATCCTTTCTGATTATTAAAGTGAATTTGAATTCCGGCTTTGAAATGTTCAGTCTGTTGTCACACGAGAACCAGCTAAAAACAAATTTTCCCGCAATACTACCAAGAGGCATATGAATATTCTGCTGCAACTCGAAAATGGGACAAGACAAAGGAAAGTCAGATAAAAATTTACCATGGTAAATAGATTTTTCAATAAGCAGGCCATTATGACACAGCGTTGGTGTTTAATAAGGTTCCGAGACGTTTCGTCCCTCAACCATTTCCTCCCCAAGTCGTTTCGCCCGAAAACGTTTCCATCCCGGTCGTTTCGCTCCTTTGATCGTTTCTCCGACCCCACCCCAACCCCCCTGGTTGTTTTCCCCCTAGTCGTTTTCCCCCTAGTCGTTTCGCCCTCTAAACAAGGTAAAAATTGAATTGCACTACAGAAGTTTTATAAATTTATAGAGGAACATGGGTGGTATGTGTAAAAAACATGAGAATGTGGTCATGTATATTTTTTCAAACTTTAAACAGGTAAGTAAACGTAGTTCACTATTCCTTTTTTACATTTTCATAAATTAGACGATGAGACCTTTATCAAAAGTTGAATTCATAATAATGTGTTTAAAGGTTAATATTTGTTGCATTTAAAAGTAGAATGGAGCAACATGGGAAGTAAGTCTTATGGTACCTTCAGTCTGAAGGTGTCTGCTCCGATGCTATTTTTGTGACTGGTCTTCGCTAACACCTTCAGGCCAGCCATTCATTGAACCCGTATGGAAAAAACACGATTTTACCCGCATCTTTTCGAACGGCTCTATGCGACAGAATTTCAAATTACAACTAATAAAATGGGCATGGATTGTTAGATAAATGATTAATCTTTACAAACAAACTGATTTTAGTTAATATCCAACTCTTACCTTTGTGCAAATCTGTACTTTTCAACGTAAATAATCGTTGACCTACTCCACCAGAAATCAAAACATGGTGATCTTTTCAATGCGCATGTCTCGGCAGAAATCGCAGTATCTCTGACACGCTACAGGATGGTTTAGTTGCGAATTTTGCTGTAAACAAATGCACCTTGATCGAACTTGGCTGTATAGGGTTAGGGAACCAGACTGTACAAATTTCAAATTCTGTTGAGTGCGCATGCCTGACTAACGGAAGTCGCTGTGTTAGTTGTTTACAAATTATGCTGGATTTATTTACGTTTGGGAAAAGGTAAATTCCCATTGATTTAATTGGTATTTTGCAGCATATTTTGTGTGCTCTTAAAGATTAATCATTTATCTAACGATCCATACCCATTTTATTAGCTGTCATTGGAAATTTTGTCGCATTGAGCTGTTCGAAAAGATGCGGGTAACATCTTATTTTTTCCAGAAGGGTCTAATGAATGGCTGACATGAAGGGGTCTGCGAAGACCAGTCACAAAAATAGCATCGGAGCAGACACCTTCAGACTGAAGGTAGTCTTATGGGTGACAGATGTTTCAGTAATAGACGAGTTAGATAACTTATAGACTTATAAAGTAAATGGATTGGATGTTTCACCAGCAAAGCAATTATATTGTGTTATGATCTGTGACGTTCTTTACACCTGATGTATGACTGTGTATTTTTCCAAACCTTTTACTTTTACTCTTATCACCCTTTTATCCCCCAATAGATAGGTTCAAACTTTTCCACCCTATCCCCCTTGATAGATACGCAATTCACATGGTTAATACATGCATGGAAAATGGTACATAACAAAAATATGAATTATGAAACATAGTGGGTAATACAAGTTAACCCTTTACCAAACGACAATATTTTAGACTGGTCCAAATTGAAAGCACTGGCAGATGACAAAATAAACATAACTCAGAAATTGAAATTTGTTTCTAGCAGGGTAGAAAACATTGTGGAACAAGGAGAAAATGCTGGTGACTGGCATTTTCTCCTTTTCCCAAAATGTTTTCAAAAGGCTTCTATCTCATGGTCGTTGAAACTAGGGATCATTTGGAAAAGGGTTGAGGTTTTAAATAACGAAGGTTTGAACAAAATAAAGCCATGGATTGGGTGTAAAGAACATCACTATACATGAGCACTATATAAGTGGTTTGTTACCGAAATAACCAATGTTACCAAACTTGTATGTTACTGAAACATCTATAAATCACTCTGATTGTATTATTGTTCTTGTGCCAAAAAAATGGTGTGAAATTATTGCTCTTTTAGGGTGATTGAACAATGTGATTTTTCAGTATTTTGCGCTGAATTTTTCCGAAAGAAAGAGACTGTAGTCATCACATTTATGAACACATGCACTTGACTCTCAGACCAGAGGGATCTTTGTTTGCTTGGAAAATGAAAGTTGAAAAATGAAAATTGTTTTTTGTAAGGTAAGAGAAGGTGCATACATGTAAAGCCGACAGGAATTAGGCATTCTATATTGAAAATATATATTAAAATATGTAAAAAAAACCCCTTCTCTTTATATATTAAAGAAGCACAAGAGATGCAAATCCTCAGTTAACAGCGACACAACTTCAGGGATCATTCTGGTTGGACTTATATATGAGAGAAAATGTTCCATTTACTCAAAAATTATGAGAGATTTTAAATTTTAATGAGATTTTTTGTTTCAATTTTCAGGAATCTTAACTGTTCTCCAAACGACAAATCCAAACCTCTTTAAGACACTATTTTAAAAGTGATTACTTTCTCTGAAATGAGAGAAAACAATGTTGGAAAAAGATTAACTGCTCAATTTGAGCAATTTCTACTTTTCCCACACTGTTTTCACAAATCTTACAACTAAAAACCAGTGTGTCAACATTTTTTCAAAATAAGTCTTGACATCTGGCTCTGCCACACCCCCAATGTAGATCTTTAATCAAATTCATGAATTATCAAAGTGCAACCACCCATGTAATTTAAGCCACTTTTTGTTAAATTTGACTGTTTTTCTTTTGGTATCAAGGGATCCAAAGAAGGAGCGGTGTAATCGTTGGACTTGGTCATCGATTTATCATGTTTATCTGGGCTTTCAGCACTCTCGTGAGTTCGTGAGAAAACTGGTTATTTTATTACAAAATTTTATTTGATTCTACTTTCCTCTACTTCGGAGGCATTTTCCTGGCACTGTGCCCGACACAGAACTGCAGATGACTTCAACACGAACTGCATTCGTACGGAACATCACAGTCCGCTATTGATAAGGAAAAACACCGAACAAGCCGAATGTTGCAAATGGTAATCTGCTTCCCGTATACCTTGTTTTACGATGCGGGGAACCAGTATAAAGACTAGTTTGTTGCGCGGATTTCCACTATGTAAGGACTGACACTCGAGTTCTATCCCTATCATCTGCCAAAAATCAGTATGCGAGATTTTATTTCAATTGAGATTTAGAAATGGGATTTTTGCAACTTTAATGAGAGAATCTCGCGATTTCGCAGCCTAGAATGATCCCTGCAACTTAACCCTTTACCAAACAACAATATTTTACACTGATCCAAATTGAAAGCAGTTGCAGACGATAAAATAAACATAACTCAAAAATCTAAATTTGTTTCCAGCAGGATAGAAAACATTGTGGGAAAAGGAGAAAATGGTGGTTACCAGCATTTTCTCCTTTTCCCACAATGTTTTCAAAATGCTTATATCTCAGGGTCCTAAAAACCAGGGATTGTTTGGTAAAGGGTTATATGATCTACCCACCCGAATTCACCCAACAAGACAAGAGTGATCACAATATCCTTTACCCTAGTAACAGATAACACCAAAATGTACCAGTGACATTCGATGATCCATAAGGAGACACCTTTTTACTGTAGATATCTGTCATTTTTTACAGCTTTTTTGACAGTTTAAAGCCAACGAGGAGGCAATTTGCTGACTTCACAAATAGTCCCGCAGTAAATATTCTGACCAAGTCCACTATGTGCCTTTGCCTTGTTTTCCATGACCTTGGCTCCAGACTCAAATGAAACAAGGCCTAATTTAAATATAGGAATGATTGGTATAACTTGGCATAATCCTTTTCTTAAATCAAGAGCTGTTTACTTAACAAGGGATGTTTTTTAAATTGTCGATATTTTCATTTCCATGCATCACATAAAAATGACCAGACGAATAAGGCTAATGTCCCCTGAAGGGTTTTTCCCTATTTATACAAGTCACAAATCTTTTCTTTAAAAAAGAATGAAAAGGCTTGTGTTTCTTTATAAGGGATATTTTTCTGATATTTTATCAACAATTTTTTACATTATAGAATGTCAAATTCCTGTGGTGAAATCTAGCATTTCTTGTTTATTTATTTGTTTTTTTTTTTTTATAAAAAGAGTCAAGAACAATTATCAAGATGGGTTTGAAATGTGTAAACTTTTTATAGCTGTTCTCTGAGGTTGTAAAATTTATTGAGAAATCAGATGTAATTTTTGTCAAAATAGTGGCACCAATTTTTTTCCATCAGAAAATCATTCGAGTTGCTATTTTTTTTTGCAAATCACAGTCCAGTCATTGCAAGCTCATTCTGAGCACAAAATCCATATAAAACTGATCATTAGGTGCATATGGCATATATTAGGTGTTAATCAATGGATAGATTGGCTCCAGGCTTGTTCATCCCAAAACCAGTTCGACACTGGGCTTATTTGCCGGGCTTGTTGGTCCCGCAGTACCTTGTCGATATTACTGGAGTATACCATGCTATGTGCATTCTAAAATGAAATTGTTATTTAACACCACAATTCGACATTCAATAATGTAAAAAATTGATAAAATATTTAAAAAAAAATTACACCCCCCCCATTTATAAAGAAACAAAAGGAATGCAACACCTCGATTACCTGCAAAAAAAAAATATGCTAGACAGCATTGCCATCTGCATGCAGTTCTCTTGTTTCTTTCCAGGGTTGAAAAGTATAGACCTAAACAGTTAGATGACCTCATATCTCATACAGACATTATCAACACAAGTAAGTAAGACTGACTTTAAAATCATATCATGTGTACTCTTTGTGAGGCAACATCTTTTCAGATTTCTTATTGTAAAGGAGAAAAACATGGCAGGAAAAAAGGATATTTTGGTAACAAATACTATCTCCTTTTCCTACTATATTTTATACAATTGTTTTGCTTAGAATTGTTTAACTCTTTACCACACAATCCTGACTTTTGACGAACCTGAGAAAGAAAGAATGTGAGAAAACATCTTGGGAAAAGGAGAAAATGCTGGTAATTAGCATTTTCTCCTTTACCCTTAATGTTTTCTACCCTTTTCCTATAACAAATTTCAGTTTTTTAGCCATGTTTATTTTGTTGTCTGCAAATGCTTTCAATTTGGAAATGACTACAATTCTGATTTTGGTAGAGAGTTAATCTATGCTTACTGCAAAGGAAAATTAAGTTGTGAAAAGTGCTTCAACTCTGCACCTAACAGTCCCAAGTTTTAATGACCCATAAGAAGAATACCTTTGAAAACATTTTGGATAAAGGAGAAATTGCTGGTAACCAGCATATTCCCCTTTTTCCATTATGTTTTCTATCCTATTAAAAACACACTGAACTTGGGGTCACAATTATTTTATCATCTACATATGCTTTCAATTTGGAAGTGTAAAATTTTCTCATTTGATAGAGACTTTCGGATAGAAACATGAACTGTTCATTCCTTTAATTAGCCCGCCTGGTAGGCTCAGTGGTGAGCGTGTCGGACTCGAGACCTGGTGGTTGTGAGGTCAATACCCGGCTTAGGCGAACTTTCTTTCCGTCATATTTTCGTCTCTCGCCTCTGCTGAAGCATGTGAGAAAAGTAATCGGTGGCTTTGGAAAGAAAGTTGTGTTAGTACCGGTGTGAGAAAGCCAGGAAACATGTGTGCATCACCGACCGCCATGATATGACCTTAGCTGTTAAAGTGGTGTTAAGCCCCAGTACAGCTAACGAACCATCATTCCTTTAATTGAAGCACATTACATATACATATGAGCATTATCTGGTAATAGGGGGCTTAGTACATTTCTGTGATACATCATACTAAGCAAGTCGTTACATAATTACTGATCCTTGAAATCCATTTTGTCTTTTAACCAGCTGAATCATGAGGTAGAATAGTACTTTGATATGCAGAAAATTTACAGCTAGCAAAATGTTTTGATCTATATCAGCTTGCATGGAATGTGCAGGCTGACATAGGTCAATACTGGTTACAGATGCATTAACTCATTACCAAACCGCAACATTTTTAGCTAGTACAAATTGAAAGCATTTGCAGACAACAAAAAAAATGCAATCAAAAACTGAAATTCGGATTTGGAAAGAGTAGAAAACATGGTGGGAAAAGGAGAAAATGCTGGTTACCAGCATTTTCTACTTTTCGCACAATGTTTTTTTTTAACCCATTACCACTCAATCCCTACTTTTGACGCCCCTGAGAAAGAAGCCTTTTGAAAACACTGTGGGAAAAGGAGAAAATGCTGGTAACCAGCATTTTCTCCTTTTCCCACAGTGTTTTATACCCTTCCCAGAACACATTTCAATTTTTCAGTCACCTTTATGTTACCATCTGCAAATGCTTTCAATTTGAACCAGTCTAAATTTTTGTTGTGTGGTAAAGAGTTAAAGGCTTTCTTTCTCAGGGTCGTTAAAAATTGGGATTGTGTGGTAAAGAGTTATGACTCCGTTTCACACAGCATGGCTGATTATGTGTACATTAACATTCTTTGTATTTCAGTTAACAAGTTTGTGGCCCATAACAGATTACCCCATTTGCTGTTTTATGGCCCACCAGGTACAGGAAAGACCAGCACAATCCTAGCTGTGGCAAAACAAATGTACACACCTGCAGAGTTTCATTCAATGGTGCTGGAGGTAAGCTGCAAGATAGTCTGGGAATTAACAAGAATATAACTAGATTAATTCATTACCGAACAACAAAATGTAGACTGATCCAATTTGAAAGCATTTGCAGACGTCAAAATAAAAGAGACTGAAAATTTTAAATTCATATCGACGAGGTGAGAAAACATTGTGGGAAAAGGAAAAAAATGCTATTTACCAGCAATATCTCCATTTCACACCATGTTTTCAAAAGGCTTCTTTCTCAGGGTCATCAAAAGTCAGCTATATGTGGTAAAGTCTTGAAGAAAAAACAGTGAGCCGGTTCAAATTCTAAGTTCAACCCGTCTTGTTCCAAGAATTGATGGCTCTGATAAAGAAGCCTTTTGAACCCATTTTTGGGAAAGGAGAAAATGCTGGTAACTAGTATTTTCTCCTTTGCTTACAGTTTACTACCCTATCAAAGACAATTTCCATCATTTCATTTGCAAACCATAGAACGCTTACTTTAACCCTTTACCCCGTAAGTCATTTCTATGGCATCACTAATTGACTCTAAGTAACATCAAGGATGAAGCTGATTCTTATGTGTAAATGACACCTTATGATAGCATAGAAAACATTGTGACAAAAGGTGAAATTGCTCGTCACAAAAAATTTCACCTTTTGCCACAGTGTTTTCCAAAGGCTCCTCCTACAAGCAATGTGTAGAAATGAGTATCTATGGAGTAAAGGGTTAAATGATGGACAATTCTACATTTTTGTACTGCAGAAGAGTGAATCATCATTTTCTTCACCAACTTATATGAGCCATACTCTGTGAAAAGGGGTTTAATGTAAAGTTTTTAACTTGTGTCAGCCTGTGTGGCTTGCGCTGGTGGGACATTGGTAAAACCTTTTCACAATTTACAAATCATCTGCCAGTTAAAAGACCATTCTACCTGTAAACTGACCCGGTCCTTATATCTGTGTGAGATTTTATGGATACATAATTAAGAGATGACTTGCTCCGTGTAATGGGTAATAGAGATGCATTAAACCCCTTTTTTGCCAGAGCATGGCTCATGTTAATGATAAAGTAAACTTGCTTCATCAAGATAACTGTTTTGAGTACCAATGTAGAAATATAGATTAGATAAACTCAATGTTTGTGTGCCAGAATATTCTTTGGAATATGTAACTCTGCAGTGAGTATTTTTTATTTTAAATTCCAGTTAAATGCCTCAGATGACAGGGGAATCGGGATAGTTCGAGGTCAGATTCTTAGTTTTGCCAGCACTAAAACAATTTTCAAGTGAGTGGTAAAGGCCCTTATCTCTTTAAGCATTTTTTTTTTTATTCCTTGGTGAATTATTTTTGGAATTTTTTATTCCTTGGTGAATTATTTTTGGAAGGCGAGACTTTCATTCTCCCTTCATATATCAGCGCTCGGCAGCCTACTGCAAATGCCTCTGAACAGCATTATCCAAATGCCTTTCAAATAGTTCGTTACTTCTGGAGTACATTAGAACAAAATAATGTCAAGGCCATTGTAAATTTTATCAGAACAGCAAGAAGAAACTTCAAATTTCTAGTTCAACTCTACCAGAGGAGAAAATGTTGGGCCTGTCCAAATTGAAAACATATTTAAACAATTTATTTAACTCATTACCAAACGACAATATTATAGACTTGTCCAAATTGAAAGCATTTGCACACAACAAAATAAAAGTGACTGAAAATTTGAAATTTGTTTTGTGAAGGGTAGAAAACAATGCAGGAAAAGGAGAAAATGCTGATTACCAGCATTTTCTTCTTTTCCCACAATTTTTTTTACTAAAGGCCTCTTTCTAAGGGGCGTCAAAAGTAGGAATCGTGTGGTAATGGGTTAACTCATTACCAAAAGACAATATTTTTGGCCTGTCCAAATGGAAAGCTTTGCAGACGACAAAATAAAAGTGACTGAAAATTTGAAATTTGCTTTGCGAAGAGTTGAAAACATTGTGGGAAAAGAAGAAAATGCTGGTTACCAGCATTTTCTTCTTTTCCCACGTTTTCTAAAGGCTTCTTTCTCAGGGTTGTCAAATGTAGGGATTGTGTGGTAATGGATAAAAATGGCTCAAATGATGGTACTTTTTGGAAAGCAAAAATAAAGCATACTCCAAAACAAAATTTCGTTTCAAGATGAAGAAACTTGTTAGCTTGTCAAGTTGTTGTGATGTGAGAATCCTGGATTGTTTTTTGTGTGTGTTTTTCTGTATGTTTTCTCTTATTTTCAGGAAAGGGTTCAAGTTGGTCATCCTAGATGAGGCTGATGCAATGACAAGGGACGCTCAAAACTCGCTTAGAAGAGGTATACAAGTCCTTAAAGAACAGCAAGACTGGACACTTACCCATATTGAAAGCATGAACTTTGAGCTACGTTCTGGCAAACAGGGGCTGAACTCTCTACCAAACAACAATAATTTGAATGGTCCAACTTGAAAGGATTTGCAGACAGCAAATTAAATGCAACTGAAGTGATAATTCTTGTTTTGGATGGGGCAGAAAATGTAACAAGCATTTTCTCCTTTTCCCACAATGTTTTCAAAAGCCTCCTTTTCCCATGATGTTTTCAAAAGCCTTCTCCCACAAGGGCGTTAAACCTTGGGATTGTGTCAAGGTGGTAACAGGTTAACCATTTACCACACAATTTTAAGTTTTAACAAGCCTTGCTAAGAAAACTTTTGAAAACATTGTGGTAAAAAGAGCAAATGCTTGTACCCAAAATTTTCTCCTTTTCCTGCACTGTTTTCTACCCCTTCTGAAGGCCAATCACATCTTTTGTTGAATGAAATCAGTTTTTAGCTCTACTGGCTGAAAGCCAGCAGAGCTTATGTCATGGCGTGGTTTCCGTCATCCATCCGTCTGTCTGTCCTTCTGTTAGTCTTTTTCTTCTTTACGCGATAAAGTCTTCAGTTTTGGTCAGATTTCTGTAAAACTTATAGTTTGTTCATCTCATCAATAGCTTTAACCCTATCGATTTTGAAAAAAATCTGACAAACAATATGGGAAAAGTAGCCATTTTAATTTTAAAATTTCCATATCTTGTTTACACGATAAAGTCTGTATTTTTGGTCAGATTTCTATGAAACTTGCAAAGTTTGTTTATCTGGTCAAAAGCTTCAACCCTAATGCTTTTAAAAAAAAAAAAAAAACCAACAAACAGTATGGGAAAAGTAACCATTTCAAGTTGACAACTTTCATTTCTTGTTTATGCGATAAAGTCTTCATTTTTAGTCAGATTTCAGTGAAACTCACACAGTGTGTTTATCTCATCAATAGCTTTCGATCCTATCGATTTTGAAAAAAATCCAAAAAACAGTATGAGAAAAGTAGCCATTTCAAATTGAACAGTTTCATTGCTTGTTTACATGATAAAGTATTTATTTCTGATTAAATTTTTGTGATTTTTTCAGCTTGTTTATCCCATCAATAGCTTTTAACCCTGTTGAGTTTGAAAAATTCAACAAACAGTAATGGAAAAGTAGCCATTTCGAGTTGAAAATGTCAATTTTTTTTGTCATTTTTTTTTTGTCTTTTTGCATCATGAATTCATAATGTATGCCAGCATAAAAACAAAATTTAATTATCTGCCATTAGAGCATATTCAGGCCTTTCAGGGCCTTCTAGTTTCATCTGCAAATGCTTTCAACTTAGACTAGTCGAATATTTTATCATTTGTAACAGGATTTATCATTTGTAACAGGATTTATCAATTTACTGCATGTTTGTGATGTATGATACTTTTAGCAAATCATAACTAATTATGGACCAGCAGTAAGGTGTTTTGGACTTTGAATACTTGTATTATATTTTATAAAACACTAACACCCACTTTATCCTATCACCAAACGACAATATTTTAGACTGGTCCAAACTGAAAGCATTTGCAGACGACAAAATAAAAGTGACTGAAAATTTGAAATTTGTTTTGTGAAGGGTAGAAAACATGGTGGGAAAAGGAGAAAATACTGGTTACCAGTTACTCCTTTTCCCACAATGTTTTCTAAAGGCTTCTTTTTCAGGGGCATCAAAAGTAGGGATTGTGTGGTAATGGGTTAATAAAAGTTTTTCCCTAGCTTGTAATTATATTCGGAGGTTTTCATTATACATGTCCTAATTTAAGGTATGTCTAATTATTTCATGTGTTCATAGTATGTTTATACACTATACTTGTTATGCCTGCAGTTGGCTGTCACAGAGTTGATGTGTTTTGGATCATTCTTTTTTCCAAATCATGCCCAATAAATTGATGTGATTTGTGAACTCCTTGGCTTCTAAACACGACTCACTGTCCTTTATGCAGACTGTAGATCAAGATCAGACAACACAAAATGTTCTGTCTCATCTTTGATCTATACTGCCCAGCAAGAAAGTACTTTTCTTCTGAAAAAGAGTTTGAAAATAGCATTTTTCTACTTTTTGATATCTACTTGAAAATTTCATATAACTTATTGAACAGCTAAACCCTTACCAAATGACAAAATTTTGGACTCAACCAAATTGAAAGGGTTTATTATTTGTAGACCACAAATTTGATGCAGCTCACATGATAATTTCTGTTTTTCATAGAATAGAAAACATTGTGGGCCAAGGAGAAAATGCTGGTTACCAGCATTTTCTCCTTTTCCCACAATGTTTTCAAAACCTTTCGACTCCAGGGTCATTAAAACTCTGGGTTGTGTAGTAAAGGGTTAACCCTTTACCACTCAATGCCGACTTTTGACACTCCTGGAAAAGAAGCCTTTCGAAAACATTTTGGGAAAAGAAGAAAATGCTGGTAACTAGCATTTTCTCCTTTTCCCACAATGTTTCTTCTCTGTTAAAGAAAAAATACACCATTTGAGCCATACTGAATTTGTTGTCTGCAAATGCTTTCAATTTGGACAAGGATAAAACTTTGTCGCCTGGTAAAGGGTTAAAAGAGCAAAAAACAGACTTGTGTCACTTTTTTTCTCCTTTCCAGTGATAGAGAAATTCACAGACAATGTAAGATTCTGCATCATATGTAATTATCTGTCCAAGATAATACCAGCATTACAGTCTCGATGTACAAGATTTAGGTTTGGTCCCCTGTCTACAGAACAGATGGCACCCAGACTGGAGCATGTGATCAAAGAAGAAGGGTAAGACAGGCATAATTTACTCTTCTACAGACAAACTTTATGACTTTTTACCTCGCCTGAACATGAATAACTCAGAGTGAGCTATTGTGATCACTCACCCTCTGTTGTTGTTCACCTGTCCTTGGTCCTTTCTTATTTCTTTGTTTACACTCTAGAATCTACAAATATCAACCAATTGGCACCAAACATGGTCAAGAGATATATGACCATAAGATCTCAGATGATTTTAATTATTAGTCTAATCGAACCAGAACATTAGGAGTTATTTGCCCTTGAATTAGAAAAATTGCTCTATTTCACTTTGTTTACATTCTAGCATCTACATATATCAACTGATCAGCACCAAATGTGGTCAAAATATATATGACCATAAGATCTCAGATGAGATCGATTATGGGTCTAATGGGACCAAGCAGTTATTTGCCCTTGAATTTGAAAAATTGCTATATTTCACTTTGTTCGCTCTCTAGCATCTACAATTTTTAACCAATCAACACTAAACTTGCCCATAATATATATAACCATATGAGATGAGTTTGATTGTGGCTGTAATCGGACCAGACTAACTGGAGTTTTTGGCCCTTGAATTAGAAAAATTGCTCTATTTGACTTTTTTTACACTCTAGCATCTACAAAATTTATATTAACCATTCAGTACCAAACTTGGTCAAAATATATATAACTCTTAGATCTTGGATAAGTTTGATTATGGGTGTAATCAGATCAGAACAACTGGAGTTATTTGCCCTTGAATAAGAAAGTTCTTTAGAATAGTTCTTAGTCTGGAGCACACCGGGTAACTTTTTCATCTCCAGTCCAATTGACCTGAAACATGACATTTGTGTTTGTTGCAATAATACGGAGTGCAGTGTGAAAGAACCATAACCCGTTGTCCGTCGTGCGTCCATCTGTGCGTGCGTGCGTGCATGCGTCCGTCCGTCCGTGCGTTAACTTTTATTTCAAACATCTTCTTCTCTGAAACTACCCATCCAATTTTGATGAAACTTCACAGAAATAATCCTGCTATGGTCCTCTTCAGAATTTCTTGAAAGAATTGTATTCCTTCAAAAACTCTGGTTGCCATGGCAACAAAACTGAAAAATATTGAAAATTTTTAAAAATCTTGTTCTCTGAAACCATAAGGCCTAGGGCTACCAAATTTGGCATGTAGCTTTATCTAGTGAACCTCTACCAAGTTCTTTCAAATAATAGCCCTGGGGTCAAAATTGGCCCCACCCCGGGGGTCACAAGTTTTATATGGGCTTATATAGGGAAAACTTTAAAATCCCTCTGGTACCTAGCCATAGGGCCTAGGGCTACCAAATTTGGCATGTAGCTTTATCTCGTAGACCTCTACCCAGAGTGCCCAAATGATAGCCCAGAGGTCAAATTTGGCCCTGCCCCGGGGGTCACAAGTTTTATATGGGCTTATGCAGTGAAAACTTCAAAAATCTTTTCATACCAAGCCATAAGGCCTAGGGCTACCAAATTTTGCATGTAGCTTTATCTAGTGGGCCTCTTCCAGGAGGGCCCAAATTATAGCCTTAGGGTCAAGTTTGTCCCCACACCAGGGGTCACAAGTTTTACATGGGCTTTTGTGGTGAAAACTTTCTAAGTCATCTTGTTACTAACTATAATAAAGACTAGGACCACTAAATTTAGCCTTGTCTCATGGATTTTATGTTTTACAGGGCCTTTTATTGAGAAAACTTTGAAAATCTTCTTGTTTATAACCACACATTCTAGACCTGTATTATTTAGTATGGGGCTTTATCTTGTAGACCTCCACCAGGATTCAAGTAATTATAGCTTTGTGGTCAAAATTGGATTTGCCCAGGGGTCACAACTTTTTTGTAGGTTTTTATGGAAAAAAATTGTATGCCCACAAGTTTGAAACCAGTTGGCCAAATAATGTACTGTTTGGCTTGTAGTGTTTTTACGAATTAGCCAGTGGAGCGATACAGGGCCATGATGGCCCTCTTGTTATAGCATTTCTTGCTTGTCCAGCACAAAACTTTGTCATCTTAAAAGGAATGACTTGAAATATGGTATGCTTATTTGTTGCAACATTTGGAAGCGTAGTGCACAAGAATTGTAATTCTACCTTGTGCTGTCTTTCAGTTATTTCCCTTTGATTGCCATTTTTCTACAGCATTTAGTGTCTGTCCGGAATATAACTGTCATCTCATGTCAGAATGACTTCAAACTTGGTTTGCATGTTTGTTGCAATATTTCGGAATACAGTGAGCAAGAACAATAACTCTACCTAGTGCGAATTTTGAGTAATTCCACTTTGGTCTTCCTTTTTACAGTATTTCTTGCTTGTCCGAAATTGAACTTCTAAGTCAAATTGCGACAATTTGCTGCTCTTGTTTCATTATCATTCGGCCTTGAACTTTGATATTTGGTATTTATCTTTATTTTAGACCTTTACTGCATGGTACTCAGGTGAGCAATATAGGACCATCAGGGTCCTCTTGTTTATATTATGCCCAAGACTCATACATTCGTTACGCTCCATACATTCGTTACGTCATATATTTATAGAATTTTTTCGCGCACCCGACTTCCTTTCCATCTGAGTATCGATACAGTTTTTGCCAAATGATGAAATATGTATTTACATCGAAGAAAAAAGCTGAAATGAATAAAAAAAATAGATACAGTGTGGTTTTAAAGTCGTACCTTGTTTCAATATTTCTCTTTTTTTTATTGAGATACGTGCTATTTTATGATGAAATGGATTATTTGCCAATACCAAAACATGACGTAACCATTTTAGGTGCTCTTGTCTTCATTCTTTTGCACACGGGCCAAAGATACTGAAATAAAATACGGTGAAGTTCACCAGTTTTGATCCACCACGCAACAAATCAATCTGGTGATTGTATGTCTTTTTATATAAAGTATCTTTGATCTGATCGAGTTTGCTTCTTTTTCTTACCACTTCGGAAAAACAGTATAAATAAATGTATGCCGAGTTTCCATCTACTTTCTCAGTTGGATGAGGTGGAAGACATTTGATGAACCTAACTGTAGCATGAAAATTTACCCGAGAAATGACGTCAGTTTGATGTTGTAGTCTGACAAATCAGAGGGAAGGAATGTATGAATCCTGTGCTCGAGTGATTCAGAGCAAAACATACCCAAGTAAAAACAAAGTATAAGTTGTTGTTAAGTTGTTTTTGCCAGATTTTTTCGCTTTGAGATCTGTAAATATGTCGAATGTCTTATTTTTCTAAAGTTTTATCAAATCATCTAACAAGTGATGACTCGCATGCGCAAAAATATGGTGTAAGAGTAACAAATGTATGGGTCCACAGGCTAAGTCATTTCCACGCAAGAAAAATTTAGACTTGTCAAAATTGAAAGCATTTGCAGATGACAATTCAAACTTGGCTCAGATAAAGGAATTCGTCTTTTTGATAGGGTTGAAACCATTGTGTAAAGAGAACCAGCATTTTCCTCTTTTTTCACGTTTTCAAAATGCCTCTTGTTAGAATTGTCAAAACTTAGCAGGGTTCGACATTAACATTTTTTCCAACTAGACCAGTGGACCAGTAATTTGAAATTTTTACTAGACCACTTCAGATTTCTACTAGACCATTTTAGCAGAATGAAGAAAAGTATGAAATAGATCTAATTCTATGTTTTTTTCTTGTTAATATACCACAATTGTGGAAAAGGAGAATGTCATGTTCAGTAATGATCAATGAATGTAAGATTCCAAGAGGAAAAAAATGCCTTACCCATTTGAAAGCATTTGAAAGGGGTAAGATTTCAAAATTTGGGGTATGACAATATTGTCTCCAAACTAGAAGTAAGGAAATCAATTTAATGATGTTTTGTACCACAAAAGTATATCATATTAAGATATTTGTGGAAATTTACTGTTTAAAGTCATTAAAATGCTGAAATGACAGTGTGAAATGACTCTTATAGGACAATGTCAAAAGGACCATTGTTTTGTGTCATGGGTTTCCGTGCTTTTTGCATCGAGCATTTTTTCGTGTGTCTTAATTTATTGGCAGGTTTTTCCACATGATTTTTCAAAAATTATCAATAAGGGTAGCAAGACTTTGTAACTTCAAAACCCGTCATTTTGCACAAGTTATGCGGATAATGGATTCTTTTACGTTTTTTTCCTTATGTGAAGTCTCGCGTGTAACCAAAATTTGGTATGTGAATTTCAAGTCTATTACATGATTTACGCAACAATATGCGCGAGTTTTGCTTCGATCCATTTGTTTTTAACTTTATATTACGACTCTGCTTCTCCCCGATCAAATTTTATTTTGAAGTGACGCAAGCTTGGCATTTTTCCCACTCGTTTGCTCCGTTGTCTATGTAAACATCCTGGCAACTCATGTTCGGTTGTCGTCAAAATGAAACTACGGTATTCCAAGAAAAAGAGCTAGACATAGGAAATTCTTGCTTAAAAATCAAATACTCTGACGAAACGAAGAAAATCATGTTAAAGTTAAGACATATTCTTGACGAAAAAATAGCCCATAGACAACAGTCTACTAAATCTATTTTCGGTTCGAGTTGGTTTTTCCACTGAAAATATTGACTACTGCGCATGCGTGATGGGCTTCCTGTAGAAATTGTCTCTGAATTTTGTCGCTTGTTGGACAAAATCACAAATCATGTAAAAGATCTTTTTCGAGGAACGGCATGTTAGGTCAATTTTTGTCACTTATACCAAGCATTCAAACTGATACTCAACTCATTGTCCCGATTTTTGCACTAGACCATTCGGGCTAGCTGGACGCAATCTCTACTAGCCCGAACTGATGTTTTGCTAGACAATGTTGTTCGGACGTGCCTTAATGTCGAACCCTGCTTAGCATTGTGTGGTAATGGGGTTAAAAGCATAAGTAGATAACATATAAAATGTAGCTCAAATATGACAATTGTCTTTGAAAAAGGTGGAAAAGAAAAAAACTTGGAAAAATAAGAAAATGATCTGCATTAATTAAACCTTTTCCGCAAATATTTTGTGTAAGATTGATTACTATAGTTATCTCCTTTTCCCACAATATTTTCCATAGCCTTCTCAGGTTTGTTGATACATTGTAATCAGAATTGTTTGGTAACATGTTAAATAAATATTGCTGTTAGTTTAAAAGACGAAGATATACCATTATAACATCAGGGATATTTGGTGGGAAATCTGATAAAATATTAAACAAAGTAGGCCCCTTAACTCTTTACCAAACAATCCCTGGTTTTTATACCTGAGATAGAAACCTTCTGAAAACATTGTGGGAAAAGGAAAAAATGCTGGTAACCAGCATTTTCTCCTTTTCCCACAATATTTTCTACCCTACTAGAAATAAATTTCAATTTTTGAGTAAAGTAAAGAATTTTGTCGTCTGCAAGTGCTTTCAATTTGGACCGCCCGCCCAGGTGGCTCAGTGGTGAGCGTGTCAGACTCATGATCTGGAGGTTGTGAGTTCGATACCCGGTTGAGGCGACTTTCTTTCCGGCGTATTTTCGCCTCTCACCTCTGCAGAAGCATGTGAGAAAAGTAGTCGGTGGCTTTGGAAAGAAAGTAGTGTCAGTACTGGTATGAGAAAAGCCAGGAAACACATGTGCGTCACCGATCGCCATGATATGACCTTAGCTGTAAAAGTGGCATTAAACCCCAGCACAACCAACCAGATCAATTTGGACCAGTCTGAAATTTTGTTGTTTTGGAAAGGGTTAATGAACTGGACCTGGATCTTTATCTACACTGAGTACAAAGGCAAATTTGTGCTTGGTATCTAAAGGGTGAAAATGGGCACATGTAAGCAATGACTGGTTGGTGAATAAAAAACTAGAAAAAATTGGTTTACTCGTTTCATTGCAGGGTAAACATAACAGAAGATGGGAAGAGAGCTGTAGTAACTTTAGCAAATGGAGATATGAGAAAGAGTCTGAACATTTTACAGGTAAGAGTGGATTGGATACACCAGCTTAATTGGGGGTATAAGAATAAGCCACTGCAGTCCCGCAATCTTCACATCTGCCATTTCATCTAGCGGAACAAACGTGACAGCATGCATGTCGTAAAAGGCGACAAAAGGGGCATCATTTTGTGTTTTGTCCATTCCTCATTTATCATGTTTGTCTTAGGTTGTTACATATGTATGTTATTGTCACCTTGAATTATTGTTTACTAGGTAAGTGCGCCCAATATGACCTAAGTTGTCGACGGGCCTTAGAACGCTATTCATTCATTCCAATCGGATGCACCAGCACTGCTCTATAAAACGTACAGTGCTGGCATAGATTTGAATATACCTGACCCACACATAGCACAGTGTTTCAGCCAGGATGCAGCCTTGCGGGATTCCGGCAAATAATTAAGGATTCCCCTTCATTTCCAAACATGGTTCTGGTTATTACTATTTTGGGCCTAAACCTGAAGAGATCTTTCTCCAAATGTGGAAAGCCAGATAGCATTGCTTGTCTTGGATAAATAGTATTGAGACCATTAGGCAAAAAAACTTGAATTACTTGGATATTTAAGAATAAATAATCTTCTTTCTATAGTGGTTTATTGGTCAATAAACCTCATTTGTGAGTTATGAGGCACAATAAAATAAAATAATCCACGGGATTGATAGCCTGAGTGGTTTATTCATTACACCTCATAACTCGTGTGGTTTATTGAATGATAAACCATGATAGAAGATTTTTTTTATTCTAACATGACCAACTCTTAATGAAAGGAAAACAAGGTCATACTTGGAGTAAAAACATGGATGCAGATTTCATTTCATTGAATAACTTATTTACTGTATAAAGAATGACTTCATTCCATATAGAATGACCTAGAATGACTTTGTTTGGTGCAGAGAAAGTCATGTACAGGTTGTAGATTTTCTTTTTACCCAAGTTCCAAACAATTCCTTGTTTTCCCATCTTGTGGAAAAGACAGTTGTTGAAAACAATGTTAGAACACTATTGAAAAAATTGTGGGAAAGGGAGAAAATGTTGATAACAAGCATTTTCTTTGTTTCTTACAATGTCTTCTTCTCTTTAACTCATTACCACACGAGAAAATTTTGGACTGGTCCAAATTCAAAGCATTTGCAGACGACAAAATAAAGGTGACTGAAAAATTGAAATTTGTTCTGGGAAGGGTAGAAAACACTGTGGGAAAAGGAGAAAATGCTGGTTACCAGCATTTTCTCCTTTTCCCACAATGTTTTCTAAAGGCTTCTTTCTCAGGGGCGTCAAAAGTAGGGATTGTGTGGTAATGGGTTAAGGGACAAATGCTACTCACTGATTTTATGAAATTAGATCTAATTCCTGCAAATGCTTTCAGTATGGCCAAGTTTGAGAGAAATTTTTATCTGGTTAAGTCTTAACCAAATGACAAAATTTTAGACTGCACTGAATTCAAACCATTTGCAGAGAGCAATATAAATGTGGTCAAAACAACTGGAGTTGTCTCTGAAAAGATAAGAAATTCTGGGAAATGTAGAAAATGCTTGTTACTAGCATTTTCTTCTTGTTCACAATATTTTGGGAAGCCTTTTGTTTTGGACTCATGAAAACAAGGGATTGTTTGGCAAAGAGTTCATTAAATTTCAGAGTTCCTTTATGGCGTATGATGAGATAGATGAAGATGCGGTATATACATGTGTTGGGCATCCACTTAGAAAGGATATAGAGAATATTGTGTATTGGATATTGAATGAGAACTTCACAACAGCTTATAATAGTATCCTTTTGATGCTCAGATATTGTGAATTTTTTATTGTTTCATCAAAGATCATCTTTCCTTTAACCTCAGGACAGATTTTAATGAGTGGCTTCTATAGTGTTGCATTGGTTAACCCTCTCCATTCAATCCCTAGTTATAACCCTTTACTCCATAGATACTCATTTTGACATATCAACAACAGACACCTTTTGAAAACGTTGTGGGAAAAGGAGAAATTGCTCTTAACGAGCAATTTCTCCTTTTACCACAATGTTTTCAACTTATCAGATATTTGTATCCTCATTTATCCATATTTTTGACATCATATCTTTATTTGCCACTGAAATGGAAGAGCCTCAAATTGGCATATCAGGTAAAGGGTTAAGGACTCTGATAGAGAGAGTTGTATGGGAAATGAGAAAATGCTGGTGACCTCAGTGTCTTTTTATCATAGGAAAAGCTCATAATCTGAGCCACATTTTATTTGTTATCTGTAAGTTGTATCAGTGGAGGTGAGTCTACAATTTTTATACCCCAGCAAAACAATTTTTTTCGGGGGTATATTGGAATCAGCCTGTCTGACTGTCCGTGTGTCCACCTGTGCAGAAAATTCTCATCCTCAGATACCCCGGGGTCTCCCTGTTTGCTACGCTACATCGACACCCTGGGACAATTAATTGAATTTCCCTCGCTTTACCGCTGGCCGAATGCTGGCTTTTCATTGGTTCCATCATCATTTTGTGATGGGCGAGTGGACTGTACGCTATGACGTTTCGTATCGATTTTCGGCGGCTGATTCAAAGTTTTATTAGTCAATTGTCCCAGGGGTCGATGTAGCGTAGTAAACAGGGGGACCCCGGGGTATCCGAGGATGGAAAATTCTAGTAATTGCCTGTTTCTGTCAAAGCGCTGGCGGGGGTATTAAGTCACATTTAGTGACCGCTCTAGTTTTGTGTGGGAAAAAATAAAGATATTACTGAACATATGGATAGGAACCCTTAAACAGTTATTTAACCCTAGACATAGTTTTAACATGCATTTCTAAAGATGATATCATAACAAATTCGGTTAGAATACAAAAATTAATTTTAATTCAGATATAAATGTGCTTGACCTGTAACACCCCCCTCATGTATTTTAATACCACTACAGCATTTTCTCCTTCTCCCACAGTGTTTTATAACCTTCTTAACTCTCTGCAAACACATGTAACTTGTATGGGTCTAAACTATTGCTGTCTGATAAGAGTTGAAAAGACATGGGCCATAGGAAAAGATATTTAAGCCTTTACTCCATAGATACTCATTTCTATGCATTGCTTGCAGGAGCCTTTGGAAAACGTTGTGGCAAAAGGTGAAATTGCTCGTGACGAGCAATTTCACCTTTTGCCACATTGATTTCTGCACTATCAAAAGGTGTCATTTAGGGTCAGTTAGAGATACCATAGTAATGCCTTATGGGGTAAAGAGTTAAATGCATATCATGCACTATACCAAGCAAGTCACACAATGATGGATCTGTAAATTACATTATGTGTAACAGCCACAGGAACCATAGGGTAGATTAGTCCTTAGATATTCTGAACATTTACAAACAGCAACAGAACATGGCTTGCATGTCTTTGAATATATTACATCCTTAACTCAAGTACAAGATACTATGGAGCTGAAGACGGCAAAAGGTTTAGCTTTACAAGATATATTAACTGAAGTTCATCATTATGTACATAAAGGTATACTAGTATATTGAAATGTCACAAAACTTTTGCCTTGAGAAAAAGAAGTTTTTTGTTTAATTCATTACCAGATGACATTATTTTAGACTTGTCCAAATCAAGAGCATTTACAGATGACAAAATAAAAGTGACTGAAATTTTAAAATTTGTTTTGGGAAGGGTAGAAAACATTGTGGGAAAAGGAGAAAATGCTGGTTACCAGCATTTTCTCCTTTTCCCACAATGTTTTCAAAAGGCTTCTTTTCCGGGAGCGTCAAAAGTAGGGATTGTATGGTAATGGGTTAACAACGTACCACACTATCCTGACTTTAAACAACCCTGAGAAATTGTGGAAAAAGACTGAACTGCTGGAAACCAGTATTTTCTCCTGTCCCATGATGCTTTCTACCTAATGAAAGAAAAGTTTTATGTTTTGCATGCATCTGATTTGTCATTTGCAAATGCACTCAAAGTGAAGAGAAAAGTATACATATTTGACTTTTTGGGATCAGAAAATGTTCCAGAATACCTGCAAGTGTAGATCCATGATCAAATTACATATTTCTTGAAACCTGATTTTGATTTTGAAGCCCATGAAATTGACTTCAGCTTTGTTTACTGGCGAACGGTAACCGTAGCAGCAGTGGCGGCATAGGCATCAGCAGCATTGGTAGTGGCAGCGGGTCTTTTTCCTGCTGGAGTGTGTGTTTATTGACATGATGTAGCAGTAGTGGTTTTTAGCTCCACTGGCCGAAGGCCAGCTGGCTTATGTCAGGGCCCGTTGTCCGTCATGCGTCCGTCCGTCTGTGCGTCCGTCCGTGCGTTAACTTTTATTTCAAACATCTTCTTCTCTGAAACTACCCATCCAATTTTGATGAAACTTCACAGAAATGATCCTGCCATGGTCCTCTTCAGAATTCCTTGAAAGAATTTTATTCCTTCAAAAACTCTGGTTGCCATGGCAACAAAACTGAAAAATATTGAAAATTTTTAAAAATCTTCTTCTGTGAAACCATAAGGCCTAGGGCTACCGAATTTGGCATGTAGCTTTATCTAGTGGACCTCTACCAAGTTCCTTCAAATATTAGCCCTGGGATCAAAATTGGCCCCACCCCGGGGGTCACAAGTTTTATATGGGCTTATATAGGGAAAACTTTAAAATCCTTCTGGTACCTAGCCATAGGGCCTAGGGCTACCAAATTTGGCATGTAGCTTTATCTAGTAGACCTCTACCCAGAGTGCCCAAATGATAGCCCAGAGGTCAAATTTGGCCTGGCCCCGGGGGTCACAAGTTTTATATGGGCTTATATAGTGAAAACTTTAAAAATCTTTTTGTACCAAGCCATAAGGCCTAGGGCTACCAAATTTTGCATGTAGCTTTATCTAGTGGGCCTTTACCAGGAGGGCCCAAATTATAGCCTTAGGGTCAAGTTTGTCCCCACATCAGGGGTCACAAGTTTTACATGGGCTTTTGTGGTGAAAACTTTCTAAGTCATCTTGTTACTAACCATAATAAAAACTAGGACCACTAAATTAAGCCTTGTCTCATGGATTTTATGTTTTACAGGGCCTTTTATTGAGAAAACTTTGAAAATCTTCCTGTTTATAACCACACATTCTAGACCTGTATTATTTAGTATGGGGCTTTATCTTGTAGACCTCCACCAGGATTCAAGTAATTATAGCTTTGTGGTCAAAACTGGATTTGCCCAGGGGTCACAACTTTTTTGTTGGTTTTTATGGAAAAAATGGTATGCCCTCAAGTTTGAAACCAGTTTGCCAATTAATGTAATGTTTGCCTTGTAGTGTTTTTACGAATTAGCCAGTGGAGCGATACAGTGCCATGATGGCCCTCTTGTCTTTTCCATCATGGTCCCTATACAGCCAACTCTAGAACATCGATCGTGATCAAGATACCATTGTTATTAGATTATGTATGCTACTGCTGAAGCAAAAAAGGATGAGATGTCGCCCATGGAACGTCCATCCAATATTAAAGAGCTGCCATAGACACGCTATTTTTCATACCTTAGTTAAAGAACTTGGGCATTTCGAAGACAAATTCTTAGAATATCATAGGATGTCAAATTTGTTCTCTTTTGCATGTGTTTTCTTGATACAAATCGAAGGCAATTCTTGGAAATCCCCTCTAGGATGAGTGCAGCGGCAAGCAGATTTAAATGCCCCTTGGACCATTCTAGCACTAAGTGGCGAAAATAACCGCTGCTCTGCCGATCTGCCGCCACCACGTGCCAGTGAACACTACATAGTAAAACATCCCTTGTTGCTGCTGCTACCGCTACGGTTACAGCTCGCCAGTAAACACGGCTTTAGAGTGTGCTTTGGGCTATTGCATATTAAAAAACTGATATGTATATGTATTAAGAAAATGCTATATTACATGCAAACATGCATTTGTAACAAAACTGGTAGATTTTTTAATTTCAAGAAATTTTTCAGATTTTTTAACAATAATTGATAATGGTACTTGCACTTTATAACAAATTACCTTGTCATAAATTTACCATTTACTATTTACCAAACAACAAACTTTTGGACTGGTCCAAATTGAAAGCATTTGCAGATGACAAAACAAATGTGACTGAAAAGTTAAGAATTGCTTTGGGAAGGGTAGAAAACATCGTGGGAAAAGGAGAAAATGCTGGTTACCAGCATTTTCTCCTTTTCTCACAATGTTTTCTAAAGGTTTCTTTTCAAGGGTTGTTAAAAGTTTGGACTGTGTGGTAAAGGGTTAGCTGACTCAAAATTATGGCTTTTCAATATTTTTATACAGTTGTTGAGACCTACAAATATCTCTTAAGATAATGAAAGAGTTGTCTTTTAAAACACTATCTTGTGGTGTAACAACCTCAATGACAAATCCTTTGAAAAACATTGTGCCCATTCCCACACTATTTTCAACTATTTCATGGAGAAATCCTAACATTGTAGCCAATTGGTTGTCCAAAATTTTGTCATTTGTTTAAAGTGAAATAAGTCCATATGGCTAATTTCTTTCATGTTGTAGTTGACCTTCCGGTTCATGTCAGGCTTCAATTGTTGGAGAAAATGGCTGATGTAGAGTAAGTCTAAATCTGATATTTTTCTACTTTTTGTATTGATATTGCAAGTTTATATCCCATTTCTGCTTTAACATTGAGAAACCCCACTTTGATCCTTACCAGAAGCATCAGTCATTGTTGGAATGACTACAAATATATACCAGGCATGCAGTGCTTTTATTTTCCTTTAACTGTTTACAACACAATCCTGAGTTGCAATGACCCCAAGGAAGGCTTCTGAAACCAGTGTGGAATTAGCTGGTAACCAGCATTTTCCCTTTTCCCCTCATTGTTTTGTAAACTAATAAAGAAAAAGTTCAGGTTTTGAATCATATTTAATCTGTTGTTTGCATATATTTTCAAACTAGACAATTTTGTTGTTTGGTAAAAACCATTATCATAAAAGGATACCAAGTTTTTATATACCCCCCTCCACTTCTCCCCCCTCCCCCCCCCCCCCCCAAAAAAAAACAAAACATTATTTTAAAAAGGATACCAATAATGAATGGGATTAGCAGGGTTTTCCGTGGACTTTCTTTGAAGGGGGTCATTTGACCCTGTCAGTAGTATTTAAGAAGGTAAACATTTAGATTTTTAGGAACATTTGGAGAGGGGGGTCCATACTGAAATCAGGTATCCTGTCTGATTTGTTGAAGGTACTTTTTTGTGTCCTTTTTTTCCTCCCCCAATTTCGTACCATTTTGGCCGACATTTTAATGGAAGCTTTAGTACCAGTGTAACTTGTGCACTTGTAGTTTTTAGCTCCACTGGCCGAAGGCCAGCGGGCTTATGTCATGGCCCATTGTCCGTCGTGCATCCGTCCGTCCGTTAACTTTTTCTTTAAACATCTTCTCCTCTGAAAGTACTCATCCAATTTTGATGAAACTTCACAGAAATGATCCTGCCATAGTCCTCTTAAGAATTTCTTGAAAGAATTTAATTCCTTCAAAAACTCTGGTTGCCATGGCAACAAAACTGAAAAATTTTGAAAATCTTTGAAAATCTTCTTGTCTGAAACCATAAGGCCTAGGGCTACCAAATTTGGCATATAGCTTTATCTAATGGGCCTCTACCAAGAGGGCCTAAATTTTAACTTTGGGGATCAAGTTTGACCCCACCCAAGGGGTCACAAGTTTTACATTGGCTTTATAAACCTGTCTCATGGGTCACATATTTTACAGGGCCTTTTATTGAGCAAACTTGTTTTACAGGGTTTTTTATTGGGCAAGATTAAAAAATCTTTGTGTTTATAACCACACGTTCTAGTTTCATACTATAGGTCTGGGGTCAAAATTGGCTCCATCCAGGGATCACAAGTTTAACATGGGCTTCAAAATATAATCACTTCAATTTAAACATTAATCAAAGGAAATAACTCTTTTTATGAAAGATAAACTTTGGTACTATTTACCTCCCTTGATTATCAAACTACATTGATACATGATTGGTGCTAGACATTAAGTTTTTTGATAGAAAATATTCTGTTTTCAAGTGTGATTCATTTTGATGCTAATAGTTATGCTCACATGAGGTGAATAATAAATTTAGAGTAAGGTTTCTATCATTCAGCTTATTTTTCCAAGGATTTTACCTTTCATGCTAATGAATTAACCAGCTTATACTGCCTGACAGTGTTTATTGTTTTTGAAGGCCCTCTTTTTCATGGTCATGAACACTTGAATTTGTGTGGTAAAGGGTTAAACAGCCAGTGGAGCGATACAGGGCCATCATGGCCCTCTTGTCATTATAATTGGTAAAATTATTATAGGGGTTCTTGCCCTTTAACCCTTTACCGCACAATCCCAAGTTTTAAAGACCATGAAGAAGACAGCTTTTGAAAACATTGTGGGAAAAGGAGAAAATGCTGGTTACCAGCATTTTCTCCTTTTCCCACAATGCTTTCTTCCCTATCAAAGACAAAAAATCATTATTTATTTTGTTTTCTGCAATTGCTTTCAATTGGTCGAGTCCAAAATTTTGCAGTTTGAATAAGAGTTAACCTTTTATCAGACAGAAAAATTCCAGCTTCATCTAAATTGAAAGCAGACTTCTTTTTGTTAAATCTGATCTTGATCTACGCTGGCTGTGAAAGCAAATGTAATAGTGAAAGGGTCTTTAACCCATTACCACACAATCCCTACTTTTGACACCCTTGAGAAAGACACCTTTAGAAAACATTGTGGGAAAAGGAGAAAATGCTGGTAACCAGCATTTTCTCCTTTTTCCTACAATGTTTTCTACCCTTCACAAATCAAATTTCAATTTTTCAGTTACTTTTATTAGGTCGTCTGCAAATGCTTTCGATTTGGGAAATCCTAAAATTTTGTCGTTTGCTAATGAGTTAATATCTGTTACTTTCTTTGGTAAAATCATACAAACATAATGGTCTATCATTAATTTACTTTTCTTATTGATCTGTGGTTGACTGATGTTTTTTCCAACAGTTTATTTGACACCAAAGTGAATGCAGACAAGACTATTGTTCCTAGTGTTTGCTTGTCTAAGAAGATAACCTTTTTCAAGGCGACTACTTACAGGTGGCCCTTCAGATTTTGGGATGAAAATTTTACAAAAAAAAAATTATCTTTATACTCCTAAAGCCTTTTAATTTTCATTCATCAAACCATGGTAGTTGAAAACCATCAAAATACTAGAGAAATGAGAGATTTACTATGGCCCAGGTTGACACAGACAGGAAATGCATTCTATTTTAACATTAACAACTGGCTCATACCGGAAAAGGCTTCGAACTTGTTTTTACATCCCTTGTTTTTACGTCCCTGAGGTAGACACCTTTTGAAAACTTTTTCGAAAAAGGAGAAAATGCTGGTTACCAGCATTTTCTGCTGTCCCAACAATGTTTTCTACCCTGCTAGAAACAAATTTAAGTTTTTGAGTTGTGTTTATTTTGACGTTTGCAATTGCTTCCAATTTGGACCAATCTAAAATTTTGTCGTTTGGTAAATAGTTAAGTCCCTTGGCTCATATTGAGATAAGCACTTTAAATCTGACAGGTATACTATTGCAAAATACAAATTATAGGATGAAGGTAGCCTGGTTAAATTCAGGATAGATGCCTCTAGAGCTCTCTAAAAAAAAATTTAATATGTACATGTACTCCTGAAGAAGGCAAATGCCGAAATGTCGTACAGTGCATAAACATTATTATTTTAATAGGCGTTGTTGTAGTTATTTAACCTTCTAGATCTCTTTGGCATTTATTTCTTTGCACCTTCCATTATTTTAGGTACAGACTGGCTTCAGGTACAAATGAGAAGATACAGCTGAGCTCACTTATTGCAGCTTTCCAAGTGACAAGAGACATGATAGTAGAAGAAGCTAAATAAATTTCATCATACACATGTGCTGCAACTGTGCCGTCTGTAGTAAGGCCCAACATTATGTTCCAAGCAATAGATGGTTAAAAGAGACACAGAAGACAGCCTGAAATTGAAATTTTGAGTAAGACAGGAAAGAAAAGACCTCTATATTACAGATGGAAGGCCAGCTTGTCTTCGTGTGCTTTGCCCAGTAGTTGATCATAACTACAAAATTTTAGACAGGTCTGCATTAACCCATTACCACACAATCACTACTTTTGACGACCCTGAGAAAGAAGCCTTTTTGAAAATATTGTGGGAAAAGGAGAAAATGCTGCTTACCAGCATTTTCTCCTTTTCTCGTAACGTTTTCTACCCTTCACAAAACAGATTTCAAATATTTTCTGTCCCTTTTATTTTGTTGTCTGCAAACGCTTTCAGTTTGGACATACTGAAAATTTTGTCGTTTGGTAAGGACTTACAAGTACCTGAAGACAAAAATTACATGTGGCCGTCATTTAAGGATTTCTCTTTGAGTGGGTAGAAAACATTGTGGGATCAATTAACTCTTAGGCTGCAAAGCACAACTAATCTTTCACAGACAATGTAGATCAAGATCAGATTGCACTTAGAATACACTCTGATCTTGGGTCTACTCTGTCCAGTAAGGATATACATTTGTCACAAAAGAAAAAGAGCTTGATGCAGCATAACTCGGGATTTTACTATCAGCTTGAAAGTTTCTTTTTTTTTTTAAGCAGGATTCGTTGGAACATAGGATTACTCTGTAAGGATTTATTCTTTCTTTAATCCTTTACCTGATATGCCCACCCAGGTGGCTCATTGGTGAGCGTGTCGGACTCGAGACCTGGTGGTTGTGAGTTCAATACCTGGTTGAGGCGAACTTTCTTTCAGGTGTATTTCTGCCTCTCACCTCTGCTGAAGTATGTGAAAATAGTAGTTGGTGGCTTTGGAAAGAAAGTTGTGTTAGTACCAGTATGAGAAAGCAAGGAAACACATATGCATCACCGACCGGCATGACATGACCTTAGCTGTTAAAGTGGCGTTAAACCCCAATACAACCATCCATTTACCCGATATGCCAGTTTGTGGCTCTTCCATTTCAGCAGCAAATAAAGATATGATGTCAAAACTATGGACAAATGAGGATACAAATATCTGAATGAGTGGAAAACATTGTGGGAAAAGGAGAAATTGCTCATTATGAGCAATTTCTCCTTTTCCCACAATGTTTTCAAAAGCTGTCTGTTGTTGATGCATCATAATGAGTTTCTATGGAGTAAAAGGTTAATCCTTATCCTGCTAAATAACTAAGATAAAACTTTCATTTCAATATTAAAAATCCAAATACGATTATATAAAAGGTATGTTTTGAGGCATAATATCTT
The DNA here is from genome assembly GCA_943736015.1 of Tridacna crocea. Lineage (NCBI taxonomy): Eukaryota > Metazoa > Mollusca > Bivalvia > Cardiida > Cardiidae > Tridacna > Tridacna crocea. The sequence goes on from OX031070.1 coordinate 22,929,491, forward strand.
CTCACCGGACATTGTAGATCCAAGATCAGATTGCACATTCTTTGCAGTCTGATCTTGATCTAGGCTGTGAGCAAATTGTCTGCGAGTCCCACATAGTAGCTTAACCCTTTACTCCATAGTTACTCATTTCTTTGCATTGCTTGTAGGAGCCTTTGGAAAACATTGTGGCAAAAGGTGAAATTGCTTGTCAATAGTAATTTCACCTTATGTCACTATGTTTTCTATGCTATTAAAAGGTGTATATACATGTAAGAAACAGCTTAATACTTCCTGTTATTTAGGGTGAATTAGAAATACCTTAGAAATGCCTTATGGGGTAAAGGGTTAAAGGTCAATAAGCCAATTTTATCACAACCCATTGAAAAACGAGTCAAATGATGCAAAGGAGAAACATCTACTAGATATGAAAGGATGTCGTTTGAGGACATCATTGTCAATGAGAGTCAACATCTATTCACTCTTTACCACTCAATGACAACTTTTGATCTCAGGTAGAAGCATTTTGAAAACATTGTGGGCAAAGGAGAAAATGCTGGTTACCAGCATATTCTCCGTTTTCCACAAAGTTTTGTACCTTTCCCAAATCAAATTTCGATTCTTCAGTCACATTTATATGGTCATCTGCGAATGCTGTCAATTTGAACCAGTCTATAAATTTGTTGTTTGGTAAAGAGTTAAGTTTGATAATATTTTGAATAATGAATAATTGTGCTAACATTGTGATATTAGAAAAACTCTCCTGTTGCAATGATATTGAAGGTGATATGCGGTAGGAAGAAAGGAATCAACAGGTGGTCATGTTTTAACTCATTACACTCATTACCAATTGACAATATTTTAGGTTTATCCAAATCGAAACGATTTGAAGACGACAAAATGAAAGTGACTGAAAATTTGAAATTTGTTTTGTGAAGGGTAAAACAAATTGTGGGAAAAGGAGAAAATGCTGGTTACAGCATTTTATCCATTTCCAACAATGTTTTCGAAAGGCTTCCTTCTCAGGGTCGTCAAGGTAGGGATTGTGTGGTAATGGGTGAAGCTCTTTCCAGTTGAAAACCTTAGCTATATTGAAAGTGTTTCCAGATGATAAAATAGTTTTAGCTCAAATGGTGGGATTTGTTATTGGAAAACAGAGAAAATATTGTGGGTAAAGGAGAAAATACAGATTTCTGGCATTTTCTCTTTTCTCCTCAATATCTTTAAAAACCCACAATTTGAAAGCCTTTTCAGACAATGAAAATAGGTTTGGCTCAAAAGATGGGATTCGTCACTGAAACAGAGAAAACATTTCGGAGAGAAGAGAAAAGGCTGTATGCTAGCATTTTTACTGTTTTGCGGATTGCTTTCAACAGCCTCAATCATGGTGTTAGAACCAAGGAATTATATGGTAAAGTTCGGACAAGAATTGGGCGAAATATAAAAACAACATAGATTAAATCCAAAATGCTTTATTCACCCGTTCAATTAGCAATGCACATTAACTTCGTAACAGATGAAACTCATGAATAAATCATACGAAAAGTTATGTTAGACTTACAATTCACTGACTTCTGCTATTAAAGTAATTATACATAGAAATTGACCTGGCATCTCATTAAAATAATCATTTTTTTCTTTTCTTTTTTGAAAAAAATATGTTCTTTGTCAATTTTGTATACATTGCAGGTTCACACATGACTTGGAGGTTTAAATTCTTAAACTAATTATCACAGAGTCATTGTTGAAATAGAATTTCTGATGCTCTGAAACAAGACCAAATACTGAAATCTGTAACTTTCTTCAGTGCATGCCTGAAATAGACGAGAAAACTTAGAGATAAGTTACTAGGCTTTCACTTCAGCTGGAAAGCTGTTAACCCGCTGTAAACCCAGCCTGTGTTAAAAGTTCTCTACACAGTAAGGTTTTTGAAAACAATGTGGAAAAAGGAGAAAATGCTGGTAACTGGCATTTTCTCCCTTTTCCATAATGTTACCCATCAAAGATGAATGTCAACATTTGAGTCGCATAAAAGTTGGAATCTGCAAATACTTTTCACTTGGACAAATAAAAAGTTTGGTCATCTGTAGAAAACTTTTAACATCAAATCCTGGAACAGCCTCAGAGCAGATAACTTTGAAAACAGCCTTGTAAATACATATTTAAATAGAATCAACATGTGTTTGGTTGTTTTTACATAAAATACAAAGGCAAACCAACTAACATAGCTTACTTATAATAAAATTATTTGTCATAAATAAGTTACATAAAACTAAGTAACAAGCAACTACAGATTAGACCTTGGGCAGATGCCAGCAACATTTACATAACCAAGAGAGACGCAATTACCTGAGGGCAAAATGCCAATTAGTGTTACTTAACATTTGGACTATTACTGTAGAAATACAATGTAGTATGGAGTCATGTGAGAAGAACATTCTTGCAGCATTTTTAAAAGAATCTGCCAGAGCTGGGATTCACTCTTGACCCATTTGCTGAATTGTTTTCAAAAGAAGTCTAAATTTCAAGTGTACTAATCTGATCTGGAGGAAGTGCAGTGTATTCAATTTGATTGATATTGAGTTAGAAACTTACCAAATTTGACACGACATTCCTTTAGAGCTTCATTGAATCCATAGCATAGACTGAGATCGGACTGATTTTTAGAACATTCAAGGAACTGGTTCAGTTCAAATTGACAAGGATTCTGATATTGTTGTTGTTGCTGCTCTGCAGGCTGATATTGCTGTACTTGCTGGGGTGCTTCATGAGCACCACCTCCCATTCCACCTGTCATAGCAGCGCCCAAGGTGTGACCCTGAAAAATGTAAAATGGTACTTGTGAAAAAACTTATTGCAGGAAAAAATAGCTAATCTATCCTACCACGCTGCCAGCAATACATCCATGAAATAGACATAATCAATGCAATCATAATGACCTACAATTATGTCAACTTCAGGACTTTTTTTTACTTCTTCAAAGTTATGGCCAAGTAGTATTATCCTACTCTAATGAACTCAGTGTGCGTTGGATTCGAGCAAAGAGGAGCTTTTTAAAGACACCTTAGGAAAAGTACAAAATGTTGGTAACCAGCATTTTCTTTCCCACAATGCTTTCTTTCACTTAAATGTCAAATTTGAATATTTGGTTTAAACTCTTTACCACATACCACACAATGACAACTTCAAATGACCATGGGGAAGAGACATTTTGAAAACTTTGTGGGAAAAGGAGAAAATGCTTGTAACCAGCATTTTCTGCTGTTCCCCCAGTTTTCTACTCTATCAAAGAAAAAAAGGATCATTTGAGCCACTTAACTATGAAATTATTGTCAGCAAATGCTTTCCATCAGCTGGATAGGTCTAAAATTCTGCTGTTAACTAAATTTTGGACAAGTCATTTAATTAAAAGCATTTGCAGACAAATATTTCATCTTACAAAAGATTATTTCTCCCCTACAATTGGCAAAAAAGACTGGGAAAAGGATGAAGTACTAGTTACCAGCATTGAACATGTTCTCCTTTTCCCACCATGTTTCTCAAAGTCTTATTAACAGGGACTAAACAGAGGAAGTGTTGGTCATCAGCAATTTCTCCTTTACCCACAATTTCTTCTATTTTTTCAAACACCACAATCAGTTTTTGAGTCATACTTGATATTTGCTATCTTCAAATGTTTTCAACTACCGGTAATTCAGACTGGTCCAAAATTTTGTTCAGGACAGGGTTACAACAATGGATAGTTTGATAGACATAGGTTTCCACTACTGAGCCACGTTAACTCTTTACCAAAACAACCAAATTTTAGACTTGTCCAAATTGAAAGCATTTGCAGACAAAATAAGTGCGACTCCGTGAAATTAGACTTCACAAGGGTAGAAAACATTGGTTACCAGCATTTTCTCCTTTTCCCACAATGTTTTCAGAAGGCTTGTTCTTCTGGGTCATATAAATCATGAATTTTTGGGTAAAGAGTTAACTTGTTATTCCCAGGTCCCTTCATTTGATTAAAAGCAAAAAAAAATTCCAAGCATTACAACAAAAACATTCTCACCACTGCTGACCCTACAGCAACACCAGCTGCTGTAGTGGCCATTTGTGCCATTAGACCTGGCTGTCTTTGCTGTGGCTGCATAGGAGCAGGGGCTTGTCTTGCAGGTGCTGGGGCTGGAAGATTTGACCTAGGAGCCGGAGCTGGTCGACTGAAATAAGTAACACTGCATAATCATTTGTCCAGGAATGAAAAGCTGTGAACAATAGTGTTGTTTGAACAACAGTGTACTTTTTCCACAGAGAAGTGATAGAGCTTTTAAAAAATTTAATAAAAGATTCACAAATCACGACATTAACCCTTTACCAGATGACAAAATTTAGGCTTGTCCAAATTGAAAGCATTTGCAGACAACAAAGTAAGTGTGACTCAAAAATTGAAATTTCAAAAAAAGAGTGAAAACATTGTGAGAAAATGTTGCTTACATGCATTTTCTCCTTTTCTCACAATATTTTCAGGTTTCTTCCTCTAGGTCATAAAAATCAGGGATTGTTTGGTACAGGGTTAACTCTTTACTTCACAAGCCCGACATAAAACGACCCCATGACAGAAGCCTTTTGAAAACAGTGGGGAAAGGAGAAAATGCTGGTAACCAGCATTTTATCCTTTTCCCACAATGTTTTCTACCCTTACCAAATCAAATTTCAATTTTTCAGTCGCCTTTATTTCGTCATCTGGAAATGCTTTCAATTTGGACCAGCATTAAATTTTCACTTGTGGTAAATAGTTAATGAAGCTTGCAAAACAAGGATACCACATTTCAAACTTCGAAGGAAAAAATTAGAAACCAACATGAAATCAGATTGAAGCAAATCTATTTCCAATAAATCACATACTGTTCAATCTATTTCCACAATTTGCCTTTTTTTTTTGAGATATGGAAGATCTGGATGATGACAACTTTTTTTTTAACCCTCCTAAGACTTATTTTAGGAGCCTCCGAGGGTGTAGACTATGGGAGATTTTTATCATTTATTTTCGTTAAAGAATGTCAAATTCCTGTGAATACACATACACTGTAAAACAGGTGGCATTTACAGCTGCAGTGGCGTATATCAGAGTGGCTTCTTATTCGCAAGATCAACAAATGTCCTGGATCTGAAACGAATTCATCGTCATCCTCGTCATCAGACCATCTACAGATCTATAAACTGAATGATACTATAGTGCAGCATTCTTTTTGAACCGAAATAAACAATACTATCAACGACGTACAAAAAAATATCGCATCTTTACACAGATCTATAAATTATGTAACAATTTTGTCCTTCAGCATGGTAACTAAATAAGCAAATTTTGACCTTGGTGCGAGACCAGACATTTGAAAAATTTTGAGTGCATAATCCGAAATATAATGCCACTATAACAGGTCTTACCTCATACGCGCTCCACCACCACGACGAGGCATTTTTTTTTACAGTTTTAATAGTGGCTCTGAAGGCTTGTTATTTGCAAAAGTTAGCTCAATGACTTGCGTTGGGTTTTTCTCGAAAAAGATTCGGACGATCTATTTATACGATACTAGTCACGTGCTTAATCATGGTGTGTAGACGCTCGACTTCCTAAGAAACGCAATGGATTTTTTTTACGAAATGGAAATCGTTTTCACGAAATGGAAACCTCTGACAAACATTGATACCACTTGATATGGGATCACGTTAATTATGTGATTATATCATTTCAACATGTTTTAATGGATATTGCATGATTTAGGCAGTATATTCATGATTTATGAACCTTTTCCTTATAATTTAGCCTTTCAAATGTTTTTTTTTTACTCTTTAGTTAGAAGTTTTGAGAAATCGGTGTTACCTTCAGTCTGAAGGACTCCTCCGATGCTATTTTTGTTTCTGGGTCTCCGCAGGGGTATGCGAAGAACAGTAACAAAAATAGCATCGGAGCAGACACCTTCAGACTGAAGGTAAGTCTGTGTATGTCATATTCTTCGAAGATTCTACCCGTCTGCTACAGAACTACGTCCGTTTCGTAACAAAATTTACATAAAGTATGACAAACCCAAGAAAGAATATATTGATCTCGTTCTTTACCAGCCGTTTCGATTCTAGCGTTAAATGAATTAAGGGTTCAATATTGATTATTGCAAAACTTTTTATGTTACAGTAATTTTACCATTGTGAAAATCGCACCTTTCTTGCTCTCTTTGTTCAGGAAATTTGCCTTTTCACCAGGTGTTAAATTTGATTAATTCTGTGTTCATTTTATCAACTCTTTCCATTTAACAAATATCTAATCCAATTAAATACTGATTCCTAGACCGTTGTTACACAAAACAATATCAAACATCAACTCAAAACTTGAATGCAAGTGAAGGCTACCCAAAGAATTGAAGACAGCAAAAATTAATCCTACTAATGATTTTTTAGTTGAATACAATTTATTTATAGTTCATAAATGTTTTCCTTACGATTTTTACATCAAATACAATATACACAGCATGAGAAAACACACGGGTGTCTTTACTTTCTTTGTCTTTTTCAACACATTTACAAGCAAAAAAAGGGAAAAAAAATCATCAAATCTACATCACAATAACGGCATAGAAATAAAAGTTGACGGAATGCTGGTAAACTAACATTATATTTATTAGTGGGGGTACGACTTCTCTGGAGAACTCGTACCCTTGATTTTGGGGTACGAGTTCTCCAGGGTACGAGTTCTCCAGAGTACGAGTTCTCCTGATACCTTCATTCCGTGTAGTATTTTACCAAAATTATTATTACGAATTACAAAAGTCTTCTTTATTTCAATACAGCAGAGATAGCCAGTTTCATGTCATCCACTTTCTTCATTTTCTATATATTCACAAAGTACGGGAAATAGACTGATAAAACTTTGACGAAAAGGTGCTTTTACAATCACTTTAAAACGATTCAATATTTCTGCGGTATTTCTCTCACAAAACTATCTACTACCCCCATTTCTCATCTAAAATGTCGATGCTGATAGATTACATTTCATCAAGCGATTTCCATTTTACGATTCCGTAGCCTATATATGTAAATTCCATTAGAGTGTGAACACGAATATGATAAGGTCGCTTAATATTCTTTTTAGAATTTACACAGAATATAATAGATCCTGCTCTTTAGTATTTTTTTCTTTTTCAACTTTAAACCTTTATCAATTTGATCCAGCAGTTCCATCTGCCAGGAAAACAGCATAGGAAATAAAACGAATAAGATTCTTCCTAAAATTCCGATCAATCATTGATTTATCTAAAAATTTGTGAAACTTTTAGAAGTTCCTGTATTTTATGAACACTTTTACTCTATTTCGCGCTCTGTTTACCCTGATTTACATCAATTAGGAAACATTTTATGGTCAAAGGGAGAAAACTCGGATAAACTGACATCACTAGTTTCATGGCAGAGTTACTTCTCTTATATTTGTGGACAGCATAAAACTGAAGACGAATAAACACCATTGCAGTTTGTGAAGACGACCTGTATCGGGGGGGGGGGGGGGGAATGTTTGTAGAGCTGTCATTATGTATGATAAAAGTTTGATACAGGATTGCAGATACTGCTTCTTCTGAAAATATCATGACTGGTAAAAAGAAAGATAAAACAATATTGCAGACGAAGTTACTATTTTGTAAACAGGTGGTGGTAGTCTCCCTTGTATTTTGTCATATTTGTAAATAATGCAGCCGCCAAAATTTAAAATTGGATGTAACAATTCGGTTATAAAAGTAAGAGCTCACGCAGAATCTAAATATATTTTTTGTAATAAAATTTTCAACTGATGAATGTATGTACGATAAATAAGTTTTCTTATGTTACAATTGAATCTTAGAAACCAACGATATGTTTTCGTTCAACTAGGTTTTCGAGGTTATTAACAAATACCGTTAATTGGCTGAGTTGTTAAATTCCAATCATTTTTTTTTTTATCAGCGTAAGGACAGGAGGAACGAAAGTGAAAGCATACCTGAATCTTCCAAGCTAATAAATGGAGATGAAAGCTATGTATTTTTCCGATATCATTGATGTTGATTCGTGCAGTATTAGATCTATCTTGAATCAACAAGGTCGGATAAGAACGTACATTTTCCCAAAAGAACCTTTGAAATAGCACAGATTGGGTTCTTATATCCGGCATGAAAATTTCATTTTGCTTATTATCAGATAAGGGTTAACAGAGGGTCTGGGTTTTTCGATAGAACGTACGTGTACGGATATATATATTAACTTTGCACCGGCTCTTTAAGTTTCGGTGTAACTGTAATAGTTGAAAAAAAAGAGTATTCCGAAGTGGGGGAGTCAACAAGGGAGAGTACTCTGCATAACTAATGATAAAGAGATTGTACGAGTTTTTTCCCTTTGACCATGAAATTACAGTGGAATCAGACGGTGACTGCTTCCAGGCCCGAAATCGACCAATAATGATCTTTAGGAGCTTGAATTTCTCTGTTTTTTAGCTCTTCTGGTTGAAAGCCAGCAGAGCTTATGTCATGGTTTCCGTCATGGGATTGTCTGTCCATCTGTCAATCCATTCATATATACATGTACGTCTATCAGTCTGTTAATAGTCTTTTTTTTGTTCACGCGATTAAGTCTGCATTTGTAGTCAGATTTTCATGAAACTTGCACAGTTTGTTTATCTCATCAATACCTTTAACCATATAGATTTTGAAAAAAAAATATCCAATAAACAGTATGGGAAAAGTAGCCATTTCAAGTTGAAAATTTCCATTTTTTGTTTATGTGATCAAGTTCGTATAAATTTGCCATCAAATTTCAATGAAACTTGCAGAGTTTGATTATCTTGTCAGTAGCTTCAACCCTATTGATTGTGGAAAAAAATCCAACAAATAGTATGGGAAAAAGAGCCATTTCAAGTTGAAAACTTTCATTTTTTGTTTATGTGATAAAGTTCGTATTTGTGGTCAGATTCCCATGAAACTTGCAGAGTTTGATTACCTTATCAATAGCTTCAACCCTATTGATTTTGAAAAAAAACAAAACAACAACTACAAACAGTATGGAAAGAGTAGTCATTTCAAGTTGAACATTTTCATTGCTTGTTTACATGGTTAAGTCTCTTTTTGATCAGATTTTTGTGAATTTTTCAAAGTGTGTTTATCTCATCAATAGCTTTAACTCTGTTGATTTTGAAAAATAATCCAACAAACAGTTTTGGAAAATCAGCCATTTCAAGTTGAAAATTTCAATTTCTTAATTTACATGATGAGGTCAGCATTTGTGGTTGTTTTTTCATGAAACTTACATAGTTGCTCTGTCTCATCAACAGCTGGAACCCTATTGAATACAAAAAAAAATCTGACAACCAGTAAGGGAAAAATAGCAATTCAAAGTTGAAAATTTCCATTCCTTGTATAGGCAATAAAGTTCACAGTGCTGTTTAAATTCTTTTGGAACTTACAAATACATGTATTCATCAAGGGATTGAACTCTATTTAAAGTGAAGAAAAGCTAGTAAACTGTTCAGGAAAAGTGACTTAGTATTGTTTTCTCAACAAAGTTGACATTATTAGTCAAATTTCTGTGAAATTTACGACGACTGTTTCATACAAGGTGAACTCAAATGCTATCAAGTTTGCCTGGATTCCAAAGATTTAGTGTTGAGAAGTTTCACGTCAATTTTTTTTCACTGTTAGTTCAATTTACCATGCCTTCATACGCTGTCTTAATGGGTTCAAGCCCAGTTGCAAGAACTGTTGTGTTTTTTGTCTTATTTTTCTTTTTGCATCATGAATTCGTAATGTATGCTAGTAGCATAAAAGCAAAATTACTGCCAGAAGAGCGATTTCAGACCCTTCAAGGCTGCTAGTCTTTCTTAGCTCTACTGGCTGAATGCCACCAGTGTTATGTCATGGTATGGTTTGCATTGTCTGTCTGTCTATTCTTTTCTTTTGTACTCAGATTTTCATGAAACATGCAGTTTGTTTATCTCATCAATAGTTTGAACCTTTTTGATTTGAAAAAAATAAAATACAACAATTAGTATGGGAAAAGTAGCCATTTGAAGTTCAAAATTTCTATTTCTTGTTTACGTGATAAAGTCTACTTTTATGGTCATATTTTCGTGAAATTTGCACAGTTTGTTTATCTTATCAATAGCATGTACCCTTTAGATATGAAAAAGTCCAACATACAGTATAGGAAAAAGAAGCCATTTCAAGTTAAAAAAATCATATCTGTTGTTTACATGATCACTATGTTACCTGCAATTAATATTAATATACAAAATATTGACCTGTTTACCATCATATTCTTTAATAGTTTAAATAGACTTAATAACCATAATTATGTTTTTCTTGCACAAAATATCAAAAACCTATTTCAGTTTTTAATCCTTTACCAGACGACAAAATTTTAGCTTTGCCCAAATTGAAAGTAGTTGCAGACAACAATTCCAGTTTGGCTCAAATGGTGTAAATTTTCTTTGATAGAGTAGAAAACATTGTGGGAAAAGGAGAAAATGCTGGTTACCAGCATTTTCTCCTTTTCCCACAATGTTTTCATAAGGCACTTCAAAAGGCGTCATTGTGTGGTGAAGGGTTAAAACTGTTTGGAAATTGAGAATGTGAAAGGACCTGGATTTTCTTTCTCAGTGAGTTACACTAATTTCAAAGAAGAAATTGGTTCCTCTTGAAATATTCAAAATATAGTGTTAGTTTTACACACATTTTGAACGTTAGCAAATCTATTGTTATTTGTCATTTTCATGTATAGTATATTGGAGATTATACGCTATAGAAATACAAATTCTTGGAGGGGGGGGTGAGGGTTGATGTTGTATCTGTACATTTATTTATCTTTTATTTAGTAAAGAATATATGTATAAAATGAAATTCTTTGCATTCAGTTCTTGAAAGAGGTAGTGTACAATCATACAGGAAGGACACTTGAATGCGAAAAAGTACAGCAATAATGCCATCAGGTGATTAACATAAGTGCAGTAACTTTCGCATATCAATGATGATGCAATATTTAAGAGTTTTCTCCCTTTGACCATATTATTTTTTAAACATTTCGACCAGTATGGCATTGTCTGCGTATGTCATATTCTTCAAAGATTCGACCTGTGTTTTCTTACGCATCACTCTCCCCGATTGGGAGATTGTAGTAATACACGCTATAAAGTAGCAATGGAGAAAATGGCTTTTATCAATATGTTTTAGGAAAGGTCAGGCTTGTTTTGGCTCCAGATTTCTCTTAACTGCTGATCATAGCTGAATGAATATTGCATCATGTAGCGTTTTATAAAGTAAACGTTTATTTTAGTTTGAAATTCAAAGTAACAGTTGACGTGTAGAAAAGTAGTCCGGTTCTGTACCCAGGATGCCCAAATTAGATGAGTATAATGCAATCTAGCGGGAGATATTGCTGGTGCGAAAGAAGACAGATACGACAAATACTAAAAAGAATTTCTTGGGTTAGTCCAAATTGAAAGCGTTTGCAGAAACAAATGCTGCAAAAATTGTAACATTTCCCATTGACAGGGTACATAACATTTTGGGAAAAGGAGAAATTGCTGGTCAACAGGGTTTGGGCTATTCTGGAAGGGGGGCCTTTTGGGAACTTTGCAGGAAAAGAAGAAAGCCTGGTAACCCTGGATTTCTTCCTTTTTTTTTGCCCTTCAGGGACAGATTACATCATGATGGTCATATCTGATTTGCCCTCTGTAAGTGCTTTCAATTTGTAGAAGTCTACAATTTTGTCAAAATTTGGTAATGAGATAAGAAACACATTCAATGTTGTATGATATGTTGGTTGTTTTAAAACATACATTTAATTAACTCTACCTACCACACAATCCTGACTTTTAACTACCCTAAGAAAGGGGCCTTCTGAAAACCCGTTGTCTGCGCATGTCATATTCTTCGAAGATTCGACTGTCTTATATGACGGATCACTACTAGCCCCAAAAGCGGGCTGACTGTAATATTACGCTCTATAAAGTAGCAATGTTGAAAATAATTTTTACGTATCAATACGTTTGAGGTGAAATGAGACCTTCTTTAGCAACAGATTTCTCTAAACTGGTGATCATAGTTGAGTGAATTGCACGAGGTAGCGTTTTATTGGGTAAACCTTTATTTCAGTTTGAAATTCAAAAGTAACGGTTGTCGCGTAGGAAAGTGGTTCGGCTCTGTACCCAGGATGCCCATATCAGATAGATGAGTATTTATAGAATGCCATCTAGCGGGAGATAATGTCTGAAAACCTTGTGGGAAAAAGGAAAAAAATGCTGGTAACCAGCATTTTTTCCTTTTTCCACAATGTTTTCTGCCCTTCCCAAAGCAAATTTCCATTTTTGAGTCAAGGTAATACTGTTCTCAGCAAATGCTTTCAATTTGGACAAGTTTAACATTTAGTCATTTGGTAAAGACTTAATGCCTTCTTTAGACTAATGTAATGTACAATGTATTTGAACATGTATACATGTATTTGGTAAATTTATATTGGTTATGTCAAAGCGTAGGCCTGGTCCATTCCTTTGCGCTTGATCTTTAGCTGATTGATGTGTATGAGATATGCTCTGTGAAAAAAGGGGACTTGACGCATTTGCAAAAAGTATCAAACATTCCAAGCAGGCGTACATGAGCTGAAACTTTTGTTAACTTCCAATATTCCGCATGTCCAAGGAATATTCTACCTCATGATTCAGTCTGTTGTTATACAAAGTGGATTTTATGGATCCATAATTATGAAGCAATTTGCCTAGTACTATGTATTACGAAGATGTATTCCAGACTTGGTATTAATTGTTTACATAACATCAAGATAACCTTGACATTACATCAACAACTGCAGGCATTGAAACAAAGGATTGCACTTGAGGAAGGCGATTGTACAGCAGAAAACTTGTGTTGATCATTATAATTAAAATTTACATTTCTCATTAAGAGGATATCACTAGGATTATTTATACGTGAATGCTTGGTAATGAGTTAATTATACATGTACATGTATCGTGTTTTTGTATACTATCGTGAAGATGGCAACTTAATATTCTACAGTTGGCTCAAGTGTATGCTACTGGCAGGAAAGTACATTCAAAAGAAAGTTACTCTGTCTTTTGTTTATTATCTAGATGGTTTTTAAATTGATTATCTAAATTTAGTGACAAATACTTAGATTGTGAATTAAAAATGACATCTTTACAAAAATTTCCTTACTTTGAATGGTATTTAATGTCTACATTATCTACTGTAGGCTGCTACTGTGCTTTTAGGCAGCTTAACTTTTTACCAAATGACAAAATTTTACACTGTCCAAATTGATAGCACTTGCCTATGACATTAATTATGCAATTATATCATTTCAATATATTTGTAATTTATATTACATGATTTATGCACCTTTTCCGCATAATTTTATCTTTCAAATTTTGAATGTTTTTTTTTACTTTTCAGTTGGAAATTTTGAGAAGTCTGCATATGTCATATTCTTCAAAGATTCGACTCGTCTGCTTCAGTACTATGTCCATTTTGTAACAAAATTTACATAAAGTATTACAAGCTCAATACAACAAATATTCATTTTGTGTAATATTTTTTCTAAATTTATTATGATTTACAATAGACTGTTTTTATTCTAGTACAGCTGATATGGCCAATTTCCATTTTGTCCACAGATTTTGTTTTCTAAAAATTCACACGGTATGGGAACTAGACTAATAAAATTTTGACGAAAAGGTGCTTTTAAAATCATTTAAAACTATTCAATATTAATGTGCACAGTATTTCTCTCAACAAACTATTTTCTACCCCAATTCTTATCTAAAATGTATGACCTAATAAAATCCATTTGTCAAGCAATTTCCATATTAATTGTTACGGGAGACCACTCCTTCCTGCATGGCATACTCCCGATTTAAATACAATACCTGGCTACTGCGTTAGGGAGATATCTCTTTGGCTCAGTGGTTAGGGTATTGGCTTTGCGTCCGGGAGTTCGGAGTTCGAATCCCGCTCCGATCCTTATTTCTGCCATGCATTTATTCATTTGTTTCTTTGTTACGGACTTCGTTCGTAAGATGGGGGCTCGTCCGGGATTGGCCATTGAGCCATTAATCCCATTTGTTGTCCAAAATCGGACTTCCTGCCTAATAAGGCTTTGAGTCATCAATAAATGATGACTTTAAGAGGGGGTGTGTTACGGGAGACCACTCCTTCCTGCATGGCATACTCCCGATTTAAATACAATACCTGGCTACTGCGTTAGGGAGATATCTCTTTGGCTCAGTGGTTAGGGTATTGGCTTTGCGTCCGGGAGTTTGGAGTTCGAATCCCGCTCCGATCCTTATTTCTGCCATGCATTTATTCATTTGTTTCTTTGTTACGGACTTCGTTCGTAAGAATATGATTTCGTAGCATAAATAAAATTCCAAAAGAGTGTGAACATAAATATATGACACGGTCGATTATTAATCTTGTAAGAATCTACAGAGAATATAATAGATCTGCTAATTATTATTCTTTTCTTTTTTCAACTTTAAACCTTTATCAATTTGATCTAGCAGTTCCATCATGCCAGGAAAACGGCATAGGAAATAAAACGAAAAAGATTTTTCCTAACATCCCGTTGATTCATTGATTTATCATAAAAATTTGTGAATTTTTTAGAAGTTCCTTTATTTCATGAACACTTTCACTCTTTTTCGCGCTCTTTTTACGCTAATGTACGTCGATGGCATGTTCTGTGTAGCTCGAACCGAAACTGGGTGAAATTTGGAAAAAATTTATGGTCAAAGGGAGAAAACTCGTATTAACTTGTAATCACTGCCTTCACAGCAGAGTTACATCCCTTATATTTATGACGGCATAAAACCTAAGACGAATAAACACCAAGGCAGTTTGTGGAGACGACCTCGTCACCTGTATCGGAAAAATGTTCGTAGAGCTGTCATTATTTATGGCAAAGTTTAAGTTTAGAATGCAGATGCTGGTACCTCTGAAAATATCATGACAGTAGACAATTTAAGAAAGAAAACCATTTGCAGACGTGATTACTATAAATTTTTTATAAACAAAGGTGGCTTGAACTAAAATGGTTGTACAGTTTTAACTATAGATGGCAGTGAGGTTGACGTCAAAGTAGTTCCGGGCACCCAAATGTACCGGTGTGTATATGGTGATACCGGAGTCTACGGATATCGGTACATAGTAAAAAATATTTTAAACGCTTTGCCCTTTTAGTTCAACCATGACCTAGACAATGTGAATCCCCATTTACGTTATAAATATTTAAGTACACGTGCAATAATCTATTAGACAGAACTTCGTCTACCGATTTATATGTTGTTTGAATGTTTAATAATCCGAATTATGTTTACATTCTGCTTAACAGTATAAATAAATCGTCACTTACAACCTCGAATTGTAGCGGTTGTTGCGTTTACAAACGAGATGACATGCAAGGGAGACTACCGACTGGTTAAAATATTATTATCATTCTTTCATTTCTTTTACGCCTCTCTTGATTTTGGATTATAAAGCAATACTTCAGAAACGTAAATATTTACGTTACCATCGTGAAAACATTATATAATCCATTATAAGTAAGCGTAAGAGTTTTTTTTTATGCCGATCGTCTCCACAAACTATGACCGTGTACCATATTTTATTCGTCTTTGGTTTTAGGCCGCTCAGAATTGTAAGGGAGACGACTCTGGGACCTACGCAGATTTAAGAAAGTACGAGTTTTCTCCCTTAGACCATTAAATGTTTGCAATTTCGCCAGTCTTCAGTATAATGAAACATAGAACTTGATTCGGGTTTTATTCGAATGAAGAGCGCAAAGGGGAGCAAATACGTGAGAAAATATGGAGAAAAAGAAATAAATATTTCTAAATAAATAGGTAAATGGATGTGTTTTTCTTCACGTGGCTGCACAATTTCGATCCTCATTACATTTTCAATTTTGGTTGTTATTCAAACAGCAGGAACAAAACTACTGGAAACAAAGGAAATGACTCAAATCCATAATAAGCATTAACTCCATAAATAGTATCAGAAACCATTTTGCCAAAATATTTGCACTAAAATATTTTCACTAAAATGGTAAAGTTTTGAATTCCATTTTTTCTTTTTTTTTTTTGGGGGGGGGGGGGGTAAAATGGTAAAGACTTTTGAAGTTCTTTTTTTTTTTGTACTGTTTTACCCTCTTGTTTGAAAGATCTTTTTTCCTCGGTGTCTATAATACTTAGCAGTGCATGCTATTACATTATATTGCAGTTTCAAGACATAAAAAAGCAAATGAGCAGAAACTCCCAACCACTTTAGCAAAATATTTTTGCTAAAATGGTAAAGAGTTTTGAAATTCAAATTTTTTTTTTTTGGTACTGTTTTACCCTATAGTTTGAAAGATCTTTTTCCTCAGTGTCTATAGTACTTAGCAATGCATGCTGTTACATTATTTTGCAGTTTCAAGACATGAAAAAGCAAATGAGCAGAACCTCCCGACCATTTTACCAAAATATCTGCACTAAAATGGTAAAGAGTTTTGAAATCAATTTTTTTAAGCT
The DNA here is from genome assembly GCA_943736015.1 of Tridacna crocea. NCBI lineage: Eukaryota > Metazoa > Mollusca > Bivalvia > Cardiida > Cardiidae > Tridacna > Tridacna crocea. The sequence goes on from OX031070.1 coordinate 22,946,037, forward strand.
TTTTACCATGTTGTTTGAAAGAGCTTTCTTCCTCAGTGTCTAGATAGTACCTAGCAAAGCATGCTGTTAGATTATATAGCAGTTTCGAGACATAAAAAAGCAAATGTGTAGAAGCTCCCAACCATTTTACCAAAATATTTTCACTAAAATGGTAAAGAGTTTTGAAAGCCATTTTTTTGGTACTGTTTTTCCCTCATGTTTGAAAATGCTTTCTTCCCCAGTGTCTTAAGAATTTACCAATGCATGCTGTTACATTATATTCCAATATCAAGACATAAAAAAAGCAAGTGAGTAGAAACTCCCAACCATTTTACCAAACTATTTTCACTAAAATGGTAAAGAGTTTTGAAATCTTTTTTTTTTTTTGTACTCTTTTACCCTATTGTTTGAAAGATCTTTTTTTCCTCAGTGTTTATAGTACTTAGCAATGCATCCTGTTACATTATATTGTAGTTTCAAGACATCAAAAAGCAAATGAGCAGAAACTCCCAACAATTTTACCAAAATATTTTCACTAAATGGTAAAGACTTGAAATTCATTTTTTTTGTACTGTTTTACCCTCTTGTTTGAAAGATCTTTTTTCCTCAGTGTCTATAGAACTTAGGAATGCATGCTGTTACATTAAATTGCAGTTTCAAGACATAAAAAAGCAAATGAGCGAAACTCCCAACCATTTTACCAAAATATTTTCACTAAAATGGTGAAGTGTTTTGAAATTCATTATTTTTTTTCGTACTGTTTTACCCTATTGTTTGAAAGCTCTTTTTTCCCTCAGTGTCTATAGTACTCAGCAATGCATGCTGTTACATTATATTGCAGTTTCAAGACATCAAACTGCAAATTGAGTAGAAACTCCCAACCATTTTACCAAAATATTTTCATTAAAATGGTCAAGTGTTTTGAAAAAAAAAAAATCCTTTTTCAACTCTTCGTCTTTGTGAAAGTATAAAAAGAAGTAGGTACTCTGTACCATCTTACATGCACACAAATCACTGTTGGATAAAATTTCAGTTTCTTGAACATATAGGTAGAAACTCTTTACCATCTTACAAAAGAAAAAATGAAGCTTACATGCTAAAGAGTTTCGAGAAAAAAAAAGAATTGCTTTTCCCACAACGTTTGCAACAGCTTTCTTTCTCGGTGACCATAAAACTTAGCACCATATGCAGTAGATAAAGTTAAAGTTTTTCAGACACTGAAAAGCAAATGAGTAGAAACTCTTTTCCATCTTTTAATATAAAATGGTAAGGAGTTTCGGAAAATTTGCTATTAATTCAAAATCAAAGGGCTTGTGGAAAAGGTTTGATTTTTTGCACATATACGAAAGAAATAATTCGATATGTATCAACATAAAGTTTTTAGAAACATTTTCATGATCAAAATTTTGAAAAGATCAGATTTCACGGCCTTGTGAGATTCCCCTGCTAGAAATTCCCGGGATTGTTTGGTAGCGGACGAAAAATAGTTCGCATGTTGAACATGTGTTTTTTGATGTTTCCAAGATGAAAAACAGTTTGCATGACCTCTTGAATTTAAAACTACGAGGAAATATATTACACTGTATACTTCTAACAATATTAAATGGCCGTATTCAATTTCTTTCAAACCGTACAACCATCGAAAAATGAAAAAAAATAAATAAATCGCCTGACCATTTTAGTTCGACCAAACAGGTGGTAGTCTCCCTTGTAATTTGTCACATTTGTAAACAAGGCAACCGCCAAAATTTAACTTCGAGGTAATAACTCGCGTATCAAGTAAGAGCTCTAGCAGAATCTAATTATTTTTTGTAATAAAATTTATCAACTGATGAATGTATACCATAAATAAGCTTTCTTGTGTTACAATTGAAACATAGAAACTAACGACAAAACATGTGTTCGTTCAATTAGGTTTTCGAGGTTATTAACAAATGTTGTTATAGGTTGAGTTGTCAAATTCCAATTATGTTTTTTTTTTAAACCATTTACCGTTAGAATCAGAGAATAAGAAATTGAAAGCATACCTGAATCTTCCGAGCTAATAAATGGAGATGAAAGCTTTGTTTTTTCCGATATCATTGATTTCGATTCCAGTTTAGACCCCCACCATTTCTTTGGTTGAAGTGGATTATGAGAGGGGAGGTCACTCTCTATCAATTTGAAAACTTAATCCCTTAGATAATAGATCGATTGATTTAGAATTACGCAACAGCATCCTGTTTTTGACTGAAAAATAACAGCAGACAAACCATGACTTTATGAATCAGGACAGACTAAACTCGTGTGTACTTGTGAACGTGCAGTGTTATCTTGAGTCTATAAGGTTGAATCGGAACGTTTTTAAAAATAACTCCTTTGAAATAGCAAAGATTGGATTTTTAAATTTGGCTTGAAAATTTCACTTTACATAATCAGCAGGATAAGGGTTAACAGAGGGACTGAGTTTTTCGGAAGGCCGTATGGGTATAAATCAAATTTGCACCGGCTCTTAAAGTTTCGGTGTGACTGTTTGTAACAGTTGAAAAAAGACTATTCCGAAGTGGGAGACAAGGGAGAGTACTCTTTATAACTAATGGATATAGAGATTGCACGAGTTTTTTCCCTTTGACCATAAAATCATAATGAAAAGTGACGGTGGGGGTTTCCAGACCCGAAACCGATCAATAATGATTTTTTTGGATCTTGAATTTCCCTGGTTTTCTTTATAAGTTCTATCGGCTGAAAGGCAACAGAGTTTTATGTTATAATATGGTTTCCATCGTCTGTCCGCCTGTCTATCTGTACGTCTGCTAGTCTTTCTCTTGTTTACGTGATGAAGTCTGCATTCGTTGTCAAATTTTCTTGAAATTTGCAGATTGTTTATCTCATCAATAGCTTGAACCCTATTAATTTTGAAAAAAAAAATCCAGTTATTAGTATGGGAAAAGAAGCCATTTGAATTTGAAATTTTCATTTCTTGTTTACGTGGTAAAGTCTGCATTTATGGTAATATTTTCGTGAAACTTGCACAGTTTGTGTAGCCTATCGATAGCTCACAAGAACCTTTTTGATAATTATGGAAAAAATCTAACAAACAGTGCGGGAAGCCATTTCTAAAACTTTGAAAATTCAGAATGTGAAAAGGACCTGGATTTTCTTTCCTTGTGAGTTACACTAATTTCAAGGAAGAAATTGGTTCCCCTTGAAATATGGTGTTAGTTTTACACATATTTGAACGTCAACAAACCTACTGTTATTTTGCTCTTTTCATGTATAGTATATTGGATACTGAAAACTAAAGAAATATAAATTTGGGGGTGATGTTGTTTCTGTACATTCGTCAGTTATATAAAAATTATTTGTATATAATGAAATTCTTTGCATTCTTTCAAAAAGTAGCGTACAATCATATAGGAAGGACACTTGAACGCTAATAAGCACTGGAACGAAAAAACCTTGAGGTGAATAACTTAAGGGAAGTAACTGTCGTATATCAATGGTGATGCGACATGTACGAGTTTTCTCCCCTAGACCATATTATTATGCCCCCCCTTCGAAGAAGTGGGGGTATATTGCTTTGCACTTGTCCGTCGGTCCGTCAGTCGGTTGGTCCGTAGACCACATTTTTGTCCGGAGCATAACTCAAAAAGTATTTCAGGTATCATCTTGAAACTACATAGGTGGATGGATCTCATTAAGGAGAAGTGCATTGCACAAGAACCATAACTCTGCCCATCATATTTTTGGGTTACTGCCCATTGTTGATTTTCATACTTAATTTTTGTCAGGAGCATAACTCTAAAAGTATTTCAGGTATCATCTTGAAACTTCATATGTGGATAGATCTCATTATGGAGAAGTGCATTGCACAAGAAACATAACTCTGCCCATCATATTTTTGGAGTTATTGCCCTTTGTTGATTTTCATACTTAATTTTTCTTCAGAGCATAACTGAAAAGGTTTTCAGGTATAATCTTGTAACTTTATATGTGGATAGATCTTATTCAGGAGAAGTGCATTGCACAAGAACCATAACTCTGCCCATTATATTTTTGCAGTTATTGCCCTTTGTTGATTTTCGTACTTAATTTTTTTCCGAAACATAACTCAAAAAGTTTGTGAGGTAAAATGGTGAAACTTTAAAAGTTGATAGTTCACGTAAATGGGAAGTGCAGTGCCCTAGAATTGTTTATTTAACATTAATAATTTTCTAGTAATTAACCTTTGTTCATTTTCACACTTTGAACTTAACAGTTTATAATCACATGTTATATTTAGAATTGGATGCCATTAGGGGGGCATACATGTTTTACAAACATCTCTTGTTTTTAAAAAATTTGATCGGTAAGAAAGAAGACATGCGACAAATACTGAAAAGAAGTCTTTGGGGCTAGTCCAAATTCAAGGTGTTTGCAGAGGACAAAAGCTGCAGAAATTGTGACATTTTCCTTTTAAGGGGTATATGATATTCAGGGAAAAGGAGAAAATGCTGGTTACCAGCATTTTTTTTCTTATCCAAAAAATTGTTTTCAAGTTCTTTCCATAGGAGTCGTGAAAACTTGGGTTTGTGTGGTGTTAACTAAAGCACTATTCATGTTTTAATGACCCCAAAGGAAAAGGAGGACATGCTGCTAGCCAGCATTTTCTCCTTTTCTTAGGGTATTTTTAATAAGTTATTTATATTTAAGTTATAGAGTTGTTTATAATAGGGATTTTTATTGTAAGGGGTTTAGAATTGAATATTGATCTAGAGGTGGAGTTAAAGCTTTTGTCTAACTCTTTACCAAACAACAAAATTTTAGACTCCTCCAAATTCAATGCATTTGCAGATGGCAGAATGAAAATGACTGAAATTTGAAGTTTTTGTTAAGGGCAGAAAACATTGTGGAACAGGAGAAAATGTCAGTTACCACCATTTTCACCTTTTCCCACAATAAATTCAAACGGCTTCTTTCCCAGGGTTGTAAAAACCAAGGATTGTTTGGTAAAGGTTTAATCTCACAATCTGTCCTCTGCATTCAGTAGTCTAAAGAGGTAAGGTGGTTTGGAGTTATGCATTGCTGTAACAGTCTTCATTTTTTTTTCTTGAGCCTTTGATTGTTAGTTTAACCCTATACCACACAATCCCAACTTTTAACACCCCTGTGAAAGAAGCATTTTGAAAACATTATGGGAAAAGGAGAAAATGCATTTTCTCCTTTCCCCACAATGTTTTTTCCCTTCCTAAAACAAAATTCAGTTCTTTGGTCTCATTCGTTTTGTTGTCTGCAAATGCTTTCAATTTAGACCAGTCTAAAATGTTTAAGTTTGGTAAAGAGTTAAACATTTATTTTACATCGATTGAGAAACAAATTCTTAGAAGTTATACTTATCTCTAGATTCTGCTTGCAACCTCTAGACTCTTGCAACCTTTGGTCATAAATGCATCTTTAGTCTTATCTTGATGAAACTTAGAATGTTCGTTTCCATATCTGGGCCACTTGAGGATAAACCAAATTAAATTTTTAAGTTGACCTAGTTGTACTTTAAGACGCTGCATTGCAAGTCAAAAGGTCAAATCTAGGAAAGGGCTATATTATTTCATCTAAATGCTGCATGTTTGTCCAAACATTATTTAACTCTTTACCAAACAACAAAATTTTAGACTGGCCCAAATTGAAAGCATTTGCAGATGACAAAACTAAATTGACTGAAAAATTGAAATTTGTTTCGGAAAGGGTAGAAAACAATGTGGGAAAAGGAGAAAGAAAAAGGTTTCTTTCACAAGGTCATTAAAATTTGGGACTGTGTGGTAATAGGTTAACCCTTTACTGGACGAAAATTTTTTAACCTTTTCCAAATGGTTCCAAAGCTTTTGCACAAGACAATTTAAATGTGGCTAAATTTGTGCAGTCTTTCTTTGATAGGAGAGAAAACTTTGTAGGAAAAGGGGAAAATGCTGGTTACCAGCATTTTCTCCTTTTCCCACAATGTTTAGAAGAGGCTGCTTTTCCAGGTCGTTACAAGTCGGCATTGTGTGGTAAAGGGGTAACAGAGACAAATCACTAAAATTGTTTAAGACTTGAAGATGGTTCAATTTTTTTTCAGCTGTTTAACTCTTTACCACACAATCCTGACTTTTCACAACCCTCAGAAAGAAAGCTTTTGAAAATATTGTAGAAAAAGGAGAAAATGCTGGTAACCAACATTTTCTTCTTTTCTCAGGTTGTTTTCTACCCTTTCCTAATCAAATTTTGATTTTAAATTCACATCAGTCATCTGCAAATGCTTTCAATTTGGACTGGTCCAAAATTTTGTGGTTTGGTAAAGATTTAAACATAGTAAGTTATTATCGAGATTACCACTATGTATGGTGTAAGGCATTATTATACATTTAAAGGAAATATTGAAATGCAATTTCCTTCGTCATAATCTATGCAACCTTTCCACCATAAGGGGCAACATTTGGCATAAAGACACAAAAAATCATTATAGTTTGATAAAAGAACGATAAAATGGGTTAAACATGGGCTGTAAACGATCGTAAATGAGCCATGCTCTGTGAAAAGGGGGCTTAATGCATCTGTGAAAAGTTTTAATCCTGTCAGCTTGCGCATTTCGCGCAGGCTGACCTTGGCCTCAACTATTCACTATTGGTCTATTTTCTGATTGTCAAAGAGCTAATCTATGTCATGACTATGACAGTTGTTTTAAAAAATTGATCTTAAGGGTCCATATTTATGTGATGTGATGTGATGCGGCTAGTATCATGTATAACGGAGATGCATTAAGCCCTTTTTGCCAGAGCACAGCTCAGATGTATCTTTGGTTACGTTGTTGTTATGTATGAATACTCTCTTTTAACCCTTTACCCCATAGGGCATTTCTATGGTATCTCTAAATGACCCTAAATAACAGCAAGGATGAAGCTATTTCTTATATGGATATGACACCTTTTGATTGCAAAGAAAACATTGTGACAAAAGGTGAAATTGCTCGTCACAAGCAATTTCACCTTTTGCCACAATGTTTTCCAAAGGCTCATACAAGCAATGCCTAGAAATGAGTATCTATGGAGTAAAGGGTTAAATAACAGTTTGGCTCGAATAATGCAGATAGTCTTTGAAGAGATAGAAAACACTCAGGGAACAAGAGAAAATGCTAGATATGAGCATCTCCTTTTCAAAGGATATTTTTTTATAATTCTGTTCCTCAGATTTATTTTTTAAATTACAACAATCTAAATGAGCTTCAAGCATTATGTGACAGTAATAGGCTAGAAAACATTGTGGGAACAGGCAAAAAGTCTTGTTCCCATCGGTTTCTTCTCTTCCCACAGTGCTTTCTACATCTGTCTTGCATAGGGTGATGGCACTTTGTTTTTTTTTTTTAATGGCAATTAGTTAACCCTTTACCAGACAATCCAGAGTTTGGGCTACCCTTGGAAGGGGTCCTTTTGGGAGCATTGTGGGAAAAGGAGAAATGCTGGTAATCCGGCATTTCCTCTTTTTCCTGCAATGTTTTTGGCCTTTCCAGGGACAGATTCCATCATTTTGGTCGCATCTAATTTGCTGTCTGTAAATGCTTTTAACCCTTTACCAAGCAATCCCTGGTTTTTACAACCCTGAGAGAGAACCCTTTTGAAAACACTATGGGAAGAGGAGAAAATGCTGTTAACCAGCATTTTCTCCTTTTCCCACAATGTTTTCGATGCTGCTGACTACAAATTTCAATTTTTGTGTAATATTAATTTAGTTTTGTCGTCTGCAAGTGCTTTCAACACTCTGAAATTTTGTTGTTTGGTAAAGGGTTAATTTGGAGATGTCCACAATTTTGTCATTTGGTAATGAGATAAGAAACACATTCAATATTGTAATAAATGTTGGTTGTTTTAGAATATATATTTCCTTCTTTTGATCAATGTTATGTATTTTAACATGTATTTATATCTGGTAAATTTAGGGAACTTAAAGGAGGAAAAACAAATTAACAAACAACTCTTCAGGCTTAACAATATTTAATTCATATAATACAAATTTGGTTGATTGGAAAAAAAAAGGACAAATCTTATCACAGATATGTATCATTTGAATACTGCAATAAAGTTATATAATTTAGTATTAATTGCATTAATTACATGCTTCAAGCATAATTCTATTGTACACCAATAAAAAATAAAAGTATGCCTCCAAGTTTGAAGAAGTTACCATTTCAAATGCAGATATATTTACTGCTTGTAATCATTCCAGTAGATTTCCATTTGAGAGAGAGAGAGACAGAGAGAGAGAGAGACGGAGGGAGGAAAGAAAATAATCCTTAACCAAAACTCCCCAAATTTTAAATACAATGAGAAACAAGGCTTCTGAAAGCATTATTGGAAAAGGATAAAATGCTTAAAATCAACTTTTGTTTCCCCATTTCTGACCGTCCCAAAGACAAATACTGTCATTTTAGATATAAATGATTTGGCACCTGCAAAATACTTTCAAACTGGATTATGTTTTCTCTCTGAAATTTTGTTGTCTAGTACAGTGGCGATAATAGTAGTGCAACCAGAATATTTACTCTTGAACAGATTAGTCGTACTAAAACAGCGTAATACAAGAACAAAACAGTAAAACTTGCAATCATTTCTTTTTTGTCTTCCATAAAAATGATAGACCTTTTAACCCTTTACCAGACAATAGTTTTAGAATTGTCCACTTTGAAAGCATCTGCAGACAACAAAATAAATGTGACTCAGAAATTTGCTAAACATGGAACAGTACAAAAATTTGATTATGGAAGAGTAGAAAACATTGTGGGATGAGGAGAAAATGCTGGTTACCAGCATTTTCTTCTTTTCCCAAAATGTTTTCATAAGGCCTTTTCCTTAGGGTTGTTAAAAGTATGGACTGTGTGGTAAAGATCTAATGCTTGTGAACTGTAACAATTTTTGCCAATGTCAGCTGACAAAAGGCAAACATACTAATACCTGTAACTTGTTGACTTAGCCCTTCATCATACTGGTTTAATGCTGTATTTTCACACCATAATGTCCATCTGGTGGCTCGATAGTGTCTTTGTTATGTAGTCTTTTACAATCAAAATGTAAAACTAAATAGTTCGCACCCAAACTACATCTTAGTTACATGTATGGAAAAAAATTCTATCAAGTAGTTTGACTACAAACAAATTAGACGATCCATTTTACAATCATTACTTCCTGATACAATTACCTGCAACAGCAATCTTCCATTATCCATCAGGAGTAATGAAGACATGTATATATGGAGAAAGCAGCATTTTTCTCCTTTTCCCACTATAGTTTTGTAAGGCTCCATATAAGGACCACTGAAACTGGGTACAAACATGTTAAAATCCTCTGATAGTGTAGAAAAATTGTGGGGAGAGGAGAAAATGCTGATCACAAAAATTTGGTTCATTATACACAAAATTTTCAAAAGCCCTCTTCCTCAATGTTGTTGACCCTTTACCACTCAACAAAAATTTTAAATTTGACTAAACCCAGAGTAGTTGCAGACTACAAATCAAATGTGGATAAAAACAATGAACTTGTCTTGGGTAGGCTAGAAAACAGCATTTTCTACTATTCCCACAAAGTTTCCAAAAGTCTTCTTTAGGGTTGTTAAAACTTGAGATTATGTGGAAAAAGGCTAAAAGACATGATTGTAAGGTAAAGAGTTAATTAAATATAACCCTTGCAATTCAAAGCTGTTTGGTCAGAACATCAATGTAAAATTCAGAGAGATCAGAATGCCAGTTTATTTATAGTCTGATCTTGATATAAGCTATCTGCAAAGTCACTACAGTTGTCCTTCTTATTCAAAAAGTTGCTGTAATTGCATAAATGGACGGAATCAAAAGAAAACCAAGTTTCATTTTCTCACATTACCTCCCAAAACAAATTCGAAGCAGATGTCTTGGACAATATCTTTACCAAATATAGGTAAAAATTGATTTGATAAAGTTATACAAGGAAAAAATTGTGGCAAAAGGAGAAACTGCTATATTCTCCTTTTGCCATAATTCGTTTCAAAAGCACTCCACTACAAGGTAAAAAGACAACCAAGGGAGGTAATACACTCATTCACTTTCACAGTACAATCAAGTTGTTAGAGGTCTGGGTTGCATCACTGTTAGAACTGTGTTTATTTTCTCTTTCTTCTCTTGAAAGTCCATGTGGCTCACAACAAGTTCACTAAAACGATAAAACATACCTAACTTATAGGCAGTTTAACCCTTTACAACACAATACTGACTTTTAATGACCCGAGGAGGGAAAAAGTTTTTGAAAACATTGAGACAGAAAAAGAGAAAATGCTGGTTAGCAGCAATCTCTCCTTTTTCCATAATGCTTTCCAGTCTATGAAAAACTAATTTCATGTTCTGAGTAACATAAAATTTTGTCATTCCGCAACTGCTTTCCAATTTGACATGACAAAATTTGTCCTCTGATTCAGAGTTACCGGTATATACATGTATTGTAATGTACTGGCTTTAAGTGAATTTTATGATATCATCAACATTCTACTAAAAAGATGACATTAGCCAAACTAAAAACTTAGACCTTTCTGATGTTGTTATAAAGCATTTTCAATAACTGCCTCTAAAAATGCTGCATTTGGTTGGTTAAAAAACACAAATCCATGGCAAGAGAGAAAACTAAAACAAAATTTTACTTGTAATTGATTTCACCATCTCCATCCCTGTCCAGCTCATCCAGTAACATCTGTATCTCATCCTCTGTTAGCTTGATGCCTGTTTCCTGCAGTTTTATGAATACAATGCATCATGAAAGGAGCTACATGTTCTCAATGCATGACCCAAATCTCACACATTACATGTGCTTTATGTGCTTATTTAAGCCTTTAACACGCTATCCCGATTTTTAATGATCCTAAGAAAGAAAGCTTTGAAAACATTGTAAAAAAAGGAGAAAATGCTGGTAACCAGCATTTTCTCCTTTTCCTGTGATGTATTCTACCCTTCAAGAATCGAATTTCAATTTTCGAGTCACACTTATTTTGTCGTCTGCAAATGCTTTCAATTTGGACTAGTCCAAAATTTTGTTGTTTGGTAAACAGTTAAGACCAACCACAGAAAACCAAACCAGCAGAAATCTGTTTAACCCTATACTACGTTATTTCTAGGTTTACAGACTGTAATGGAAAGGCTTTTAAAAATATTTTAGGAAAAGGAGAAAATGCTGGTAACCAGCATTGTCTCCTTTTCACAGAGTGTTTGCCATTTCTCTAAAAAGAAATTTTAGCTTTATAGTCATATTTGTCATCTGCAAATGCTTTCAATTTGGACTAATCTCAGATTCCGCTGTTCTGTTGAGAGTTGATGAACTCTTCAACAAAGGGCGACTTTTTGATACAGACCACAAGTTTCAACAGAGATTAATTTTTTGTCTTAAAATGCCGTTTAAATTCAGTCAGTCTGAAATTTGTCATTTGGTAAAGATTTAATTTTACTCATTATCTCATAGAAACACCTATGCTGAAGATTCCGTGGAAAATAAAGATAGCTGACATTACATTTCAATACATAGACATGGTAATGTGTGAAAAAAAATGCCATTATTAAGAAATTAGTGGTCATGTGCAATTTCTCCTTTAGCCACAATGTGGTCACTAGAAGTAGCCAAACAAGACAAAAAAATAATTATGGACTACATGCAAGTGCCAATACTCTGTTGCAATTGCTTTTATGGTGAAAGTTGTGAGTCGAATAAGGGCATAAAGTTTGTTCTATGTCAAAATTGTTTTCGAATCATCTGCCCTCGTTGAATAGGTTCCCCTGTGGAGCTTGTCAAAGTTTAACTCTTTACCAAACAACAAAATTTTAGACTGGTCCAATTTGAAAGAACTTGAAGACGACAAAATAAAAGTTACTCAAAAATTGAAGGTGGTTTCCAGCAAGGTAGAAAACATTGTGGGAAAAGGAGAAAATGCTGGTTACCAGCATTTTCTCCTTTTCCCACAATGTTTTCAAAAGGCTTCTATATCAGGGACTTAAAAACCAGGGATTGTTTGGTAAAGGATTAAAGTACAGTGAATAAATTAAAGATATGAGAAAAGTTTTTCAATGGTGCAGAAACATAAACAACAACAGGGCTTCAACAATACCCATGTTTTCTTCAAAATAAGGCTGGATAACCCATTACCACACAATCCCTACTTTTGACACCCCTGAGAAAGAAGCCTTTAGAAAACATTGTGGGAAAAGGAGAAAATGCTGGTAACCAGCATTTTCTCCGCTTCCCACAATGTTCTCAAAAGGTTTCCTTTTCAGGATCGTTTAAAGCTGGGATCGTGTGGTAAGAGTTATATAAAGTATGCAGACTATAATTTGTTGTACATAGGATTATAGGGCTCTTCTCATTCAGATAGTCATAAATGAAAACAATATCATTCTATTTACTTTTAAGTTATGTATGGATATTGAACCATTTAGATTCTTCATATCTCACATAACAGTATTCAATATAGGAAGATGTGTTCCATCATTACCCCTTGATAATTTCTATTTACTTTTAAGTTACGCATAAAATACTGAACCATTTAAATTCCTCATATCTCATATAATGGTATTCAACATTGGAATCATATGGTACTTAAGTTTCACAATGCATACTTTTTTTTTTGACAGGTATATTAATTAAAGGCAGTATAAAGATGGAAGAAAAAGGTGAAAATTAAAACCCTAACTAACTTCACAAAACTGGCTTAGGAAATCTGTTTATATATGCAAGAATAGTCTTCATTTGTTTTATGAATGCATGAATAGTCTTCATTAGTTTATCTAGTAGTGCTTATCAGAAGTGCTTTTGATTTTCAGCTATAAATGAATCAAACAAGATACATGTACTGTTAACAGGCATGAATTTTGTGTGCATTACAGCTACTCAGTAAGTTATGACCCCTTGTAACAGTTGTAAACTGAGACATACATACAGTATATAGCTGAGCACACCTAGCTTTTTTTCCTTAAAAATATTATTTCAAATGTGATACAGGTCAGTTTGTAATTATGGTAATATCCAGTAGAACCATCCCAGTGAATAATATGCCTGGTACAAAACTGAAAGCCAAAAGGGTAGCTCTAAATGGCTATGTGCTAAGCTGCAGGGAACAGGAAAAGAACATTGTAGTGAATCCTCCACTTGTCCTGAATGTTATATTTTCTCTGTCCAATATTTCTCAAGATATTCTTACCAGAACACCCTTGATGTTGCAAAACTACCATAGTTCTTACCTATTTTATACTTTATAGATATCATAAACTAAACTTTTCACACTTTGCTATCACTGCATCTACATCATAATTGATATTCCTTATTGATACATGTATTATGTTGGCATGTACTGATTCACTTTAACTCCTTACAACACAATGACGAGTTTTAATGCCCCTGGGAAATAAGCCTTTTGAAAAACATAAAGGGAAAAGGAGAAAATGCTGGTAACCAGGATTTTCTCGTTTTCCCACAATGTTTTCTACCCTATCAAGGAAAAATTGCACCATTTAAGCCACACTGAAATTGTTGCCTACAAATGCTTTCAGTTTGGACAAGGCTAAAATGTATTTTTCTGGTAAAGGGTTAAAGTACTGGGGAACAATGCAATGTCAGACTCCAAGCAAACATTGGTCTGTGCCACCAGAAGTTAACAGTAACAATGTTTCACAGTCAAAAGGACACAGATATTATGAAAGGCACATGACTGTGATCCAGTAAGTTACAGAGGATGTGTCTCGGATTTTGCCAAATCACAGCTTCAGGTCACCTACCCAAAAATTAGTGATGAGCCCTTTCTACATCGATATCCTTACATTGTCTTTGAATTGGTTAGTGTTTAGATGAGAAATAGAGATCAAGTAACAAAGGTACCATCACCAGTACAGACCAACACATCTTGTTATATAAAACAGTTCCATCTGAATGTGCTCCCTATTACTTTGTCTTTAAAAATGTTCAACCCTTCACCAATTTCCTGCTTTTACTATCCAATGGAACAGGACTATTGAAAACATCTGGAAAAGATGCTGTATCAAGCATTTTCTTTTTTACCCATGGTGTTTTCTGCACTGCCACAGACGCAAACTGTCATTTGCAGCATTTCTTAAATGCCATCTAAAGAATGATTTCAAAATGAACTGGTCAAAATTTTTGCCTTTCGGTAAAGAGTTAGGTCTTTGCCACACATTCCAGAGTTTAAGCCCTTTGAAAGCATTTTGCAGACAACAGTTTATGTGTTGTTGAAATGATTGAATACATCTTTGATAGGGTAGAAACATCATTGGAAGAGGAGAAAATGCCGGTGACCAGCATTTTCTCCCTTTCTCAGGTAGAATGGTCTATGAAAATGCAGAAAATTTACAATCAGCAAAACGTTTTGAGACATGTCAGCCTGTGCAGACCACCCGTGTCAGCCTGTGCAGATTTTGTGGACTGACATAGGTCAATACTTTTTGCAGATGTATTATACCCTCTTTTTACTAAATAGGGTTAATTCTAATCACTTTTACTAATTTCTTTAACTCTAAACCACACAAGAAAATTTTACACTGGTCCAAATTGAAAGCATTTGCAGACGACAAAATAAAGGTGACTGAAAAATTAAAATTTGTTCTGGGAAGGGTAGAAAACACTGTGGGAAAAGGAGAAAATGCTGGTCACCAGCATTTTCTCCTTTTCCCACAGTGTTTTCAAAAGGCTTCTTTCTCAGGGGCGTCAAAAGTAGGGATTGTGTGGTAATGGGTTAAACTATTAACCCATTACCACACAATCCCTACTTTTGATGACCAGGAGAAAAAAGCCTTTAGAAAACATTGTGGGAAAAGGAGAAAATGCTGTTAACCAGCATTTTCTCCTTTTCCCACAATGTTTTCTTCCAAGTTCACGAAACAAATTACAACTTTTCAGTCACTTTTATTTTGTCGTCTGCAAATGCTTTTTTGATTTGGACAAGCCTTAAATATTGTCGTTTGATAATGAGTTAACTGTTAAGAGTTCTAAACCCACATTTAACTGCTTATCCTGACAGTGTTGATTCAGATCACACTGCACAGAATATTCAGTCTATTCTTGAATCTATACTGTGAACTTCCTTGCAAGATAAAATGACAAAAAATGTCCTACAATTGCAGTACCTGCATCTTCAGCACTGACTGAGGATGACCAGTTCATTATTCAGCAATAAAAGGTTAAAAAACATTAGCCTACATGGTATGATTTGAATATACTGGGTTAAAGAAGGAAGGTGTTTAACCCTTTACCACACAATCATATGTTTTAACAACTTTTGAGGAAAAAAAAAAAGCTTTAAAAATATTGTGAGTACAGGAGAAAATGCTGGTAATTTGCATTTTCTTCTTTTCCCACATTGCTTTCTACTCCAATGAAGAGTAAGTCCCATTTTTTTAGGTACCCTAGATTTGTTGTCCGAGTATGCTTTGAATTTGAACAATTCTATAATTTTGTTGTGTGGTAAAGAGTTACTTTGAGCATCTTGATCTAGCTTTTGTTAGTCTATTCCTACATCCCTTGTAATACATGTAAAATACATTTAGGTGCACACTTAGTTATGTACAGTGTAATTATATGTTAATTCTTCATAGCCTTTGCGCAGCATAGTGCCATAGTTAGCCTTGCACACACATATTATAGTTACCTGGGCATTTTGCAAAATAGCTGCCTTTGCTCTCTGAAGGAAATTATAATGACATGTTAACCTGTGAACCTCTTACCAAATGATCCTGCCCTATGCTTTTGGAAGTACTGTGGGAAAAGGGGGAAATGCTGGTAACCAGCATTTTCCTCCTTTTTCAAATTATGTTCTACATATTCAAAGACAGGGTTCCCCTAATGAAAGTTAACAATAAGTCCAAGTTTAAAGTAGATATCTTCAGTAGTGACAGAGAAAAACTATAAAATGTAAAAACTTTTGCCCCATGACCATAACAGGGCAATAACAATACCTAAATGTTTTCTGCGAAAATGCCAAAGCTAAAAGTGTAACCGCATCTGGATCAATTTTGTCTGAATTTTGAAAATATTGTGGCAAAAACTGAAATTTTTGGTGAAAAATGGTTTTCACTCGTATTGATGTATTTAACCCTTTACCAAACAATCCCTGGTTTTTACAACTCTGAGATAGAAGCCTTTTGAAAACATTGTGGGAAAGGGAGAAGATGCTGGTAACCAAATTTCAATTTCTGAGTTACACTTATTTTGTTGCCTGCAAGTGCTTTCAATTTGGACCAGTCTAAAATTTTGTTGTTTGGTAAAGAGTTTATTTTATGATGATTTACAGTAAGATACTCAAAATGTCTTTTGAAAATTTGTTGCTAGAGGAAAAAAGTTGCATGCAAAGAAAAAATCTTTTTACTGTAGATCTACTGAAAAAGTGTCTTTCACTATTTGAGTTGCCATTGGGTCCAGTATAGATCAAGATCACGCTGTACAGAACATGGTATCAGATCTTTGATCTAAACTGTCCATTTTGCACAGAAAATCTGGATATAAGCAATGTGAAATTGCAGTTATTTGAGTCTTATTTCTAGTCTGAAAATACATCTTTCTTTTGGCATTCTACAGCTGAATCCTTTACCAAACAGGTTTGAAAACATTGTGGGAAAAGGGCAAAATGCTAGTACCAAGCATTGTCTTCTTTTCCCACTATGTTGTCTACCATTTCGAAGATAAATTCAAATTTTTGAGCCACATATGCATATGGAAATGCTTTTGCTATGGACAAGCCTTTAGGTTTGCTGTTTGGTAAAGAGTTATTCCTATGCAGAAATAATGAAAATCCTACCAAGAAAAACTGATACAACAAAAAAATAAAAATAATAATGTTGAATAGAAAAGGAAAATCACCTCAATACCCTCCACAAATTCTTCATGTGTAACACTCATACTTCCGTCCTTGTCAAACTTGTTGAAGAAATCCACCAATCGTAGCTCATGTTTCTCAATGTAATTAACAAGCTTTACCATTGGATGAACCTTGGCCTTGGGTTTCTGTGGAGGCTCCATTCCTCCATGGACAAGTTTTATGTTGGGAAGTTGTTCTTGGACTTGTTTGAATACATCCTCAAAATCCTTGTTTACCAGGATATCCTGTACCAATGTAACAGATACTTTTGCCACAACCTAATTACCATTATTATAAGGATTATGCATTTGTATTTATATCCATGTACAACATGATCCAATGATTTTTATGATTCTGATCTTTTCTGAGCATTATTTTTTTTTGTATCCAGTGCTTACTACTTTTCCAATTGTGTTTTTGAATTCTTTTAACCCTTTACCACACAGCAGAATTTTAGACCTTTTAAAATCGAAAGAATTTGTAGGCAATGATTTCAAAGTGGCTCAAATGATGCAATTTTTTTGATAGAGTAGAAAACTTTGTTGGAAAAGGAGAAAATGCTGGTTACCAGCATTTTCTCCTTTTCCAACAAAGTTTTCAAAAGACCCCTTCCTCAGGATCATTAAAAGTCGTCATTGTGTGGTAAAGGGTTAAAGACAAAGTGCATAACTTGGGCCATAGTTACTTTATTGACTACTGATGCTGTTAGAATAGAAACATTTTTTTTGTATGGTAAATGGTTGATTCCCATTGGAAAACACAGATAAAAAAGGTGGCAAAAGATTTAGAGATCATGTAAACCAAACACGAGGTACACAAGGACCTGAAATGCTGTTCTGGCAACAAACCAAGCTAGAATAGTAAGAAACAAGGGCAAGGCAAGTCAAAATAAAGCCAAGCTGTTAATCTATCACTTCTCAAGTAGCTACCGGTATATTACCTATCAATCTGACACGGTTTTCAGACTAGACCAATTCGATCAAAGTTAAGCCGATTTGCTATACAGATCAGCTTAAAAAATACTCTAATACACCCATCAAGTTCCTTGATAGGATAAACATAATGATCATTGTATATGAAATTGTCTATGTTTAAAGGCATGTCATTTTTCAATACTATACAAGCATGTGTCTCAAGGCTTGCATATAAACATAATCAGTTCTAATGAATTTCAACAGAGAATGTACCAACGTGCGTGTCCATGTATGCTGAGAGACAGACATGATATGAGACAAACTGTAATCATAAAACTTATTTACTACTTATTTTACATTCTGTTGAGTGCATGTTTGACCTAATTTTGAAAATATGCCTGTCTTCAGTCAAGAAATCAACAATACATTCAACTCATTCCCACACGACAAAATTTTAGGTTTGCTCAAATTGAAAGCATTGGCAGACCACAAAATAAAAGTGACCGAAAATTCGAAACTTGTTTTGTGAAGGCTAGAAAATATTGTGGGAAAAGGAGAAAATGCTGGATACCAGCATTTTCTCCTTTTCCCACAATGTTGTCTAAAGGCTTCTTTCTCAGTGTCGTCAAAAGTAGGGATTGTGTGGTAATGGGTTAAATACTTACACTAAAATCTAGCACTTCTATGACACAGTTTGGATTGCGTAAAATGGCAGCACATATTCCATAACAGCCAGCACTTTGCATTGGGTTTTTGCCCATCTGTGAAATAAACATACCATAATTAGATGTAGCACATATTATTTTAATTTTGCACAAATAATGATAAAAAATAAAGGGTTGTATTCACTGACCATTCTTAGTACAATTCTATTTCTATATTCTAAAATTATAAGATATATGATTGGCTTAAATATATAGTCTCGGCCAATAAGATGGGTAGTCTTGGAACTTGTAATTAGATCATTATGACAATGACAATTTCTTTATTTTGAGTACTAAGGCCACCAGCCTATAATACAAAAAAAAATACATGTACAGACAAACATTATACATAGAGGATAAGTTACGTTTTAATTTGTGACCATGTTAAAATTTTTAAACAAGAGGGCCATGATGGCCCTGTATCGCTCCACTGGCTTTTTAACCCTTTACCACACAAATTGATGTGTTTGTGACCATGAAAAAGAGGGCCTTCAAAAACAATGAACACTGCCAGGCAATACAAGCAGATTAATTCATTAGCATGAAAGGTAAAATCCTTGGAAAAATAAGCTGAATGATAGAAACCTTACTCTGAATTTATTGTTCACCTCATGTAAGCATATCTATTAGCATCAAAATGAATCACAATCCTTGAAAACAGAATATTTTCTATCAAAAAACTTAATGTCTAGCACAAATCATGTATCAATGTAGTGTGTTGATAGTCAAGGGAGGTAAATAGTATCAAACTTTATCTTTCATAAAAAGTTATTTCCCTTGATTAATGACACACACCACTATATTTTGAAGCCCATGTTAAACTTGTGATCCCTGGAATGGAGCCAATTTTGACCTCAGACCTACAATGTTAAACTAGAATGTGTGGTTATAATCAAGAAGATTTTTGAATCTTGCCCAATAAACAGCCCTGTTAAACAAGTTTGCTCAATAAAAGGCCCTCTAAAATATGTGGCCCATGAGACAGGTTTATCAAGTTTTCACTATAAAAGCCAATGTAAAACTTGTGACCCCTGGGGTTTGGTCAAACTTGAACCCCAAAGTTAAAATTTGGGCCCTCTTGGTAGAGAGCCATTAGATAAAGCTACACGCAAAATTTGGTAGCCCTAAGCCTTATGGCTATGTACGAATAGATTTCCCTATATAGGCCCATGTAAAACTTGTAACCCCCCTGGGACGGGGCTAAATTTGACCCCAGGGCTATAATTTGGGCACCCTTGGTAGAGACCCCCTAGATAAAGCTACATGCAATATTTGATAGCCCTAGCCCTTATAGCTAGGTGCGAGAAGATTTTGAAAGTTTTCCCTTTATAAGCCCATGTTAAATTTATTACCTCCCGGGGCAGGGCCAAATTTGGCCTCTGGGCTATAATTGGGATACCCTTGGTAGAGGTCAACTAGATAAAACTACATGCCAAATTTGGTAGCCCTACCCCCTATGCCTAGGAAGAAGAGGAATTTTAAAGTTCTCCCTAAATAAGCCCATGTAAAACTTGTGACCCCGGGGCAGAGCCAATTTTGACCCCAGGGCTATAATTTGAAGAAACTTGGCAGAGGTCCACTAGATAAAGCTACATGCCAAATTTGGTAGCCCTAGGCCTTACGGTTTCAGACAAGAAGATTTTCAAAGATTTTCAAAATTTTTCAGTTTTGTTGCCATGGCAACCAGAGTTTTTGAAGGAATTAAATTCTTTCAAGAAATTCTGAAGAGGACCATGACAAGATCATTTCTGTGAAGTTTCATCAAAATTGGATGGGTAGTTTCAGAGAAGAAGATGTTTAAAGAAAAAGTTAACGCACGGACGGACGCACGACGGACAACGGGCCATGACATAAGCCCGCTGGCCTTCGGCCAGTGGAGCTAAAAATGTAACAATGAGTCTGTCTTAAGTGCATAACAATTCTTAAATAATATTAACATTAAAAAATGCACCTTTAACTTTTTTTCAAATATTACTTAGTTGTAACGATCCTGAAGAAGAAGACTATTAAAATCATGGCTAGAAAAGGAGAAAACACAAGTTACCAGTATTTTCTCCCCTTCCAGCAATTCAATCCACCCAGTCCGAGACAAATCCTTTCCTATCAATGTCCTATCATCAATGTATCTTAACAGTCTGGGGCAACTATCAATGACAATGACTCTATTCGAAATAACAAGGCCAGTGGCCCATAAAGCAAGTTAAAGATAAATACATGTATTATGCATGATAGACAAGTAATAACATTTCTTTTCATAACTATGTTAACCATTAACCTGTGAAGCAGTACAGTGAAACTTTCAAACTATCAAAAGGTACCCTTATTTTGTTATTTCGTACATACTTATTGGGGAAATATTGTTACTTATTAATTACAATACATGTAGTTTTACAATGATTACAAAATACAAACCATTTGTTCGAGTACAAGAATCATAGCATAATCATGAATGGTCAACTTTCTAAGGGAAATATTACAGTTTCCATTCCCATGTCGGAAAAAAAATCTTTTATTATATAATTATGTTCTTTACAGTAATAGGAAATCTATAATAGCCTGTTTTGCTAGTAGTTTAGAGCATCAACAAAAACTTTCAGATATTTTTTTCTACAGAGTTACAGCAAAGCAGACAGTGTATACCAGAGATAAGGCAGCATGTTTTGTGCAGCCTGATCTTGATCTACATTGGCCACAAAGGCAACTATAGTTGTGTAAGGTGAGTAAGAGTTCAGACAATGACCAATCATAAACTCTTACCTTCAGAATTTTCAGTGACTCATTCATCGACAGACCTTTCCCAATGATAACTGCACCCTCTGGGGTTACTCGATTATTTCTGAAATGAAATCAGAGGTTCAAGAAGTTACATTTGTACTGACAGCCTTAGCAATTCTTTAAGACTGTACCAAATGCTAAAATGTTTGACTTGTCCAAATTGAAAGCATTTGCAGACAACAAAATAATTGTAACTGAAAAATTGAAATCTGTTTTCAGAAGGATAGAAAACATTGTGAAAAAAGGAAACTCTGATCTAGGACTGGAAGACACTGTAGAAATGGAAGACAATGCTGGTTATCATCATTCTCTCCTTTTCCAATTATGTTTTCTACCCTTTCAGAGACGAAATACCATCATTTGACCTGCACTTAATTTGTTGTCTGCAAATGTTTTAACTCTTTTCCAAACAACAAAACTTTAGACTGGTCCAAATTGAAAGAATTAGCATACCAAAAATAAAATGTTGTAAATATTAGGTACTATATCTTTTCAAATAGTGAAAAAGAAAAACATCGTGGAAAAAGGAGAAAATGCTACTTATCAACATTTTCTAATTTTTCAACAATGGTTTCAAAATCATTCTTTCTCTGGGTCATGAAAACTTGGGATTATTTGGAAAAGGGTTAAATGAAGACACCCCTACAATCTTGCCTTTTAGTAAGCAATAACTCCCCTTCTGCATAAGTTGTTTCTCAGGATTTTATACATACATGTAGATTTTTTTTTTGTAATCAAATAGATGTTACTTTTCCTCAATGATAAATACTACTCTACTGCAAAATAAAGAAACCTTTTAGACAAATAAAGTAGATGATGCCAACTGAAGATCAGTCTAGCTTCATATTCATCAACCATATTAAAAGCATTATTAACATATTGTATAGAAAGAAACATGATTTCAGTTTCTTTTCCAACCATTTGATATTTTTTAGCCTCTTACCGCCATTCCATCAGAAACATAACAAGGGGTGCAGTATTGATGAGTCCTTCCAACCTGTCCCTATATACATGTAGTTAATCTTGCAGGCTTTATGTCAAAGTCCATGTTTCCCAGCTTTCACTTGTAATGCTCATATGCTTACAAACGAGCCATGCACTTGCAAAAGAGGGTATCTTCATGGTGCATTATAGAAAGCAAGTGGTAACAGGCTTATGGATCCATAGTAGCCAAACTTTTTATCAGCCGACTTAACTCATTACCAAATGACAACATTTTTGGCTTGTCCAAATAGAAAGCATTTGCAGACAACAAAATAAAAGTGCCTGAAAATTTGAAATTTGTTTTGAGAATAGTAGAAAACATTTTGGGAAAAGGAGAAAATGCTGTTTACCAGCATTTTCTCCTTTTCCCACAATGTTTTCTAAAGGCTTGTCTCAGAGGCGTCAAAAGTAGGGATTGTGTGGTAATTGGTTAAACATGAGGTAGACTGGACCCAGGACATACAGAAAATTGACTAATAACAAAAAGGTTTGGCCCAGTTCGACCTTGGTCAATACTTTTTTGCAAATGCATTGAGCCCGATATTCACAGAGCAATATGCAAGTCAATTATTTCACAAACAGAAAGCACCAAAAGGAATCTAACTCTAGTTCTGAGCTGACAATAGTTTGTCAGATAGTTTGTCACTTACGAAATGTCTAACTCTTCAAGGACATTATTTCCTTTTAAAGCATCTTGTAACCCTGTTGCTCCTTCTAGACCAAAGCCATTCCAAGATATATTCAATTTCTTCATATAAACATTATTCTGCAAAGGAAAAGAAACCAGTCTATTACCTTTAAATCTTTACCAAAAAACGAAAGTTATAGACTAGTCCATATTGCTGTTGCAGTTGCAGACAACAAATCATAATTTATGTTACTTGACTGATTTGGTTTGTCATTGACAGGGTGGAAAACATTAAGGGAAAAGAAGAAAATGCAACTGTATTTTCCCTTTTTGTCTACAATTTTTGAAAAGCTTTGTTTCTCAAGATGGTTAAAATTCGAAATTGTGCTCTGCACAACTAAAGTTGCTATTGTTAAGTGTAGATCAGACAGCACAAAACTTGCAGTGTGAGTTCAATTTACACTACCTCTATTTTGTGAGTTAATTCTAACTTGACGTGATAAAAAGCCTTGTAATTACGATATTTAAGTGTTTATTGAAGATTGAAAATACCTGTCTCATCAACCAATATCCTTGAAAAGACAAAAGATCAAGATCAGACATCAAAGTACAGGTAGCAGTATCTTTGATTGCCCTTTTTCTAATATTTTGTGAAATATTCTGATGAAACAGACTTTTTATTTGACGTATTCTTTTATTAAACCTTAAAGGTGGCCCTTCAGTTTTTTGGATGAAAATTTCCAAAATTGCAAAAAATCATCCTTATACTCCCAAAGCCTTTTAACTTTCATTCATAAAACCGCAGTTGTCGAAAACCATCCGACAACAAGAGAAATTTGAGATTTATTATGGCCCAGGTCGACACTGTTGTTGTCTGTGAAAGCTTTCAATTTGGAGGAGTCTTAACTCTTTCCCAAACAATCCCTGGTTTTCAAGACCCTGACTAAGAAGCTTTTAGAAAACATTGTGGGAAAAGGAGAAAATGCTGGTTACCAGCATTTTCTCCAATAATGTTTTCTGCCCATCCCAAAACAAGTTTCAATCATTGAGTCATATTACTTTTGTCATCTGCACATGGTTCAAATTTGGACCAGACTAAAATTTTGTCCTTTGGTAAAGAGTTCAATTAATATTGTTATTTACCCCTTTTCCAAACAACAAATTTTGGACTCTTCCAAGCTGAAAGAGTTTGCAGACGACAAATTCTGATTTTGAGAAAATCGCGGAAAGTTCTCACAAAGGGTAGAAAACACTGTGGGAAAAGGAGAAATTGCCCGTTACCAGCAATTTCTCTTCCCATAGTGTTTTCAAAAGAGTTTTACTGCAGGCACGTAAAAACCAGGCCTTGTTTGGGAAAGGGTTAATACAAGTTTATATGAGGGTACTTTGTTGAATAATTTTCATAATAATACATTTTTAACTTTTTACCTTGAGCCCTTGAGTTACAGCAATTGAACCTTTTCTCCTGATACAATTCCATGAGATATCTAGCTCTTTTAAACATGTGTTGTCAGCAATGGCTGGTCCTAAAATTATCCCTGCTGCATCTCCAAAATTGTTATGACTTAGATCTAAAAACTGGATTTTTGTTGCATTCTGGAAAGGAAGAAAAAACTAAATTCATATGTGACACAATACATGTATCTGTGATTGCCAAATTCATCAAAACTAGAGAGCACAGACTGAAGGCATCTAGCCTGCCTAAACCATTTATCCGCTTTCATCTAAATTTACTAAATTATGTAATTACTCTAGCCTTTTACCGAGAATCTTAAGTTTTCATGACTTTGAAAAGAATTGAAAACATTGTTGCAAAAGGAGAAAATGCTGATTATCAGCATTTTCTCTTATTCCCACAAGATTTTCCACCCTAACCAAAATGAACTATTTTTATGCACCACATTTCCTTTGTCATCGGCAAATTTTGTCAACAACCTAGACAAGTCTCCATGTGCAGGGTTAACCCTTTCCCAAACGACAAATTTTAGACTCTTTGAAATTGAAAGTCAGTTTGCAGATGACAATTTCAAATTTGATAAAAATGATAGAAAGTTCTCCAAATGGGTAGAAAATGCTGTGGAAAAAGGAGAAATTGCTTGTTACGAGCAATTTTTCCTTTTCCAGCAGTGTTTTCAAAAGACTTGTACTGCAGACACGTAAAAACAAGGGCTTATTTGGGAAAGGGTTAAAAAACTGTCTCCATAATATACTGTATAATACTTACCATTATTGCATCAGCAAAATATGGTGCTGAATTGTCATCAAAATCATTACCTATGGTAAAAAGAAAAAGAAAAATATATTTTCTTTACTTCATTTAACAAATTTGAGCAACTTCTCTACTTTTTTGGTTTTCAGGTTGCAAACGTTACTGGTAGTTGTTTTTGCTTAGTGTAGATCAAGATCAACTTGCAAAGTCCTTTTGATAGCCTCTTACACTTGAGAGAGGTGAATTTCTTCTTTTTCACTTTTTCATCAAATAACAAAATTTAAGACATTTCCCAGTTGAAAGCATTTGCAGACGACAAATGTAATTTCATACCATTTACATGATGTACCTTCAGAAAAATAGAAAACATTTGGCCAGAACAAAAGGAGATGGTGCCGGCATTTTCTCCTTTTCTCCCAATTATTTCAAAGCCATTCTTAACTAGGTGTGTTAAAACTCTAGAATGTGTGGCAAGGGGTAATTGTCATCTTTGTCTAGCTTGATATTTCAAAGGTTAATTTAAATTGTGTTTAAAATCTTAACCTCCCAATTGTCAGCACCTAACTTAGAAAACATTTTAGTAAAAGATGGATGATTGGCTTAAATTTCTGTATAATTTGTGACTAGAACTGAAAACATTGTGGTCAAACAAGAAATTTCCGTTGTAACCCTTTACCACACTATACAATTTTACAATTGTCCAAGTCAAAAGCATTTCTAGTGGTTAACCCTTTACCCCATAAGGCATTTCTAAAGTATCTCAAATTGACCCAAGATAACAGTAAATATGGAGCCCTTTCATACTGTGTATGGTATATGACACCTTTTTGATAGCATAGAAAACATTGTGACAAAAGGTGAGATTGCTTGTCACGAGCAATTTCACCTTTTGCCACAATGTTTTCAAAAGGCTCCTACAAGCAATGCGTAGAAATGAGTATCTATGGAGTAAAGGGTTAAGATACATGTGACAAATATGATGGAAAAAGAATTTGAAAGATAGTGTAGAAACCTCCGTGGTAAAAGGACAAAATGATGTTTAACAGCAGCTTTTATTTTTTCAACAATCCTTTCAAAGGCTTCCTTTCTACAGATGTGGTAAAAGATTAAGAGCAATTTTTACAATCTGCCACAATAATTTCAAAATATGTCTGCTACATGACAAGAAATTCAGCTTGACAGGTATTGAGTGTTCGGTAAAAAATGCTGAAAATCAGAATGCATCAATCATGGTACTTACCAGATAAGGTGATGTGTGTTATTGTGACATTATTTTGCATAATTTGTGATAAATGGGAGGCACATTCTGTACCTAATCTGTTGTCTGACAAATTCTGCAAAACAAAATGAAAATACCTTTAAGACAATACTAAAAACTCATCAGCTGATCGTGTGCTGACAAAAAAAAAATGAAAATTTTTAAGAACAGGACTAAAATTTAGACATGCAGATTGAAAGATTCACATCGATAATTTTGTCATAAATTGAGAAACACTACAACTCATCACTTTCTGCAGACAATGTTTCTGTCTGGCGAGAAACTGCTAGTAATGATTAATTTTTCTGAGGTACTGTATATGTGGATATATACGAGTGTTGAAAAATTTGTGGATTATGGACATTTTGCATTGGAAAATCTTTGCGAAATCAAGACACTCATTATTATGTTGGTATACCTGTTGTTAAATATGTGAACAGAAATGTGCGTGAATTTCTCAAATTCGCAAAATTGCACTTCAGTTTACTTAGACAGTATTACATTCTCATATACGTGTATTATTTGGCTAGATTATCTTGCATGGTAAATAAGCAACAAACTATCCAATAAACTTTCAGAGATAGAAAGGTCTTAGCATATATTAAAAACCTAATATTGCCATTTGAAGTTCTGTAAATGTAGCTGTACATTGTATATCAAAGATGGGACTGTATAGAATATGCAGCCTGATCTTAATCTACTCCGTTTGTTTAAGTTAACCAAATTGTGCTATAAATTATAGGAAAATAATTATTCAACATTATATAGCACACTATATGCAGTTTGTACTGAATTGTTTTGTATTAGAATTATACTGACAGCAAACAGGCACGACTGCTAAAATGTTATTTGTGAAAACTACATAATAATCACTATTTCATGACAATATTAGATACTTACCAATGTTGTGATGAAACAATTATCTTTCAACATATCACAGACAGCTATTCCTCCTTGTGGCCCAAGCCAGTTATCACCCAAGTCTAGTTCTAAAATGCTGGTATTTGACTGAAAATAAAAAATAAAAATATTGAGGTACTGGTGAAACCCCAGTGCATATATGAATAAAAGAGCTGAATACTAAAATAATATTGAAGGCAGCATTACATACCATTCACTTAATCAATCAATCAATCAATCAATCAATCAATCAATCAATCAATCATTGTTCCATGCAATCTGATCTTGATCTTCAATACGTAAAAACCAAAAGCAAATGAAACAATTCTTAAGGTTTTTAAGCTATTTCACACAAAAAAATTTAGACTCATTCATACTGGAAGGGTTTACAGAGTACAAATCTTATTGAGTGACAGTCAGAAAAACAAAGGCACATGTATTCAGAAAAAATATCCTGGTTTCATGTCTTTTCTCCTTTCCTTCTGCAGTGTTTCCAGAAGCTCTATTCCTCAGAATCATTAACCCTTTACCACATATTCCCAAGTTTTCACAACTTTCAAGAAGAGAGCCTTTTGAAAACATTTGGAGAAAAAGAAAAAATGCTGATAACAAGCATTTTTTCCTTTTCCCAAAATGTTTTCTACCCTGCTGAAAACAAATTTCAGTTTTTAAGTTACGTTTCTTTTGTTGTCTGCATAATGCTTTGAATTTGAACAATTCCAAAATTTTGTCATCTGGTAAAGAGTTAATCAACAGGAATGTTTGGAAACTTGCAATGCACAGATTCAGTGTTTTAGTGAACAATGGACATGTAAATAAGGATCGGACTGTACTTAAATGAACTCTATGATGCAAATTGGTGATAACATTGTGAAATGATGCAGCCAGACAACCTTAACTTTAAGATGTTTATGTCTTTTTATCGTTACTGAGAATGTCTGTTTTATTTTCCATGGCAATCTATGGATTATGTTGTCATCTAAATTTGAACCTTATCTCTAAAAGTATAAACTATCCTAGATCAATGCATACTGAAAACAAAAAAAAAGTTAAAATAAATGGATGTGATAACCTTTGGGTGACAAACAAATGAGTCACGTTCTATCAAAATGGGGCTTAACCCTGGTCAGCCTGCAGTCCACACAGGCTGGCTTGGGTTTATTTTTTTCCAATCAGTCATTTTTCTGCAATTCAAATGACCAGTCTACCTAAATATTTAGTTTGCTGTAAGACAAAATACATTTTATTGACCCATAATTACTAATGCAATGACTTGCTTGGCACAATGTATCACATAGATGTATCAAACCCCCTTTTGCAAGAGTAGTGCTCAAATGAAATAGACTCTCTCCTGCAAAGAAAGAAGACAGAATAATGAAGTATAAGGGGTGTTTGATTCAAAATATTTTGCAACATACCACACAGATCAAAGATCTGACTGTTCTCAAAAGGGTAGAAAACACTGTGAGATAAGGAAATAATGCCAGTCACCAGCATTTCTCTTTTCCTTACAATGTTTTCAGAAGCTGTTCTCTATAGGATCTTTAACCCATTGCCATAAAATCCCTACTTTTGACGCCCCTGAGAAAGAAGCCTTTAGAAAACATTGTGGGAAAAGGAGAAAATGCTCGTAACCAGCATTTTCTCCTTTTCCCACAATGTTTTCTACCCTTCGCAAAACGAATTTTAACTTTTCAGTCACTTTTATTTTGTTGTCTGCAAATGCTTTTGATCTGAACAAACCTAAAATTTTGTCGTTTGGTAACTAGTTAAAAGGTTATGATCATAAATCGTGTACTTACTGATAAAGACTCGGCCAAAGCTTTCATGCCCGCTGCACCAAGTCCATGATGTCTCATGCTGAGATTTCTGTCATGCATGTGACGTAAAAAATAGGATGCAGGTACAACTCCCAGTTTCTTACATGTGTCAATGTACAATGTTTTCCCACTATGGTCATATGATGTTGTTTGATCTGTGAATGTGAAGCAAAACATATACATGTATCAGTATTTACCTGTTACCATACAGATATCCATGTAGTATACAGGTGGCTTTTAAAAACACTGTAGGAAAAGGAGATAATGCCTGTATTAACCCATTACCACACGACAAAATTTTAGACTGGTTCAAATTGGAAGCATTTGCAGACGACAAAATAAAGGTGACTGAAAAATTGAAATTTGTTCTGGGAAGGGTAGAAAACACTGTGGGAAAAGGAGAAAATGCTGGTTACCAGCATTTTCTCCTTTTCCCACAGTGTTTTCAAAAGGCTTCTTTCTCAGGGGCGTCAAAAGTAGGGATTGTGTGGTAATGGGTTAATAAGCCACTGCTCATTTTCCAACCATATTTTACACACCATTCAGTTAACCCTTTACCAAACAATCCCTGGTTTTTACGACCTCCCAGACAGAAGCCTTTTGAAAACAAGGTGGTAAAAGGAGAAAATGCTGGTAACCAACATTTTCTCCTTTTCCCACAATGTTTTCTCCCCTGCTGGAAACAAATTTCAATTTTTGAATTACATGTATTTTGTTGTCTGCAAATGCTTTTGGTGACTTCCGATATTTTGTTGTTTGGTAAAGAGTTAAGGAAATTCATTCACTTCAAATGGTAGTTGCTTGTATATCATTTGTACTACTTTTTGATTTACTGGTTCTATATGTAGTACATGAATTATGTAATAAAACAAAATGTTTGAATATAAATTCAAATCTTTCGGTATAAATTATGTGTTCTCTTTCTAACTACAGGATCAGGTACTCATTTATATATAGATTTATAATTCAATACTCAAGCTACAAAAGTAAAATTTCTAAAATTCATTCAGCCCTAAGCAAGAGTGTTTTTAACATATTTTCAGATTAGAAAACAAAATCCATGAAAGTAAAAAGGCTACAAAATTCACTTTATACAACACAGACAGACTCACAATATGCTGCCAGCAAACAGATGTAAGAATAAAACATATTTGAAGTCAATTAGAACACACTGCAATGTTAGTGTAATTTGAAAAAAAAATATTTTTGTAAGAGACAGACAGTTTTCAGATGTGCAATTGCCAAAGCTGTACAATAAAGGTGCACAATCAACAATTGAATCAAGTGAGGACAGTGTTAAATTTGTTCCAAGTATCATGAAAATGACAAAAATAATGAATGCAATAATTCATCAACAAAAGACAAACATTTTCAAATGGTCTGTAGTAACCTCCTCAGATATCTGTACATCTTTAAAAATACACAATCATGTATTTTCACACTCTCTGAGTAGACAAAAATCTGCAACCATAAACTAAAGTACTAACTTTTTACAAAATGATGACAAAGTTTTGAACTGGTCCAAATTGAAATTTTTTTGTAAACAATAAATTTAAATGTGGAATAACTGTTTCAAAAATATTTTTAGGAGTTTCCACTCTTCTGTTATGTTTCTCTTTTTCAATGTTAACAAGTGGCCTGAATATATTTAAAGATCTTCAGTCACAAGATAATTGAAAACGTTTATAGAATTCTTGGACAAAATGAGACAGATTTGATTACAGGGCAACATAGATGTACCTTGATTTTTACTGTAACTCTTTGCCACATGAAATGTTTTTGTCTCTTCCATAATGAAAGACTTTGCAGATGAGAATTCAGATGTTTTTTCACATGATATTATTTGTCCTTCATCAGAAACCACATGAGATTTTCTCCTTTTCTCATAATGATTTCTAAAGGCTTCTCTCTCAGGGTCATTAAAATCAGGATTGTGTAGTTAATGGGTTAAAATAAGCCAGCTCCAATTAAGCCATGCTCTGGCAAGGGGATAAACCCTTTATCATACAATCCTGACTTTTATCGACGCTGACAGGAAGCCTTTTAGAAAACATTGTGGAAAAAGGAGAAAATGCTGGTTACCAGCATTTTCTCCTTTTCCAACAATGTTTTCTACCCTACTGGAAACAAATTTTAATTTTTGAGTTATGTTTATTTTGTTGTCTGCAAGTGCTTTCAATTTGGACCAGTCTAAAATTTTCTCGTGCGATAAAGGGTTAAGCCATGCTGTAGCAAGGGGATTAAGTGCACTTTCATGATGCATTATACAAAAGAAGTTTTCACATAATCATGAAACCATAGAATTAATTAGGCTTACAACCAGCTGAATCCGGAGGAAGGATGATCCTTAAACATGCAGAAAATTCACCCAAAGGAAAAAGTTTATTGCAGGTCAGCCTGTGCAATGTGTGCAGGCTCACCTGAACTGAAACATGCCTTTTGTGATCCATTAAACCCCCTTTTCACACAGCATGGCTCACAGTCATATTTACTGGCATTTGAAAGAAAATACTTTGTTGATGTAGAAATGTTAAGGAATATGACACCTAATTCATCAGTAAATCAGGGCTCCAGATAAGAGGGAGTGATGGAATTCTAAATCCATTATTTCTCTTCTAAACCCTATGTTGTGAGTACTCATTAGAATCGTCTCGCATCACAACATAGGGTTTAGTTAAGAATAATTTATATTTTCAACTTTGAAATCAAAATCACTCCCTCTATCTGGAGCTCTGGTAAATATCAAGTCACATCGACATTTTTGTAAAGGCTATTCGGCCTATCTCGGCAACTTCTGTCATTAATATGAGAGTTATGGGCCATAGACTCCTCATTGGTAAATAACATAAAACATTGAAATGAATGATGCCATTAATGTGTTAAAATACAAACATGTTATACATTCACCCTAAAAGCATTAAATCAGTAAAAAGACTTTTTTCCATCATGAAAAATTTAAGTTTTCAAAGCTGCTTTATGATGAATATTTTTAAATTGCTGACTGTGTAGATCATAGATCAGACTGCACATTTTGTGAAGTCTGATCTTGACCATTCCTATTTGTAAATGCAGTTATACATGTATGACACATTCCAGTTAAAAACAAATTTTTAAATTCGGAGCTTTGCAACTAACACAATATTATATGCATTAACAACATTTTTTTTTTCACTACCAATGAAAAATTAACCCCTTACCAAACATTTTTTTTAACTTGCTACATTAAAATCATCAGCAGACAACTAATAAAATGAAGCATAATGATGACTTTTGTCTATGACAAGATAGAAAACATTGTGAGCAAAGGAGAAAATGCTGGCTTCCAGCATTTTTTTCTTATCCCATAAGATTTTCAAAAGTCATCTTGTTCAGGAATTGTGTAGTGAAGGGTTAACCCAATACCACACAATCCCTACTTTTGACGCCCCTGAGAAAGAGCCCTTTTGAAAACACTGTAGGAAAAGGAGAAAATGCTGGTAACCAGCATTTTCTCCTTTTCCCACAGTGTTTTCTACCCTTCCCAGAACAAGTTTCAATTTTTCAGTCACCTTTATTTTGTTGTCTGCAAATGCTTTCAATTTGAACCAGTCTAAAATTTTGTCGTGTGGTAATCATTTAAGTAGTGTTAGTGGACACTGTTGAGTGTAAACTCTACAATGTAGAGTATGGTCAAACTGCACAGAATGTGCAGTCTGAACTTGGATCTACACTGTCTTCTATGTGATATTTATCTGTGACATGGTTGTCTTCAACAGGAGTGGAAATCTTCTCTTCTCTTTACCAAATGACAAAATTTTAAACTAATCCAAATTCAAAGAAGAAGCAGACATTAAAAAAAGTGTGGCTCAACTTAACCCATTACCAAACGACAATATTTTAGACTGGTCCAAATTGAAAGCATTTGCAGACGACAAAATGAAAGAGACTGAAAATTTGAAATTTGTCTTGTGAAGGGTAGAAAACATTGTGGGAAATGGAGAAAATGCTGGTTACCAGCATTTTCTCCTTTTCCCACAATGTTTTCTAAAGGCTTCTTTTTCAGGGGCGTCAAAAGTAGGGATTGTGTGGTAATGGGTTAAGCAATTTGTCTCTAAATGGGCAGAAAACATAGCAGGAAAAGGATAAAATGCCGGTTACCAGCATTTTCTCCTTCTCCAACAATGTTTTCTACAGCCTTCATGGACAAGGTAATTTAAACCTGGGATTGTTTGGTAAAGGGTTTATAACTTTTTTAAAAATTACAATTTCTGTATTTGGTGGTGAATAAGTCAATCGATGAACTTTTATCTGATGAGCATTTTTCTTTTGTCAAATATTTTAGTTTTGCAACCATCACAATTAATGTGCAGATTATGTTAAAGTAAACAAACTATCAATCATGTTATGCATAAACACCATTTATACCTGGGGTTAAGAGATGAACTATTCTTTGTCGAGCATCTAAATGGTGAAAACATTTATCTTCATTGCATTTCAAAAGATACACAATTGATTGTATATAATGAAATTCGAATTACCACTTAAAAATGCATTGCATTTGCATTTAATCAGATGCTATAATGTTCCAAAAATTACTTTGAAGTTTAAATCTGCTTACAATAATATATTCAAGCAATATGATGCCAACTTTTATGTTATAGATTTATACATTATTCCATTCTTATTTATTCCATGTTTACTTTGCAATCTGATCTCTTTACCAGACCACAAGATCTTACACTAGTCCAAAATGAAAACCTTTGCAGATAAAATATCTGAAATTGGCGAGATGATGGGATTTGGTATGGAATGGATAGATTAAACATTGTGGGTTATAGGAGAAAATGCTGGTGGCCAGCATTTTCTCTTTTCCTCACAATGTTTTCAAAAGCATTTCTCCTAAAGGTTGTTTAAAGACACTGGATTATTTGGTAAAGGGCTTAACCCTTTACAAAACAATCCCTGTTTTACGACTCTGAGAAAGAAGCTTTTGAAAACACTGGGAAAAGGAAAAAATGCTGGTAAGCAGCATTTTCTGCTATTCCAAAAATGTTTTCTACCCACACAAAACATTTAAATTCTTGACTCATATTAATTTTGTCACCTGCAAATGCTTTCAATTTGGACCAGTCTGAAATTTTGTTGTTTGGTAAAGAGTCTAACTGTGTCAGCTTTGTCAAGGCAACCAGGTTACAGACAGTTTATGCTGTACATGGCTCCAACTTTCAAAGTGACTGGCTGCTTTACTAGCTACATCAAGCTAAGAAGTATAATAAACTCAGCATTAGAAAATGATGAATCCTCTGACTCAAACTGACAGCCCCCGGTGAAGTGTAAAACCATCTTCGCCAGCCAAGTTTACGATCACTACGTGGATCTTACCTTGGCGGATTGAGCTTGATTTTTACAACCCCCCGATACGCCTTTTCATTGGATGCAGCCAGCTCTAGCTGTATAGAATAAAATCGCTTGTAGCATTTCATCTTTGATAAAAATAGAACATGTCTCTCCCTTTCGAATAATAGGTAAAACATGAAAACCCACGTGGATGTCTGCTTATCGCTTCATGTGTATTCGTAAGCGGTTTGCAAAAACGATATTTCATTTCCTTTTAGAAACATGATGTAAAGGGGAGTAATAACCAGAATCCAATAGAGGGCGCATCACAGGAATCTCGAAATCGGGCTCAATCAGCCAAGGTAAGATCCACGTAGTGATCGTAAACTTGGCTCGCGAAGATGCTGTAAAACAAGCTCTTTATATTCCTGATTGGGGTACTAGAGGCTGGGCTATCCATTCTATACCACTGCTCTAAAAGGAGCAAGCCTTTCCTTGTTATGTGTACTTATTTCTTAGTGGGAACATACAAGTATCTTGAATCACACAACTGACAAATCATAGTAAAATTACAACTTGACTAATAGACAACTCACAAGCCATCCCAGTGTAACAAAATGTTCCTTTGAGTAACTAAACATGGAAACTATAATTCAAATGAATTAAAATAGATCATGAATTAATCTGTAGATTAAAGAAAGAAAATGCAATTATGATAAATGACTACATGTATGAGGTAGCTATTGTAAAACTAAAGACCATGTACCACAGGACAAAAACTCAAAATTAGTCCAAAATAAAGAAATCTGTAAATGACATATTAGATACAACTGGAATGAAAAGATTTGCCTGTGTTAGGACCAGCATTTTCTTCTTTAACAATAATGACTGTTTTCAAAAGTGTTCTTCCTAATTGTTGTTTAAACTTAGAGTTTGTCTGGTATACAGTTAAAGATATTTCAATATTGTACCAGTTAAAACTGAAACAAAGGTTTTACAATTTTCCAAATTCTCAGCATTTCCAGACAACAAATTTGATATGGCTGAAATGTTGGAATTTGTCTTTGAAAAGGTGGACAAAGGAGAAAATGCTGGTTACCAGCAATTTCTCCTTTGCCCAGAATCTTTTCAAAGGCCTACACTCATAGAATTGCCAAAACCCTTGATTGTTGGGTAAAGCTAAGTTTGGAATGAGACCTACCACCAACCTTCATTAAAATGAAAACAAGTGCATCAGTTCTTACCATATGATCCATCAAGAAAATGGCCAAGTAAATCTGTCAAGAAGATATTTTATCATCATAAAATGATGAGAGGCATCTGAAACCAGTGCTTCTGTTCTTTTTACCTATGAATGTCTTAATACTTTAGTGAATGACTGCAGAACGTACAGTCTGGTTCTGAAGCAACACTGTTCTAAAGTTATCCCACAAGTTAATGTGCCATATACATGACATATTATAGTTAATACAACATACCAGTAAGTCACATAATGTAAAAGATTTCACTATGAGGTAAAGTACTTCTACATTATAACCAAAACCAGTAAATCTTTAACCTAAAATCCAATCTTGAACCATGAAATTTTACCAGAGCACACCTGTGTATCTAAATCTGTTTGATGCACATGCAGAACTTTTCCTTCTCATCTTTGTTCTTGGAAATTGCTTAATCCGATACTTATCTGAAAAATGGATGCTTTAACATCTGAAGAAATTTAATACCAGCATTACCAATGCAATGATGCATAAAAGGATCATGATAATACACGACCAAATTTTCTAGGATAATCAAAGGCAAAATAAGGAAAAATGCTGATACAAGGTCTTTCAATTACAAAAATGACTGAATTGTTACATGATATACCATAAGTTTTTTCAATGACCAAAGGTGACAGTGAAGAATATATTAGCTGAAGACAAAAATCAGCGTGAAATGGGTGGCTGCTGTAACCACATTGCATATTATGTTGTACTGGTAATTATCTCTTAACCAAACATCAAAATTTCCATTATTGAAAGCATTTAACTGCGCATGACATGCCTCCTCAAGTTTTATCTTACTACAGAAAAAATCACTAAAGTTCCTCATTGTACATAACTTTGTAGCTATACAAATTTTCCTGACAACTCAAAAAGGCGGTCCTCCATTGCATGTTACAAAGCAGTCCATAGACATAATGCAGGGTACATGAGCCATAAACTTAACTAATGAGAAGTGAGACGGCAACAAAACTGTTTGAAAATACTAAGACCACAGCATACAGTTTATAACAAATAAAGTTGATAGTGGTTCAAAATCAGTTTCAAAATTGATATATGAACTAGCTGTACCTGGACTAAAGAGCATTAAGTTATATACAACAAAATCATTTGTAACATAAATGTGATAATGCAAAATCAGAGTACAAACAAAAAATAATGCTGCAATGAAAAACAAAAGATTAAGCACAAATACATGAAAAGAAACACAAAATGTATTGCACAAATACTGAAAGACACAAAATTATCCTATCATATACAGCAAAAACTCATAATAAAACCAAACTGATGATAGTCTTGATAAAGACATCACTATGCCAAATACTAAAAGAACCAGCTGACAACATTGATATCACATCTAACATACTTGT
The DNA here is from genome assembly GCA_943736015.1 of Tridacna crocea. Classification (NCBI taxonomy): domain Eukaryota; kingdom Metazoa; phylum Mollusca; class Bivalvia; order Cardiida; family Cardiidae; genus Tridacna; species Tridacna crocea. The sequence continues at coordinate 22,983,004 of OX031070.1, forward strand.
AGGTTCTACAGCCCCTTTCTTCTGGCGCAGTATCTCTGCCTGCTCACAGTAGGCTAACCGTATAGACTGGAAATCCAGTACCCCATCTACAACATGAGGTAACTTCACTGCTGCTGATTTGATCAGCAAAATGGAAAAGTAAGAGACAACCATCTAATGGATGTAGGGTAATAATGGACATTAACTCTATACCACATGACGAAATTTTGGACTGGACCAAATTGAAAGCATTTGCAGACGACAGAATAAACATGACTCAAAAATTGAAACTTTACTTTAGTAGAGTAGAAAACATTGTGGGAAAAAGAGAAAATGCTGGTTACCAGCATTTTCTCCTTTTCCAACAATGTTTTCTAATAGGCTTCTTTTTCAGGGTCATCAAAAGTGGGAGATTGTGTGGTAATGGGTTAAAAGGCAGCCCACTTGGCATAATTTCCAGACTGTTTGCAGCCAAAGATCTCACACAATATTGGACTGTGTGGATTCAAGATCTATCATTAGGATATGTGAAAAAAGCTGTTCTTGTCTTTCTTAGCCTAAAATTTTGTCTTAGGGTAGAGAGTTAAAAATTTAAGAGCTGGAAAGTGATATATTGTGTTTTACTACTGAAATATGTGATAATGTATTTCTTTTTATCTAAGTGCTAATAATGTACTAGTAAATGTAATTCATGGTTTAAATCTTTACCAAACAACAAAATTTTGGATAGGTCAAAATTGAAAGCATTTGCAGACGACAAAATAAATGTTACTGAAAAGTTAAAATTGGCTATGGAAAGGGTAGAAAACATTGTGGGAAAAGGAGAAAATGCTGGTTACCAGCATTTTCTCCTTTTCCCACAATGTTTTCAAAAGGCTTCTTTCTCAGGGTCGTTAAAAGTCGGGATTGTGTGGTAAAGAGTTAACTCTTTACCAAACAACAAAATTTTGGACTGGACCAAATTCAAAGCAACTGCAGATGACAAATTGAATCTTGTTAATATGATGATTAATGACTGATAGGGTTTTCTCCTTTCCCACAATGTTTTGTCTGGCTTCTTTCTCGGGGTCATCAAAAGTCGTGATTGTGTGATAAAGAGTTAAGATATACTAATTATGTATGATAAAACAATCCCTTGGCAATTAGCTCAACCCTTTACCAAACAGTCCTGTGTTTTAATGGTCCTGAAAAAGAAGGCTTTTGAAACACTGTAGGAGAAGGATAAAAAATGCTGGTAACCAGCATTTTCTTTCTTGTCTTTGATGTTTTCCACCTGATCATTGACAGAAATCATTACCTGAGATTCACTTGTCTTCTACAAATGCTTTTATTTTGGTTGAATAAAACATTTTATCATTGGGTAAAGAGTTAATAGATATAAATTAAACTTGTAACTCTCATTTCTCATTGTCCTTTGAGGTGCTTTTTTTCTTAACCCTTTCCCAAAGAATTTGCAGACGACAATTTTAACTTTCATAATAATGGCAGAAAATTATCCCAACAGGCAGAAAACACTGTGGGAAAAGGAGAAATTGCTCCTTATGTGCAATTTCTCCTTTTCCCACACTGTTTTCAAAAGATTTGTACTGCAGACACGTAAAGACAAGGGCTTTTTTGGGAAAGGGTTAATTAGTATAGTTATTTAGCTTTCATAAAAGCCATAAAAAGCAAAAAACTGATAAAATATTTCGCTGAAAAAGGAAATTATCAAGACTAAATTATGAAATAAGCCCTTATTTTGAAATGAGATCATCAAAAACATACTATTATGAACATTTCCCAGGTTTCAACAACAAGAGGAGACATAAATTTCATGTCATGTGACTATAATCAAAATACTTAGAACTCTTTCATTTGAGAAGGTCATTACAAGACAGAAACTCACCTTCAACTTCAAGGTCTGTATCAAAAGCCTTTTCATCATGTATGTCTACTGCATGAAAGTCAGGTTCAAATGTGGTAACCTTCACCTCTTCATGGTCACTATCACTGTCTGAACTTTGACCTTTTATAAATGGTGACCCTGAGTGCTCTGTTCTTGACTTTCTGGATCTGTTACTACTCCTACTGATTGTCTGTAACAGAATCAAATAGTCTTTAATAGTACATGCTACATATAAGGAGTACTTATGAATTTTATAACACAGAATGCTAAAGCAACAGTTACTATTTGTAGACCTACCAAACTCTATTTCAAAGGAAAAGCATGTGAAGGGAACATAAATAGCTGTTGAACAAGTATGAAAAACATTGTACGTAAAAAAGCCTTTGCATCTCTTCATTTCTCTAAATTGCTTAAAAACCTTTCAGAAAAACCTATAATAAACAGATTACTCATTGTGCAACATAAAAGATTGCATTGTGATTTGAGGTTGCTAAGATCAGCATATATCAACCATTCTACATAGGAACATACTGTCAGATTCTATCACATATTCTCTAATACTCTTAGATGTTGTGTCTGATCAAAAGCCTAGCATTAAAATACAGTTTCTAGAATTTGAATTTGTTGATGAATGAGAAACATGATCACAGAAGGTCACAGAAGCCTTATGGGGCTATAATGACCTTATACAATTCCAAAGGAAGGTACTACTTTGGTTTATTTACATAGATGTCATCAATTACTTTCACTGTCCATGTTTACCTGACAGGTTGATAAGAGGAATTCATATGCTGATCTGAGCAACCACTAAACATATGCAGTCTTTTATAACTCTTCACCAAACGACCAAATTTTAGACTGGTCCAAATTGAAAGCATTTGCAGACGACAAAATAAAAGTGACTGAAAATTTGAATTTTGTTTTGTGAAGAGTAGAAAACATTGTGGGAAAAGGAGAAAATGCTGGTTACCAGCATTTTCTCTTTTTCCCACAATGTTTTCTACAGGCCTCTTTCTCAGGGTCCTCAAAAGTAGGGATTGTGTGGTAATGGTTTAAAGGGTTAACACCACAGAAATGGTGCATGTATTGCAGTTTTAAGTCTAGCTGTTTTGGCTAGAACAACTTGCAACATCAAATAGATCTAAGATTACCCTATATTTTCTGTTCAGTTTGATCTTAATCTATGGTGTCCACCAATAACCAATTCAAGGATAGCACTCTATATAAGGGTGATTGAAAACATCACCACAAAAACCTGAAGGACACCCATCTGTGTCGACTGACTTGTTTAACTCTTTACCGCACAACAAAATTTTGGACTTGTCCAAATTGAAAGCATTTGCAGACGACAAAATAAATGTGAATCAAAAATTGAAAATTGATTTGGAAAGGGTAGAAAACATTGTGGGAAAAGGAGAAAATGCTGGTTACCAGCATTTTCTCCTTTTTCCACAATGTTTTCAAAGGCTTTCTTTCTCAGGGTTGTTAAAAGTCGGGATTGTGTGGTAAAGAGTTAAAGAGGTTTTATGCATCTTTTAACATTGCTTAAATTATACTACTGTGACAGTTCACTTTTTTCATTGACGCTCAGTGTTTCACCAGCACCAGGCAAGGGCTTTTAAGTGCAAAAAACACTTATACAAAAAGCCTGCCACTTTGGGTCAGGATCTAACATGGGTCCTTCAGGTTTCAAATCCAACAACTTCAACTCAGGGCCACAAAAGGCCAAAATTGATCTTTGTGTCTCAACAGAAACTCTTGTATTCCAAAACAATGTGATGAAGGAAAAATCAAGGTCCATTTTCATTTAACATTCTTAGGAGTATTCTTAGTCTTATTCTCCAAAGTTTTATAAATTTGAAAGTAACAGACTTTTTGATTGGCTACACCACTTGGTTTAGCTAATCAGAAGTTCTGTTACTTACAGTTGTACAAATTTCTTGAGAACTAGACAATAGAATATTCTTAAAAATTGCTGGTGAATACAGTCCCAGGTTGTAACAAGCAAGTTGCTCTACCCTTTAACTGTGCCATATTGTCAACATACTTCACTGTGTCCTAGCTCTTTATTTTGCAAACAAGACAAGATAAACAGAGGAAGTTCTCGTCTGAGGTTCAAACAGTTGAAGTAAATATGTTTTTCAAGTGCACTTATAGGTGCTATACCCTCAACCTACAATATGTTAGACCAGTGTGCTTAGAGGTGGCCCTTCAGATTTTGGGACAAAAATTTTAAAAGCATACAAAAGAATCATCCTTGTACTCCCAAAGCCTTATAATTTTCATTCATAACACCCCAGTAGTCGAAACTAGACTATCTGACAACAGGAGAAATTAGAGATTTACTAAAGCCCAGGTCGACACTGATGGGAAACACAGTCTATTTTTACCTGAGCAACTCGCTTATTTACATACCGGAAATATACAGACGAAGCTTCAAACATAGCGTCCGAAGAAGACATTATGGAAAATAATTACATATTTGTTATGTTATGGAATTTCAGTGTCATTAGTCACATGCCAGTCACTTACCATTGCAACAATGCTTTTTCTTTATTTTTGGCGGGAAATCTAAAAATAGCTTAAGAAGCTACGTAGCCTTTTAAGGGAATACCATCAATTTTTTTTTCCTGTAATTTTATGATTCTTAATTATTGATGATTTGTTATATTTTTTCATATAAATTTCAGTGATGCTTATATTTTTCAATTTGGTGGAATGTGAAAATTCTAAATACCCACCTTTAACCCTTTCCCAAACAAGCCCTTGTTTTTACCTGTTTGCATTACAAGCCTTTTGAAAACACTGTGAGAAAAGGAGAAATTGCTTGTAGCGAACAATTTCTCCTTTTCCAACAGTATTTTCTACCCATTTGGAGAACTTTCTGCCAGTTTTATCAAATTTAAAATTGTCGTCTGCAAACTCTTTGAGTTTGGAAGAGTCTAAAATTTGTCGTTTGGGAAAGGGTTAACTCATTAATTTGAAGGAAAGAAACATTTTCTTTTTTTAACGCTTAGAATGCCATATAATTTTTAACAGATATTTTGAACCTCAAAGTAAGAGCCAAATAATTTCTATTTTATGGTCACTTTTGTCTAAAGTGTTTCAGCAAAGTGGGCAGCATAGATCAAAGATTAGGCTGCAAATTTGGTACAGCCTGATCTTGATCTACATTTAATGTGAAGGTAACTAAAGCAGTTATTACCCTTTACCAAACGACAATATTTTAGGCTTATTCAAAGCATTTGTAGATGACAAAATAAAAGTGACTGAAAATTTGAAATTTGTTTTGTGAAGAGTAGAAAACATTGTGGGAAATGGAGAAAATGCTGATTACCAGCATTTTCTCCTTTTCCAACAATGTTTTCTAAAGGCTTCTTTCTCAGGGTCGTCAAAAGTAGGGAGTGTGTGGTAATGGGTTAAACAGAGTTGTTTGGTAAAAGGTTAACTGTCGGACTTGAAATAGGAAAGAATGGAGTAAAATAGACTTCGATTTGTACCATAAGGCTTCCTTATTAAAGTACACATATTAATCAATTATTAATAAGTAAAGTTTACATTACAAAGATTACCTGTTTGTTTTACTGAAGACCAAATTTACTTGTGGATCAAAAGGAATATTTCTTTTCCCTAAAGTTGACAAATTCCTGAATAAGCTCATAGTAACCCATGACAGTTCATTGCTTCAATTGCAATTATTGGAATGTATACTCAAATTTGAGTGTTTATCCGGCAACAATATTCCAGATTAGTCCACATTGTAAGCATTTTGTTCATATGATTGGATTTGCCTTTTGAGGGATACAAAACATTGTGGGAAAAATAACTCAAATAATCCCTGATTTTCCTGGAGATAGAAGCCTTTTAAAAACATTGTTGGAAAAGGAGAAAATGCTGGTAACCAGCATTTTCTCCTTTTCCCACAATATTTTCAATTCTGCTGGAAACAAATTTTAAATTTTTGAGTTGCCTATACATGTATTTTGTCATCTCCAAGTACTTTCAATTTGAAAACATTGTGGGAAAAGAAGAAAACCACCATTTTCTCCTTTCCAACAATATTTTCTACTCTGCTGGAAACAAATTTCAATTTTTGAGTTGCTTATATTTTGTCGCCTCCAAGTGCTTTCAATTTGGACCAGTCTAAAATTTTGTCTTTTGGTAAAGGATTAAAGAGGAATTGCTGGTTACCAGCATTTTCTTCTTTACATGTAATGGTAACTTTCAAAGGTTACTTCCTGAGAGGGTCCTGAGAGGGTCCTGAGAAAGGGATCATGTATTAATAAGTCACTAAAATGTGAATGCCAAGAATAAAAATTATTTTAATGCTCTTGTGAACTCTGAATCTCAATACTGGCAGACTGGATCTTAGTATCATATTCACAAACCATTCGTCAGGATGTTCCTTATCTTATTCTTCAAGATTGTCTAACTGTGAAAGTAACAGAGCTTCTGATTGGCTAAACCAAACAGTTTAGCATATCAGAAATTCTGTTACTTTCACAAAGATGAAATGCTGAAAAATAAGACTGAGATTGTTCTTAAGAATTCTTGGTGAATATGGAACCAAAAGTATCAAAATTTGTAACTCATAGTAATTAAAATCAGTATGAGACATTATAGAAAAGTATTGAAAAACATGGTAAGGAAATACAAATAGCAACACTGCTATTTAAAATGTAAATAATTTCAAACAATCTTATGAATAAACACAATAGAAATTTCCCTTTCTTAATACTTAGTAAAAGATGACCACGAATAAACCTATTAAAGAGGATTTTACAGGTAAGTAACCTCATTCGATGGAATGATGTCCAGGTATTTCAATCTTTATCTTTAATGAAGTGAATGATATTCATGACATTAATGTGTTCTTGAAACAGAAATCAGCATTTGATTCATCCAGAATTCATCTTCACCACAAAATTAACCCTGGGCAAGTCTGCTGATCTGTTTTTTGGTAATGATTTGTACAGAGGTATTTTTTTTAGCAGTGCAGTTATCTGCAGATCCTAGCAACTGCCTGGTCAGTATTTACTGTTTGTAACCATCATCTACATCTCCACCTAACACTGAACAAATTTTTTCCGTGCTAAAATGCAAGCACTAGCTTACAGATGATAAACTGAATGTAGCTCAAAAACTTATTTGCTCTTGACAGAGTAGAAAACATTGATGGAAAAAGAGAAAATGCTAATCCAGCAATTTCACCTTTTTCTGTAATGTTTTTGAAAACTTTTTTCCCGAAGGGTTATTAGAGCTTGGAATAGTGTTGCATAGGATTAAAAGATTCAAATGTCTTACCTTCCGTTTATCAACAGTTAGATTTCTAGTACTTCTTAATGATGCTCTAAAAATATACTGTCCATTGTAAGCTTCCATTGCAAAGAGTTTTTAGTATTGAGACTTAGTCTTTATTAATTTCTTTCCTCAGAATTGCCAACATCTTTCAAATGTACTGTAACTATTATATATCCTTCGAAGTTTTAAGTCTAGAAAAATAAAACACAGACTATCCAGGTATCAAACTTGTTTAGGTGAACAAGATACAATGTCTTTCACAAATATGTCCAATAAAAAAAAAAGCTTTCTCCTATAAACTTTTTCTCTTTCCTCCACACCCCCACCCCTAATTTTTTTTCATCTTACAGCAGATGACTTAAAACTTTTACAAAAAAACACTCGAACAAAAGAAGAAATCTTTACAGTAAAGCAATATCCTCTTCAGCTACAGCGTTTTCATGTATTAAACCTGAAGGTACCATAATTGATCCTGATTAATCAAATCTTGAGGAAAAAAGAGTGCCCTGCAAATTTCTTTACGAAGGAAGGACATCAAACAAACAGATTCCACTGCTGTCTATTCAGATCTCTCCAATATTCCCACATGCATGGTGAAGACACCACACCTGTAGTTAAAATTACCTGTCCTCACAGTAAAACTGTCAAGTCTATATCTACTCTAGTATCGGAAATGTCTTAACTCTTTACCAAACGACAAAATCTTAGACTAATCCAAATTGAAAGCATTTGCAGACAACAAACTAAATGTGACTCAAAAATTGAAATTGAACTTTAGAAGAGTAGAAAACATTGTGGGAAAAGGAGAAAATGCTCGTTATCAGCATTTTCTCCTTTTCCCACAATGTTTTCAGAAGGCATCTTCATGAGGGTTGTTAAAACCAGAGAGTCCTTTGGTGAAGGGTTAATCTTTTCCTACATTACCATGAAATTCAAGGACCCGAAAGATGGTTTAACCCATTACCACACAATCCCTACTTTTGACGCCCCTGGAAAAGAAGCCTTTTGAAAACATTGTGGGAAAAGGAGAAAATGCTGGTAACCAGCATTTTCTCCTTTTCCCACATTGTTTTCTACCCTTCACAAAACTAATTTCAAATTTTCAGTTATTTTTATTTTGTCGTCTGCAAATGTTTTCAAGTTGGACAAGCCTAAAATATTGTCGTCTGGTAATGAGTTAAGAAAACTTTGAGAGAAAATGGGAAAATGCTGACAACCTGCATTTTGTCCTCTTCTGACCATGTTTTCAGCAATTTTAAAGACAAGAACACAATTGTATAGGAGAGTTGGAATAGTTGACTCTTTACAAGACAACAAGATTCAGACTCGGCCAAATCGAAAGCATTTGCAGTCTACAAAGCGAAAGTGGCACAGATTAAAGACTTTGCCTTCGATGGGGTAGAAAACATTGTGGGAATATGATAAATTGTACTATCATCTTTCCCAACAGTGTTTTCAACATTTTTCTTCAAAGATTAATATTTGAAATTTGTCTTTTAAATGATGCAGGAACATTGAGGGAAGAGGACAGCATGCTTGTTACCAGCATTTTCTGTTTTTTTCCCTCCATGTTTAGGCCTTATATCACTGCATCTTTAAAACTTGGGATTGTAGTGGGAAGGGTAAAATTTTCCTCATATTGTACAAGGCCACAAAATGATGGACTTGTCAAAATTTGAAGTATTTGCACTCAGCATTCTAAATGTGTCTAAAATGATAAGATTTGTGTCTGAAATGGTAAAAAACAATGTTAGAAAAGGAGAAAAAGTTGAAGATTATGTTCCAAAATGAGACTTAAGAAGATTCAGAAAATAGCAATGAAAATCTATGATAATCAATTATAATATAGATCATGTTAAATCATGTATGTCAAAGGTCTGTCATAACTTGGAAGTTATTTAGTAAATTACTTGATAAGACAGTTGGAGTATTTGTGGATATTCAAACAGGAGGGTCATGATAGCCCTGTATGGCTCCACTCGCTAATAAGCAAAATCCCCACGCACTTAACATGGCAATACATGGCCAATTGGTTTCAAACTAGAAGATATATAAAATTTTCTCTATATAATACCATGAGAAAGTTATGACCAAAGGGTATGTAAAACTTGTAAACTCCTAGAGTGGGGTCAATTTTGACCCCATGGCTAGAACTTCGGCCATCTTGCAGAGTCCTACTGTATGAAGCAATATGCAAAATTTAGTAGCCCTACCCTTATAGCTTGGTACAGAAAGATTTCTGAAGTTTTTTACAATATAAACCAATGTAAATCTTGTAACCCGTGCCTGGGGGCCAATTTTGACCCCAGGGCTATGAGTTGAAGAAACTTGGTAGAGGTCTGTCAGATAAAGCTAAAGTTGCAAAAATTTGTAGCCCTGAGCCTTATGCTTTGAGACAGGAAAAATTTCAATTTTTTTTCATTTTTGTTGCCATGGCAACCACAGTTTTTGATGGTTTCAAAATATTTCAAAAAATTTTGAAGAGGACATAGCAGAATCATTTCTGTGAAGTTTCATCACAATTTGGTGGGTAGTTTTAGAGACTGAAATTAACACATGCAAGCATCCTTACATGGACACACACAGAACAGACACCAGGCCATGAAATACCAGTAAGAATGCTGGCCTTCAGCCAGTGGAGCTAATAACAATGTGTATCATCATCTGTCTAATGGAGTTATCTTTCTCTGAGCATTCTCATCTGTATATTTGGTGTAAAAATGAACAAATCTCGCAAGACAGCACAAGATTATAGGGAATAAAATAACATAGACAAAACCTTAGGTAACCCATAAGGAGAATAGCAAATGAGAAATAAAAGCTTGAATATACATGTGCTTGATTAACACTACTCGCAATTAAATGTATCTCCATTAGTAAAATTTAATGTTAGATAGTTCCACTTGATTGTATTCCATAGGCTGCCAGTAAATTCTGTGTTCCAAGTAATAAGCCTAACTATGCTAAATCAACTTGATGAGTTTCACCAAGACAAATATGGCTAACAGCTTTTTCTCCATTTACCACAAGTTTTTCTACACTCTCACTGACAAATTATATCATTTCAACCAAAACTAAATACATGTAATGTCAATTGAAAATAGTTTAAATGTGAGTAGTCTAAAATCTTGTCGATAAGTAAAGAGTTAACAGTGGTTTGTAGAAAGAAAATTTATGTGCCAACACTTTGAAATTGGCCAAGTCCAAAATTGTGTTATGTGGAAAAGGAAGACTGGTCTCATGTCTTCAACTAAAAACTATAAAGATTTAGACTAGTGCAATTTTAAAGCGTTTGTAGATGACAAGTTAAATGAGTTTCAAATGATAGGTTTTCTCTTTGAAAGGGTTAGAAAATATTGTTGGAAAAAGAGAAAATGCTGGTTACCAGCATTATCTCCTTTTCCCACTATGTTTAAAAGCTTTCTTCTTCAAGGTTGTTAAAACTGGAAATTGTGTGGTGAAGACTCAATGCTTTGATATATATTCTGTTTTATCCCTTGAGAGACATTATCAACCAAGTTTTCAAAGACAACCTATCCTTGTCACCCAAGTAAATCCATTTTTATGTTCCTAGCAACTTTGAATTAATTCATCCTTCACCAGACAACAAAACTTAGAATCAGTTAATACTGAATACACAATGTTTTTATATAAACAAAACAAAAATACTTGTGTCTCTAATGAAGGTAGAAAAATATTACGCTGAAAGGAGCAAACACCATCTGCATTTAAGTCATTTTAAAAATCTTTAACAAACAACAAAATCGTAGACTTGCCTAAAATTGAAGCCTTTGCAGACGACAAAATACAGTAGAGTACACATGATAAAGTTTGTTTCTAAAATGATACAAAACATCGTGAGAAAAGGAGAAAATGCTGGTTACCAGCATTTTCTCCTTTCTCCAAAATGTTTTCAAAAGGCTTCCTCTTCAGGGTCATGAAAACTCAGAATGGTGTGGTAAAAGGTTAAAGTAAGAACTGCCATTTCCTTCCAGGCTGTATATAAATTATGTATTGCTTTATGACAGTGCAGATTTGTGATCAGACAGCACATTCCATTCATTATACTCTGTATCTGATCCTATTTTATAAATGTCAACAAAAGTTTCTTAAGTTCTATAAGGCATTCAAAAGGTACCAGTACAAGTCAACATGGATTAACCAGAAATTTAATATTTTCATGAAAAGGGACACAACTACTATACAGTCAGTATTCTGTAAGTTATGAATACTGCCCTCCCCTAGCTTTCAAATTACAACTCAAAGCTGTCAAACATTTCTGTAGCAGCTCGAAGAACTTTCCAAGCCAGGGGTTTATTTTGTTATTTTTTGAAAAAAAAAAAAAACTCTTTTGACCCTTTTCTATACAGTCCTGAGTTTCAACGACCTTGAAGAGGATGGCTTTTGGTAACCAGCATTTCCTCGTTTTACCACTATCTTTCCTACTCTTTCAAAAGAAACACGAAAAAAAGCATCACTTGCCCAAAACTTGATTTGTTGACTGCAAATGCTTTCAACTCGGACAATTGCAGAATTTTATTTTATAGTGAAGATTTCATATTTTTACACTTGAGTATGACAGACATATTGTATGTATAATGAACAGATTCATAAAAAAAGGTCTCTATTATATCTGTAACTAGTTACTACCAATCATTATTTTATGTACCACTAGTCTTACACTGCTTTGTGAGTTGAAGTAATTCTTGGTGCACTATAAGCAAGAAGGCTTGCCATTTGTAAAAAAATTAGACTATTAAAAACATACATGTAGTTGGTAAAATGAGAAAGTACTGATAAACTACATTTTTTACCAATTGGTTACCAGTATTTTCTCCTATTCCACAGAGTTTTCAAAGGCCTGTTCCTTAAGGATTCTAACAATTCAGGATTGTTTGGAAAAGACACTCACATGAGAACAATGTGCAAGGAATAAAAGCTTCGTAACACTCATTTCTAAAGTGGCCTCCTATAAGCTGTAAAAAGTCAAAAGTTACTGTAGGTGATATTACCTGTATTACGCATTTTATAGATTGTAATTGAGTCAAAGGCCGTTTTAACAGCTTAGGTCATATCATGGTGGTTAATCACACATCTGTTTGCTTCCTGGCTTTCTCACACCAGTGCATTGTCTGCGCATGTCATATTCTTCGAAGATTTGATCTGTCTGCTATGACACTTCACCCATCCCCCCAATAGGAAAGTAGGGCGTATATTGAAGCTATTGGCCTTTTACCCAAGCATGTTGGTGCTGTTTTAATCAATTTCCGATGCATTATATAAGGTTACATGCTAGCCGATCAAATCTGAATGTATTACACCAAGTGGATTTTACTGAGTAAACATTTATTTCATTTTGAAATTCAAAGTAACTGTTGTTATTTTGAAAAATTAGTATCTTCCCAGAATGCCCAAATTAGATAGATGTATATTTGTGGAATGCCACCTAGTGGGAGATAATTAATGCACACCAGTAGTGACACAACTTTCTTTCCAGAGTCATGGACTACTTTTTCTCACATGTATCAGAAGTGAGAGGCAAAAGATTGCTGAAAAGAAAGTTTGACTCAACCAGGTATTGAACATGCAACCTCCAGCTAACAAATCTGATACACTAACGGAGCTCCGGACAGAGGGAGTGATTTTGATTTCAAAATTGAATATATTGATTATCCTCCACTAAACCCTGTCTTGTGGGTACTCATTAGAATCGCCTAGAAGGCTTCTTTCTCAGAGTAGTAAAAACCAGGGATTGTTTGGTAAAGGGTTAACTCTTTACCATACAACAAAATAACTGACTGGTCCAAATTGAAACCATTTGCAGACGACAATTTCAATATGGTTAAAATTGCAAAATTTGTCCTTGATAGATTCGAAAACATTGTGGGAAAAGGAGAAAATGCTGGTTACCAGCATTTTCTCCTTTTCCCACAATGTTTTCAAAAGGCTTCTTTCTCATGGTCGTTAAAAGTCGGGATTATGTGGTAAAGAGTTAAAATAATTCTAGGAGAGAGAGAAAATGTGTGATACCAACTATATTTTTCAAACACTTAATTAACCCATTAAAACACAAACCCTACTTTTCACGACCCTGAGAAAGAAGCCTTTGGAAAATATTGTGGGAAAAGGAGAAATGCTGGTCACCAGCATTTTCTCCTTTTCCCACAATGTTTTTTATCCTTCACAAAACACATTTCAAATTTTCAATCCTTTTTGTTTTGTCACCTCCAAATGCCTTCGATTTGGACAAACTTAAAATTTTGTCGGTTTGTAATGGGTTAAGAGCTCAATAAAATTTCAAAAAATTCTAAATGCAAATAAAATGAAAAAGAAGGGTTCCATTGAACTACCAGGAATACCACAGGGTAAAAATCATAGATTATCACTTCTTTCTTCAAGTTCAAACATAGATATCAATACAGGTAATCTTTTCAACCCTGACCAAGCAATCCTGTATTTAATGATTGCGAGGAAGAAGGCCTTTTGAAAACATTATGAAACATTATTATGGTCACCAGCATTTTCCTCTCTTTCACACAATGTTTTCTACCTTTTAAGCTTTTACCACACAATCCCGACTTTTAATGACCCTAAGGAAGAGGCCTGTTGAAGACATTGTGAGAAAAGGATGTAATGCTGGTAATCAGCATTTTCTCCTTTTTCCCACAATGTTTTCTAACCTTAGCTAGACTGATGCCGATGCATTAAACTAATTTTTCACGCAGCATCATGATTCATTTATCGTGTAATTAGTGACTGTTGTTGATTTTCTTCCAAGTTCTGATACAAAGATTGTTGTTTAACCCTTTACCAAACAATCCCTGGTTTTTACGACCCTGAGATAGAAGCCTTTTGAAAACAGTGTGGGAAAAGGAGAAAATGCTGGTAACCAGCATTTTCTCCTTTTCCCACAATGTTTTCTTCTCTGCTAGAAACAAATTTCAATTTTTGAGCTACATTTACTTTGTCGTCTGCAAGTGCTTTCAGTTTGGACCATTCTAAAAGTCTGTGGTTTGGTAAAGGTTTAAGACATTATTACAACACAGAATGATGTCCACTATTTTTTTATATTTCGGCTGTCATAATTTTATTCATAACTCACCCTTGCAGACCTAGGCCTTGCTTTTGGAAAAACATCACCATTTAGTGAAACATTGTCTATATAATCTTCCACATCCACCGGATCAAAGTCAGCTAGGTCCAGAGTGGTTATAAATACATTGTCCAAAGAATGTGTGTCCATCATGTCCATATTTGGACTGTCCACTTTGTCTCTGGGTGGACATTCCATAACCAAAATATCTGGAGTCATACTTGTTCCTATACTCTCCATTTTTATGATCACTCTTGTGAATTCCTTAATCTGAATATATTTAGTGAATTTCACATTTACCTGCTATTATCAGCCATTTAAGAACCTATGACCAGGTAAATACAGTAATCATCTTTGAGAGACATATGGGATTCCTAGAAACACAAGCTCATGTCCTCTCTGCATATCGTAATCCTACAGTCATACATCACCATAGCAAAGATTGTGCAAAGTTAAACATTGCACATACACTATTTGATAGTTAAAAATGCTTTCAAAACATACAGTGTTTTAATTTTGTCCTCTGATAGAGCTAATCCAGGTTACCAAATGATCCCCTGTTTTAACCTATTACCACACAATCCCTACTTTTGACGACCCTTAGAAAGAAGCCTTAAGAAAACATTGTGGGAAAAGAAGAAAATGCTGTTAACCAGCATTTTCTCCTTTTCCCACAATGTTTTCTACTCTTCACAAAACAAATTTCAAATTTTCAGTCACTATTATTTTGTCGCCTGTAAATGCTTTTGATTTGGAGAAGCCCAAAATAATGTTGTTTCTAATGAGTTAATTTAAACGAGCAAGGTAAAAAGGCCTTTTGAAAAAAATGTCACTTGTGGGAAAGAAGAAAATGCTGGTCACCAACAGTTTCTCCTTTTCCCATAATGTTTCAGAAATCTTTTGAAAATTAATTCAGCCATTTGAGCCATGTGAAATTTGCTGTCTTCAAGTACTTTCAAATTTTTTGAAAATTAAGTCTATAATTTTGCCCTGGTAAAAAGCTTAAAAAAAGTTTAGTTCCACTGCACTAAATCATACTGTATTAAATGCTATCATTTTTAACAAGAATTTAGAAAAACAAAATCACCATTAGCCCTTTTTTCCATGCAATATAAACCATCAGCTTTACAAATAAAGAATAAAATAACAAAGCCAGTCCAATATAAATCTGACCACAAGCTGACACCTCAGATTTAATTTTGCGCCTTTTTGATGTTTGGTCTTCTTTTCATGGTCATGATTTGTTTATCATAACAAAAATTCTGAATCAAAATATCCCTTTACATTTACATTTTTGGTTATTTCTTCTGAGCGCTTTAAACACTTTGTTGCCCTAGGAACAAATTGTCAATGAAATGTGTGTGTGAAAAAAAAAATTCAATACAGGCTTATCGTTTTTAAAATAGGAGAATCAAATGGTAATATAAATAGTATAAACTTCCATAGCTATAGACAATAATCTAACAAAACTAAATTTTAATACTTTTAAACAAAACTTAAATAAATACTACCAATAAGATTTCAATTTGATAAATAAAGGAGAAAAATTATTACAAAAAAATTCTAAGGTCCAAACAGAAAAAAAACTCGAACACTGGAAAATCAAATCCTTTGTCAGTTATGATAAAATCACTTCAAGGTGTGTAAAGCAATATGAATGCTTCATTTGAAAGGTAGAAAATTAACAATCAATCGGGAGAAATTGATTGACCCTTTGCTTTGCAGTTCATTCTGATACAGTCATTAAAACAGAAAACTTGAAAACCATAATGACAAAAAATCTATGCAGATCTATAATCCATGTATTTATCATTATCATTCTCTTCTTTTTGTTCCCACTTTCATATTCATATCAGCTTTATCATTATGCCTTTAACTTCTTGAGAAAAGTCTAAAAATTGTGCACATGCTGCCCTGGGATATTTTCTACAAGCCATTGTATCTGTAGAAAACTTGACACTACCAGCTTTTGTATTTCTGGAACCAACCACCGTAACCCTTGTATCAAAACAGAGGCTGTTAACTCTATCCCAACTTTGAACGACCCGGAGGAAGAAGACAGCTGAGAGCATTTCAACCCTATGAAAGACAAGATTTGTGTTTTGAGTACCATTTTAATTTGGTAAAATTTTGTCATAAAGTAAAGATTTAAAGTTCAGACACTATGGAAAACACGATGTGCTGTGACAGACACCAAACATTCAAATCAACCTGCAATAATGGTAGACATTTAAAGATGTAAGCCTGTTCTGATCAAAATATTTCTAAAAATTCTAAAAGTGAATTCTTGTCTGGTGACATACCTGTACATGTGACTGGTAAAAAAAGGGATTTTGGAAGCCCTCATAGCTTATATCAAGGTTAGATAGTGCAGAACACGCAGTTTGATCTTGTTTAGCTCTTTACCAAACAACAAAATTTCAAACTCGTCCAAATTGAAAGCATTTGCAGACGAGAAAATAAAAAGTGGCTGAAAATTTGAAATTTGTTTTGGAAAGGGCAGAAAATTGTGGGTAAAGGAGAAAATGCTGATTAACAGCATTTTCTCCTTTTCCCACAAAGTCTTTAAAAGGCTTCTTTCTCAGGGTCATTTGAAGTCGGGATTGTGTGGTGAAGAGCTTTAGTCATGCCTATCTGTAGGATGAAAAAGTGTCTGAGGTCTACTGGTTTTATTTTAAGCTTTAAAATGGGTTTAATTTATTGCTTTGAAATCTTTAAAACATCATGACAAGCTTAACAGTTTAGGCCACAGTGGGTTATAATGACCAAAGTAAAAAATTGTAGATCAAAGATTGGACTACATATTCTGTGCCATTTAATCATGAATTATGGATCTCTGTTATTAACAATGAACTTTAATTTACCAATAGCACACTTCAGTTTAAAAAGTTTCGATGAAAAACTTTTTATGTCCGTAAATCTAGAAAAGAGTTGATCAATACAACCTATTCATTTCTAAATGGATTGCCATGTGCCATAAAACTTCACGTCTACATGTTAACATTGATCTTTTCCACTCTGTACAAAAATGGCAAAATTTTACACTTGCCTAAATAAAAAGAAGTTGCAGACAAAATATCACATGAGGCTAATGTAATGGAATTGGTCTTTGAAATGTTACAAAACATGGTTGGAAAAGGAGAAAAGGCTGATATTAACAGGAGTTTCTTCTTTTCACACAATGTTTCAAAAGGCTTGGGCCACTTTAACTCAGGATCGTTTGAGAACAGGTTAGATTTATTTCCCGCTAACTCATTGATCCTTTGATATTTTTTCCTACCAGTTGCATTTTAGCTATTTACTTAAATCCTTTACCACACAATCCATACTTGTCATACCCTTGAGGAACATGGCTTTTAAAACATTCTGAGAAAATGAGAATATGCTGGAAACCACTATTTGCTGGTATCCTAAATATCCAACAGAGTTTTTCTTCAAACCTTTCAAATATAATTACTTCAACTGCATGAAGCCACATTTATTTTTTGTAAAATACAAGTACATTTAATTTGGACAAGTCTAGAATATCATCATCTGGTGAAAGATTTATCCATACAGCACCTTTCATGACTATATTTGTATTTCAGGTCAATATAGATGAGGATCAAACTGCGCAAAGGATGTCATCCAACTTTCTATCTATTCTACCAGCTTGACTGAGCAACTCAGGACTAGAAATTTCAATTACCATAACTGGGTCTCATTTTTAGACTGAAAATGTTGGGTTTATTCCGTAAGGTTTAAGCTGCCTTTTTTTTCTTTTAATCTAGCAGTAAACTATTTTTAAGAACACTGAAGGAAAAGAAGAAATTCATAATGAGCAATTTCTCTTTTTCACACAATATTTTCAAATGTATTTGTATGTTAAACCTTGGTTTATATTGATTATCTCTAATTTGTTAGGATTTTAGCTCATTATTAAACAACAATATTTCAGGCTTGTCCAAATCGAAAGCATGTGCAGACAACAAAATAAAAGTGACTGAAATTTGAAATTTGTTTTGTGAAAGGTAAAAAACATCAAGGAAAAGGAGAAAATGCTGGTAACCAGCACTTTCTCCTTTTCTCACAATGTTTTCTAAAGGCTTCTTTCTCAGGGTTGTCAAAAGTAAGGATTGTGTGGTAATGGATTAAAGCCCACTGACACAATTCTGTTTCACACAGTATCGACTTGAAACTCATTTATCTTTTGCACTAGCACTCAGTTTTTCATTAAACTCAAGTACAATCTATCACAAGGTGTAATATGTTAAACTCATAAATCTCGAGAAATCCTCCTTGTAATGGCTGAATAGCACAGAGATGATATTCAATAAAATTTAATGAATGAAATTTCACAATTTTGAAATACAGTGTATGATAAAATATTCAACCCTTAACAGTTTGATGGGCACCTTTAAGTTCACTAACTTGAGGTACAGATCAGGATCAGACTGCAAACATTGTCTACTTCAGTCTTAACCCTTAGAAACAAGACAAATTAATCCTAGACAGTTCCATATCCCACACATTTTTATGCACTAAATTAAATGTTCAAATTGTGCAATTTATTTTTGAACCGGAGATCACATGTCTGGTTACCCGCATTTTCTCTTTTTTCCTCAATGTTTGTTCACCTACCAAACACATCTAAATTGCTATCTGCAATTGGTCTAAATTTCAAAGAGTCATCCTTATCATGATGCAAATGAGAATCCTATTTCATCTTTTTTTCCCCTCTCATCTTTAAAATGGCTTAAGAAACTATTAAACAGGTCTAAATTAAAGCTAATATCCTGAAAAAATTTAGCACAAAAAAGCATTAACAAAACAAACAAACAGCAATCAAAAATTTAGTTTTTTAAAGCCCCAAAAAGTTTTAGTACCTAAAAAGCATAAAAGAAAATGAAAAATTGAATTTTCTCACACAGAAAAATAAAATCCACACATTGCTTTAAAAAATTCCTTGGTAGCACTCTCAGAAATTTAACACCCGAAATTAACTTGAATAAGCACTTATTCATAATCCATTTAGCAAACTTGACTCTTTTTCATTGGAGGCCAGTATGTGTATCAAACTCGATTTTACCCTTTACCAGACATTCCCATATTTCAACAACCCTGGGAAAGACTCCTTAGAAAACATGGAAGGAAAAAGGAAAAGTACACTAGTAACCAACATTTTTTTCCTTTCCCACTATGTTTTGTACTCTATCTGAAGAACCTCATTGTTTGAGCAACATTTTATTTGTAGTCTGCAAATGCATTCAATTTGAACTAGTCTAAACTTTTGTTGTGTGGGAGAGAGTTGATTAACTAAGTGCACAAATTAACCCATAAGAAGGCAATCTTTTTTTCATTTGAATTGCTATTTATATAACCCTCACTGAGCTATCCTGTGATTTAACAACTCTGAATTAAAAAACCTTTGAAAACATTGTGAGAAAAAGAAATGTTGGTAACAAGCATTTTGCCCTCCTTTCAAGATGTTTTAGACTCTTTTCACTGATTATTTACCAGTCCATAAGAAATATTACAACACTGCTATTTATGGCAAGAATTTTAGCAAGAGTATCTAAAAAATATCAGACAGTGTACCTCAAAGATGAGACTGCCAAAAAACTCATTATCTCCCGCTACAAAATTAATACAGATCTATCTGATTTGGGGATTCTTGGTGGATAACTGGGTCCGAATTCACCAACCATTCTTAAGAACATTCTTTGTCTTATTCTTCAAGATTTTCTAACTGTGAAAGTAACAAAACTTCTGATTGGCTAAACCATTTGGTTTAGCCAATCAGAAGTTCTGTTACTTTCACAATGACAAAATTCTGAAGGATAAGATTGAGAAGGTTCTTAAGAATGGTTGGTGAATATCGACCCTGGACTACTTTTCTATGTGACAACCGTTACTTTGAATTTCAAAGTAAAATAAACATTATATCAATAAAATGCAACCTAGTGCAGTTCATTCAGCTATGATCAGCAGTTTACAGAAATCTAGAGCTAAATCAGGCCTGATTTCTCTTAAAACATATCAATTAGAGCCATTCTCTGAGACTCTCCATTGATACTTTATAGCCTATTTTACTACAATCCCCCAAATAATGGGGGGAGTCATGTGTCATAGTAGACAGGTCGAATCTTCGAAGAATATGAGATGCGCAGACAAAGCAAAAAACTTCATTTGAAATACTGATAATGGGTGCTGTTTTTTGCACGCCCAGGTAACTTTCATTAAACTTTGCACCAATGTAATTTTCATACGCAAGCATTAAGTCTTAAAACAAGTTTCACTGAACTGCAAAAATTTATGATTGGATTAAGTATTTCCATAACTTTACGTCAGGTTGTGGGTAAAGTTAGGATCATACATGTGTACATTCAATCACAAAAAATCGGAGTAAATCTATGCAGTTTACTGATAGGTACCACAGGGCCTGTATTCACCAACCATTCTTAAGAACGTTCTTTGTCTTATTCCCCAGAATTTTCTACATTTGTCAGTAACACAACTTCTGATTGGCTTACCCGTCCGCTTTAGCCAATCAGAAGTTGCGTTACTTACAAGATTTAGAAAACCTTGGAGAATAAGACTAAGAATATTCTCAAGAATGGTTGGTGAATCCGGGCCCAGGTGTCTTGGTAAGACAGTAAAATGAAAAATAAGCTTCTGCCCATGCCCAATTGAATACATAACTCTGATAAAAATCAACCAGTTTCATGCAGAATATTCATAAATTACACAAAACATAATGAAAGAAAAGAGAAAAAAACACATTTTTCTTCAATATAAGCAATAGTTATAGCTACTTTCCCTACAATGTTTTCCAATTTAGCTCTCAACCACAGGGGTTTGAACTTGTATGGACTTGTACAATAATGGCCTAGCTCTTTACATACAATCCCAATTTTCAACCAGACTTTTGAAATCATTGTGGGAAAAAGAGAAAACGCTGGTAACCAGCAGTCTCTCTTTTTCGACTCTGTTTTTAATTAAATATAAATTTCAGTTTTTAAGTCACATCTACTCTGTCATCTCCAAATATTTCAGTTATGGGCACGTCTGGTCTGAAATGAAATTGTCTAGTATTAAGTTTAAAAATTAATACTAAATTAGCAATGACAGAAGGGCCTTATTTGTTCCAGTCCTAAAGTTGTGAATTAATCCCTAATCCATATTGGATTTATTAATCCATTACAACATAAAGGCTTTTTCCTTGGATTCTGTTACAACTGAGTGTATCGTTTATGTAACAAAAAATACAAAGAAATTTCAAAATGCACTATTTGGACATAGAAGCAGTCAAGACAGCATTATGACAAATGGAAAAGATAGTCATTTTAACCCATTACCACTCAGCAAAATTTTAGGCCTATCCAAATTCAAAGCATTTGCAGACGATAATTTCAAAGTGACTTTAATGGTGCGATTTTGCCTTGATACAGAAGAAAACTTTTGTGGGAAAAGGAGAGAATGCTGGTTACCAGCATTTTCTCCTTTTCCCACAATGCTTTCAAAAGGCTTCTTTCTCAGGGTCGTTAAAAGTCGTCATTAAGTGGTAAAGGGTTAATTCATTTATCACAGTGCTTTCTAAAAGATACCTGCATGAAAAGAACCAACCATTTGGTGAAATGGAAAGGGCATGAATGTTGTAATAATGTCCATAATACAATTTACAAATCCTATTAACTCATTACAATGTGTTTATATATGAACCATGCTCTATGAAATGGGGGCATAATGTATCTGCAAAAAGTTACAACACAGGCCCGCCTGCTCAGTCAGTGCAGGCTGATCAAGGCCGACACTTTCTTGGCTATCGATCAATGCTATGTATGTCTGAGGCCCAGTCTATCTCATAATAAAGTGTATTCTTAAACAAGAGGGCCAAGATGGCCCTGGATCGCTCACCTGAATTTTTGAGATGACCATAGTCTATTTTTTTTTTGAGGTATTGAAACATTGGAACCAAATTTATAATTCTGCCAAGCAATTTTCAAAAGGTCACCTGTAAAAGTCATTTCGAAATCTGACCATCAGTTTCAAAAAGAAGAATTTTTAAGAATTTTTCATTTCTGTATAAGAGCAAGTAGCCCCCATCCATGAGAGCCATGTTTCTTGATGGATCAAAATTTACGAACAAGTTTTGAAAAGGGTCACCCAAGGAACATCTCTCTGAAATAATTTTGAAATCTGACCAGGGGTTTCAGAGAAAGAGAATTTTAAAGAATTTCATCATGTCCATATAGTGCAAGTAGCCCCCATTCACAAGAGCCATGTTTCTTGATGGATCAAAATTATACGTACAGCTTTTGGAAAGGGTCCCCCAAGGAACATCTCTGTCAGATTATTTTAAAATCTGACCACAGGTTTCAGAGAAGAAGAATTTTCAAGAATTTCTTCATTTCCATATAGTGCAAGTAGCCCCCATTCACTAGAGCCATGTTTCTTGGCCAATCAAAATTTTGCGAACAATTTTAGAAAAGGGTCACCCAAGGAACATCTCTGTGAAATTATTTCAAAATTTGTCTAGCCATTTCAGAGAAGAAGAATTTTCAAGAATTTCTTCATTTCTATATAGTGCAAGTAGCCCCCATTCACCAGAGCCATGTTTCTTGACCAATCAAAATTTCGCGAACAATCTTAGGAAAGGGTAACCCAAGGAACAAGTCTGTGAAATTATTTCAAAATCTAACCAGCGGTTTCTGAGAAGAAGAATTTTTAAGAATTTCTTCATTTCTGTATAGTGCATGAAGCCCCCATTCACCAGAGCCATGTTTCTCGACAGATCAAAATTTCATGAACAATTTTTGAAAAGGGTCATCCAAGGAACATCTCTGTGAATTTATTTTAAAATCTGACCAGCGGTTACAGAGAAGAAGAATTTTTAAGAACTTCTTCATTTCTTTACAGTGCAAGAAGCCCCCATTCACCAGAGCCATGTTTCTTGACGGATCAAAATTTCGCGAACAATTTTTGAAAAGGGTCACCTAAGGAACATCTGTGTGAAATTATTTTAAAATCTGGCCAGCGGTTTCAGAGAAGAAGAATTTTTAAGAATTTCATCATTTCTGTATAGTGCAAGAAGCCCCCATTCACCAGAGCCATGTTTCTTGACAGATCAAAATTTCACGAACAATTTTTGAAAAGGGTCACCCAAGGAACATCTGTGTGAAATTATTTTAAAATCTGGCCAGCGGTTTCAGAGAAGAAGATTTTTAAAGAATTTGCTAAAAAATTCCATTTCGTTGCCATGGCAACCAGAGTTTTTGACGGAATCAAATTCTGTGAACAATTTTTAAAGAGGACCTCCCAAGGAACATTCCAGCCAAGTTTGGTCCAAATCCGCCCAGCAGTTTAGGAGGAGTTGATGTTTAAAGAATTGTTGACGACGCACGACGCACGACGCACTGACGCACGACGCACGACGGACACCGGGTGATCCTAAAAGCTCCCCTTGAGCACGTTGTGCTCAGGTGAGCTAAAAAATGTGGCTTTCATGGATCTGTAAGTATGTCAATACTTGCATGGCATCATGCATCACAGAGATACATTAAAAAGAGTTAACTCATTACCAAACAACAAAATTTTAGCTTTGTCCTAATCGAAAGCATTTGCAGATGACAAAATAATAATGACTGAAAATTTGAAATTTGTTTTGTGAAGGGTAGAAAACATTGTGGGAAAAAGGTGAAAATGCTGGTTACCAGCATTTTCTCCTTTTCCCACAATGTTTTCTAAAGGTTTCTTTCTCAGGGGCATTAAAAGCAGGGATTGTGTGGTAATGGGTTAAGCCGCTTTTGCCAGAGTATGGCTTGTATATTTCTGCTTCTTGATTTCATCAAAATGTGATATCTTCACCTTTTACCACAAAATGATCTTCAATGTCCTTTCAGAAAGGCAGCTTCTGAAAACATATAATTGGAATAAGACAAAATGCCAGGTAGCAGCGATTCTCTTTCTCTTGCAATATTCTGTACACTTTTAACCCTTTAACAGTTTCTAATTTTTCCTAAATCTCTGGAAGAAATCTAAGACATTATGAGTATAGGAGAAAATGCTGGTCACCAGCATTTTCTTCTTTTCTCATAATGTTTTCTACCCATTAACTCTTCACCACATGGCAAAATTTTAGACCTATCCAAATTGACAGCATTTGCAGAAAACAACTTAACACTCACTCATGGTGCTCAATTGACGCAATTTTTCTATGATAGGGAAGAAAACTTTGAGGGAGAAGGAGAAAATACTTGTTTACCACCATTTTCTCATTTTCTCACAATGTTTTCAAAAGGTTTCTTCCTCTTCGTTAAAAGTTGAGTGGTAAAAAGTAAAAGATCATATTCATCTCTTGAGCCATATTGGATATGTTATCCACTAAATGTCTTCACATTGGAAAACCTTAAAATGTATCATTTGGGTACAGACTTCACTCATTACGAAACGACAAAAATTTTAGGCTTGTCCAAATTGAAAGGAATTGCAGACGACAAAACGACAAAATTTTAGGCTTGTCCAAATTGAAAGCAATTGCAGACGACAAAATAAAAGTGACTGAAAATTTGAAATTTGTTTTGTGAAGGGTAGAAAACATTGTGGGAAAAGGAGAAAATGCTGGTTACCAGCATTTTCTCCTTTTCCCACATTGTTTTCTTAAAGCTTCTTTCTCAGGGGCGTCAAAAGTAGGGAGTGTGTGGTAATGGGTTTAATACCCATCCCAATATTCAAGCAATATGTTTGTTATCTATAAAATGTTTTTCAGTGTGGATGACTAAAAACAAAATTGATCTGGTAATACAAGTTTATCCCTGGGAGTGCAATAGCTCAACTCAACTCAACTCAACTCAAAATGACTTTATTTGGTATTCGGCAAAAGAATTTTGCCATTGACCATTTTACAATAATATAGCATGAAATATAGCATAAATATTTACAAATACAATATATAAACATCTGAAAAAAAAAAATCACAACTATATACATCTGAAAAAAATCACAACTATAGTATGATTTACATTTAAGAAACTGAGCATGTTTGACCTTTTTGTGGACATTTAGATTAAGATCAGACGGCACAGACCGTGTAGTCTGATCTGGGATCTACATTGTCCGATTAGAAGGTATTTATATTCAGAAAGAAAAAAATAATAATAGTAAAAGATAAAGAGATAGTATCATTAGGGCTTCTGTGAAGCATACAATCATGATCAGACTTACCAAAACACAGTCTGATCTAGGATATATCCTCCACACACTGACTGAAACTGCCAAGAAAAAAGTTTCGTAATACATGTACTGAAAATGTTCATTTCATTTACTTAGTAGTAACTTTATTTTAGATTATCCCTTTCAAGATAAAGAATCTAGACCTCCTGATTTTAAAGCATTTGCAGATAACAAAACATATAACCTGCATATTACAAAAAGAGGTATTTGGACATTTGTGTAAAGTATCCTTTCAGATCTGTAGACTGCGCAGGCTGATACGATACAATACTTTACACATATGTCGGAATGCCCCTTTTCGAGTGTTGCATGTCATATGCACATTAAGATCAACCTTGTAACTTGGTTTAACTCTTTACCGAATGACAAAATTTTAGACTGGTCCAAATTGAAAGCATTTGCAGACAACAAAATAAAAGTGACTGGAAATTTGAAATTTCTTTTGGGAAGGGAAGAAAACATTGTGGGAAAAGGAGAAAATGCTGGTTAGCAGCATTTTCTCCTTTTCCCACAATGTTTTCAGAAGGCTTCTTTCTCGTTAAAAGTAGGGATTGTGTGGTAAAGAGTTAAAAATTATATTTGTCTTGCATTTAACACAGTTTTTCATATAAGTGATATGATTTCAAGATAAGCAATTCTTGTTCATTTTTCTGTATTTTTCATTTACTTTTATTCAGTTTTGATTTAAAACTATTTACAACTCAAGTTGTTAACAACAATAAAATCTGTGCATTACTAGTCACAGATTTAATTAAAAAATTATCAGACCTTTCGCAATTTCATTTAACCCTTTCCCAAACGACAAACTTTTGGACTGGACCACATTGAAAGCATTTGCAGATGACAATTCAACTCTTGCCGAAAAGATTATTTTTGTCTATGATAGGGTAGAAAACATTGTGGGAAAAGGAGAAAATGCTGGTTACCAGCATTTTCTCCTTTTCCCACAATGTTTTCAAAAGGCTACTATTCCAGACCCGTAAAAACCAGGGATTGTTTGGGAAAGGGTTAATCAAAATAGGATGAAGAGTGACATAGGAAATTATAGAATCCTATGTACTCAATTAGGAGTTGAAAACAATGTTTTCAAGGGAGTCAATCATGAGGTTGACAACATTTATAAATCTAAGTTATGTCCCTTATATCTCGTCTTACTAATTTCAGATCTCTACATATGCAGCGGACTTCTTGGACTATCAAATAGACTATCAACCAACATGAAATCTTCAGAAATACAGGGATATCCAGTTCTAGATATTTCTTTTGAGTGCTTTTTTGGTCAATTAACAAGATGCTTTGTAATCCGGTTTTTCTTGTAAAGCTTATCTCATGATCACAACACATTAGCCTGTGTGGGTCCATTGGTATCCTGTGCGGTCTGATCTTGATGTATTTACATTATATGTAAAATAACAGCAGATGTCTCTGGCAGTCTGTGGGATTTTAAAGTTTTACACTATCAATATTGAAAACCTTTACAGATTAAGTGAATGGGGTTCTTATGATGGAAACTGTCTATGAAAGGATTAACCCTTTACCATATGACAAGATTTTAGACCTGTTCGAATTTGGAAGCATTTGCTGATGACTGTTTCAATGTGGCTCACATGAATCGATTTTTCATTGATAGTGTAGAAAACAATGTGGGAAAAAGAGAAAATGCTGGTAACCAGCATTTTCTCCTTATCCCACAATGTTTTCAAAAGCCTTCTCTTTCAGGGGTGTTAAAAGTCATCATTGTGTGATAAAGGGTTAATAGAACTTGGGAAAAGGAGACAATGTTTGTTACCATCATATTCTCCATCGTCAACAATGTTTTCAAAAACCTTTCAAAAGTTTAGTAAAAACACAAGATTATTGATTTTGGTGATAGATTAAATGGGATAGTGAACAAGTCAAAGAAAATTTAATTGATCGGTTAGAGAATTATTGTAATCTTTTAATCCAAAACTCATAGTAGAGAGGATTACTTTCATTTAACCCATTACCACACAATCCCTACTTTTGACGACCCTGAGAAAGAAGCCTTTAGAAAACTTTGTGGGAAAAGGAGAAAATGCTGGTGACCAGCATTTTCTCCTTTTCCTACAAAGTTTTCTATCCTATCAAAGCAAAATTGCACCATTAGCACTACATCAAAATTGTTGTCTGCAAATGCTTTCAATTCTGACAGGTCTTGAATTTTGCTGAGTGGTTATGGGTAAAATCTCTGTTATGGGCAACCAACTTTCTGTCTTACTCACAATGAACTGAGAACTGGGAACAATACTTAACCCTTTACCAAACAATCCCGACTTTAAACAACCCTGAGAAAGAAGCCTTTTGAAAACATTGTGGGAAAAGGAGAAAATGCTGGTAACCAGCATTTTCTCCTTTTCCCACAATATTTTCTACCTTTCCAAAGTCAAAATTCAATTTTAATACACATTTATTTTGTCGTCTGTAAATGCTTTCAATTTGGACAAGTCCAAAATTTTGTCGTTTGGTAAAGAGTTAATGCAGTCACATTAAACCCTCCTCTTTACAAAGCATGGTTACTTCATTAATTCCAAAACTCTTGTTCACAGGTTGTGAGCATAATATATATAACAAAGCCACTATACTTACTGGTATGGTCAATTTCCTCCTCCCTTTATAAAACAGTTTAAACATTTTCTCAGATTCATGATGCTCTAGTCTCTTTTGAAACCTGTTTCTCTCAATTGGCATTGTGATTGGCCAACAGTTCACGCTCCCTGCAAGGTTCTCTCTTGTGTTTGAAAAAATTTGAATAAAAGTTTCTCTCTAAAACTTGTCCAATGGAATCACTAAATTATAACTGCAAGCATGTACAAATACATACTGATGAAATATTTTTTAAATAAATAAAAAGAAAATTGTCTTTAAAATGTAAAAAAAAGTGTAAAAATAATCTCTTTTAGTTGCAGTCTTTAGCCTATATATCTACCTCAGCTGGTACTCTTATACTGAACTATAGAAATCTAACAATTATTGCGAGTTTGATTCCTAGCTTAAATCAGGTTACCAACCAACCCCACATTTTAGCCACCCCAAGGACATGGATGAGTCTAAAATTTTGTCACCTGGTGAAGGGTTTATTAATCTCTTAATGATGCAGTATTCGCTGTAGAACTTATTACTCTTTCAAAGCCTAACACTGTTATGACAATGAATTTGTTGGAAAACAGCCAGTAGCTTTGAAAGGGTGTGTTGGTTAAAAGAAACTCCAGGAACATAATGATCTAGTGGAGTAATATGCCTAAAACAATGTCGGAAATGGTGTTTAATTCATTACCAAACGACAAAATTTTAAAACTGAAAGCATTTTGCAGATGGCAAAATAAAAGTGACTGAAAATTTGAAATTTGTATTGGGAAGGGAAGAAAACATTGTGGGAAAAGAAGAAAATGCTGGTTACCAGCAATTTCTTCTTTTCTTCTTTTCCCACGATGTTTTTAAAAGGCTTCTTTCTTAGGTTCATTAAAAGTTGGAATTGTGTGGTAAAGAGTTAACATACACAACTCTCTGAGCACAAAAAAAAAAATTAGATATTTTCAGTCAAGAAAATAAAGTCCCTAAGTAGCTTCTGTTTGTAACTTCTATGTCTGTTGAAATAAGTTCTGTTTGTATTTACAAGCGTTATCAAAATTACCCCTCTTATAATCGCTTTTATCAGTAAGTACCCTGTCAAGTCAATAAATCAAAGATTAACCATACTTGGATGTATTATGACCCATTCCCATATAATTTATAAACCATTTTTTTCCAAACTACTTTTGAAAATACAATGGGAAAGTAGCAAAAGTTACTGCTTGTTATAATCAATTACTCATTTTTTTACACAATGTTTTCAACATTATCAACAATATGTATAAGGTAGTTCCTTTCTTTTAATGTTACAAATCAGCTCCTTTCAAAAACTCCTGTATGAAAATGTGTTATGTTTTGACTTTAGTATTTACTTCTATTCTTTCCAGTTAAATATTTCAGGTAGCAACTCCTCTTTTTAGACTGAATTCAAATATTTCCTAACTCTTTACCAAACTACACATTTATAGACTAGTCCAAATTGAAAGCATTTGCAGACTACAAAAAAAAATGACTGAAAAATCGAAATTCGATTTGGGAAGGGTAGAAAACATTGTGGGAAAAGGAGAAAATGCTGATTACCAGCATTTACTCCTGTTTCCACAATTTTTTCAAAAGGCTTCTACTTCAGGGTCGTCAAAAGTCGTCATTGTATGGTAAAGGGTTAACCATCAACCAAACAATCATGATTTTAGACAACCCTGGCAGAAAGTCTTGTTAGAAAACAGGAAATTGCTTGTAAATAGCATTTTCTCCTTTAACCACAATATTTTCTTCCCTTTCAGAGACATATCCCAACATTTGAGCCACAGTGAGTAAAGCACTTGCAAATTCTCTCAATTTGAACAAATCTAAAATGTTGTTGTTTGGTAGAGTTAAATTACAGAATGTGCTTTTAAAACATATATCAAAATATATATTCTACAAAATGACTTTAACACATGAGCCATGCTCTGGCAAAAATGGGGCTTAGCCCATTACCACACAATCCCTACTTTTGACGCCCCTGAGAAAGAAGACTTTTGAAAACAATGTAGGAAAAGGAGAAAATGCTGGTAACCAGCATTTTCTCCTTTTCCCACAGTGTTTTCTACCCTTCCCAGAACAAATTTCAATTTTTCAATCACCTTTATTTTGTCATCTGCAAATGCTTTCAATTTGAACCAGTCTAAAATTTTGTCGTGTGGTAAAGAGTTAATGCATCACGATGATGCGTCACAGCAGCAGCATGATATTGAGTAGTCACATGGATCCATAAAATTCACTATATCGAATAACTAACTAAACCATGAGGTCAGTCTTTCTTCAGGCATGCAGATAATTTCAAGAAAGGGAAAAAATTTCAGCCCATGTCAGCCTGTGTTGCCTACACAGGCTGACATGGATTGATACTTATCTGTAATGCATTATGCCCCCCTTTAAGAGAGATGGCTCATATACAAATGTGTCCAAAGGAGTGAATAAAATTACACTTGAATCATTTTCAAAAAATTCTGTTGTCTAATTTAGCCCACTTTAGTAACAATTTGCAAAATTATGATCCATTTTTATCTATTTTAAATAAAATCCCATTACTTTTAGAATCCTTGTAAACATAATAATTTCATCTTTATCTGAAAGGCAAAATAAATCTTTAATTTTATAGGCAACTCTAGATCTAGTACATGTAGTAGTACCAGTTAATTAAATTCAACATACTTCAATCACATACAGTCCTTTGAGTAAGGAATTCTGTCCCAATCAATGTTTTTATCACAGTGTACATCAAAAGCACTTTCTCAGATGTTTTGAAGCTTTCATGAGCAGTGAAAAAAATCAGGTAAAAACAAGATTAATCAAAGAAACCCAACTGCTTTGAAAGAAAGGCTACCATAGTTTTCTATTTAAATGCACCATGCCTATTTCAATGCCTACACAATGAGACATTTGATTGATTGATATGTACACCTTGTTTTCAATAATCCTTACATTGCCAGTCAAGTTGATTTTTTTGCCGGTCATTATATGTTGCTTTTATGGCCAATGTAGATCAAGATCAGACAGTACAGCACATAATGTCTGATTTAAACAAGTATAGAGACTGTTCACTATTTTAATCTTCGGTTTCAACATTTATTTTTTACTGTAAATTGTCACGTCTGTAAACTTAATGCCAAGACGTTGAACAGTGTAACAGTGATATTGCATTACTTCATATGAGTTTAACTCATTACCAAACGACAATATTTTAGGGTTAATAACTTTGTGGTAAAAAAGGGTAAAATCATAATTGAAATTAATCATAATTATAAGCCATAAACTACATCCTGAATATACATAATTATACAACAATTCTACCAATGTTAAATTAAAATGCTTTAGCAACAATATTTTGCTATATCTTTGCCTCTACCAGTGGCAGGGACAGCCTTGAAAATGTAGACAAGTCCCCTGCCTCAGCCATTCTTGATCCATATTCATCAACAATCTTAACTTAAAAAATACCGGTAAGTCTTATTCTGGATCAAGAAAGTAACATGATTTCTGATTGGTTTAACTAACTGATTTACCCAATTAGAATTCCCATTACTTACATATTCAGAAAACTTTAGAAATGTCAGCACTGCAAGGGATGTTATTGAGAATGACTGGTAAATGTAAGCCTTATGTAGTACAGATTATTCTTGGAATTTTACATGAGCAATCTAAAAAGTTCATGGCAGA
This sequence comes from Tridacna crocea, assembly GCA_943736015.1. Lineage (NCBI taxonomy): Eukaryota > Metazoa > Mollusca > Bivalvia > Cardiida > Cardiidae > Tridacna > Tridacna crocea. Next base: position 23,014,764 of record OX031070.1, read on the forward strand.
GTAATCTTTGAAAATTCAGGGCAAGATTTGGATTTACAGCCCAAAATGTCTAAATGGAAATACTACGGTACCCCTGTATTTTGTAACAATTACAGGGATTAACTCTACCAGGGTACATTAAGTGATATGTCAAACACTTGTATCCTACCTAGACACTTTTCACCCACACCAAACTTTTTTAATCGAACTGAAAGTCTCTCAATGACTGTTTCAGCATTATTATTAATTGCTGCAGACCATTTGGTTTTGCAGCCAATCACCCTTGCATACTTAAATGTATCAAAATGAGGAATTTCTCCATTATGTTTCTGCATACATTTTGACCTTAGCTCATGTTGACTGTCCCTTTCATCATAAATTATAATAAATTATATTTTTCAAGTCATCTGCTTCAGATTTGTGTCTTGGGGTAACAATCTACCCTTTACCAAATGACAAAATTTTAGACCTGTCCAAATTGAAAGCACTAATTTTGCTGCTGACATTTTCAATGTGGCTCATATGAAATGATTTTTCTTTCATAGGGTAAAAAGATTGTTTTCAATGTTTTCAAAAGCCTTCTCTTTCAGGGGCGTTGAAAGTCATTATTGTGTGGTAAAGGGTTAAGCTGATACCTTGAACCTTACCATCAGCAAAGACCAGCCTATATAGCTCAGTTGGTAGAGCGTAGGACTCGTGATCATCATGGTGTGGGTTCGATCCCCACTGCTGGCCATCTAAAATTACTAATTATCTTTCAGATGAGACGTTAAACTGAGATTCCGTGTGACGGTGCTATACACCGAGCACATTAAAGAACCAGGTGAAATTTAGGATAGGTTTCATCCTATATCTGCACTATTCCTCGTAACAATAAAAACAGCCTTCAGGGGGCGTTGCATATATGGGAAACTGGTGGCGACGATAACGCAAATTCAATCAATCAACCATCAGCAAAGTCCAGGAAGCTGTGATGCTAATCTGATAATATTCTGTGAAGCAAGGACATGCCCAAAATCTGCCCCTGTTTCGCTTATTAACCCTTTTCTACACAATATTGACTTTTAACAACTCTAAGCGAAAAAAAATTACAAACCGAAGGAGGAAGCCTCCTGAAAAGATAATTGGTAACCAGCATTTTCTCCTTTTCTCACACTTCTACCCTGTAAAAAAAAGTATATGTTTTAACCTTTTCCCAAACAATCCCTGGTTTTTACGGGTCTGGAATAGTAGACTTTTGAAAACATTGTGGGAAAAGGAGAAAATGCTGGTAACCAGCATTTTCTCCTTTTCCCACAATGCTTTTTACCCTATCATAGTCAGAAATCATCTTTTCAGCAAGAGTTGAATTGTCGTCTGCAAATGCTTTCAATTTGGTCTAGTCCAAAAGTTTGTCGTTTGGGAAAGAGTAAGTGATATTTCTTCTGTCATCTACAAATGCTTCCATTTTGGATATGGCTAAAAGTTTGCCATCAAGTAAAAAGTTAAAACCCTCCCAACAGAAAAGGTATTTTAAAATCTTTTACCATACAATGCTGATTTCCATAACCCTGAGGAAGGTTTTGAGTACTATTGTGAAACAGCATTTTCTTTACCTTTTTAGCACCCTATCAAAGACAAATTCTATTACCTCAGTTACTGCATGGAATTCCTTGTCTATTCATGCTTTCAACAGGGACAAGTCTAAATTCTGTTATCTGGCAAGGATTTCAGTATAGACTAGTTGAGAAAGTAAATAATAATGATCGTTCTATGCCATACAGTAAACAATCAATCAGTAGACAGTCACAAGCAATTCTAGTTTTACCATGCTGTTTTCTGCATTCTAGAAAAAGTAAACTCTTTTCTGTGTATAAAAAACAGAGCGTCACTTGCACAAGTTTATGTTAGCATAATAGTAATGGATTAGAGACAGAATTGACAAAACAATGTTCCGTGATTAGCCTAGGTTCCAGTCCGATCATTTTTTTTCCCTTTTTTTTTTATTTTCGGACATTACCGGTACTTTGTCAAAAAAGATTACGGAACCAATTATCAGTTCTTGCCAGTTTGCATAGATAAGTGCAAATCATGAAAGGAGACCGCAATAAGGAATGGTTAAATATTCATTATCACCTGGATCCAGCCTATTCTCTGATTAACTCATTACTAAACGACAAAATTTTAGGTTGGAATGAATGAATGAATGTTGTTTTATGGAGCATCAACAGCTTTGGTCATTTAGGTTGGTCCAAATCAAAAGTATTTGCAGATGACAAAATAAAAGTGACCGAAAACTTGAAATTTGTTTTGTGACGGGTGGAAAACGTTGTGGGAAAAGGAGAAAATGCTGGTTACCAGCATTTTCTCCTTTTTCTACAATGTTTTCTAAAGGCTTCTTTCTCAGGGTCATCAAAAGTAGGGATTGTGTGGTAATGGGTTTACCTACTACCAACCTATGCTATGTCTATATAAAATTCAGATGAAAGTTTTTGAAAATACAGTAGAAAAAGAAAACAATGCTAGTAACCAGCACTGTCTTGGAACATGCTCCTAAAACATGTTTTACCTTTTGAAAAGCAGATACTTTAATTTGACCCCAAACAGCTATGTTATCTGTAAAGGTTTTCAATGTGGACAAATCCTAAAGGTTTTGTCATTTGAAATTGATAAACAGAAAGGATTGACTTAATAATGTTCTATGATTAAGTGGCTTATAGTCACTCCTTTGATTGGACCTGAGTAAATATTATTTAAAGAGTGAAAGAAATCAGATACTTTAAACACGTATAACAAACAGACTTTAAGTATAGGTTGAAGGCCCAACTTTTCTTCAAAGGACAAACAATTATTTTTCATAGAATTCAAGAGCAATTAAAAGGTTCAGCATTTCTTTCCTTAACTCTTTAGGACACAATCTTATATATTAATGACTCTTAGGACGAAGACTTTTTGAAAACATGATAGAAATAAGAGAAAAATTCGGGTAACCAGTATAATCTTCTTTTCCCATTATGTTTTCTGTCTTTCAAAAGATGAAACCCATTAATAAGTCACATTTCATTCTTATTGGCTGTTTGTAATTAATTTCCATTTGAAATTCTAAGATTTTTTCTTTAAGTTTAGCTTAAAAAACATATATATACTGCTCATATAAATTACACTGAAAAAGGTTTGGTAAAACAATGTAGAAAAAGAGAAAGTTTCATGTTTTAAACCTGAAAGAAAGTACTTCTTTAGATGATTTCAAACTCATTGTTCGTAATAAACCATAGAAAATGGCAGAAAAATGTGCATATCATACAGAAAAGGATAGAAAGCTATTTTGGGATATTTAATACAGATTAGAATCATTCAGTCAATTAAAGAAAGGAGTAAATTATATACTGCAATTAATATGACCTCGAAACACTATCCCTTTATTACTTCCCTACCTTTTACTCCAACAGTCCATGGTGAGGGTACAGATGGTTATTTTCCTAATTGTAACAAAAACCTTTCTACAAACAGCTCATGAAAATTCATTATGATAAAATCTTGAGTTTTAATGACCCTGAGGAAAAAAAATTTTCAAACCATGTAGGAAACAGAGAGAATTGTTTGCATTTTATTCTTTCAATAAAAATGTTTTCTTATCAATTATGGAAAAATTTCATCATTTGGGACACACTTGTCTTTTGCAAAAGTTTTTAAGTAAAACAAGTCTAAGACTTTGTTTTCTTTTAATGAGTTAAGGAAACAACAAATATGTAAGGTCAATTTTTTCAAAATAACACAAAATAATAGGGAGGCGTGGACAGAAACAGATTCTTTTTAAACTCTTTAATACTAAACAACAAAAATTCAGACTCATCGAAATCGAAGGCATTTGCAGACAACAGAATAAAATGTGACTCAAAAATTTAGATTTAATTTTGGAAAAATAGAAAATATTGTGGAAAAAGGAGAAAACGCTGGTACCAGGTTTCTTTCTCAGGATTGTTAAAAGTTGGGATTATGTGGTATAGAGTAAATTGACATATCAACAGTACTTTGGGGTCAGTAACCCTTTAAGTAGAAAGAAAACACCTTGGAAGCATGGTTTAAAATCCTAATAACTGGTACAACTAAATATCAAAAATATATCAATTACTGATATCATCAGAACTGGCTTTAGTTCTGTGGGAAGGATTTTTCATATTCAAAATAAAATTAGCTGTAAGAGGTGGGTACTTCATCTAAACTATTATGAAAACAAATATTGTCAAAGAAGGTTTTAAGTCTTAACCAAAACAATCCATAGTTTGAACAAATCTGCAGCAAAAGGCTTATGAAAACTGGGTGGTAAACTTAGATATTGCTGGCAGCAAGCTTTTTCTCCATTTCCCATGGTATTTTCTACTCTTTCTTGAAAAATCTCTGAAATGGAACTACATTTGCATTGCAGTCTGCAAATGTTTTTAATTTGGACATGTCTAAAGTTTGCTTTGAAAAGGAATGAAGCGCTTTCCCACATACTTAAACCTCACAGCATCAAATAAACAAAATCACAACTTTCAGTCCAAAAAAAGGGCTGGGTTATAATTTTCCTCACAAACACAAGTTGGTATTGCTCTTGATTAATAGGCAAGTGTGACATTGCTGACATGAACAGTGATTTCATATGTAAAAAGTCTTTAATCCCTGGAACAATTCATAGGAAAAATATGCCAAACCCAAAAAAGTCCTGTGTATTTATACATTAAGCCTTGTCCTACTAAATAAAACTGTAAACTATTGTTTGAAAGGTTTTTTTTTTTTTTGAGAAAAGACTCCTAATCAGAGAGTGTAGGTCACAGATCAGACTGCACATTCTGTGCCACCTGATCTTGATCTATCATGTCTTCCAAAGGTCAGTGGGTCAAGCCTAGCAGCCTGAGGGTTTATAATTTACCAAGAAAACCTTAGTAGAAACCAAATTAAGCATTTCAAAAAGTTATATATATCAGTCAGGGGAGATAAATAGTAACCAAACCTAACAGAAAGAGTTACTTCCCTTCACAGCCTTAAAAGCTGGGCTTGCCTGTCCAAACCCACAAAAGCAATATATTATTTCATTTGATGGCAAAAGATTTTGAATGATGTCCACTCAAAGATCTTTAATTGTATGAAAGTTACAGTTGATGCGGTGGTTGTTTATTACCACTTTGTTCCTGTAGCAAGTCTTAAGTTGATTTACTAATATTCTCCTATGGACCAGGCCCACTTTCAATGAAATTTTATTCTTGAGAGAACAGTGGGAGGATCATTTAGGCTAAGTAAGTGTGGTTTATTATGGTTTGATGTTTTTTACATTTGCATCAGCCAAATGACCTCTAGCCAGACGAAAGCCTTTAAATCTGGCTTTTACATCATTTTTTGCTTGTTCACCTTTGCATTACAAGAAGGTAACAAACTCTAGAGAACATGTGTACATGTAACCTAGACCTTTGTCATGGAAGTAACATTTTCTGAATTTCTAGCACAATGTTTCCCACCTAAAATGTGTGACAGAACATACTGATTTGGAATGTCAAATTTACTTTTTATATTTAGAACTACAAAAGTCAATGACAACAATTAGTTTGCAGAAAGATAAAAAATTATATTATTGAACTGCTATGAAGGTTGAGGTATAGGGCTGTAAAATAAAACGAGCAAATTAACTGTGGACCAAACTATCAGGTGTCTTACATTCCCAAGAGGGCTGTTGAAATCGTTGTGGAAAATGGGGAAAAATGCTGCAAACCAAACAAAACTCATGATAACATTGACATTCGGTTTACAACTTATTCCAATATGGAAAAGGCTACAAATCTTACTGTCTATTAACCCTTTACCAGACGACAAAATTTTAACCTTGTCCAAATTGAAAGCATTCACAGACAACAATTTCAATGTGGCTCAAATGGTGCAACTTTCCTTGGATAGGGTAGAAAATATAGTAGGAAAAGGAGAAAATGCTGGTTACCAGCATTTTCTCTTTTTCCCACTATGTTTTCAAAAGGCTTCTTTTCCAGGAGCATCAAAAGTCAGTATTGTGTGGTAAAGGATTAAAGAGTTAACTCTTTAACAAATGACAAAATTTTAGACTGGTCCAAATAGCAAGCACTTGGAGACAACAAAATAAATGAAACTTAAAAATTGAACTTCGTTTTCAGCAGGGTAGATGACAGTAGGAAAAGGAGAAAATGCTGGTTACTAGCACTTTATCTTTTTCCCACAATGTTTTTAAAGGCTTCTTCTTCAGAGGTGGTAAAACCAGGAATTGTTTAGTAATGTGTTAACTGAAAACCGATACAAGTATAATTTGCATATAAATTGGACATCTATCTTTCATCAGGTAAAAACTAATTGAATTTCTGTATTTAGGCAGTTCTTAATTACCTTCATGTACATACTGGTATTTACCTATTTGCACTTCTGAATTTTTTACATGTGTTTTGTCCAAAATAATATTAACTCTTTCTTGAAAGATTGACATGGTTAAATAACTTCTACAGATTTCTGAAATTTTTTAGAAACTTGACTGAGAAAAAGACTCTCAGTAACTGTTATTATTAATTTGTTTTACAGCGCATCAACAGCTAATGTCCTTCAGCGCACAATAAAGAAGAAGTGAAAGGAAGAATAGGATGTAAGAATTGAGTCATGAGTATAATTCAGTAATAGAAAAAAAAAGAAAATAGAATAGTCTTTGAGAAAAAGACTCATTTTAACTCTTTACCAAACGACAAAAGTCTGGACATGTCCAAATTGAAAGTATTTGCAAAACGACAATATAAAAGCTAGTGACTGAAAATTTGAAAACTGTTCTGTGAAAGGTAGAAAACATTGTGGGAAAAAGAGAAAATTACCAGCATTTTCTCCTTTTCCCAAATGTTTTCTAAAGGCTTCTTTCTCAGGGGTGTCTTACTTAGGGATTGTGTGGTAATGGGTTAAGCAGTCTGATCTTGGATCTACACTGTTTAATTTTTTTTTTGCAAACTATTTCATAAAAACAACTTTAAAACTGTAAGACTTTCATATTACCAGTTAATACTGATTGGGAATGTTCAATTTATTTATGTACTGATATATTTAAAACTACAAGTCATTGACAGCAATTCGTTGAGAGATATATAAAAATTTATTTCATTGAATGAATATCATTGGCATTATTTTCACAAGTGGTGCAGCTACAGGTGAAAATATACTGCATGACGACTTTTGAAACCCCAGAGGAAGACGCCTTTTGAAAACATTGTGGGAAAAGGAGAAAATGCTGGTAACCAATATTTACTTCTTTTCCCCACAAAGTTTTTTACCCTTTCAAAAAAAAAGTGTCAATTTAGCCACCATGAAACTATCGTATGCAAATGTTTTCAGCTTGGATAGGTCTTGAATTCTGCCAAAGGTAAAGGATAAAATCAAAGTCCAGAACAGTTATTATCCTTCATTCCTTTTGTGTTTCATAGGGCGAAGTAGTAAACATGGTGCAAGAATCAAAGTTGTTCTGTAATACTAGTCTTAGCTAATTGAAATTGGTAAATTGCACTGGTAGAAATGTCAAAATTATCAAACCATAATCTACCATTATTTCCTGATAAACTACCAACACATGTGATACAATACAATGGATACTTTATTTGCAAATGTCCAGTTGATGAATCTGATAATTTATTTGCCAATATCTAGATAAACCTACAACATACCGTTTCTTTAATTGCCTGTTACATCCAAGATGACAAGAGAGTCAACTTTCACCCACACATATTTGGGTTCTGTTTGTCAATATGCATGTACTTTAATCCTTTCCCAAACAATCCCTGGTTTTTACGGGTCTGGAATAGTAGCCTTTTGAAAACATTGTGGGAAAAGGAGAAAATGCTGGTAACCAGCATTTTCTCCTTTTCCCACAATGTTTTCTACCCTATCATAGACAGGAATCATCTTTTCAGCAAGAATTGAATTGTCATCTGCAAATGCTTTCAATTTGGTCTAGTCCAAAAATATGTCGTTTGGGAAAAGGTTAATAACTGTTTCTTTTATTGGTTTGTTACATCAAGAAGACAAGAGAGTCAACTTTCACCCATATTTGGGTTCTGTTTGTCATATACATGTACTGTAATAATACATAATTCAAACAGACAAACATTGCTCCATGTTCAAACATTATTAATTTTATAATATTATATGGCTTGCAACATGGGAAAAGGGATATTCAGACATTTCCGTAAAGTGTCGTCTCGGCTCAGCCTGTGCAGTCCGTGCAGGCTAAACCGAGACGGCACTTTATGATTGCATTAGATTTTGTGCTACAGTACACTTGCACAAAGCAGAAATTTGCATAAGAACGGAAAGTGTCATTTCGGATTAGCCTGCGCGGGCAGCGCAGGCTGATCTGAAACGACACATTACGCAAATGTTCGAATGCCCCTTTTCGTGTGTTGCTCTCCATATAGTATAACTCTTTAACCTGAATCGAGAAAATACTTAACCCTTTACCAGACAGCAAAGTTTTACACTGGCCCACATTGAAAGAAGTTAAAGACAAAAAATTAAGTGAACTTTAAATTATGCAATTTGGCTTTGAAAGGGTAAAAACATTGTTGAAAAAGGAGAAAATGCTGGTTACCAGCATTTTCTCTTTTTTCTACAATGCTTTCAAAAAACTTCTATCTCAGGGTTGTCGAAAGTTGTTTTTGTGTGATGAAGGGTTAACTGAATACATTTACAGATGACATTAATTGAAGCTCAAATGATGAATTTTGTCTTTGACAGGCTAGACACATCATAGGATAAGGACAAAATGCTGGTTTACCATAATTTAGAGTTGTTTTCCATTGTTTTCAAGTTTTATCTTTCAAAGTTTTCAAAATTTGAGGTTGTTTGCTACCAAGTTAAATAATCGTGTTTATTAATTACTGATGGGTATCAACCCTAATATGTTTATTATTTTTGATACTGCTATCAGCTTTCATCAAATATCCCCTTTCTTGAAAACAACATAACTCATTACCTCATTGCCAGATAAATTTGAAGTCATATTATGTAAAATATCAATGATTGCACAAAATAAAATTCCAACAGATTCACAACACGGTGAAAACATAGTATCTGTAGTGAAAGAAGACAGCTCTACAATGCAAACAATGTCTTTTTCACCTAACCTATCGGTCTCACAGACCCCAAATTGATCCCAAATTTGACATTTATAAATTTGCAGTGAATTCTCTAGCTTCGGGAGATTTGTGGTACTTTGTGAATCAAATCAGAATCAATTTTTGCCTCCTAAAACTTAGAGCGAAAAATTTCAACATGCGCAAATCTTTTTCCCCCATATCAAAAGTTAAGCCAGAATGTAACATGCCTATTGGATTTTGAGAAAAGAACTTATACAAGAATATCAAAATGTTAGTGAATTACCAAATACAGAAAACATATGCATAGAAGCAGAACAAAGGCTTTTTAAGTCTTTACCACACAATCCCAACTTTTAACGACCCTAAAGAAGAAGTCTTTGGAAAAGACAGTAGGAAAAGGAGAAAATGCTGGTAATCAGCATTTTCTCCTTTTCCCTCAGTGTTTTCTATTCTATCAAAGACAGAAATCATCATTTCATCAGTGTTTAATTTGTCGACTGCAAATGCTTCCAATTTGGTCACATCCTAAATTTTGTCACTGGTAAAGGGTTAAACTGTTTCATCCATACAAAAGGTCATTTATGTCGATATACATTGGCTTCATGAAAGCTTGGGCTACTATACAGCTAATGCAACAAAACAATCTAATGTGTATGTCCAGCTTCAGTTTTGGATTTCACTTAAAGAATACATTAACTCATTACCAAAAAACAAAATTTTTGCCTTGTCCAAATCAAAAGTATTTTGCAGACGACAAAATAAAAGTGACTAAAAACGTTTAATTTGTTTTGTGAAGGGTAGAAAACATTATCTGAAAATGAGAAATTTTCACCTTTTCCCACAATGTTTTCTATAGGCTTCTTTTTCTGGGTCGTCAAAAGTAGGATTGTGTGGTAATGGGTTAATAACAAAAGAAGTATTTGGTTTATTCTTTACCAAATGACAAAATTTAAGACTTGTCCAAATTGAAAGCACTTGCAGACAAAAAACTAAAAGGGTCCATAATGACTAACTTTTAAATGGTAGAAAACATTGTGTGAAAAGGAGAAAATTCTAGTTACCAGTTTTTTCTCCTTTTCCTGTACAGATGGTCATTAAAAACTTTCATGAAACTTTAATATTAAAGAAAGGACTTACCGGTACATTTCTGGGTTGCCCAAAAGTTACCCGTGGAGTATTTATAACAATTCTGTTGCTCAAAATGTAACTTTTTCTCCGTTGTAATAACTCGGCAGCATCACTCATTTTCAATCAGATGAATTTTACCAAGTTATTGAAAAATGTCCAAAAGTATTATTTTGCTAGTTCCACACAAATATAACTTCCAGAATAGTAACACCTAAAGTTTCCAGCATAAACGTTAGACATTAACCCTTACCACACGGCAAAATTTTAGACCAATCCAAACTGAAAGCATTTGCAGAAGACAATTTCAAAGCGGCTTAAAATGGTGCAATTTTGCTTTGATAGGGTAGAAAACATTGTGGGAAAAGGAGAAAATGCTGGTTACCAACATTTTCTCCTTTTCCTACATTGTTTTCAAAGGCTTTCTTTGTCAGGGCTGTCAGAAGTCTGGATTGTGGGGTAAAGAGTTAAACCCATAACTACAATGCCACTTGCTTTTGTTGTAAGTGCAGATCAAGATCAGACTGTAGAAATATTCAGTCTGATCTTGTGTTTAACTCTTTACCAAACGACATAATTTAGACAAGTCCAAATTGGAAGCATTTGCAGACAATAAAATTAATGTGACTGAAAAATTTAAATTTGTTTTGGGATGGAAAGAAAACATTGTGGGAAAAGGAGAAAATGCTGGTTACCAGCATTTTCTCCTTTTCCCACACTATTTTCTAAAGGCTTCTAAAGTCTGGATTGTGTGGTAAAGAGTTAACTGTCCACCATACAGGGAAATTTGGGCCTAACACAGCATTTCACCTTTTACTACACAATTCCTGGTTTTAACGACCCTGATGAAGAGGGCTTACGGAATGGAGAAAGTAGACAAAATACCACCAAATAACATTTTATCCTTATATCAGATGTTTTACACCCTATCACAGACAAAATTCTTCAACTCAATCAAATTCAACTTGTCATTAATATTGCATTTGCTTTCCATTTGGACATTCATAAAAATTTTCTTGTTTGTTAAAGAGTTAATTTGGTCTTTTATTTTTCCAGATGAAAATGCCATCTTTTTTAACCAGCATGAAAAGGTTCAAATAAACCATCAACAAAACTGTTTTCTTCTGTGAATCTAATTATTTGATTTAAATGCAAACTCAGCTTTGCCAATGTTAAATATTTATATCTTTATGTAAACCTTTGTTCACACTCAATAGAAAGTTTCTAAGATCCCAAAACTAAATCTTTGTTACCAAAATTTAGAGCTGTAAAAAAATTATTGCAATTTTTTTTTTTCCTTACTTATAGCTATAGTTACCATCTCTGGAATTGTGAATCATATGGCCCTTGTTATCCTCAGATCTATGGTCACATGTAAGGTCTAAATATACAACTAAACAATATAAATTCACCCAAAACAATAAGAAAATCTTACATGATTACTTTCACTCCCCACAAAAAATCACAGAATTAAAAAAAAGAATTCGGTTAAAATTTAATAGACTATATTTAAACATTTTTTCATCCCAGAATAGTATTTCATTTTTATCTGAACAGGAATGCACTTGAAGATGAGAAACCTGATCAAGTACCAGACTGTTCAAGTATGTTTATCAAACAGATACTCTAATCTTAGATAACATCCAAATATAGAGTGGCATCTAACCAAACAAGACTTTCTTCCTTTATAGTTTAGTCAAATACCAAATGACAACGTCTGCCTGAATAAAATGCAACTTAACTTTTTACCATTTTACAAAATTTTGGACATATCCAATTTGAAAGCATTTGCAGACAACAAAATAAATGTGAATCAATAATTGAAAATAGATTTGGAAAGGGTAGAAACCATTGTGGGAAAAGGAGAAAATGCTGGTTACCAGCATTTTCTCCTTTACCCACAATGTTTTTAAAGGCTTCTTTCTTAGTGCGTCAAAAGTAGGGATTGTGTGGTAATGGGTTAACTCTTTTGGTCCAGGGGAATATACTCAACTGAAAGGTCAAATAGGAAAAAAAGACGATTTTTAAAAAAAACTGTTTCATACATTTTTTACAAACCAAGGTTTTCAAACAATTAAAAAAAAAAAGAAGTAATTTAGTTAAAACATAAATGACACTTCGAGAGAGTGAAAACTGTAAGAAGAATAACAAGAATAATTAACAGAGAGGGTACAGCTGAACACAATATTCTTGAGTTTTGATGTCAAGAGTCTACCCTGGTTTCTCTTTTTTTTTTGAAGCAAGGTTTTTTATAACAAACTTTGTCAGATCTACCTCCTTAAAGAGACCTTGTGTGTCCTTAAGTACTCTTATACCTTTACCAAACAATCTCAAGTTCTAATGAACCTGTAAACGCGCAGAAATCATTCAATTTGTTTAAAAAAATATTGGTTTCTGACATTTTCTCCCTTTCCCAAAATGTTTTGAACAGTTTTCTTTCTGAGGGTCTTTAACCCTTTACCACACAATCCCGACTTTTAACGACCCTGGGAAAGAAGCCTTTTGAAAATATTGTAGGAAAAGGAGAAAGTGATGGTAACCAGCATTTTCTCCTTTTCCCACAACAATGTTTTCTACCTGCTGGAAACAAATTTATTTTTTTGAGTTATGTTTAAATTGTCTTCTGCAAGTGCTTTCAATTTGGACCAGTCTAAAATTTTGTTGTTAGGTAAAGAGTTAACTCATTACCAGGGGACAAAATTTTGGGTTTGCCCTAATCTAAAGCATTTGCAGACGACAAAATAAAAGTGGCTGAAAATTCGAAATTTGTTTTGTGAAAGGTAGAAAATATTGTGGGAAAAGGAGAAAATGCTGGTTACCAGCATTGTTTCCTTTTCCCACAATTTTTTCCCATGGCTTCTTTCTCAGGCTCGTCAAAAGTAGGGATTGTGTGGTAATGGGTTAAGACATTGGGTTGTTTGGTGAAAGGTTGTGTTTCCACATATCCAAACAATGTGGCAAATGATGAACCTGGCCATTGTGAAAAAAGGAGAAAGCAAAAGTCCTCTATTTGCAGAATAAAAGAGAACTTTTTATTTTAACAAATTAACCTAACTCCAGCACAAAGGAACAATTAACCACTTTAAAAATGTCAAAGAACAAGTTATTAATTCCAGTCCAGGCATTGCATAATGTGTTGCATATGTTGTAACTGTAGTGACTGTCTCTAATAACCAACAGAGACACCAAATTCAAACTGTCTTTGAGTTATTTATCATTGTTTATGACACAAACAGGTTCTCAAACAGTTTTAGCAACTGTAATAAATAACATGGGAGCACAAAATATGATTTATAACGGCTTTTTCAAGTGTCTGCATGGAAAACAAAACCCTTTTAACATTAACAAGACCATGTCTGGTCTACGCAGCATTCAAAAAAAAGTCCATAAATTTGGTTCAGCCATGATATAATGAAAGCCTTAAACCCCAGTCACACTCCAGAAATGTTCACTACATGTAAAATTGGTCCAATAAGGACTAAAATCCTTATCCTGCTGAGTAAATAACATATAGTTTTCAATTTGATAGTAAACACCAAAATGTTGCCATTTCAAAGTTATATTTAGTAGGATAATATCTTCTTATTTCATGCTTTCCAGTAGGATATCGAGAAATAGCAGTGAAAATATTTTTCGATCTTACACTGGTACTACCAGTGAAAATACCGATTTTCATGCTCTTGTTGTCTAGGTTAGTTGTGCATGCCTCACAACCAGATGGAAATATGATGTCATTTACCTTACATTTCTCGCGCTTGACGTAATATTGTAATGCATTGCTATGCGGGAGAGGTACACCACAGGAAATAACCAAAAAGAACTGTACTTTATTTTGATAAAGCTCCTCCCAGAAAGGGCTAAAAGCATGAAATAAATAGAATATTTGTTGTCTTTGGTGAAAGATCAAGAATTATTTCATCTTGTGAACACCATCAATAATATTTTCACTTGTGGCTGTGCCACTCATGAAAATATTACCGATGATGTCCGCTTGATGAAATAAATTTCGATCTTTCACCGAAAAATACAAATATCCTCAGACAGTGTAGATTCAAGATCAGACAGCACCTCCTGTACAGTCTGATCTTGATCTACACTGTCTGAAAAAGGTCAGTGAGTCCTTCTTAGCAGCCTAAGCATCAATGCAATCTTTATGGTCTTGGCTGATGTGAGTAAATTCTGAATATGTAAAAAAAGACTTTGTAAGGATGTGATAAATCAGTAGGCAGTAAGACTCTTGATAGGAACATGGAAAGAACTGGTATTGACATAGTGCATTGACATAGTGCAATGTGGCCTTCATCAATGAAGAACAAACAGTACAGACAGGTAGGGCATGGACAGGAAGGATATTGAACACCTCTTTCTGCAGACAGCGTAATTCACAATCAGACTGCAGAGAATGTGTAGTCTGATCTTGCATTCATACTGTTGGCTTATCTATTAGCCCTTTCCCAAACAATCCCTGGTTTTTACGGGTCTGGAATAGTAGCCTTTTGAAAACATTGTGGGAAAAGGAGAAAATGCTGGTTACCAGCATTTTCTCCTTTTCCCACAATGTTTTCTACCCTATCGTAGACAGAAATCATCTTTTCAGCAGGAGTTGAATTGTCGTCTGCAAATGCTTTCAATTTGGTCTAGTCCAAAATTTTGTCGTTTGGGAGAGGTTTAAATAAGTATTCTTGACATAACATCGACTTGCCAATGTAATTGCTTCGACAAAATTGGAAATAAGGGTAATGGTGAGGACAAAATGATAACTAGTTTATGATAAACTGGCCACTGTGGATCTCAAGTAGTTTCTAAGGTGGGGAAACAACCTTCTCTAAACACATTATAGATGTGATCAACAGTCAGTCTTGTAACCAACCGGAGATCTACAAAATGTCAGGGTAATAAATAAAACCCTACACAATGTTGGGACAGAATAACATATTACAAGCAGCTTCTGAATGGTGGCTAAGAAGAATGGAATACTGAAAAATATAAGACATAAAAAACCAAGTTGCTGGTTAGTCTGGCTCAGTTTCTAGCAATAAATGACATCTTTGAAATCAGAAAATATGGTTCTGTTCTACAAACGTAGATATAGATTTCTGACTTAAGCTTTTACTGCTTCTGT
The DNA here is from genome assembly GCA_943736015.1 of Tridacna crocea. Classification (NCBI taxonomy): domain Eukaryota; kingdom Metazoa; phylum Mollusca; class Bivalvia; order Cardiida; family Cardiidae; genus Tridacna; species Tridacna crocea. The sequence goes on from OX031070.1 coordinate 23,030,091, forward strand.
CTTCTCCCTTAGAGTATTATTCTTAACCCTTTGCAAAGCAATCCTGAGTTTTAAACACCCTATAAAAAATGCTTTTTAAAACATGGTGGGAAAAGGAGAAAGTGTTGGTGACCAACCTTTTCTCCTTATCCCATCATGTTTCTTTTTTTTTTTCCTCTGACACAAAACCAGTCATTTGTGCCAAATCTAATTTTGTCATCTGACAATGCTTTCATATTGCTTTCATATTGCTTTCATATGTACTTCCAAAACCTCGTAACTACAACTTGTAACAAGCTGTAGTTACAAGATTTTGGAAGTATACCAATGACATGTCTTAAATTTTACCATTTGGTGAAGATTTATTCTGTCTTTTTTTCCAGACTAACAATGCCCATTTTGTCACTGAAAGGCATTAAAAAAATAATCAACATCACCATTTTCTCCTATGAATCTATTTACTTTGCTGATTTAAATTCAAGCTCAGTTTTGCCAATATTAAATGCGGAAACCAGCATTTCCTCCTTTTCCCACATTGCTTTATATTCTGTCCAACACAATCCCAAACCTCTTTTTATTTTGTTGCTAGCACATGCTTTCAATTAAAATGAGAATTTGTCATCTGTGATTGCCTTCAATTAACCCTTTACCACACGGCAGAATTTTAGACCTGTCCAAATCGAAAGCACTTATAGAGAATAATTTCATAGTGGATCAAATGATGCAATTTCTCTTTGATAGATTAGAAAACTTTGTGGGAAAAGGAGAAAATGCTGGTTATCAACATTTTCTCCTTTTCCCAAAAAGTTTTCAAAAGACCTCTTCCTCATGGTCGTCAAAAGTAATCATTGTGTGGTAAACGGAACAGGTTTCTTAAATGGCCTGCAACACTTGAAAAGGGGCATTTGGACATTTGCGCAACGTGTCATCACGGATCTGAAACGTCACTTTCAGTTGTAAAGTGCTGTCTCGGATTAACCTGTCTAGACTGTGGAGGCTGATCCAAGATCACCTTATGCAAATGTCTGAATGTTCTTTTTTGCGTGTTAGAAGCCATTACATACAATCCCATAATAAAGAGTTAACCCATTACCACACAATCCCTACTTTTGACGCCCCTGAGAAAGAAGCCTTTAGAAAACATTGTGGGAAAAGGAGAAAATGCTGGTAACCAGCATTTTCTCCTTTTCCTACAATGTTTTCTACCCTTCACAAAAAAAAAATTCAAAGTTTCTGTCACTTTTATTTTGTCGTCTGCAAATGCTTTCAATTTGAACAAGCCTAAAATATTGTCGTTTGGTAATGAGTTAAAGAAAAAGGACAATTTCCGTAGATGGATAAGGCCTAAATATTGCAATGTATAGGTTTTCTTAAAAAACACTAACCTAATAAAACTAGAGATAATGTAGATTCCATATCCCTGTATGCTCCAATGCTGAGAACCATGGTGATCATTGGAACCATCTAGAAAGCATTGATGCTTAAAAGTGACTTAAGTAGGTGACTTGCAAAATAAACTTAGAAGTCTCATAGCATAGGAAAAGTAAAAAATACAATTTCAATATGACTTTAAGTCTTTAAGTACTTATTGAATGAAATAGGAATTTCACAGCTATTTTTGGCTGGAGTACCTCTCAAAATATCTGTCTGTGAAGTCTGATCTTGATCTATATGTTCTTTAAGACCAAACAAAGTTGAACCCAATACTTCTGCAGTCCTTTATAAACAAAATGCTTTAAATGAAAGATATACACATATTTTCCTCTTTCTGCATTATTTTTTCCCCTTCTATACAATGATATGCAGACATTGAAATTGTGCCTATTGCAAGGGAGACAACTCCACTCACTACCAATACATTATCTAGTACAAAGTTATGTCTTCACATGGTTGACATTTTGTCTTTGGATTTCAAGCATGAAGACTCTGGCAATCAACTATACCACTTACTATTAAATCAATTGTAAATCTGAGATAATATGGCATTGTGCCTAAAATGAGAATATCTAAAATGCTTTTGCTTATCACTGATACAGCTTTGAAATTATTCAAGTTTGATGTCACTGCTTGGTTCATCAGTATGTTTTTGTCATCATAATGATAAAGATAGTTGAAGCCTATGTCTACTTAGAATATTTTCATCACATGTTTTAAGGCTTAACCTTCACCAAATGATAAAAAATTGTGGAGTCCTCCAAAATGAACACAACTACATGCAAAATTTGATGTGGCTTGAATCATACCTTCTGGTAACAAACATTTTTTTTCCCCCACAATGTTTTTAACAGCTTTTTGGTTGGTTATTTCCGTTTATTTATTGTCCCTACCTGTTGCCCATCTGAGCGACGCCCCCAGAAGACAGTTTGTTGTTATGGGGGATAGTGCAAGGATACAGGTTGAAACTACTGAGAGCTTCGCCTGGTTCTTTAACATGCTCTGCGTATAGCAGGGACACACGGGACCTAGGTTTATTGTCTCATCCGAAAGACTATTAAAAATTTTACTTGGCCAGCCGTGGATTCAAACCCATATCCTAGAGTGACTCGAAACACTGTGTTCACGAATCCTACGCTCTACCTACTGAGCTATATCGGGTAGTAAAATCTTAAAGCGCTGGAACCCACTTAGCCTGTTTTTGTGACAGTGTATATCAAGTTCACACTGCACAGAACATGCTGTCTGATCTTAGATCTACACTGTCCACTGTTTTGTTACATATTCTGGCCAAAAAAAAAACCCTTTGGTACAGCAATATTTCAGATGTTTTTCCTATTTAAAAATGTCTCTTGTTTTAATTCAGCACTCTAAGAGTTAAACTAAGCATAGAGTGGTAAAGGTTTCAAGAACCTTTCACAGCTTTAGCTGCCTCTGAAGCTAGTGAGATCAAGATTGGATTACATGAAAAGTACAGTCTAATCTTTTATATGCAATGTCTGATTTGCTGAGACAACTTTGAGAGAAGTGACCTGGAATTTACTATTACGTATTTGAGTTTTGTTTCAAGACTGAAGATACGATGGAGTTCATGATACCATTTTAATTCATAAGTTCATGTAAAGAAAAAAATCTTAATTTTTTTTTGGATTGACTGTGAAGTGATAAAGGGATTTTTTTTAAATTACATGTAGTTGCTTAACCCTTTACCACATTACCCCAATTTTCATGACCTCCTAGGAAGATGCCTCTTCAAAACATTGTGAGAAAATAAAATGCTGGTGACCTGCATTTTCTTCTTTCCTCACACTGTTTTTACCCTTTCAAGGACAAATTCATCATTTGAGCAAAAGTTAATCTGAAAAATGTTTTTGATTTGGCCCAGTCTGCAATTTTCTTGTGTGGTAAAGGGTTAACTCTTTATTATATTAAAAAAAAAAATTTTGAAGACGACAAGTTTAATGTGGCTCAAATAGTAGAATTTATCTTTGAAAGTATGGAAATCCTTGGAGGAAAGGGAATTTGCTTGTTAGCAGCATTTCTTCTTGTCTTACAATATTTTCAAAAGCCTTTTTCAGGGTCATTAAAACAATAGGTTTTGTCTGGTAAGAGCCTCAATCCTTTGATAGGCAATTTTCTGCATTTTTACAGCTCTAAACATGTTTTGAAATCATCAGGGAAATGAAAAAAAGGCAGCTAAACAGAATTAGTTCCTTTTCCCTGAATTGTTCAATCATTCAACAGACCAGTATCCTAAAACTTGAGCAAAATTTGTCAACTGCAATTTTTCATAGGCTCTTAAAATTTGTTGTTCAGTAAAGAGTTAAAAACTGACAAAAGCATTTCTATTCACTAAAAGACACTAAGTGTTCAAAAAATGCATTAACAATGACTCTAATGTCAATATTGATCTTCAGGCTTTTTTGGGTCGATAATAAAAGCTAAACTTATTAGACAGTAATTTTTACCCATTCATTATGTGTTTGCTTAATCTTTTACTTCATCAGGGAGACTTTGAGCTTGTCCATCTCCAAAGGTACCTTTATGAAATAACCTTTTATCATAAAATCCTTAGTTTTAACAACTCTGAGGAGGAATAATTTAGAAAACATTTTTTGGAAATGGAGAAAATGCTGGTCACCAGCACTTTCTCCTTTTCCCACAGTATTTTCTACTATATAATACTTTATAATTCTATAAATTTCAATTCTTGAGTAGCATTTAACTTTCAAGAAATGCTTTCAAGTTGAACAGGTCTAAAATCTTGTCATATGGTAAGTTAATACATAACTCTAAAGCCTCAAACTAGTTGTTATGACCTAAACTTTTACAAGACAATCCTGCACTTTTTATAACCATAAAAAAGGATTTTGAAAATGTTGTGGGTATAGGAGAAAGTGTTGGTAACAGCAACAGCATTCCATTTTCTGCAATATTTATTTGTTTGCATGCATCAGAGTTTAACAAGATTTTAAGAGCTTAGGTCTTAATTATCACTGTTGTCAGTGTACCTATGCATGTGTTTCCTTGCTTTCTCACACAAATGCTGACAAAATTTTCTTTCCAAGCCACTGACTACTTTTCCAACATGCAACAGAAGAAAGAGGCAAAAGACTAGCAGAAGGAAAGTTCCCCCAACCAGATATGGAACCCACAACCACCTGCTCACAGGTAAGATGCTGACCACTGAGGTACTGGTCAAAAATTTTCCTCAACGTTTTCTACTCTTTACCACACAATCCCGACTTTTAACGACCCTGAGAAAGAAAGCTTTTGAAAACATTGTAGGAAAAGGAGAAACTGCAGGCAACCAGCATTTTTTCTAGCCTTTCAAAATCAAGTTTCAATTTTTGAGTCACCTTGATTGTATCGTCTGCAAATGCTTTCAATTTGAACCAGTCTAAAATTTTGTTGTTTGGTAAAAAGTTAAATGACAAACATGACTGTATTCTGTGAATTGAGCTACATTTAATTTGCTGTCTGATCATTCAATATAGACAACATTTTTACAAAATGTGACACCTCAATAACTAAACTCTTGCAACTCTGCCAATTCGGTCCTTAGAAAACTTTGTTGTATGGGGAGAAATGCTGGGCAAATGCATATTTTCCATTTCCAAGAAAGTTTTCCACCTATTCAAAGACAAATCCAGTAAACTGAGCAGTATTTAATTTGCTATCTGCAAATGCTCTGAATTTTTACAATAATTTTAATAAACAAGAGCCATCACTGAATGTGACTTAATATCTCTGCCAGCACCTCGGCAGAAACAGGTAATTTGAAAAAACAAAGTTCATGGGGAGATTACCCTGAAATCATAGGGAGTAAATGATTTAAAACTGTGTCTTGCAAAACTTCAGTGTACAATCAATGAATGTATCAACAAACTTTCAAAACAATAGTAGCAAAATGTGGGAGGAGTTTGCAACACAAAATTACTACTATTTTGTACACAGTTGATTGGTTGGTTGGTTGGTTGGTTGGTTGTATTGGGGTTTAACGCCACTTTAACAGCTAAGATCATATCACGGCGGTCGGTGATGCATATGTGTTTCCTAGCTTTCTCACACGGGTACTTACACTACTTTCTTTCCAAAGCCACCGACTACTTTTCTCACATGCTTCAGCAGAGGTGAGAGGCGAAAATACACCAAAAAGAAAGTTCGCCTCAACCTGGTATCAAACTCACAACCACCAGATCATGAGTCCAACACGCTCACCACTGAGCCACCCGAGCAGGCATTTTGTATACAGACAGACACATGGTTGGACACACATGCTAATTCCAGTATTCCCCAGAAAACATTTGTTTTGCAAGGGTAAAAAAAGTGTCAAGTTCACGGTCAAACAAATCCTAAGCCAGGAGGGGTCGACACTTGAACATTGTGTTTTGCAAACTTTCAATATACAATCAATATAAGTGCAAAGTTTCAACACAATTGAAGGAAAACTTTAGGAGGAAATTGCGACACAAAATTACTAGTATTTTATAAACCTGATGTATGTTAAGAAAAAAAAAATGTGTCAAATTCAAGGGAGATAATTCCTCAACCAGAAGGATTTTACACTTGAAAATTGCATTTTGCAAACCATCAACAAATGATCAATACAATGCAAAATTTATTACAATTGAAGGAAAACTGTAGAAGTTTGTGACACAAAATTATTAGTACATTGTATTTTATAGACAGATAGATGTTAAGAAAAAAAAAGTGTCAAGTTCACGGGAAGATAATTCCTCAACCAGGAGGAATTGACACTTGAAAACTGTGTCTTGCAGACCTTCAATATATGATCAATATATGTGCAAAGTTTCAATACAATTGAAGCAAAACTGTAGGAAAAGTTGGCGACACAAAATTACTTGTATTTTGTAAATAGACGAAAACATGGACAGACAGACAGACAAGCTGACTCCATTATAACCCAGAAAACATTCTTTTTGCAGGGGAATAAATATGTTGTCTGATAAAGAGTCATAATAAACATTCACCACACAATGCCAACCTTCACCGACCTGGGGAAAGAAACTTTTGAAAACATTGCAGGAAAAGGAGAAAATGCCGGTAACTATCATTTTCTTCTTTTCCAACAATGTGTTCTCTAACATAGAAAAATTGCACCATTTGAGTCATATTGAAACTGTTGTCTTTAAATGCTTTCAATTTAGCCAGGGCTAAAACTTTGTCTTTAGCTAATGGGTTAACCCTTTATCAGATGACAAAAATGTTGACTTGTCCAAATTGAAAGCATTAGTAGATGACAGTTTCAATTGTGGCTGAAATGGTGTTTTGTTTTGTTTTTCTAAAAAACGTTTTGGGAAAAGGAGAAAATGCTGGTCACCAGCATTTCCTCCTTTTCCAACAATATTTCCAAAAGACTTAAGTTTATCAGAGTTGGCTTTATGCAGTAATGGGTTAAGCGACACTAGCCCAAAGGGTCAATAGTGCAGTACAATTACTATTTGTTCAAAGAATTGCATTATTACAGACTAATGCTGTACAATTATGTTAGATATTGAACATAATAAAGTATACACTACATTTTCAATAGGGTCTCTTTGACAAGCAGGTGTTATAAAAGTAAACACTAACTCCATATCATTTCTCTCATACAATATACCTCCTCCATATGAATGCAGCGACGTAGGAAGGATTTCAAGATTGGGGGGGCTAACTTCGAAATACTGAGGTTTTTTGCATGGTTGTTTCATTGCGCTAAGAACTCGTATTTTAGTTACTATAATTTTCAAAATTACTGGGGGGGCTGAGCCCCCCCCTGTTCCTACGGGCCTGGAATGTGTATATGATGTGCAATGTAACCAGTATGTTATCAAACAATGGCAATCTAAATTTATTGATATAGATGTACATAGAATACTGTAAACCAGGAAATCATTTCATGCTTTTTATGTTAGAGAGATTGGCGACAGGGTATGTGACACGAACATAATCTGCTGTTATTCAGCCAGAATTCATGAAACTGCGAACATTAGTTACTGTTCAAGTTATGTTAACTTCCAGTTCTGGGATATTGTTTATGTACGCCATTACCTATTTACCTATTTAGCATGGGAAACAAGTGTGTTCTATTCTGGATCATAGCTATTAGTCAATAGTCAAGATTTTTAACAGAGCCACCCTTTTCCAATTGTTTCCCAACAATGTCTGAATACCACAAAGTAAATTGGTGTTTCACTTCATCCTTAATTCGTGCGTTTCTGGACAGATCAAGGGGTTGCAGCTCACATTTACACATTCGCAACAAAATGGATAAGTAGATATCACTTGTAATGCCAAGTCATAAAGACAGATCAGTGTGCAGTATTTATGATTTCGTTCTAAACGAGAAATGTTTCGCTCATTAGGCTGTTTACAATTGGCTTGAAAGTTGCATAAAATTTTATTCATTTAGCTGGTTAATGGTTAAAATTTTGAAGATAGATTGCATTGACCTCAAACCATATCAGAACACACAGAACTGTTAGAAATTTAGAAGATAGATATGAAGGCACAGAAAATGGACCCATTTTTTGTATTCCTGACATGGATAACATGATGAAATGAATGAGCAACTGTTCATTTTCCCAAAATGTTATCAAAACTCTGAGGCAAGAGTGTAAAATGGCATATTGATGAAGCACTGGGTAAGTTATGAAGAGTAATGGCTATTCCTCCTGTATTAGTGATATTGACATAATTTAGTGCCAACAGACTAACAGATTTACTGACCACACAACTGCAAAAATCATACCAAACCAGCTTCAGTGACATTAACCATTAAAATGAGCCATGCTCTGGCAAGTAGAGGCTTAATGCTTCCCCGTAATGCATGATACCTAGCAAGTCATCACATGTCCATTGACCTCTAAAAGCCATTTTGTCTAACAATCAACTGAGTCATGAGGTAGACTGGTCCTTTGACATACAATAAATTGACCAATAGAAAAGTTTTGGCCCTGGTTAGCCTGCATGGATTCTGCTGGCTGACCTGGGTTGATACTTTTTGCACATGCATTAAGCTCCCTTTTTACAGAGCATGGCTCAAATGTTAGTTGTGAGTGTGTCAAGATTTCAAAACCAACTACGTCATTTGAGTCTATCTGACTACTCCATAATGAAACAATTGTGAAAAGAAGAACAATCCATCAACATATAAATGATTTCAAAATTCTCTGACAGTCAATAAAACATTGTATCAAACATAGATATTTTCTCATTTTAACACAATGTTTACTGAAACTTTTCACAAGGGATGCAACTCAAGTCATGCACATGAAGTAATGGGTTAAGCAACATTTACATGACAAACTTACTGAGGGAACTATGTCTAATTTAGAGCACTTGTCCAAAGCCTAATTAATGAAACACACAATAATTAACTATTTATTACGTTGATCAAATTGATAACAACAGTATGTACTTAATAAGAAACTAGTTTTTTTTTTCTATTTCTTTACCAAACAAAAAATATCATTACCATTCCAAGTTGAGTGCTTATGCAGATGACAAATGAAGTATAGCAACCGTTTTTGATTGGATAATTTTGAAACCCTTTAAAAAAAGAGAAATTGCTGGTAACTACCAATTTGACATGACCTTCACAAACATAACATAAATTGGATATTTAACAATCTCAGGCAGTTACCCATCCTCCTAGACTCTTTATTAAAAGACATAATTTTAGCTTAGTCCAATATGAAAACAATTGCAGACGCCAAATTAAAGGCTATTTAAAAATCGAAATTTGTTTTGGGAACTGTAGAATACTGGTTAACACCATTTTCACCTTTTTGCACAATGTTTTCAATGTCTTCTACCTTCGGGCTGTTAAAGGGTTGCCCCAGATGCACTTCAGTTTGTATGACTGAATTTAACAAAATGACATGCATCTAGATGAACGAGCATGAGGATAACCATGATCCTAAAATTATCGTGAGTTTGACAATTAATTCAAAAGTTTGAGTTGTTCTGTCACATGGTACACTTGCATTCTTTCCTAATTTGTGTGAAGCATATTGTTCATTAATCTCAATTTGTCAAATTGAATACAATAGGTTTAACACTTAACCAAGTAACTGGATTTTAACAACTATGATTTTTACAACCACATCTTTGACCATTTCAGATAGAAATCATCTTTTTAACAAAACTGAATTTGTCGTCTGCAATTTGCTTTCAATTTGGATAAAAGTAAAATTTTGTTTGATTTTCTTAAGAGTTGTCTGCCAAAGAAATACTAGATTATCTCCTGCAGGCAACATTTTTCATATTGCTATTAATTGTACTTGTAATTGCTCTTGAGTAAAATTGTGGTAAATAATGAGAATTTTACTTTTCCAACATTGTTTTTATTATTTATAATAATGTGTACTTCATATGGGTTATCCATACATGCATTTCACAAGAATGTTTTAAGTAATTGAGTTTCAACACTCTTTTAGTATCACATTTAAACATAAATGTAAAATTCCAGGAACATCCCCAAGAGTAGCTGTTGCTTTATAGACTTAGACATTTTTTTGATAAGGTATGCATAATATATCTTGTATTGTCTTTTACCCTCACCCTTTACAAAATAATCAAAACAACTGTGGATTTTAAAAACATTTTAAGAAAAGAAGATGCTGGGTATGTGTACTTTTTCCCCATTACCTTAATGTTTTCTGCAAATGCATTTTACGCAAATGTCAAGTTTAATTGTCTGATTAGAGGTAAAAGAAAACCAAACATAGAAAGTAAGTTTTCTTAAAGAAATTAAGATCCTAGCACTGTCACATGGGAAAAAAAGGAAGTTCCCAGAGAGTTTATAAAATATTCACACCTGGTTTTAGTGACACCTTTCACTCATTATTAATGATTTTTTGTCTCTCTAATGGCACTTTCTAATGCATATATTAATTCTTTAGTACCTGAGGAATCTGTGCTTACTTTATCAATGAAGCATGAGGTATATTTTCTCTGGCCTTTTATCTCTAAGCATGCTAAAGACAATCAAAGTTGATAATAATTTACATGTACTAAGCAGATCAACATCAGATCTCACAGAAGAGGCGGCCTGATCTTAGATTGACATTGTTAAATATTTTTAGAGATATCCAGATTAAAAACATATTAATAAGTACCTACCCTTCGACTTGCAGGTCTAGTTCCTGGTATATGTTCAAAAGCTGATCGCACACTAGTAGGTCGACTTGATGCTGGACGACTTGAACCTCGACTGTCTAATCTCCTACTGAGAGGACGAGAGCCAGACTTCTCTGACTTCTGATCACCAGTTAATGGTCTGTCATCCAGCTTTATAACATCAAGACTGGCATCAACAACTTCTACTTCTTCCTGTATTGGACTTGGTGGCATTTGTGGTTCATCAAGAGAAACCTTCCTGTGCCGTGTACCATTTTGTTTGGAATGGCTGTGGTTATGTCGTCTACATTCCCTCTGATTGTCTTTGGTATTAAGGCCATTCACAGCTATCTGAGACTCGTCCATCATGATATCTGTCAGAAGCTGATTAAAAGTACCTGAAAAATATGGCACAAAAATCCATTGGAATTAGTGAGATAACCTCTCTTTGACCTTTGTCTGGTTTTTTTTATCAGAAGCTTTATGTTTGCTATTGCACATCATGAAATAATTATGTAAATAAAAACAAGTGTGCTCTTTTATAATATTCATGCCAGTTTATATCAATTTCTTTTACTTTGTATACAATGACAAATTACATCTATCTCCCAGATAATTTAACAATTTGAAAACCGTAGCAATTTATAAAAAGATATTGAAACTCCTTTGTTATTAATTTTTACTGATAAAATACAGTACCTTGAAAAAATCTAAAACAGTTACCAATTTTGTTTGAGCAAATTGTATGTATAGTACTTCTTCACTTTCTAGATAAAAAAAACACTTAGTGTATACAAGTATGTCTGCTAGTTACAGATGTGCATCACACAAAACATGATCAACTCTTTATCAAATAATTTCCCTATTCTTGATGAAAGAGAATTTTGAAAAAAAAAAAAAAAATTGTGAGAAAAGGAGAAATATAACAACTAGAATTTTTTCCTGTTCCCACATTTTCCTCAAAATTCTCTGTCCTCAATGTCATGAAACACAGGATTATTTGATAAAAGGTTAATATGTTTTGTCTGATACTCGTCTGTAACCAACTTACTTGTTTCCTACCATTTGAACCATTACCAACAATCCCTACTTTTGACGCCCCTGAGAAAGAAGCCTTTTGAAAACACTGTAGGAAAAGGAGAAAATGCTGGTAACCAGCATTTTCTCCTTTTCCCACGGTGTTTTCTACCCTTCCCAGAACAAATCTAAACTTTTCAGTTGCCTTTATTTTGTTGTCTGCAAATGCTTTTAATTTGAACCAGTCTAAAATTTTATTGTTTCGTAATGTGTTAACTCTTTCAGCGCCAAAAAATAATAAACTCAACTTTTTTGGCTGGTCTAAGTACAATGCATTGAAACTCACAAAGATTTTGATTGTAAAGGCTTGACTACATAAGCGGACGCTATAGATCAAAGGTCAGACTGTATGTTTTGTGCACTCTGATCTTGATAAAAAAAAGTCTCCAAAGTCACTGTTTTCGCTTGTTGCCCTGAAAGGGTTAAAAATAATATCCATTGATTTATGTCATATTAAATTTTTTGTCTACTAATGCTATCAATATAAAGAAGTCTGAAATTTAGCCGTATGTCAAATGGTGGAAACCTAAATATGCAACATTTGCCTGGATTTTCTCAGCCTATGGGTGAATTACATCTGGACATGCATGATTTTCTTTCTTTTTTGTCCTTATCTTTTATCTTTATAGTACATGCATTCTTAACCTTTGTATTGCAAACTAAATACAACCGAGAATTTTCGCAAAATATAAATACAAAAATGTTGCAAATTCTACTTATATTGCCTAAAACTCTTTAACAGGGATTTCGAAAATTATGAATTAAGAACCACTGTGTTTCAGGTGCAGTCTAATCTTATTCTACAATGTCGGCACCAGCAAAGGGCATGAACCTTATCTAAAAGCTAAAAATCTTAAATCTTGAGTCTCTCAAATTAAGGAGTCAAATGTAACATTAAACACAATAATATAGGGAAAAAATCTTTGCTTCTTGATCTACTACAAGGGGAAATATTTTATTTGAGAGCGCCCTATGACTGTAAACAGCGCCACATAGAATTCATTATGCCTATTCAGTCTTTGCAGATCAAGATCAGATCGAAACAGTCCTTTCTCCACAAAGAGAAGTTCTTGATCAGAATCTGGTAAACTATTTCTATTTAATTGGTTGAAAGAAACATCGAAACTTTTTCCGTAACGTTGAAAGGTCGTCTGCAAAAATGCTGGTGCCGCTCGCTAGACTGCTTCCGGGTCGTACTTATCAAAAGTAGTCCATATGAAATTTTGCGCTAGATCTAGCATTTTTGTTGCACTTTTTCATAAATCTGAGAGGGCCTGCAGGTGTACTTTTTTTTTTTTAGATTTGCTTCAACTTTAGGCGGTGAGGACCACTTAGACGTGTTTTTATTGTATAATGACTGGATTATTTTGTGTCAGTGGAAGAACCAAAAAATTGGGGGCCATGGCCATGAAAAAGTGTTCTTTTAAAGAGGATGCCCGTATTCGTTTAAATTTATTGAAAAACAGGGTAGGTTGACATGTTGTTTTAATGTATTTTTCTAAGAAAGTATGCCATCAAGTGATCTGTGAAGCTTCAAAGATGGTCGATTTTACTCTATTTTCAACATGAAAAAAAAAAACGGTGGTGTGACACCTTTTATGACATAGGTCGAAAATCTCAACATTTTAAATTAAATTAGGCTATTTCTGAAGTCGTAAGATAGATTTAAATTATAAAGATCTGTAAATCAGAGATAATACAAATAATACAAAGTCTTTCAAGTGTAACAAACTGTTTTTTTTTTTTCAACCTGGATAATACCGTATGAATGAACAGATGACAGAATGATATCGACTCTGAAAGTGCTGCTTGCAATTTTCACACAATAACGTTAAGTAGATCTACTGTCGGTCACAAGTAGGAATGGGAAGCTATTTGACTGCGTCTTTCGGGGACCAGACTGTGCATCTAGAGTGTTTATCTTCGCTAGATTTGATAAAATTAGCACTGTCAGAGTGGAAATAGATCTAGACAAGCTGTTTTTTTTTAACTAGATCTATTTTCACTCTTAAAAAATTCTTAGAGTTCAGAGAAAGAATTATACGCAGAAAATGTGTCGTAAATTATAAATCTCTAGATTTGTGTATAGATCTAGATCTTATCTAATATGCAGTTTCTATTATGAGTGAACATGTTACGATTGAAAAAGATCTATCATAACAGGTCTTGCCTCACTTTATGCCAAAGTAGGGCTATTGGACAGTGTACATCATATGTAGATCCAAAATCCGGGCTATTGGACAGTGTACATCATATGTAGATCCAAAATCCGGGTTATTGGACAGTGTACACCATATGTAGATCCAAAATCCGGGCTATTAGACAGTGTACATCATATGTAGATCCGAAATCCGGGCTATAGTACAGTGTACATCATATGTAGATCCAAAATCCGGGTTATTGGACAGTGTACATCATATGTAGATCCGAAATCCGGGCTATAGTACAGTGTACATCATATGTAGATCCAAAATCCGGGTTATTGGACAGTGTACATCATATGTAGATCCAAAATCCGGGCTATTGGACAGTGTACATCATATGTAGATCCAAAATCCGGGTAATTGGACAGTGCACGTCATATGTAGATCCAAAATCCGAATACGGTACTTCAGACTGTATCTTCAGATGCGTTTGATCTAAATCTACTCCACACACGCGGCTAATAGTTACTGTGATCAGTGCATTAATTAACGGTTAAACCTTTTCAACAGCGCCATGCACAGACGAGAGCAAAGGATTTTGCGGACACTACAGGCCCGTAGGAACAGGGGGGGCGGCTGGGGGGGCGGGGGCTTAGCCCCTCCCCCAATAATTTTTAAAATCATAGTAACTAAAATGATGAGTTCTTAGCGCAATGAAACAACCATGCAAAAAATCTCAGTATTTCGAAGTTAGCCCCCCCCCCATCTTGAAATGCTTCCTTCGTCGCTGCACTATATACTAGTAGATCAAATTCAAGCTGCTTAAAACATGCAGTCTAATTGGATCTTTAACGTTTGATTCGTCAGTCATGTCTAAAGGATTTAAAACGGACATGTCGGAGAATCTGGTTTTTTTTTATCTTAATTTTATGGAGAGATCAGGTTAAGGTTTGTAGCGTAGAAAGAGTTAACTCTTAACCGGACAAAGTTTTATATTTTATACTTGTCCAGATTGGAAACGAGATGAATATGACAGATTAAGTGTGATATTTAACTCTTTACCAAACGGCAAAATTTTAGACTTTTTTCCAGATTAAAAGCATTTTCAGACGTCAAAACAGAAGTGACTGAAAATTTGAAATTAGTATCAAAGAGGAGAGAAAACATTGTCTACATGGGAAAGAAGAAAATGTAGGTTTCAAAATGCTTCGATCTCAGGGCCGTAAAAACCAGTAATTGTTTGTGAAAGAGTTAAATGATAAGACTTTTCACCTGGCTTTCAGAGTTTTCTTTTCTCACAATATTTTCAATGACCTTTTCTCTGAGGATCGTTTAACAATCGGATAAAGATTGAACGGACGAAAAAAATCCATCCTAGTCTCAAAATATCACGTTTAACCTGAGTTACATTTTTAATTTAACGATGCAAATTTATTCTCTCTGTGTGAAACGAAAAAAAATGTTTTTCGGATAAGGAAAAATTAAGAAAAACTTAGGCTATCTACTCACAGATAAAGACCTGAACATTTGCCCAAATCTTGTCACAAAGAATTATAGTCCATCTTCACGCAATAAAATCAGTAAACGTCTTCCGACTGTATATAAGGGATATCCAAGCACTCCAATAAGAATAACTTCTTTCCCATGAACGAAAACTTTACAGGAACAAACCTTTGGAAAACTAATGGTTTCTATCGTAATTCTAAATAGTTCTACTAAACGGTGAATGAAAGTTTAATTGAGAGCCCCGCAAGTGTTTACACAATACCTCAACTGTCAACTGAAAAATCCAATATTCAAGACTTCATTCAGCCCAAAATGCCAAAATAAATATAGCGAAAAAATTTAAGTCAGAAGGAATGATTGGAGATTTCGCCCTTCCAGTGAAACTCTGGTGTAAATATCTCATAGAATATTGATCACTGTGCCTACAAGACCAGTCTCCACGTTCTTTGCTGTCTGATCTTTGATCTGCATTGTCCAAAAAAAGCACGCAAAGATGTACTCGGCAATGTTCAGAAGGGTTGACAAAGTGGCATTTAAGTACAAGCCAGAGAGGTATAATACCATGCTCGTAATATTGTATGTCGGGGATCGAATGTCATTTTAACTCTTTACCAAACGACAAAATTTTAGACTGGTCCCAATTGAAAGCAATTACAGACGACAAAACAAACATAATTCAAAAATTGAAATGTGATTCCAGCAGAGAAGAAAACATTGTGGGAAAAGGAGAAAATGCTGGTTACCAGCATTTTCTCCTTTTCCCACCATGTTTTCAAAAGGCTCATATCTCATGGTCATAAAAACCGGGGATTGTTTTTGTAAAGGGTTAAAAGTTGTTACTTGCTGTTATATGCATCAAAATTGTTAACAGAATGAGTGTACTGGCTTTTGTGGAAAGTGTGAGTGGAGATCAGACAAAAAATGTGTCAAGATCAGACCGAAAAAGATACATCACGACAAAAAAAAAGGCTTGATATTCAAATACCGGACAACTGTTGCGACAAAAGTTATGTGCTTTCAGAGTTCAACTCGGTAAACAAATTGAGTTTGCGCCATTGAATTACGTAACATGAGCGCGTTCTAAGCTAACCTACAAGTTTATTTCAATATATTTTTTAAACATCTTGTCACTTTTTGCCACACAATACAAAGCTTTAATGAAGAAGCATTTTAAAAACATTGTGGGGAAAAGGGAGAAATGCTGCTAACCAGCATTTTCTCCTAGTTTCCCAGAATGTTTTCTACTCTTCGATAAAGAGCCAGAGACTCATTTAGCTCTTTATCTCACAATAGCAACTTTTAAAGTTTTCTACCCTATCAAAGTCACAAATCATCATCATTACCAAGATTCAATTTGTTGTCTGCATATGCTTTAAATTTGGTCCAGGCAAAAATATGGTCCTTTATGAACGAGTTAAACTATCGCCTATTGCAGCTTTGAGTTTGGAGGAGTCCATGTAAAATTTTGTCCTTTCAACCCCGGTGAAAGAGTAGAAATGGTAGGTATAGTATATAAGAGTGAAAGTTCGGGAACGCCATTTTTTCAGAATCTTTTTTTTTTTCCGACAACTACAAATGCAATCAGAAACAACATATTAATTTGTTATCTGTGTATTTTAGAAGAATAAAAGTACTCATTCTGGACACTTTGATGCTGGGCTCATGGCTCGTATTCACCAATCATGCCTTAACTCTTTACCAAACAACGAAATGTTGGACTAGTCCAAATTGAAAGAATTTGCAGACGACAAAATAATTTGTGAATCAAAAACAGAATTTTGATTTTGGAAGGATAGAAAACGTTGTGGGAAAAGGAGAAAATGCTGGTTACGAGCATTTTCTCCTTTTCCCTCAATGTTTTCAAAAGGCTTCTTTCCAAGGGTCGTCAAAAGTCGCGATTGTGTGGTAATGGGTTAAGAATGCTCTTGGTCTTTTTTCTCAAGATTTCCCGACCATGAAAGTAACAGAACTTCTGATTGGCTAAACCATTTGACTTTGCCAATCAGAAGTTCTGTTACTTTTCACACTCACAAAATTCTGAAGAATAAGACTAAGAATGGTTGGTGAATACAGACCCAGATCTTTCATGTGCCGCCAAAACTTCTATTAGCAGTCATCGTGCACATAGCTGTGTTAGTCTCGCTATAACAAGCTTCTGTGTGTGCAACAGAGAAAATTTAACGTTGGTCGCTTCAGAACATAAGTATTATGTATGAGTATGCCATTGAAATCGTCAGATAGTAACGTTGAGCTGTTCCCATTCAGATCGTCATCAAGATCACTTTCTGGGGATCGTATGAAATCACGACCAGTGGACTAGGTGCATGATCGATTCAAGTTCGTAAGAACTTCAGAAACATTCAATTCCAGCAAATGTTAAGCGACATTGTTTAGAATGACACCATAGATTCGGCGACGAGGCTGAAAAAGCAACTACTGACCCAGCAAACATGGCAAACTGGGTCCCATATGGACAAAATCAGGGCTAAATGTCGATATGTGACCCATGTGGGCCCTTTGCGGGAATTCCAGCCCTTCTGGAACCCACATTGTGCCCATATTATTTTTATATTCATAAACCTTTACAATGTAACCAAAACTAATTTCCAAACAATTTCAGTCTTTCACCGTTCCATGTTCTTCCCTTTTAAAGTAGAAATTAAGCTTTGATTTACACTCCAAAGCCAGTAAAAGGACATACACACGGGTCCCAAGTGGGTCCCATTTACCGATCTGCAGTGAAGGGTGGAGACGGAAATTACCGATAAACTTCGGTATGACAGTTATTTTTCCCAGCAGCCATCATTAATTCTATTTTCCAATCTGATTAATTGTGCCATTTTTCATCTTCAAAAATATTTATCAGAAAAAAAAACTCTAGAATGGATTGAAGACAGAATCAAATGTAGACTGGTTACCGCCCCTGATACACTACGTGTATAGGTAATACACGGTATACAACGGTGGCCAGTTCAAATCAAATGCAAATTGCGCGCGATCACGTGATGTAAACACTGGAAAACCGTTGAGAGGAGAAACTGAGCGATTTGAATCGTATTGATATATTCAAAACAGGCACATTTGAAATGTATTCTTCGTTGCAGGCATCTACATGGTATGTATTTCACTCTTGTTTTTTTTATTTCACGGAAAGTGTTTTGTACATCGGTCAGCTGCTTGTTATCGTGAAATTGGAGAAAAAAATTGTATTGTCACATGATTTCGCGTCGCTGTATGTTTATTTTAAGGGGCCCAGGCTATTTGAGGGAAAATTTACGTCGTCTATCTTTTTTAATAGTATTTCTTGTTTAGGATGGCTGATTGTAGAAATTAAACTCACTTTACATACCGGAGGACTTTTATTTTGTTCAGGAAATTCAGAACTAGGTATGTTATAGGTGCAGTGTCAGTGTCGGCTTAAAATGGTTGGTGGTATATTTCGACTTTAAAAGTTATGGTTTTATTGTCTTGTTTACTCATAGGTGAGATGCAGCACTTGGCTGAACATAGAGAAAGGACAATACAATTGTACTCGTGACTAAACATGCAAGAAAATACAAGCTCATGGGAACTACAGGAAAGCTGTCATTCGAAAACCTTGGATTGACAGTCATGGTTTTTGGTTAGTTTTTTTTTTCTTTTTTTGCTTTCAATAGTATGTGTAAGATGTGTACATGTATCTGTGGGATTGTTCTTAAAATCAACTCATTTTTTGCAGGGGTTTGACAGGAAATGATTATTCCGTTGATAGGCCTATAGTCATGATGAAAGATGTTTTTTCTCATTTAAACTTACTTTTAGCTTAATCATTTACCACATAATACCAAGTTTTAATGACCTAAACAGCTTTTGAGAAAACCATGGAAAAGAAGAAAATACTCATACCGGTATTTTCTCCTTTTCCACAATGTTTTAAACCCTTTCAAAAGTTAAATTAATTCCAATTTTTCAGTCATGTCTATTTTATCGCCTGCAAATGCTTTCAATATACATGTAGCTAAGTTCAAAGATTTGTTTTTGGTAAAGAGTTGGATGGGCCATGTTTTTTTTTTTTTTAATCTTTTGTTTATTTAATTTGACATTAACATTAGAAATAACATGGTAAATCATATATTGTGATAATAATATAGTGATAATACTATGTCAGATGAGAATGAATATTTCACCTGACATTTAATATCTTGAAGAATCAAACCTGTCAGTGATGGATACAGGTGCATCACTTTTTCATGCAGTCCCAAGCATTTATACATATAACACTATGAATAAATGAGCTCTTGCAGTGAATTTACTGCAATGTTGCTGAAAACGGCTTATGGCAACATTAAATATGCTCCTTATGAATTTACAGGATGACTGTGAAAGAACCCTTTGACATGATAGACTGCAAACTATGATCTGGCGGAGGCAACTGAAAAGTGGTGCCAAAGATGGAGATTGAGGGCAGAAAAGAGAGATGTTGAGGGTGTTGCCTAAAAATCCTGCAGAAGAGGACCTTGATAGATTTATAAAAGGCAAAAAGGATATTAGAGACACTTGTTAAATCTCGCATTTTTAAAGCAATAATGAAGATTAACCCTTACCCTATAAAATCCCATGTTTAAACCCTTAACATACTAAAGAAGTGAAATGAAACGTTCAAGCAAACAGTAAGTTCTAAATTTTCTTGTAAAAGTTACTTTTTTGGGGAAAATATCTCCTCTTTATCGACAGTGCACATCCAATATCAGATTGCCCATTCTTTGCAGTCTGATCTTAATCTCCATTGTCTGCAACAGGTCCTTGAGATGCACTCAGCAGTCTACTGGTTAATGACCTGTAGGAAGTTGGCTTCTGAATACATTTTGGGAAAAGAATACAATGCTTATAACCAAAATGTTTTCTAGAAGAAAATTACATCTTTTGAACGACACTTAATTGTTGTCATCTGCAGATGCTTCAATTTTTGACAAATCTTACATTTTGTTCTAAGGTAAGGGGTTATTTCCTCAACAGGAATTTAAGAAAAATGGACAGGTCACTATAGTATAAAGTTGTAGGACTTTTTCTACATTTATTAAATAAGACTCCTTGCTGTTTAGAGATATATCATGCCGGATGTCATTTCAAAGCAGCAACATAATTGTTTTGTTTTATAGCTGTGAATGTCATGTACCATATTTTTCTACACTTGTGCATTATTGTAATTTTGTATGATAACGTATACTGAAACAAAATATAGAAATGACTTGAAAAGCAGCATTTATCTTTTGTCTTACAGTAGTTTATGGTAGTTTGACCTATATATTAGATGATTTTACAGCAAGTTGATATGCATTCTGTCTGTGGTGATTATTCGTCAATCAGTTTACTTCCTGGGCATAGAACTTTAGAATATCACTTCACCCATGTATGAATTGTTTAAAGGCAAGCAGCTGTGATCCCTTGGATATGTATGCTGTCTGTGAATTTCAAGGATGTTTCTGCCAAACCAGATGATAGCCAGGCCAACCTCACACAATGTACCGAAATTGGACCAACGTGATTCCAATATCCAGCAAATTTCATGGAAAGCAGGACTAAAATGGGACTCGAGTAGTAGCATTGAACCTACAGGGTTCCCATATACTGCCCTTATAATAAAGATCTGGGAACCATATGGGTCCAGTGTGGTAATACAAATTGCCCATATTGGACCCATATAGTTCCCATATATGACCCATATATGTTTGCCCATGTTGGTCCCACATGGATTCATGTTGCAAAAACCAGCTCATTCCCACATGGGCAGCCCTTTTAGGACCCATATAAAATCCCACATGGGGCCCATATTAGTCCCATAATTTTTGTTGGCTGGGGATCGACTCTCAGGCAACTGCATTTTGTAAATCATTATCTTTTTAAAAAGAAAAAAAAAGCTTGTAAGGGACTTTCGATGTCATTATACGCATAAATTTGTATACATGCCTAGGCTTACGCCTGGATAGGTCACTGAAAGATTTAACCCATTATCACACAATTCCTACTTTTGACGATCTCGAGAAAGAAGTATTTAGAAAACATTGTGGGAAAAGGAGAAAATGCTGGTTACCAGCATTTTCTCCTTTTCCCACGATGTTTTCTACTCTTCACAAAACATATTCAAATTCTCAGCCACTTTTATTTTATCGTCTGCAAATGCTTTGGATTTGGACGAGCCTAAAAAATAGGGTCGTTTGGTAATGAGTTAATACAACTATTTTAAAGTTATTGTATCAATCTTAAGTAAACAAGCCCCTGTGTTGATTCTGTGAAACAATACTAAAATCCTCCATTATAATCAATGCCTGTCATACAGGTAACCCTTTACCTGCTGAATCAATGATACTGAAAACCTGAATGTTGCTATTCTAACCCTTTACCTCACATTGACGCCTTTAACGACCCTTGGAAAGAATCCTTTTGAAGACATTTTGGGAAAAGGAGAAAATGCTGGTAACCAGCATTTTCTCTTTTCCCAAAATGTTTTCTACTCTATCAAAAAATGATTGCTTCCTTGAGCCACATTGAAATTGCTGTCTGCAAATGCTTTCAATTTGGACAAGGCTTAAATTTTGCCGTCTGGTAAAGGGTTAAAGTAAATACATGTATTTGCAGAAAGTATCTCTTGATCGAACGGTGAAGATCCAAGATCAGACTGCAGTTTATGTACAGTCTGATCTTAAGCAATCCATTCTGTCCACAAAATGTCATTGAGTTGCACTAGGAAGGTTGCACTAAGCAATGTAATTGTTGACCCTCTGAACAAACAGTCTCGGTTTTCCGAACCGTTTAGGAAGAAACTTCTAGAAAAATTCAGTGATAACGGATAAAATGCCCGTAAACAGCATTTTATCCATTTTCTACAATTCTTCTACCGTTTCAGAGGTAATATCTTACCACTTTAGCCATATTAAATTTGTTGTTTGCAAGTTTTTACGCACTCAAAGTGGGGGGAAAAAAAACTTAGTCTAAATTTTGTCTTCTGGGTATCAAGCGTAAATAGTTTTAAAAGGACTTAGAGTGCCTAACCGATAAAAAGAGCATATTTCTGCACAAATCATTTACAGTAATCAACACTCCAGTTACAAAGTCGCAAATTTTATTCAAAAAGCGGGACAATTTAGATCCAAGATCAGGCCGCACAGATTGATACTTTCAGAGCCTTGATTTCTAGCAGATGACAGTAGGATCAGTGAGAATGGTTTGTAAAAAGTCATAGCCAGAACGAAGTCATGTTATCCAAAACAAAAGCGCTTAGAACGTTTCGCTCATCTGTAGAAAGTATCTGTTGTTACAATTCATATAACAAATATAACAAGAAACGTATAGAAAGGAATGACAAGTATGTGTATTCTCCTTTTATCTTGTAATCAATGCGTGAAACTGAAAGCAGTAGGTGTAATATCATTCGGACGACACTGGAATTTCGGATAATGAGATAGGTCAACTCGTTATAAGACGACAAAAATTTCATATTTATCCAATGTGAGATCATTTGCAGAAGGCTCTACAAACATAGCTCGGATGATTGAAATGTCTTTTAATTGGTGGAAAACATCATGAGAAAAAGAGAAAACGCTGTTTCCACATCTTTTTCCTCAATCATTGAAACATGTATTATTTTGATAGAGGCTTAACTCTTACAGTGCCAATAACAGGTTGCCTTTTTTGGTCAGTGTAGATCAAGAGTGACCTAAACCTTTGTTCGATGTTTCATTTTTTGGCTAAGACTGCCTTGAATAAAATGGCATCATCATAGTCTACTTTTGAGCAATATAAAAATAGGAAGTGTCTCCTGACAGCCAGCTGGCATGAGACTAAAAGGATTCTGACAGCCAGGTTATTTCTAAAGTGTTTGGTAACTTTACCTTACTGTAAAACTTTTTGACATGTTTAGACATCTATTGAGAGACAAGTTCTTACAACTTACACAAATCTCTCAAGATTCTGCTTCCTGGGTACTATACCAGTACTTGTGCCAAACATGTGGGCCAATGGAAAATCCTAAAGTTGATGTACTCTCTTGGGTATTGAACTCAGGACCTTATGGTTACGAGACCGATGCGCCACCTCACAACCATGGACACCACAAAATGTAGTGTAAAACCAGAAATGTTTGTGTCATGGAAATCTTGGTGATTTTTGCACTTTGATAAAAGCTGTGAAGGTATTTGCCAGGATAAATTTAAGCTAGACTATAATATATTTTACCGTAACACCATCTGATGTAGGAGCCATTGGCAGGGACCGTTTTCAACATCAATAATTACTTTTTTCATAAAATTTAGCCAGAAGACTATTGAAGTGGTGGTTAATATTGCCAGTTGAAGACACTGAAATGATTATGTTTGATTGAACTGAAAATGGGAATTTGTTAAATTGAATGAAAATGACGATAGTTTTTATGGAAATATAAACTTGTGTAAAGTCAGTATTTTGTGATTTGCGAAATTGTGGACCCACAATAATATCCCCATGTACAGTATCTCGGAAAATAGTTGAAATATGCTTGCTACTCATTATACTCTTCTTGGTTGATCATATAGTAAATGATAGTTTTTGCTATAATATGCTCTACTACATGTATTTCTAAATCCATCATATAAGCCACATTTGTTTAGTTGTCTGGAAATCCTTTGACTTGGAATAAATCCAAGATGTTGTAATCTGATAATGTGAAAGAGCGTAAATTTACCAAATACAAAAGAATTTTAGACTAGACAACAAAATGAATGTTTCTGAAAGTAGGATTTTTTTTCTGTTTGGAAGGCTTGAAAACATTTTATGAAAAGGAGAAAACCTGGTAATGAGCATTTTTTCCCTTTCATACGATGTTTTCAAAGGCTGTCTTTCTCTGGGTTGGTTCTGCACAGTAAAGAGTTAAGCAATCTCTTTTTCCAAAAGCAATTGTTCCTATTCTCTAATTGCTGTACAAACTTTTGAAAAGTTGTACTGGTTGTTCCATCCTTGTCATGTGTATTTCTATCGCCAGTAGAAAAAGTAACTAGCACATTCTTATGTCTACAAGCATTTCAAATTGAAAAGCCTCTTTTGTAAGAGTCATTAAAACTTTTAATAGTTTTGAAAGAAGAAACATATTTCTGAATTGTAAAGGTTCCCTTTTAGGAGAAGATATGGAGTAGACCAGTCTGTACCATTACCACACATTCAAGGAGATATTCTGCATGGGATACATCCTGTAAATGCAGCCATGTCCAGTCAGAGGAGGGAGATCTTTACTGCATTCTTTAAGGTAAAGTATAAAACTTATCAGTCCAAAATGATAAAGGCAACAGTGATGTAGGGGCAGCAACCACCTGGAGTGGTCTGTTTAAGTTACAGAGCTTGTTTGACAGCTAATATGAAATGAACAGGTTCAAGTCTTTACCAAACTACAGTTTTAGACTTGCCCAGATTGAAATCGGATGACAAAATAACTGTGGCTCAAAACTTAAAATTTATGTTTCTAAGGTTATTAATTTTGTGTTGCACAGGGTAGGAAACATGTCAGGAAAAGGAGAAAATGCTGTTTACTGGCATGGTCTCCATGTTTTGAAATAGTTTCAAAAGCTTTTTGTCTCAAGATTGTTAAAACTCAGGATTGTTTGGTAAAAGTTCAAAGATTTTTCTTCTACAAGACTGAAAGTTGTCTGAGGGACATGCATGTACTATTGGCATTTTCTACTTTTTTTTACAATAATTTCAAAAGTTATTTTTTCCTCAGGGTTGTTTAAAGTCAGGATTGTATGGTAAAGGGTAAAAAGTTTGGTTTTTTACAAAGCTTGAAGTTTTCTGAGAGAAAGACATGAGGTATAAAGACAGTAATTTTTCAGGCCAATATGGATGAGGACAATGCGAGAATAACTGCTGTAAAACAGATCTGTACAGAAAGGGGAATTCCCATGTTAGATTTACCAGAGTATGTTTTGGATGAGTTGTCACAAAACAGACCACACCAGGTTTGTAGTCTTTGTATGTTAAGGTTCTTAACTCTTTACCCATGGCAACATTTTGTTTTTTTTTTAATTGAAAGCCTATGCAGACACCTACTTAACTCTTTACCAAAAGACAATATTTTAGGCTTGTCCAAATCAAAAGCATTTGCAGACAACAAAATAAAAGCGACTGAAAATTTGATATTTGTTTTGTGAAGGGTAGAAAAATAACAGCAAGGATGAAGGTGTTTCTTATGTGTATATGGCACCTTTTGATAGTGTAGAAAACAATATGGTAAAAGGTGAAATTGCTTGTCACAAGCAATTTCACCTCTTGCCACAATGTTTTCCAAAGGCCCCCACAGGCAATGCTAGAAATGAGTATCTATGGAGTAAAGGGTTAAAGTGGCATAAAACACCATTCAATTCATCGATTGATATTTTTTAGGGTGTCTGCCTAGATGTATCTGAATTAAGATGTGATGTGCTGGAGGACTCAGATGTAAGGTAGCTATCTTTAAAACCACTGATAAGTCCAGCGTCAGCATGCAGATGTAATAGGGGTGGTCTGTTTTCACTTCCACTGTGCAATATTCTGTCTTTGTATGGGCCTGACCCTAAACAATGTATTTATGTACCAATCAATTGGCAGTTTTAATATTTGTTTGGAAGAAGCCATTTTGGGAAAGGTAGAAAACATTATGGGGAATGGAGAAAATGCTGGTAACTAGCATTTCCTTCATTATCCACAATGTTTTATACTATTTCACAGATAGAAATCATCATTTAGGTGTCATACCATTCGTCATATACAAATAACTTCAGTTTGGACAGGTCTACAATTTTGTTGTTTTGTAAAGAGTTAATCCTTTACCACACAACTTGTCCAAATAGAAAGCATTAATTTTGCTGATGATGATTTAACCCTTTACTCCACAGATACTCATTTCTACGCATTGCTTGTAGGAGCCTTTAGAAGACATTGTGGCAAAAGGTGAAATTGCTCGTGACGAGCAATTTCACCTTTTGCCACAATGTCTTCTACACTATCAAAAGGTGTCATATACACTTAAGAAACAGCTTCATCCATGCTGTTACTTAGGGTCAATTAGAGATGCCATAGAAATGCCTTATGGGGTAAAGGGTTAACTCTTTACCAAACAACAATATGTTAGACTGGTTCAAATTGAAAGCACTTGCAGACAACAAAATAAATGTAACTCAAAAATTGAAATTTGTTTCCTGCAGGATAGAAAACATTTTGGGAAAAGGAGAAAATGCTGGTTACCAGCATTTTCTCCTTTTCCCACAATGTTTTCTAAAGGCTTCTATCTTGGGGTCATAAAACGCAGGGATTGTTTGGTAAAGGGTTAAATGTATCTCGAATAATGGAATTTATCATTGATAGAGGTAGATTCAAACCAGTACTTGAGCTAGACATGGCTCAAAAGCCTGGGTTTGAGTCCCCTTAGGCTCCTTCATTTTCAACATCTGCTTACATTAATACCTTTTTTCCCCTTTAGTGTTGAAAAGATAACAAGGGGAGATGGAAAACCAGCTGTGTGGTTACTGCCATATCAGATTAAAGATGCAATGAACATGGGAGCTGTTTTGAGATCAGCATATTTCTTTGGTGTCCAACAAATTGTTGTCCCATATAAGAACAGGTAAAGATCTGACTGGAATATTTTGTTGGTTTCTGTGTCACAGAGAGGCTTTTGGTGTAAAGTGCCTATAGCTCTTTTAGACTTGTTCAAGTTGAAAGCATTTGTAGGAGGCAAATTGAATGAGACTGAAAAACCAAAATTTCTGTTTGAAAGGGTAGAAAACATTGTTGAGAAAGGTGAAAATGCTGGTAACCAGCTTTTTCTCCTTTTCCCAAATGTTTTCTGCCCTATCAAAGACAATTTCGACAATTTGAGCCAAATTAAATTAGAAAACTGCAGCTTCTTTAGATTCGGACTTTTCTGAAATTTTACTGTGTGGTACACAGTTAGAGCACCGGTTGAATTAATTTGTAAAAGATAGCTTTGAAAATATCCTTGAAAATTATGAAAAGTATAAATGAAGGTTAAAACACAGGGATATAGGGAAAAAATAGGGGAAAAGGAGGAAATGCTTGTAACAAGGAATATCCCGAATGCCACAATCGTTTTAGTAATAGTCTGTTGCAAGACAAAGAATCATTTGCCAGAGGTGACTGTGAAAAACATTTTAGATTAATATTTCAGTGCAGAATTAAGTCCTATAGTCAGTAAGGCCAGTGCAGGAACACTAGAGATGCTTACAATCAAGAGGTTCACCAGTGGTACACATCTCAATGATACCCTTCAGGTATGATAGAATATTAGATTGGAAGCCTTGAAATTTATATAGCTGGAAACATTAGTTTTGCTTCTTGATAATTCCAAATTTTTTTTTTTTTTTCATATGATTGGCCGTTGTGAATTCAGCCGAGCAAAAGTAACTGTGCATGTAGTGGTAAAATATTTAAAGGAGGAATGAATCTGTATTTCCTTTCAGTGGCAAGGAAAACTCTTAAGAGAATGGGAGCTGTCACTGTTGCTTGTTGCAAGCAGTTATTCCTTTTACCATCTTTTTGCTAAAAACTTCTAACATTGGCATGAAGATCATAGAAAATCAAAGCAGGGTTGAAAACATTGTGGGAAAAGGACAAAATGCTGTTTACCAACATTTTCTCCTTTTCCCACTATGTTTTCAAACGGCTTATATTTCAGGGTCGTAAAAACCAGGGATTGTTTGGTAAGGGTTAACTAAGAAGCCCCAGAGTGCACCCTAACGTAGAGTTTTCACTTTTGGTCCTTACATTTCAATGACAGCAACAGATATTGTATTATCAGTGCTGTTTTCGTCAAAGTATCTCATAAATTATCAAATAATGTACAGGTACAGTATTTCCAAGATAAGATGGTTCATTCTTAATAGTCTGCAGCTAAACTAGACTAAAATAACCTAAGTTGTGTTTTGCACTGTAAGTATTATGATACAATATCTATTCCCCACAGTTAAGTTGGAGTCATAGCTGAATCAGGTTGTCTGTTTGCCCTTAGACAATTTTGTGTTCTGTTCTCCTATAGTCTTCACTCAATATGACTGTAATTTTAAATTTCCATGAAGTGGGAGAACATGTGTGTCTGTTTCCTTTACGATTGTTGACTTTTATAGGAGTAGAATCTATAACACACAATCCCAAGTTTGAAGAATCCTGTAGAATCAGACTTTTTCAAACATTGTGGGATAAGGAGAAAATGCTGATAAGCAGCATTTTCTGTTTTTCCTACAATGTTGTCTTTATATTTGTTCTACAATTTTATCTTTTGTCTTTCCTTTGAAACACATTGCCCAATTTATGAGCAAAGTTTATATTTTGTTATATTTAATTGCTTTGAGTTTGAGCAAGCCTAAGTTTTATAATGTGGCATACTGTTAATGGTTCTTTGAACTTTTTTTGCCTGATTCACTGACAAGGCAATTTCAGGGACTTTAATTGACTTACGACAATTATAGTTTGCATTGATTTATGAAAGGCTAATTTTTGGCTCACTGAACACAAAGTGCCCAGGTGAACTTTTGTAATTGTCCTGTGTCCATTCTGTGTTGTGCTGAGTGATTTTTGCAGTCACTGACATTTAGATACCTTGTGTGCTGTCTAGAGGCCACATTGTCGGTCAGATACTCATGAAACTTGGTCAGAAACTTTTATTATATAAGATATCAGACAAGTTCATAATTGGTCCACATGAGGTCAAAAAGTAGGTCACTGGGCCAAATCTTAGAGAAACTTTTTGTGCACTCAGGAGGCCTCATTCTCTGCCTTATACTTATGAAACTTTGTCATATTATTTATGTTGACAAAATCTTGGACAGATGTGAAATAGGGCTATATTGTGTCAAAAAGTAGATCAGTTTGCCAGATCTTTGAAAAACATTATGCAGACTTCTGTAGTAAATAGTCATGAAACTTAGCCAGCATAATTTTTTCAGTCTTAGATAAGTTCAAAGTTGGGTCCTATGTGGTAAAAAACAGGTCACATGGCCAAATCTAAGACAAAAATTGTTGCACTCTACAGGCCACACTTTCAGCATGATACTCATTAAAATTGATGAAAATGTTTGTCTATATGATTTCTTAGATAAGTTCGAAATCGGGTCATGTTTCAAAAAGTAGGTCACTGGGTCAAATCTTGGCAAAATCTTTTTGAAATCAAGAAGCCAAATTTTCCACATGATATTCATAAAACTTGGTCAGAAAGGTTGTTTGATGGTATCTCATACAACTTCAAACTTGAGTCACAACAGACCTAAAGGTAGGTCACTTGGTCAAATGTAGGAAAAATCTTTTGTGCAGAGGCCACATTGTCAGATACTTATGAAACATTGTCAGAATGTTCGTCTTGTTGATAACTCTGATAAGTTCAAGAAAAGATCAAGTTGATCAAACAGATGGTCATATAAACTCAAGTATTTTACATCAAAATAACAAGTATCTCTTGAGCTTTATCAACCAAAGATGACTTTACTCAGGTGTGAGCTTCAGGGCCTTATAGTTTATCTTTTATCAGAAATGGAAAGATATCGGAGGTATTATTGTTGGATCAGTGAGTAAAGCAGACCATAACAACACTATTGCTGCAGAGACATTTAAACAAGAAAAGCCTACGTTACTCCTCATTGGTAAGAGATTTACCCTTTATCACACAATCCCAAATTATAACAACCCCGATGGAAAAGGCTTCTGAAAACATTGTTAGGAAGGGAGCAAAGTCTTGTAAACAGATGGGTCAAGGAGTAAGTCACAGCAACAAATTTGAAAAGCCTTAGCATTACTGCATTATATGACCTGCAACTTGTGAAAAGGGACATCCTGTCATTTGTTTAAAGGGGCATCTCAGATCAGCCTGTGCAGACCTGAGACAGCACTTTCTGACTGCACTTTGTCCTACAATAGACTTATGAGTAGACTTATGCAAAACAGAAAATTTACAGTGGAATGAAAGTGTCATTTCAGATAAGTGTTGATGGACTGCCCCTTTCTGTGTGTTGCAGGTCATTTACTTTTTATATCATCACATTTAGGACCTTCTTCAACAATGTCAATTTCAGGTGACTTCACCCAGGTAAGGGCATTAACCTTTTACCACACAATGACAACTTTTGACAACCCTGGGATAGAAGCCTTTAGAAAACATTGTGGGAAAAGGAGAAAATGCTGGTAATCAGCATTTTCTCCTTTTCCCACAATCTTTTCTACCTGTCACAAATCAATTTTTAAATGTTCAGTCACTTTTATTTTGTCGTCTGCAAATGCTATCGATTTAGACAAGCCAAAAATTTTTTGTCGTTTGGTAACTAGTTTAGGCCAATTGTTACCTTGATCTATAAATCAATAACATGAATATGTTTAGTGTTTGCACAAATCCAAAACCTATGAGAAAAGGTCTCCTGTTTAACATTTTATTATGTATCAAAGTCCTAAGTACATCTGTATTAAATACTTTGGCAGATGACAAATTACAAGTCCTTGCACTTATAGAATGTTTAGCTGAAATTCAGACAAATGATGCTGACAAAAAAATAAAAATATTTGAGCACAGACAATTAGCTTCATGCATCTGAAATATTAACCCTTTACTCCATAGATACTCATTTTTACGCATTGCTTTTAGGAGGCTTTGGAAAACATTGTTACAAAAGGTGAAATTGCTCGTGACGAGCAATTTCACCTTTTGTCACAATGTTTTCTATGCTATCAAAAGGTGCCATATACACATAACAAACAGTTTCATCCTTGCTGTTATTAAGGGTCAATTAGAGATACCATAGGAATGCCTTATGGAGTGAAGGGTTAAAGGAGAGAAATGATTGATTCAAGCTGTCTTTTATTTTCCAAAGGCTTTCTGTACCAGGGAGGTTAACTCATTACCAAACAACAAAATTTTAGGTTTGTCCAAATGGAAAGCATTTGCAGATGACAAAATAAATGACTGAAAATTTGAAGTTTGTTTTGTGAAGGGTAGAAAACATTGTGGGAAAAGGAGAAAATGCTGGTAACCAGCATTTTCTCTTTTTCCCACAATGTTTTTCAAAGACTTCTTTCTCAGGGCCATCAGAAGTAGGGGTTGTGTGGTAATAGGTTAATACTAAGTAAAAGTAACTGTTTTTTTCTTAAACCCTTTACCAAATGACAAAAAATTAGACTGGTCCTAATTGGTAGCATTTGCAGACGACAAAATTAATGTGACTAAAACTTTGAAATTTGTTTCGAGAAGGGAAGAGAACATTGTGGGAGAAGGAGAAAATGCTGGTTACCAGCATTTTCTCCTTTTCCCACAATGTTTTCTGAAGGCTTCTTTCTCAGGGTCGTGAAAACTAGGGATTGTGTGGGAAAGGGTTAATTGAAGAGTTACATGTATATTTATGGTAAATTTCACAGCTGGTAACGATGAATTATCAAATCTTCAAATCCACCATTATTTCCCAATAAAGTACTTAAAGAGCACGAAATAGAATAACTTGGCTTTTGTCTTCAGGAAATGAAAAACATGGACTTCCACATGATATGAAAAAGAGGTGTGATGTTTTATTGCATATAGAAGGGGATGAAGCCAATGTAGATTTACAAAAAAGAGACCATGGAGACTATGGCTTAGACTCCTTAAATGTATCAACTGCAACAGGTTTGCTCTTTTGTGTCCAAGTCTTAGCTGTATGTATGAGCCATGCTCTGGCAAAAGGGGGCTTAACCCTTTACCAAACAACAAAATTTTAGATTGGTCCAAATTGAAAGCACTTGCAGACGACAAAATAAATGTAACTCAAAAATTGAAATTTGTTTCCAGTAGGGTAGAAAACATTGTGGGAAAAGGAGAAAATTATGGTTAACTAGCAGCATTTTCTCCTTTTCCCACAATGTTTTCAAAAGGCTTCTTTCTCAGTGTCGTGAAAACCAGGGATTGTTTGGGAAAGGGTTAATGTCTGTCTGTGATGCATGACACCAAGCAAGACATTGAATAATCATCAATCCATAGTAACTACTTTTTAAACTAATCCACTGAATCATAAGGTAGACTGGTCCTTGGATATACAGAAAATTGACTAATAACAAAAAGCATTGGTCCAGTCCACCCTGTGTGGACTGGGCAGACTGACTTGGGTCAATACTTTTTGCAGATGCTTTAACCCATTACCACACAATCCCTACATTTGACAACCCTGAGAAAGAAGCCTTTGGAAAACATTGTGGGAAAAGGAGAAAATGCTGGTAACCAGAATTTTCTCCTTCTCAGACAATGTTTTCTACCCTTCACAACACAAATTTCAAATGTTCAGTCACCTTTATTTAGTCGTTTGCAAATGCTTTTGATTTGGACAAGCCTAAAATGTTGTTGTTTGGTAATGTGTTAAGCCCCCTTTTCACAGAGCATTTCTTGTATTCTTTGATCTGTACTTAGAATATAGGGAAAAGGCATAGTTTGACCCTTTACCAAATGCCAGAGTTTAGACCTGTTTAAAATGAATTTTTTAGCAGATAAAGAAAAGAAATGTTGTGCATGTTTTAGGATTATCTCTCAAAGGATGGAAAATATTGTGGGAAAATGAGAAAATACACATACTGGTTACCTGTATTTTCTCCTTTTTCCACAATTTTTAGCTTGGCTGTCTTTGAATTATCCTTGTACTACTAGTATTTGTCTTGGAAAGGGTAGAAAACGGAAAATCAGAAAATTCTGGTCACAAGCATTTTGACATCCAAAAATGTTTTCAAATGTCTTTTTCTTTTGGGTCATTAAAACCAGACGGCATAATAAAGGGACAAAAATCTATTTGGCTGTAAATTTATCGTAATCACTGCAGCTATAGAATTTCATTTCTAATTACAGCTATCCTCCTGTTTGCATTGATGAAAAACAGATGATGAAGTGTTCCTAGGACTGTGACAGAAATAGAAATCACTCTTATTTCCATGGCAGTGCTAGCTGGTAAATATAACTGGTCAACAAAGTTATATGTTTACACTCCTGTGTACTAGACAAGTAAAACTTTTTAGAATGCAAACAAAATAGTTTTGTTCAAAGTGTTGGAGTCAATGGACAAAAATGTAAAGATTAAGGTTAAAGTGAGTTCTGTGGACATGTCAGATGCCTCAGTAATGTGAATTTAGTTTTCCAACACAACCCTCTCATCATATTAAATCTATTTGTTTCTTTAGCTATGTGTCCAGCATTGGCCTTACCCTTTACCATATAATCCAAAGTCTTAAAGACCATGCAGAAAATTCCTTTTGAAAACATTATTTTTGGGGGGGGAAAAAGAGAAAATGCTGGTAACCATTTTTTACCCTTTTGCACGCAAATTTTTCTCTATTTTCTAAAGCAGAATTAATTATTTTTCATTAAAATGGCATTTAACTCATTACTAAACAACATTATTAGCTCACCTTAGCACAAAGTGCTAAAGGTGAGCTATTGTGATCGCCCAATGTCCGGCGTCCGTCGTACGTCGTCCGTCAACAATTTCTTTAAACATCTTCTCCTCCTAAACCACTGGGCCAATCTTCATGAAACTTGTCAGGAATGTTCCTTGGGTGAAGCTTTACCAAAATTGTTCAAAGAATTTAATTCCACCCATAACTCTGGTTGCCATGGCAACAAAACGAAAAAAAAAACAAAACCTTTGAAAATCTTCTCCTCTGAAAGTAGAAGGGGTAGAGCTTTGATATTTGGTATGTAGCATCTCCCAATGGACCTCTACCAAGTTTGTTCATATTATGCCCATAGGGTCAAAACTGGCCCCGCCCCGGGGAATAACGCGTTTTAGCATAGGAACAAAGAAGGAAAACTTTAAAAATCTTCTCCTCTGAAACTTGAAGGGGTAGAGCTTTGATATTTGGTATGTAGCATCTCCTAGTGGACCTCTACCAAGTTTGTTCAACTTATGTCCCTGGGGTCAAAACTGGCCCCACCCCAGGGGTCACAAGTTTGAGCAAAGGAACAAAGAAGGAAAACTTTAAAAATCTTCTCCTCTGAAACTTGAAGGCGTAGAGCTTTGATATTTAGTATGTGACATCTCCTAGTGGACTTCTACGAAGTTTCTTCAAATTATGCCCCTGGGGTCAAAACTGGCTCCACCCCGGGGGTCACAAGTTTGAGCATAGGAACAAAGAAGGAAAACTTTAAAAATCTTCTCCTTTGAAACTCAAAGGTGTAGAGCTTTGATATTTGGTCTGTTGTATCTCCTAGTGGACCTCTACCAAGTTTGTTCAAATTATGTCCCTGGGGTCAAAACTGGCCCCACCCCGGGGATCACAAGTTTGAGCATTGGAACAAAGAAGGAAAACTTTAAAATTCTTTTCCTCAGAAACTAGAAAGCATAGAGCTTTGATATTTGGTCTGTTGTATCTCCTAGTGGACCTCTACCAAGTTTATTCAAATAATGTACCAGGGGTCAAATCTGGCCCCACCCCGGGGGTCACTAGTTTGAACATAGGAACAAAGAAGGAAAACTTTAAATTTCTTCTTCTCTGAAACTAGATGGCATAGAGCTTTGATATTAGGTTTGTGGCATCTCCTAGTGGACCTCTACCAAGTTTGTTCAAATCATGCCCTTGGGGTCAAAACTGGCCCTGCCCCGGGGGTCACAAGTTCGAACATAGGAACAATGAAAGAAAATTTTAAGATTCTTTTTCTCTATAACTAGAAGGCATAGAGCTATGGTATTTGGCATGTAGCAATTCCTAGTGGATCTCTACCAAGTTTGTTCATATTGTGCCCTTGGGGTCAAAACTGGCCCTGCCTCGGGAAGTCACAGGTTCGAACATAGCAACAAAGAAGGAAAACTTTAGAAATCTTCTCTGAAACTTGAAGGTGCAGAGCTTTGATATTTGGTATGCAGAATCTTCTAGTGGACCTCTACCAAGTTTGGTCATATGATGTCCCTGGCGTTTAAACCGGCCCTGCCCCGGAGGTCACAGGTTCGAACATAGGAACAAAGAAGGAAAATTTTAATTTTTTTTTTGTCTTAAACGGGAGGGTGTAGAGCCTTGATACTTGGTATGTAGCATCTTTGAGTGGACCTCTACCAAGTTTGTTCCAAGGATGCTGCTTTGGTTAAAACTGACCCAGCCCCGGGGACCACAAGTTCGAACATAGGATAAAAAAGGAAAATGTAAAATTCTTCTTTGAAACTGGAAGGTGTAGAGCTTTATGATATTTGATTGCCCTATGTCCGGCGTCTGTCGCCCGTCAACAATTTCTTTAAACATCTTCTTCTCCTAACCCACTGGGCCAATCTTGATGCAACTTGGCAGGGATGTTCCTTGGGTGAAGCTTTACCAAAGTTGCTCAAATAATTGAATTTCACTCATAAGCTATAGTCTAAGGCGAGCGTTCCAGGGCCAATGGCCCTCTTGTTTTAGTCTTATTCAAATCGAACGCAATTGCAGAAGACAAAGTAAAAGTGACTGATAATTTGAAATTTGTTTTGTGAAGGATAGAAATCATTGTGGGAAAAGGAGAAAATGCTGGTTACCAGCATTTTCTCCTTTTCCCACAATGTTTTCTTAAGGCTTCTTTCTTAGAGGCGTCAAAAGTAGGGATCATATGGTAATGCGTTAATTTGTTGTTGGAAAATTCTCTCAAGATGGCCAGTTCTGAAACTTTGCAGTCATGTAAAGAGTTAAAACTCTTTATTATAAGAAAAAATTGTAGGCTAGTCCAATTGACAGCATTTGCAGACAACAAAGGAAATGTGATTGAAGAATGGAAATTTGTCTTGGGAAGGGTAGAAAACATTGTTGGAAAAGGAGAAAATGCTGGTTGCCAACATTTTCTTCTTTTCCCACAAAAGTTTTCGAAAGGCTTCTTTCACAGGATTGTTAAAAGTCAGGATTGTGTGGTAAAAATTTAAGACAAAGCAAAGCCACTTGGCATTGGAAGCCAGTGTGTCACTTTTTTCCAACCACAGTGCAGGTTTGTGGGGAGGGGCTTATCCTGAAATCATGATGTATGTTTGTCCTCAGTCCAGTGTCCTCTTCTGCTACAGTTTTCTGCCAATTAGATCCTACAACTAGAACTTGTGCAATTTGCATTATGATCTGTCAGCCAGCTCAGGATTTATGCCTATTTTTAGCTCACCTGAGCATGAAATGCTCATGGTGAGCTTTTATGATCGCCCAATGTCAGTCGTCTGTTGTGCGTTGAATTCCACTCATAATTCTGGTTGCCATGGCAACCAAAAGGAAAAGAATAGCAAAATCTTTGAAAATCTTCTTCTCTGAAACTAAAGGCGTAGAGCTTTGAAATTTGGTATGTAGCATCTCCTAGTGGACTTCTACCAAGATTGTTCATATGATGCCCCTTGGGTCAAAACTAGCCCCGTCTGGGTCAAAACTAGCCCTGTCCCGGGGTTCACAAGTTTGGAACATAGGAACAAAGAAAGAAAACTTTTAAAACTCTTCTTCTCTGAAACTAGAAGGTGCAGAGCTTTGATATTTGGTATGTAGGATCTCCTAGTGGACCTCTACCAAGATTGTTCATATGATGTCCCTGGGGTCAAAACTGGCTCCGTCCCGGGGGTCAGAAGTTTAAAACATAGAAATAAAGAAGGAAAACTAAAAATTCTTCTTGTCTGAAACTAGGAGGTGCAGAGTTTTGATATTTGGTATGTAGCATCTCCTAGTAAACCTCTACCAAGATTGTTCATATGATGCCCCTGGGGTCAAAACTAGTCTCACCCCAGGGGTCACAAGTTTGAAACATGGGAACAAAGAAGGAGAACTTTAAATTTCTTCTTCTCTGAAACTAGAAGGTGTAGAGCTTTGATATTTGGTATGTAGCATCTCCTAGTAGACCTCTACCAAGAGTGTACATATGATGTCCCTAGGGTCAAAACTGGCCCCTGCCCCGTGGGTCACAAGTTCGAAACAGGAACAAAGAAGGAAAAATTTAACATTCTTCTTCTCTGACACTAGAAGGTATAGAGCTTTGATATTTGGTAAGTAGCATCTCTTAGTGGACTTCTAGAAAGTTTCTTCATACGATGCCCCAGGGCTCACAAGTTCGAAACATGAGGAATAAAGAAGGAAAACTTTAAAATTCTACTTTTCTGAAACTAGAAGGTGTAGAGCTTTGATATTCTGTAAGTAACATCTCCTAGTGGACCTCTACCAAGTTTTTTCTTAGGATGCCCCTGGGGTCAAAATTGTCCCGCCCCTGGGGTCACAAGTTTGATTTTACAGCTTAGTACTCAGGTGAGCGATATAGGACCATCATGGTCCTCTTGTTTAAAGTTTTGTGTTGTCTTGTGACAAGGCAACCTGTTAAGTGGGGAAGGAGATTCGTTAGTCTTTGACATTTTGTTTTATTTTTGGTTGCATTACTGCTGGCCAGATGAAGATAGGTCTTTTAGTTGGCTGCAACATTATTCAAAATGCTCTGTGAAAAGGGGGCTTAATGCATCTGTGAAATTTATCGACCAAGGTCAGCACAGGCTGACCTGGCAGACTTTTCGATATTGGCCAATGTTCTGTTTGTCTCAGGATCACTTTACCTCTGTACCACACAATTCCGACTTTAAACGACCCTGAGAAAGAAGCCTTTTGAAAACATTGTAGGAAAAGGAGAAAATGCTGGTAACCAGCATTTTCTCCTTTTCCCACAATGTTTTCTACCCTTCCCAAGACAAATTTTGATTTTTGAGCCATACTTACATTGTTGTCTGCAAATGCTTTCAATTTGGACAAGTCTACAATTTTGTCATTTGGTAAAGGGTTAATGAACAAATTGCATGTTTTAGATCCTTGATTATGTGACAGCTTGCTTTGTATAGTGCCTCATGGATATGCACCAAGGCCCTCTCTACCAGAGCATTGCTTTTCTTTTTGTTGTAAATGACACACAAAACTGTTTGATTTTTGTAGGAAAGCTGGAGGTCATTAAACGAGAACAATTTAACATTATCAATTTATTGAACATTCTATTTAGATCACAATAGCTTTGTTAACATCTTTTACTTCTATAACAACACAGTCATGTACATGCATTTATTGACTTAAAATATAAAACATGTGACCATTTTCAAATTTTTGTTTTTCATAGTTTGGATAATGAAACATAAACATGATGTTTCGTGTGATTTTGAAGCTCTAATAATAATCTGGAGAAGAAAATATTTTTTTGAATAAGTAATTATACAATGGCTCCTTTTCCCATATTATCCACATAATTCAAATTATAATTATTTCCAACAAATGTTTCCCTGTTTTGTCATCAATATGATTTGCAGTTGATTTTTGATGGGGAAGGGGAACTGCGTGTGTGATACTTAATTGATAGTTTTCATGTTTGTTTATGAAGCTCTGGATTATCCTTCCTAGCCTTCAGTTGCAGTTGTAGAACCCTTTCCCTAACAACAAAATTTAGACCCTTCCAAATTTGGAAGGTTCTGCAGACTAACGACCTCTGACATGGCAGAAAGCATTATGTGAAAAAGTGAAAATGTTTCTAGCATAACATTCAGGAGCTTTCTTCTCCAAGGTCATTTAAACACTGGATTGTGTGATAAAGATGCATATACAGTATATTGCTGCTGACACAGATCAGCAAACCTTCAACAAACATCTTTGGTCTAAATCATCCAACATCATAAAACATGCAAGAAATATACTTGTACATCTTCTATAGCATCATATACTTTGTATTACTCAGTCTGTCATGGCAGAGGAGAAAAAAGTTTGAACCCACCAACAAGAAATGTCATGGTTTTAAAATGATACAAAAAGTTTGAACAATAACAGTAAACACAAAACACTAAATGACAAAAAAAAGCAACTGAACAAGAAGTTACGACTGAAAAAAGCCAGTCAATATCTATGCGAGTGAAGATAGTGTAGGTAATGAATTGGCAGCATGCTGTGGATTTTCATATCAATAACAGGTAACCTGGATATTTGAAGTGACAAAATTCTACCCTGTTCGATACTTTCAGGCATCTGTGGGGCTTGCATGACTTCAACATTCAAATTATTACACTATCTATGTAAAAGAATTGTACTTTTCACAAAAGTTCAACTACAGCAGATTTGAAACTGGGCCTAGAGAGAATTATCTTGGAGTAGATTACAGAATTCATGTATTATTGTATAACAACTTATAGAACTCTACCACCTGATAAGTTCATATTGTAACTTGCAGCCACTATCAATAAATTGGTTGTTGCCTGTAATTCTGACAGTTATGAAACAAGTTAACACTGAATTCTTTACCAAACAAGGGAAATTTTAGACAGGTTCAAATTGAAACTATTTGCAAACAACCCATTTTATATTGATTGGATTATCAAATTTGCCTCTGATGAAATAGAAAACATTGTGAGGAAAAGGAGAAAATGCTGGTTACCAGCATTTTCTCCTTTTCCCACAATGTTTTCAAAAGGCTTCTTCCTTTTCCCACAATGTTTTCAAAAGGCTTCTCCATTTGGGAGATAATTTATGCCAAAGGCAGCTCCGTGTGATGTTGAGGGTATAAATAGAATTTGAATTTATGT
Source organism: Tridacna crocea (assembly GCA_943736015.1). Lineage (NCBI taxonomy): Eukaryota > Metazoa > Mollusca > Bivalvia > Cardiida > Cardiidae > Tridacna > Tridacna crocea. The sequence goes on from OX031070.1 coordinate 23,069,854, forward strand.
GTATGATGTTGACCTGGGTCAGTTTAAATGAAGTTGGTAATAATTGTCTATGACAGTGTATAAAACCTTGTGTGTCGACTATACAATATTGCATTGTTTAAACACGTAACAAGTATCAAAGACAATCCTCAAATGAGGCTCCTAGTCCCTGTAGATGACCCCTCTTTGGCCTGCAGGCCTGATCACCTCCCCTGTCATCCTCAAATGAGGACCCAAGTCCATGTAATGGCGGCTTCTTTTCTCCTCGAAGAAATCGTTCAAGTTTGTCCACGCATGCATCCTGATAGTCATGGATCCATCTGTTGATACAGAAAATAAATTTCATGTTATCTATTCTGATCATTTTGTTTGTATGCTTAAGAAATAATCTTCTTTCTAACGTGGTATATCGTTCAATAAACCACAGTTGTGAATTATGAGGCACAATAAATAATCCACGAGGGCAGTAGCCCGAGTGGGTTATTCATTGCGCCTCATAACTCACAACGTGGTTAATTGAACGATATACCACGATAGAAAGAAGATTATTTTGATTCTAACATGGCCCATTGTTTATGAAAGGAAAACAAGTTCAAACCAAGAGTAAAAACGCGGATGAAGATTATGTTCCATTGAATAACTCACTCATTGAATGATGTCACTCGATATAGGATGACGTCACTCTACATGGATTGTCGCAGATTTTACCACATTTTCCTTGCACTGTGTTTATAGAGCCAAAGTCGCCTGTCATGTTAGAATGTTTCTTTTACCATACAATACTACATTTTAACAAACCTGATAATTATATGGTTAGCACACTGTCCTGTTATGAGAAAGGCTTGACTTGTGTCACAATTGCTGTCATCAGTTCTTGAAAATATTTTTGCTTGTTTGCATTTTCTCTCTCTTACACAAAGCTTAATAAAATTTAGTGATGGTCATCGCACCATAGTTTATTTCTTTGATATGCAAGGTGTGAGAATATCTGCCTGGATTTACTTGCACTAACCCTTTTAGAAAGCCCTTAAAACATCTGAAGATAATAAGAGCTTGTTTGTAAGAAATAATTGCTTCTTTTTCAATCATATTTATAGTGCTGCTGAAAAATGATATTTTTCCAATACTTTATAGGTTTATTGTTTGTATAATTTTGAAAGAAAATGAGCAAGCCTGAATGTATTTTTTTGAAGTAATGTCTTATATGCATACCTGTGAAAACATATTGGCACTAGAAGAAATTCTTTATTACAAGCAATATTTCCTTTTCCCATATTATTTTTCAACAGTCATGAGTCTGCAGTTAAAGCCTATAGAATGAAAAAAAGTTACATGTAGAAAGTTATTATTTTCAATAATTACTTTATCCCATTGAAGTAACATATTTGTCGTATATCCTCTGGTAGCTGATCAGATGCCGGCCACTCAAAGTTCTCAATGATTGGAATGATATTACACTTGCTCTCAAGGGCTGCCACAATCTCCTGGTAAAAGACAAAGTTTCATAACCTTTCATCAATTAATTCCATGTTACATGTGTTATTACCTTGAGGCAAAAGGCTTTTCAAAGCACCACAGGGTAAGGAAAAAACATTTTCTACTTTTCTATCATGTTTTCTACCCTTTTAAAGACAAATTACATAAATGAGATCACACTTTGTTGCTACTTGAAGTATGAATGTCTTAACCCTTTACCAAATGACAAAATTTTAAACGCATCTAAATTGAAATCACTTGCAGATGACAAAATAAAAGTAACTCAAAAATTGAAATTTGTTTCTAGCAGGGTAGAAAAAATTGTGGTAAAAGGAGAAAATGCTGGTTACCAGCATTTTCTCCTTTTCCCACAATGTTTTCAAAAGGCTTCTGTCTCAGAGTCGTAAAAACGATGGATTGTTTGGTAAAGGGTTAAGCTTTCTTGTTTGGTAAAAAATTAGTCACTTTTAGCATGATATTGTAAACATAATTAACTCTGTCAGTGCCATATGTGTAAAAGAAGGGCTTACATGATGCATTTCAATAGAGTGTGTTGCCTGATCTTTGATCTACACTGCTTGCTTGTTCACTCGTGCAATATAATACCAAAAAATGTCAGTTTCACTGGATCGCATTTTCAGCTTTCAAGAAGGGTTGATTTCTATTTGATGTTGATAGATATGACATTTTATCAAACAACAAAATTTCAGATTGAATGAAATTGACATCATTAGCACATGAAATACTATATGTAGCTTAAATATTTATTTCAGTCTTTGATAGGTTTGAAAACATTGAGGGAAAAGTGGAAAATGCTGGTTTACAGCATGACTTTGTTCTCCCTTTCTCATGATGTTTTCAAAAGCTTTCTCTTTCAGTGTTGTTAAAACTGGGTACTCTGTGGTAAAGACTTAACTCTTTACCACACAATCCCGACTTTTAACGACCCCAAGAATGAAAGCTTTTGAAAACATTGTGGGAAAAGGAGAAAATGTTGGTAACCAGCATTTTCTCCTTTTCCCACAATGTTTTCTACCTATTCTGAATCAAATTTCATTTTTAGATTAACATTCATTTTGTCGTCTGCAAATGCTTTCAATTTGGACTGGTTCGAAATTTTATTGTTTGGTAAAGAGTTAAACAGGTCTTGCAAAGTTTGAATGTGAGAACACAGGAGCAAATTGAGATTTCCTTCCTACCAAATGTTTCTCCTCGTTTCATTTTATACAGCTTCCTGTCTATCTAAAAAAACCTGTACTGTAATTGGTCAATAAAAGGTAGTCACCATGGAAACCAAGAGCAGGCGATAGGAATATTCAATACACATGTACTTACATGTATTTGAAATAATACAAGTTGGTGACCAGCTTTTTCCGAAATATTTTGACCTCATGGTTTATTACATTGCTTTTACAAGTTAATCATAAGTATTGTTCATAGAATCCAAAAGTCAATTTAAACTGTATTTTTGACCAGTAAATCTCATGATCAGACAATGAAGAATATCCAGTTGATCTCTGGTCTTTACTTCCCAAAATTTCCAGGGAAATCTAGGTCATATACAACTTGAAAATGCCACAAATATATTATGTTTATTAGCTGAAAATTTTTGACAAAAAATATAACGTGTCCGAACATGTTTCATGATCACAGAGTAACACCCAAATAAACTTACACGATGTACCCAGTCCTTCCTCCCAAGGTCACCTTTACACCTCTCAAGGGCATCTTGTGTCAGAATAAGGACAAAGTTTTTAGATTGTGCTATACTAGTCAGTAGACCCTCATCAAACTTGCCAGCATTTAATCTTTCAATGTCCAGAAACACAGAGAACCCCCTTAATTGTAGATGTACCTTCAGTAGGCTGTAATAGAGAAACAGAGCATGGCATGTAAATGTCAAGGTTTGGCTGCAGTTACTTTTAGAAACAGATTGATTTTCTGTGAATTACAATTTGAGAAAAAGGGCATAACTGTGTCAAGAATATTTTGATAGTTACCTGCTCCTGTTGTGTGGATCCCCTGTAGAGAGTAAACTCTTTACCACACAACAAATTTTTAGACTTGTCCAAAGTGAAAGCACTTATAAGTAGCAATTAAAATACGTCTTAAATGATTGCACTTTTCCCAGTGGTGCTGAAAACATAGTGAGAAAAGGAGAAAGTGCTGGTTACCAACGTTTCCTCCTTTTCTCACAGTGTTTTCAAAAGGCTTCTTTCCTGGGGCTGCTAAAAGTCTGAATTGTGCATTGTTAACTCATCTGAGTTTGAAGTACATGTATTCATTACTGACAGCCATTGGTTTTCCCACAGTGTTTGGTCCATTTTCAAGAAAAATGTCATTACCTGAACCACATTCAGTATATTTATTGTCTGCAAATGCTTTCAAATTTTTTCATCAGATAATGAACAGAGCAATATTATGTTTGCAACATACATATATGGCATAATATAGCATTTTCCAAGTTTCAAGATGTCAGTATTATAACAGTTACTCATTATCAAATGACAGTATTTTAGGCTTGTACAAACTGAAAGCATTTGCAGATGACAAAATATAAGTGACTGAAAATTTGAAATTTTTTTGGAGAAGTGAAGAAAACATTGTGGGAAAAGGAAAAAGTGCTGGTTACCAGCATTTTCTCCTTTTCCGAAAATGCTTTCAAAAAGGCTTCTTTCCCAGTCGTCATTGTGTGGTAAAGGGTTAAGATTACCTTGCAAGCTGAGCTCCATTTATTCTTCTGTAGCTGATGAAAGCATCAATAGTTTTATCTTCTGTGTATGTTTCTGGGGCGTCAGTCAGGTCCTGACTGGACTTTGAACAAATCGTCTTCATTAACTGCTCTGAAAAAATTATAATATTGAATTATTAGCCATTATTTTAAAGTGCATTGATGAAGAACCCAGACTCCCACCAGCTTCTCAGACACTTGAACATTCTGGCTCTCACCTGAGCCTTTTGACCTAATGTGACCCATTTTGGGTTTCTTCTGAGACACTGAGACTAAACATTCTAACCAATTCTATGAGTATTACACTGAAAATGTATCCTCTAGAGTGTACACAATTTTTCTCAAGTATTCATTTCAGCAATTTACCTTTTTGAATAAACATGGCCCGTTTTTTAAAATATCAAGTTAAAGATTCAGATTTTTTTACTGAAAATTTAGCCTAAAGAGTGAACACAAGGTTTTTCATATGATTTTACCTGGTGGCCTGGTCTTTGATATGACAAGTCATGACTGATTTCTAACTCCTCTGAGATCCCATTTATCAAGACAAACATTCTGATCAAGTTTGACACTGTACAATAAAAAAATTCATCTTACACACAATTCATGTTCATGTGAGGTAAACAATAATGCTTGGTAGCATCTTTCTAAAATAAACACTCTGATCAACTTTCATGAGTATTAGACTGAAAATGTGGCCTCTGTATATGCAAGGTTTTTTAAATACTTGTTGTGGTGACGTAGTTTTCGGCTAGAAATGATCCATTATCAAACCCATCTAAGATATCATGAAGACAAGCATTCTGATATATCATGAATATTGGACTGAAAATGTGACCTCTACAGTGTAAAGAAGGTGTTTCAAAGACATGACCTGATGACCAAGTTTTTGTCTGGCCAGCTTTTAGAGGTACTGGACTGAAAATGTGGCCTCTAGTGTGTATGCAAAATTGTTCAAAGATTTGACCTGGTGACCTAGATCTCATTATGACATAACCCATTTTCAAACTCCTCTGCGATGTTGCCAAGACAAGCATTCTGACCAAGTTTTATGAATATCAGACTTAAAAATTTAGCCTCTTTGTACAGCATACACAGTGAAAGTTGACAGTGCACAGACATCTGACACAGCATGATCACAAGAGCTCACTTTCAGCTTTTCATGCTCAGGTGAGCTCAAGAATTACACCATTCAGCATATTTCGAAAAACTTTCAGCATTTGTTTCCTTTTCCACACATTGCTTTCTATATCTTCTTTTCTTAGGGTCATCAAAATTTAGGATTGTGTGGTGAAGATATCTGAAAATTTTTGCGAAACAAAAGAGCCTAAAACTTTGTCATCTGGGGAAGATTTAAAAGAACAGCAAATGCTTCAAGATATTCTTGTACTGGATAAAAGTTACCTCTGATATGCTGTAATATTTTAGCTCTGTGAACCCCATTGTAAACCCCACAATCTAGTCTTAGATGCTCTTCAGACATGTGAGATAAAAAAGGTTTATCAACTCCATTTTGCAACAACTGGTATGTGTACTGGCCAAGGTCAGGTGACAGATCTTTCAGCCAATAATCAAGCTTGGATGGATCACATGATGAGTAGTCTGAGGAGATTTTCAGTTCTTTGAGTTCTCGCATAAACCTGAAATGTATCAAATGTGTTCCCATTAATTGTCAACTACAGCCGACAGTAAACTTAAACAGTTATTTGTTTGTGGACATAATTTCTGTTTGCCTACCTATCCACTCTGTATGAAGAGCATTAGGCTTCATATTATACACCACACTTTTGTAAACTTAGAACTGGAATATTCATTAACTCTTTACAAGACAATCCCAAGTTTTGACCAGCATTTTCTCCTCTTTGGACAAAGATTTCTACTCTTTTAAAAAAAAACAACAACATTACTCGAGTCACACTGAACTTGTTGCCTACTTCTGGCTAGGCTTTAACTCTTTACCAAACAACAGCATCTTAGACCGTTCCAAATTCAAAGCATTTGCAGACAACAAAAGAGATGTCACTCAAAAATTTAATTCCAATTTGGGAAGGTTAAAAAGCAATTTGGGAAAAGGAGAAAATGCTGGTTACAAGCATTTTCTCTTTACTCATATTGTTTTCAAAAGCTTTCTTTCTCAAGGTCGTTAAAAGTCAGGATTCTGTGGTAGAGAGTTAAATTTTGTCTAAATTCAAATTCTGGTATCTGGTAAAGGTTTAAGGAAAATAAAATGGACAAGAAAGTACAGGTAAGTTTTGGATGATTGTGAAAAAGTACTATAGACATGAATGTATTTATGCATGCCAAAAAAATTGAGAATTACCAATAACATACATTTTGCACACAGAAATGTTACTTTGCAAATTCAAAATGCTTGTTATTTGTTGGTATACTTGTGGTAAAGTATACGCCAATAGAAAAGTTTGTGTTATGTCAGAAATGGTTTTCCAACCTTTTCCTTGATAAAGATGACTCCAGCCGAATACTGTCAAGAAGATCTTCCTCAGTTATCCTTAGTAGTAGATCACCATCCACCAAACACTGTTTGAAATATGGTACTTTACTAGCAAATCCTATCTGTAAAAGGTATAAAGTAGAGGTTTAACTTTGTAGTTGTCATCAAAATGGATTAAATTTTTCTTGTAGTCTTTAGGTATCTCTTTGTTTCAATTATATCGGGATCTGTTTTGTATTCAAACATTAATAAGTGTTGGACAGAGCTCAGATGATGCAGATCAAAGATCAAACTGTTTTGTGCAATCTGATCTTGATCTACAGGTATGCAGTCCTCAAAAGCTATCTACTGCGACATTAGCACAGAGAGTTAATGAAATGAAAGTTTTTTTTTTTTATGTTTCATGTTGAATGATTATAACGTAAGATATTTCATAGCTATATAGTTTCGATTCTGACCTAGTATTATAGGCCATCATTATCATCTGAAATAATGTTGGAGCACTCTGAAAATGATTTTCATACGGCATAGACCATAATTATGCAGATCACACTTAACTCATTACCAAACAACAAAATTTTAGGTTATCCAAACCGAAAGCATTTGCAGACAACAAAATAAAAGTGACTGAAAATATGAAATTTGTTTTGTAAAGCGTAGAAAACGTTGAGGGGAAAAAGAGAAAATGCTGGCATTTTCCTCTTTTCCCACAATATTTTCTAAAAGCTTCTTTCTCATGGTCGTCAAAAGTAGGGATTGTGTGGTAATGGGTTAACATGCAACCAGGGCCCTTATTCACCAACCATTCTTAAGAATATTCTTTGCCTTATTCTTCAAAATTTTCTGACTGTGAAAGTAACAGAACCTCTGATTGGCTAAACCATTTGGTTTAGCCAATCAGAGGTTCTGTTACTTTCACATGGACAAAATTCTGAAGAATAAAAACAAGAATGTTTTTAAGAATGGTTGGTGAATACGGGCCCTGATCTGTGTTCCATACAACATCTCCTTTTCTTTCAATACTTTCTCTCCTTTCACAGACAAATTCCTTCCTTCTAGCCACTTTTAATTTGTGATATGTAAATTAATGTTCTTAACTCTTTACCACACAAGAAAATTTTAGACTGGTCTAAATTGAAAGCATTTGCAGACAACAGAATAAAGCTGACTAAAAAATAGAAATTTGTTCTGGGAAGGGTAGAAAACACCGTGGGAAAAGGAGAAAATGCTGGTTACCAGCATTGTCTCCTTTTCCCACAGTGTTTTCTAAAGGCTTCGATATATATCTCTCAGGGGCGTCAAAAGTAGGGATTGTGTGGCTTAATACCAACATGTCAAAAATTTTGTTGTCTGGTAAAAAGTTTAACCCTTCACCACACTATCCCGATTTAATGCTCTTGAGAAAGAAGACTTGAAAACATATTGTGGGAAAGGAGAAAATGCTGGGAATCAGCATTTTCTCCTCTGCCCACAATGTTTTCCCTTCGGCCAAAACAAATTCCACAACTTGAAATATGTTTAGTTATACATAGTTAGCAAATGCTTTGCTATTGGACAAATATAAAGTTTGTTGTGTAGTCAAGGGTTGATGAGGTAGGTACTCCACCTGGGAAACCCAAAATATAACATCCTCTACAGACCACAAGGGCACATTCTGGGATAGCCTGTGGGGTATCTCTTCGCCCAATATTTTGAGGGCTTCTGCTGCAAGTCTGGAGGCTGTTGGGTTTGGGCTGGTACTTGCTACTTTCTTTAATGGCTCTATGGCATCAATATCATGGAATATCTGAAATTGAAAAAAATATTTTATTGTTCAATGCCCTTTTTAGTGTTATATTCTCATTATCATTTCCATCAGTGCATCTATCATAAAAAGAAAGCTTTTGGAAACAATGTGTGGAAAGAAGAAAATGCTGGTAACCATCATAAATTTTCTCCTTGTCCCACAGTGTTTTTTCTACACTTCCAGAGGAGACTTTCAGTTTCTTAGTCACATTTAATTTGTTGTGAGCAGAAGCTTTTGATTTGGACCAGTCTATAATAATATTGTTTGGTACTGAGTGAAAAATAAGATCATCTACAAGAAATTTTTTTTCTGAAACTATGTGGGAACTTAATTGTGGCTAAAGGAGAAATTTCTCCATAAGAGTAACCTCTTCTTCAGTCACAATGTTTACAAAAGCAATCTTAAGAAATATGAAAACCAATATCTACATAACTTGCTGGTAATGTGATGCTATTACAAGATCAATAGTAATTCTATATCAGTCATGAGAACTTTCTCTGAAATACAGCAGCAATTTTAGCAGATACATGTATCATTCCAAGTTGAAGGCATTTCCCATGAACTCTTTACCAAACAGAAATATTTTACATTTGTTCAAGTTAACCCATTACCACACAATCCCTACTTTTGACGCCCCTGGGAAAGAAGCCTTTTGAAAACACTGTAGGAAAAGGAGAAAATGCTGGTAACCAGCATTTTCTCCTTTTCCTACAGTGTTTTCTACCCTTCCCAGAACAAATTTCAATTTTTCAGTCACCTTTATTTTGTCGTCTGCAAATGCTTTCAATTTGAACCAGTCTAAAATTTTGTCGTGTGGTAAAGAGTTAAATGTATTTACAGACAGCAAATCCAATGCAGTTAAAAAAAAATGAATTTGTCCTTGAAAGACAGAAGACACTGAAGGAAAAGGAGAAATTGATGGTAATAGAAAGCTTTGTCCTGTTCCCAGCATTTTTCTAAAGCTTTCTTTTTCAGAGCCACTGAAACCATGATCGTGCTGTAAATGGATAATGAGTCACAAAGAGAAATATTCAGTGAATTATGATGTAGTAAAATAATACAGTTAATGACTTTTTTACAGCATTTTCTCAGGAGTTTTGTGAGAGTTCTCGCATTTCTATGGTTTGAAGCCTTACCAAATCTCTTCTCTCTCATTATTTGGATTTATGTTTAGTTTTTCTAACTTTTCTGACAAGCTCTAGCAGCTTAGTTGGTAGCATATAGGACTTGAGAACAGGTGGTTGCTGCCTGGGCCAATTTCTTTCAGAAGATTGATGATAGTCATTGTAACAGAAATCATTCCCCTATCACAAATTGACCATTGTTTTAACAATGTTTGAGTGGGAAAGCAGTCATTGGCTTGGAAACATTAGGGTGTGGAGTACTGGTATGGGAAAGCATGGACAGGTGCAATGACTGCAGGGATACAACTAATACAATGCTGAAAATGGCATTAGACACCATACATTTTAATCAGTTTAACTTTATACCAAACAACAAGTTTTTAGACAGTGCCAAATTCAAAGCAACAATTCAAAGAACTCATTACCACACAATCCCTACTTTTGATGCCCCTGAGAAAGAAGCCTTTAGAAAACATTGTGGGAAAAGGAGAAAATGCTAGTAACCAGCATTTTCTCCATTTCCCACAATGTTTTCTACCCATCATGAAACAAATTTCAAATTTTCAGTCATTTATTTTGTCGTCTGCAAATGCTTTTGATTTGGACAAGCCTAAAATATTGTTTGGTAAAGGTTCAAACAATGACATTTATCTTTGAAAGGAAAGAAAATATCATTGTAAAAGAAGAAGATCCTGTTTCCCAACATTTTTTTGTTTCCCACAATGTGTTCTTGAGAATAATTTTTCTATCTCATTAAAATACAGGGTTGTTTGTTAGAGAACTGAGGAGAATGAACTCTTTAGAAAACAACAAAATTTTTGGACTCATCCAGTTGACAGCACATGCAGTCTACGAAATAAATGTGACTCAAAAAATAGAGAGATACCTAAAGTCTGGATAGAGCCTTAACTCTTTACCAAACAACAAAATGTTAGACTAGTCCAATTTGAAAGCTTTTGCAGACAACAAAGTAAACTTGACTGAAAAATTTAGATTTGTTCAGGAAAGAGTAGGAAACATTGTGGGAAAAGAAGAAAATGCTGGTTACCAGCATTTTCTCCTTTTCTTACAATTTTTTCTAAAGGCTTCTTTCTCAGGGTCCTCAAAAGTAGGGCTTGTGTGGTAATGGGTTAAGAGAACAAATTTCATACAAACATTAATTAATTATGTTTACAGGTAAAAGCCTCAAATAAAAGTCTGCGCAAACACCATGCAACTCTCTATCCCTCCAAAAATATTTACAATGGCTTTGTGCCATCTTCGCGAGCCAAGTCTACCATTACTATGTGGAGTAGCATAGTGAATCGTCAGCCTTGGCTTGCAAAGATGGCTTTGTGCAAGCTGTTATGATTTCTGACCAATTACCATACAATCCTATATTCTAATGACTCTGGCAAGTTAGACTTTAGAAAACATTAAATGTGAGAAAAAGAGAAAATGCTGGTGCTCCTTTTAGCTCATTGCTTTCTAGTCAATCATAGACGAATTTTAGGATTTGAACAAAAATTACTTTGTCATCTGCAAATCCTTCCAGTTCAGATGTGTTTCAAATATTGAATGTTGTTTGGTAAAGAGTAAATGTACTACAGCTGCCTGTTAAACAAGAAAATCATAATAGATCTCACAGAATGAGCTTATCAGTATATCAATTATGTCTGATACTAAACCCTTTACCACAAAATGCCGACTTTTAACGCTCCTAGAAAAGAACTCCTTTGAAAACATTGTGGGGAAAAGAAGAAAGTGCTGGTAACCAGCATTTTTTCCTTTTCCCACAATGTTTACTACTCTATCGAAGAAAAATTACACCATTTGAGCCATATTGAAATTGTCGTCTGTAAATCCTTTCAATTTGGACATGGCTAAAATTTTGTCATCTGGTAAAGGGTTAACCTTTCGCTACTTAATCCTGAATTTTTTTTTTTAACCCATCCAAGGAGGAAGCCTTTTATAATCCATTACCACACAATCCCTACTTTTGACAACACTGAGAGAGAAGCCTATAGATTGATTGTGTTGGAGTTTAACGCCACTTAAACAGCTAAGGTCATATCATGGTGGTCAGTGACGCACATGTGTTTCCTGGCTTTCTCATACCAGTACTAACACTACTTTCTTTCCAAAGCCACCGACTACTTTTCTCACTTGCTTCAGCAGAGGTGAGAGGCGAAAATACGCCAGAAAGAAAGTTTGCCTTAACCGGGTATCGAACTCACAACCACCAGGTCATAAGTCCAACGCGCTCACCACTGAGCCACCCGGGCGGGCCGAGAAGCCTATAGAAAACATTGTGGGAAAAGGAGAAAATGCTGGTAACCAGCATTTTCTCCTTTTCCCACAATGTTTTCCATCCTTCACAAAACAAATTTCAAATTTTCAGTCACATTTATATTGTCATCTGCAAATGCATTCCATTTGGACAAACCTAATATTTTGTTGTTTGGTAGTGAGTTAAATGTTGTAGCTAAAGGAGAAAATGCTGGTTACCAGCCATACTCTTAACACTTTCTTTTAAGTTTTACTACATAATACAAGAAATCTAAAATATTTTCTTTTTATCTTATTTTCCATGTATCATAGTGGGATAGCCCATAATTCTTTCACTATAATATAAATCACCGTCTAAGAATTGATTAGATCTACTGGGTAAAAGAAAAAACGGAGAGGAATCAACTCTTTTGATGCTATATTCATCAAAGGGTCACCTTTGCTTTCAAACACATTGTAGATCAAGATGAGATAGTACAATATCAGCAGTTTGTGCCACTATTGTATAAGATTCTATCGGGGATTCTGACCTACACAACCATGACTTTACATACAGTGTACTTTTGAAATGGACAAACTGTTTCTCAGTTTCATGGATTTTTCAACTGGATACATTATAATGTGAAGTGTTCTATATCTGAAATCAATGCTGTGTGGGCATCAATCAATAGAAGTTCATTATGAGTACTTGACCCATTAAGTGCACACTCTTTCCAATTATAAGTAAAGAATGCCAAATAAGCATTTTCCTTGTTTGGCTGATTTCTTTTTGAGGATAGAATGATAGTCATTGCAATGTATGGTTTTCATTCCTCTCTTACTACTGATCATTGCTTAGAGAATGCTTATGTAGGAAAGCAGCCTGTGGCTCAGAAAGAATATTGTGCAGATTACTGGTGACAAAAACCTCCAGGAATTAACACATGATGCATTGGCTGCCATTAAATAACTGAAATAATGTTGAAAATGGCCTATATAACATCATACAATCAACCATTGATTTTCATCCTAGCTGTGGTTATCGTATCACACAAATCTTACATGTTTTACCATAGATGTTGTAAAATAAAGGAAATTCTTAAATTGTGCTAAGTACTCTAAAAGTTAATTGTTTGCATACAGTCATGTACTTAAGACAAGTTTAGAAGTTTTCTTGAGAGATGCAGACTGCAGATAACACAAAATGCCCACAGACAACTATTTTATTTTCTCATCATTCTGCAAAAGGAAGATTGTCTCTAAAAGGTACAGTATTCATGTAATGTATTATGCTTAATTATGTTAAGGTAAGCATTTTTCAAGGATGTTATCAAAATCATATGTTCACAAAATTCATTTTATTTTCAGACAACAAAATTTTAACTAAAATAAACATGTCACAAACAGTGACTAAACATTAGTCTTTAATAGGATATAAAACATTGTGAGAAAACGAGAACCTGTTACAATGTTACATGTATCTGATCTTAACTCATTACCAAACAACAAAATTTTCGGTTCATCCAAATCAAAAGCATTTGCAGATGACAAAAGAAAAGTGACTGAAAATTTGAAATTTATTTTGTGAAGAGTAGGAAACATTGTGGAAAAGGGACCAGCATTTTCTCCTTTTCCCCCAATGTTTTCTAAAGGCTTCTTTCTCAGGGGCATCAAAAGTAGGGATTGTGTGGTAATGGGTTAAATACACATTTGTAAAAGCGACCAAAGATTGGTTCAGATTTTCAACTCTACACCAAACAACAAATTTCAGCCTAATCCAAAGATAAAGTATTTGAATATACATGTAAAGCAGAAAGGGAGAAAAAGCTGTCAATTTCCTGCAATGTTTTAAAGAACCTTTCCTTTTTAGAGCTGTTAAAACATAGTATTGTTTGATGATAACTCCTCAGTATATGAAAAAATTTGGACTAGTCTGAATTGAATTCATGTCCAAACCAATTTAATGTAAACTAAGAAATTAAATTTTTTTTAAAGGGTTGAAAATATTTGGGAAAAGGAGAAAAATGCTGGGAACCAGTCTTCAGCATTTGTTTCTTTTCCCCATATTTTCAGAAGCTGTCTTTCTTGGAGTCATTAAAAAAGTCAGGATTGTGTTGTAACGGGTTGAGGATTAACAGTTAACCCTTTACCAATACCAAATAAGGATGACTTTTGACGACCCCAAGGTAGACGCCTTTTGAAAACATTGCGAGAAAAGGAGAAAATGCTGGTAACCAGCATTTTCTCCTTTTCCCACAATGTTTTCTATCCTTCTCAAATCAAATTTCGATTTTTCAGTCACATTTATTTTGTTGTCTACAAATTAGGACCAGTCTATGAATTTGTCATTTGGTAAAGAGTTAAGGATAGCTTAGATTACTGGCTAATGACAGTGTTGAGATTATATCTCTGTATACAAAATATGATACCTAAATCTGGATTAAGTCTGATATTTTAGTTTCAGCTTTATATTTCAGTAATAAATGAATGGCAGAAAATAGTTTTGCAAGATATTTCACTCAAAATCATTTTAGACAAGCCTTAACCCTTTATCACCCAGTGTTGACTTTTAACGATCCTGGGGAAGAAGCCTTTTGAAAACATTTTTGGAAAAGGACAAAATACTGGTTTATACATGTACCAGCATTTTCTCCTTTTCCCACAAAGTTTTATACCCTTTCAAAGAAAAACTGCATCATATGAGGTTACTTTTTGACAGCATGTAGCGTGGTTAATATTAACAAGAGGCTTTTTTTTTTTACAAAAGGAAGATAGATAGGGCATCATCATGTTTGAAAAGCCGACAAAGATGGCCTTCCTGAAGATGTTTGAAAAATCTGACAAAGATGGCATTCTTTCACTCTTTAACAGACAACAAAGTTTTGGACTCGAGAAAATTAACAACATTTTCAGACTACAAAATTAAATTTAGCCTAGACAATGGTTTATGTTTTAGATAGGGTAGAAAACATAGTGGGAAAAGGAGAAAATGCTGGTCACCAGCATTTTCTCCTTTTCCCACAATGTTTTCAAAAAGTTTCTTTAACAGGGTCATTAAAACTCAGGATTGTGTGGTAAAGGGTTAAGATGTGTAAAAGTTTTTCTTACAAAATTGTTACAGTCATTTAGAACAGAGGTAATTAACCCTTAGGCTGCTCAGCATGATTCAAAGACCTTTTGCAGACAGTGTAGATTCAAGATCAGATGGAACAGAATGTGCAGTCTAATCTTGGATCTACACAGTCTGATAAGGCGATATCTTTCCCCCGAAGAAATAACTTTGAATAGTAAGAATTTCGGTTTTTACTGTTGGACTGAAAAATTGATTTCACTTATTTAGTAGCATAAAGGCTGGGTACATCTTGGAATATTTCAGAACTACATTCACCATCCACGCTAAATTCATCTCTCATTCTACATTAGAAGACTAGCCATTTGATTTTCTCAGCTGTTCACATGACAAGTCAAACTCTCAATTGGAATTAGACTCAACTCATTACCAAACAACAAAATTTTAGGCTTGTCCACATCAAAAGCATTAATTTTGCAGACGACAAAATAAAAGTGACTGAAAATTTGAAATTTGTTTTGTGTAAGGTAGAAAACATTGTGGGAAATGGAGAAAAGGCTGGTTACCCGCATTTTCTCCTTTCCCTACAATGTTTTCTAAAGGCTTCTTTCTCAGGGGCGTCAGAAGTAAGGATTGTGTGGTAATGGGTTAAGAATGTTGGTGGATACATATGGCCTTGTATAAGAAATGGGTTGTCTTGATCTTAATGTTTGCATTTGTAGGGTATGGATTCCGACATCAACAAACGTGTAATTTTTAACCCTTTATCGTTAATGCCTTTTTTTAACAACCCTTTTTTAGCAACATTTTCTCTTTTTCCCACAATGTGTTCTACCCTTTCTGAGAGATGATGCACTATTTTAGCCGCATTGAAATTCTCGTCTGCAAATGGCTTCAAGTTAGACAAGTCTAAAATGTCATTGCCTGGTACTGGATTTTAAAATACAGTCCAAATTGCATTATTATTTTTTAGAACTGAAAATAACAAGATATGGATAAAAAGTTTAAGATATTGAAAAGGTTAAAGAGACTATAATAATTATGATGAGTCTGCTAGTATGATTCGATAGAAAGGTGAATTTTTGTGTCTTTTCCCAGACTTTCAGTTTGCTGGACTTTGATAAAAAGTAAATTTTCACATTACCTTTTTCCTGCCTTGTTCTGACTTGATCCCAGCTTCCATGGCAAAATGGAATGCAGCTAATGCTTGTGGTTCCTTTCTCTTGCTTGTTAAAATGGGAACCAGCCGTTGGAGCCAATCAAGTGATCGTCCATGTCGGTGCCATAAGTCCATCTGGGCAAACTCCATTGGTGTATGGCTTGAAATGAAGGGAAGTACAAGTTCCAAGGTACCAGAATTTAGGACGGCAGCTTCAATCTTTTTATCATACTTATTCGCTACAAGAACCGATATAGCCAGACAGGCATAATAGCGCACAATATCATCTTTATTGAATGCAAGGGGAAACAGCCACTCTGGGACCTTATGGTTGACCATTATACCATGATTCTCTGGTCCCCCATACAGAGCTAGGTTGGCCAGGGCAATTGCACAATGGCGTAATGTTAAGCGGTCTTGACTTCTACACCAGTAGAGAATAACTTCCAAACTGCCCAGTTCTATTAGTCTGTTACAGGTTTCTTCCGATGTTTTGAACATACTTTCCAATATACTGGTTATTATCTGAGACAGATCATGATCTTCTTTTTTCTTTGCACACATCAACAACAAAGGTTCAAGTCTAGTGGCAGCTATGTACTCTCGGTTGTTTGTTGTAAGAACCTGCTCTAAAACACGAACAGAAGCCAGAAGTAACTCCTTAGAGTCAGATGTGCAATTTTTCAGGACAACATCTAAACCTTTCTCTTGGTGAAATATTGCACTCAGTGCATAGGCAAGGTCACGACCTATGGCTGGCATTGCCCATGCCTGTTCTATCAATACATTAATCTCATTCAAGGTGGTTATCTGATCAGACTCTGACAAATTGGCAACTAACAAAGCAGTTTTTTCCCTCAATGAGACTGAGAGTGCTTCAAGGTTGGTTTGAAACTGAATAGACTCGTAACTACTTCTGGATTCTGGATCTGTCTCTGCCATGCGGAAAACTTTACCATCATTACTGTCCATACTCGAAGTACTCCCAACAGATAACCTTTGACCTCTATACTCCAAGGTCATGTCGTCAACTCGTAGTTCCTCATTCTGATGTATTGTTTCAAGAAATCTCTTTGAACTTGATTTGGAAACGGCAAAAAGTGCATTAGTCCTGTTGTGATCTTCAAATGTTTCTCCTTTAGACAGATCAAAGTAGACTTTGGAACATTCAGAAATATTGACCTGGTCAGACCCATCTGAACTGTCCTGGGAGCTGACAGAGCCCCCTTTAGGGATTCTGTGTTTCAGTAGAGCAGCCTCTGACTGGGACCTTTCCAAGGACTTATAGGGGTATTGGCTGTCATTTCTGTCATCCTCAACAAGAAGATCAGGCAATTTTCCTTGAATAAAAAAGGATCAAGCTATTTATACTACTCAATTCAAACCACTACTACTGATAACAAAGCCTGTTCATATTTAACTCATTACCAAACAACAATATTTTAGGCTTGTCTAAATCGAAAGCATTTGCAGACGACAAAATAGAACTGACTAAAACTTTGAAATATGTTTTAGGAAGGGAAGAAAACATTGTGGGAAAAGAAGAAAATGCTGGTAACCAGCATTTTCTTCATTTCCCACAATGTTTTCAAAAGGCTTCTATCTCAGGGTCATAAAAACCAGGGACTGTTAAGTAAAGGGTTAAGGCATTTGTGGTCAAAAATCAGATGTGTTTGACATGTGTGATGGGATTTACCTTGAAAAGGGTAAAAAATTATTCCTTTTCCCCTTTTTTCCTACAGTGTTTAGGAAAGGAATTGGCGGTAATGAATGGAGGAATTGTTTGGCAACGGGTTTAAATATACTTTTTATTAGTAGAATTAAAATCTTGCGTCAACAGAGAATGATGGTACATGTAAAAAGAGGTCAGTCTTAAACTGTCAACTGGGGATGAGTTAGTGACCCTGAACAAAGTTAGTATGCAACTGGGTACATTGTTGGAAAAAGAAGAAAATGCTGGTAACCAATTTGCCGTCTGCAAATGTTTTCTAGTCTAAACTCTTTACCACACAATCCTGACTTTTAACGACCCTGAGATAGAAGCCTTTTGAAAACATTGCAGGAAAAGGAGAAAATGCTTGTAACCAGCATTTTCTCCTTTTCCCGCAATGTTTTCTACCCTTCACAATACAAATTTCAAATTTTCAGTTACTTTAATTTTGTTGTCTGCAAATGCTTTCTGCAAATGCTTTCAATTTGGAGGTGTCCAAAATTTTGTTGTTTGGTAAAGAGTTAAATTAATTTTGTTGTCTCCTACAGAGTCCAAGCTAATCAAATATCCAAAGTGAGTTACCTTTAGATGGTGTTGGATTTGCCTCAGCCATTATGAGAGAGACCAGGTAACCAGACTCTGAATATTAAACCATTAACGCCAGGCTTAATGTAAACTTTCGCCCTGAAACATAAACAAAATCTTTTCACTGCTCAGACTAATGGCTACAGATAAAGGATTGAATATATAAGCAGTCCAATAAAGTACCTGTGTTGTGGGTACCATTTACATATTGTATTGTCAAAAATACAACTGAAAACCAATAATGTGGATTTTTCTGAAGAAACCATGTTTTCAGAGAATTTCAGGTATCTTACTTTATACATCTAAATCCTTGTAGTGAGTCTAAATCACTTGTATTCTTCATGCTTTACCCCAGTTTTAACAATCAATAGGAGTAAAACTTTGGAAAACATTGCAGGTAAAGGAGAAAATGCTGGTTAGCAACAGTGTATTCTATTCTTTTCTATAAAACGCAAATCTAACCATTTGAGCCACACAGTTATATTGTCGTCTGCAATCCTTTTCAATTTGGCCAAGCGTAAAATTTTTATCTTTGGTAAAGAGTTCACCATGTTGATAATTTCATGTTGAGAGCAATGGTAGAAAACAAAACCACCTAGATCTGCAACCTGATGCAGTTGGAGTAAAAAAACAAAAATCTCTGATGGCCAATTTAGAAAATGTTGTTCCAAAAGGAGAAAATATATGTATCTTGTACAAGTTCTCTTCTTCCTAGAAAACTTTCTGCACCTATCATTTATTTAATCATCAAGTTAATAGCCTATATTACACATGAAGTTCTGAGGAAACACAGAATAGATCTAATCTACTAACTTCATGTCTTCTGGATTGAAAACAAATCAGTTTAATCCTTTACTAAACAATCACATACTTAACTTTTTCCCAAACAAGCCCTGGTTTTTACGTGTCTGCAGTACAAGTCTACAGAAAAGACTATGGGAAAAGGAAAAATTGCTTGTAATGAGCAATTCCTCCTTTTCCCACAGTGTTTTCTAGCCCATCGGAAAACTTTCTGCCATTCTCATCAAATTCAAAATTGTCATGTGCAAACACTTTGAGTTTGGGCCAGTCTAAAATTTGTCATTTGAGAAAGGGTTAAACGACAATCGACCCTGAAAAAGAAGCCTAATGAAAACATTAATTGGTAGAAAAAGGAGAAAATGCTGGTAACCAGCATTTTCTCCTTTTTTTCCCACAATGTTTTTCAATCCTTTGAAAGACAATTCTCGCCATTTGAGCAAGAGTTACCGGTACTTTGTTGTCTGCAAATATCCTTTGAATCTGGACCAGTCTAAAATTTTGTCATTTGGTGAAAGGATAACACTTAACCCATTACCACACAATCCCTACTTTTGACGCCCCTGAGAAAGAAGCCTTTTGAAAACACTGTGGGAAAAGGAGAAAATGCTGGTGACCAGCATTTTCTCCTTTTCCCACAGTGTTTTCTACCCTTCCCAGAACAAATTTCAATTTTTCAGTCACCTTTATTTTGTCGTCTGCAAATGCTTTCAATTTGGACCAGTTTAAAATTTTCTTGTGTGGTAAAGAGTTAACTAGAAGACAAAATTTTAAGCTTGTCCATGAGTCTTTAACCCTTAACCCCATAAGGCATTCCTTTGGCATCTCTAATTGACCCTAAATAACAGCAAGGATGAAGCCATTTCTTATGTGTAAATGACACCTTTTGATAGCATAGAAAACATTGTGACAAAAGGTGAAATTGCTTGTCAATTTCACCTTTTGCCACAATGTTTTCCAAAGGCTCCTACAAGCAATGTGTAGAAAAGAGTATCTATGGAGTAAAGGTCTAACAGATAACATAACTTTAGCCTTGTCCAAATTGAAAGCATTTGCAGACCACAATTTCAGTGTGGCTCAAAAGGTGCAGTTTTTCTTCGATTGGATAGGAAACATTCTGGTAAAAGGAGAAAATCCTACTTACCAGCATTTGTTCCTTTTCCTTCAATATTTTTGAAGGTCTTCTTTCCTAGGGTCATTAAAAACAGCATTGTGTGATAAAGAGTAAACCCTTTCCCAAACATCAAATTTTGGACCCTTCCAGCCGAAAGAGTTTGCAGACAACAATTGTAGGGTTGGAGAAAATTGTAGAAAGTTCTCAAAATGGGTAGAAAACACTGTTGGAAAAGGAGAATGCTCGTTACGAGCAATTTCTCCTTTTCCCACAGTGTTTTCAAAGACTTTTACTACAGACATGTAAAAGCCAGGGCTTGTTTGGGAACAAACCTGAGGAAGAAAAATTATGAAAAAAATATGGGAAAAGGAGAGAGTTGCTGGTAACCAGCAATTTTATAATTGTTTTCCTTTTTCCACAAAGTTTTCTATCTTTTGTTGAAGGATCAAGTTCCATCATGTGGGTCACCTTCTAATAATTCCATGTCTGCAGAAGCTTTCAATTTGGAAAAGTCTCAGTTTTGTTGTCTTGTAAAAAGATTGAACAGTTACCAAACAGCCTCAACTTTCAATTATGCTATGGAAAACAGCTTTGAAACAAATGTTTCCTAATTTTCTCATACTGTTTTCTACCCTTTCAAAAAAAAGTACCATCATACCATGTTTGATATGAAATTATTACAGAAGCTTTTGGTATAATACAATATATCATAGGATCCAGATACCTGAAATATCCAAGGTAAAATAGCTAGCATGCATGTTAACATTCCAATATCTTTGATGCAACATACAGGTACTATGAAAAAATGTGTATACCTTTCATGTTAATAATTCCCCTCAATTTACCTGCATACAACAATGGAACATCCTTGCTGAATATGATATTAACAAAATTATTCATAGTTTAACCTTTCCCAAACAATCCCTATGTTTTAACTCTTTACCACACAACAGAAATTTTAGCCTAGTCTAAATGGAAACCATTTTGCAGATGACAAATATCATTTAGATCATAAATTTTGTCTTTCACAGAGTTGGAAATTTTGGGAAAGGAGAAAATGCTGTTTACCACCTTTTTCTCCTTTTCCTACTATGTTTTCAAAAGCCTTCTTCTTCAGGTTTGTTATTAGTTGGAATTTTTTGGTAAAGGGTTGGTAAGCCCCGAAGAAGAGGGTGCTTCAAAAACATAGAGGGAAAAGGAGAAATTGCTGGTGACCAGCATGCTCTCAAGATCATTCTCTTAAACTTTTTCTACCTTTTAATTTATTAATGCCATCATGTGAACATGACGACTTTGTTGTCTGCAAATTCTTTCAGTTTGGAATAAGCCTAAAATTTAATCATCTGGTTGAGGGTAAATACAAGAAAACATGTCAATATATTGTGGCAAGAGAAAACGATCTTTAACCCTTTACCACATGGCAAAATTTTAGACTGGTTCAAATTGAAAGCATTCGCAGAGGACAAAATACAGGTTACTGAAAAATTGAAATTTGTTCTGGGAAGGATAGAAAACACTGTCGGAAAAGGAGAAAATGCTGGTTACCAGCATTTTCTCCTTTTCCTACAGTGTTTTCGAAAGGCTTCTTAATTTCTCAGGGGCGTCAAAAGTAGGGATTGTGTGGTAATTGATTAAGGGGCCATTCCCCTCTTACTGCAATGTATTCTACACTGCTGAAAAAAAAAAAAGCAACATCATCCGCAAGACTATTAATGCATGAATACTGTGTGCTAAACACACACTTAGTGCTTACCTTCACATAAATGCACACTTCACATTTTGTTGAAATTTGCATTTTGTTTGTAAATTATGCAATTGTTCAGTCTAGGTTAAAATGCCCTACGGCCTGTCTGTATGTTAACCTTACCGCTGAAGTGCAAAATACATTACATGATTGTATTTAGCTCTTAACCACAAGACAAAATTTTACACTTAATTGTCCAAACTGAAAGCATTTGCAGACGAAAATTTTCATCATATCTAAATAATGATTCCTTTCTTTCAAAGGGTAGAAAACATAGTAAGAAAAAGGAGCAAATGCTGGTTTACAGCATTTCCTCTTTTTCCCACAATGTTTTCAAAAGCATTCATCTTCAAGGTCACTAAGACTTGAGATTGTGGTAAGGGCTAATTAGTAGTTTGAATTTTTCAAACCTGCTCTAGTTGAGATCTCTCACATGTACGATACAGCATACACATAAATATGGATGCACTTTGGCAGTTGTCTGATCTTGATCTTCATTTCAGTTACTATCAACTAAAAAAAGTTTGCTAAGCTCTCTTAGGATCAACCCTTACATCAGTGCTCATTCACAGCACTAATATATTCTGTTCTGGGAAAGCAGCCAGTGGTGCAGACTTACCACAGATCTATACATTGTCCCATTTTTGCTAGGTATATTTATATAGCTTGACACAGCTTTGAATGTGCAAAAATCTGCAACTGTACACAGAATATCCTTTTCATTTATTTATCTCCACAAGGATTAACCCTTTACCATGCAATCCCCTGTGGCAGAAGCCTTTTTAAAACATCATGGAAAAAGGAGAAAATGCTGGTAACCAGCATTTTCTCCTTTTCCCACAATGTTTTGTCCTCTATCAAGGACAAATTTGCTCATTTTAGTCACATTCACATTGGCAGGTGCAAACACTTTCAGTTGGGACAAGTGTATATATCCTTTTCATGTGGTAAAGAGTGAAACCATGATTAGACAATCCTGTGTTTGATTATGATCCTGAAAAAGTGCTAGAAATCATCATTTTTTACCCGTCTCACAATTTTCAACCTTTTCAAGGACATGCTGATTTAGTTGTATGCAAATGCTTTCAAAATGAACAAGTAGACCTAGAATTTTGCAGTCCGGAAAAGATTTAATTCAATCATGTAGCACATAATTAATCACAAACAATGCTAATTCAGCTCATTTCACAAATGCTTATTTCCTCTGCATTAAATCAATACAGCTTCAGTTATTTCAACTTAGAAGGGCACCTGTCAAAGAAAACTTTCGCATTATGCACTGCTCTCTATAATGCCAGATTTGGAATTTCTTGCATATAATTTTCTTTATGAGCTATAAAATTAATAAAGAAAAATTTCATACTTACTGAGAAAAACTGGATAGACCATATCCAGAATAAAGAAACAAAAAGAACTTGAGAGACCTCTGAAATAGCAAGGATTATAGCAGACTGCTTTCCATATTGATTATTTTTCCAGTCGACTTCTATACTCACTCTAACAAGTGCCAATATTGATCTCTGACAGAACTTGATAGGATTTTGTTCTCTCCACCCAAAGTTTCTGTGTTCAAGCGCAGTTAATTAACCATCTACAAAACAACAAATTTTTTAGACCTGTCCACAAGGAAGGCAGCTGCAGACAAAATTCAGTTTGTCTGAAATAGATCTAGTAGGCTTTGTTTATGGACAAGAAGAAAATGCTGTTAACTAGCATTTTCTCCTTCTCCTTCAATATTTTCAAAAGCATTCATGCACTGGGTCATGAAACCATTTGGTTGCTCTGTAAAAGGTTAATCATTAGTGTACTATGTCCCATCTTTTTACAGCTTTTGAAAAGTTGTGGCAATAGAAGCAGTTAATTGCTTGTTACAATTATTGCTCCAGTTCACACCATCAAAAGATATTGTTTCTTTAAATTCCTTCAGTTATTTCTCCTTTATATCAATTGGAATGGTTTTGATGATAGATTTAAAACTACATGTATATACTGGTAGCATTTACAGTAATAGTTGCCCAGTAGAACCACAGCAGCCAGTGTGCCTTTCCATTTGTTTTTTTTACCAAAACTACACACAATACTCTTAACCTAACAACCCCGATTCTAAATGACCCTGAGAAAGAAAGCTCTAGAAAACTATGTGAAAATAGGAGAAAAGGCTGGTTACCAGCATTTTCTCCATTTCCCACAATGTTTCCCACCCTTCCAAAGGCTAATCGAATCATTAGACCCACATTTGATGTCATATACAAATATGATAAATGCAACAAGTTTGGACTTTCTTAGTCTTAGCCAACAAAATTTTAGTCTAATTCAATTTGAAAGTGTTAGAAGACCTATGGTATACTGCATGTCACTCAAACGGCAGAATGTGTCAATAAAAAGGAAAAAAAGCATTCTTGAGAAGGAGAAAATAGCAACATTT
Source organism: Tridacna crocea (assembly GCA_943736015.1). Lineage (NCBI taxonomy): Eukaryota > Metazoa > Mollusca > Bivalvia > Cardiida > Cardiidae > Tridacna > Tridacna crocea. Next base: position 23,094,255 of record OX031070.1, read on the forward strand.
CCATCTTTTCCTATAGTGTTTAATGTTTTCGAAAGGCTTTTCTCTCTGAGGCGTCTTAGCCGAGTCCCTATTGCTCAGTCATTAGTATACAGGACTTGAGAACAGGAGGTTGCTGAATTGATCCCCAGCTTGGCGAATTTCTTCCCGAGGACTGATGATAGTCATTGCAACAGGATCCATTCTTCTTCAACTGCTGACCATTGTTAATGATGGTTAAGCGGGAAAGCGGCCAGGTGGTTTGGAAAAATTATTGTGCAGAGTACTGGTAAAGAAACCTCCATGAAAACATGGGTAAGTCTATTGGCTGCCACAACACAACCAAAATTAGAATAACTATCACTGAAGGTGATAAATACCCCAGCCCCTATATTTCAGGTCACAGTGGCGATAACTCATTAATTCTTCATAGAATTTTCACAAAAGTTGCGTCTTGCACATCTACAACTCCTAATGAACACTTCTGCCAAGTCTAAAGTGAATCAGACAGAAACTATAGGAGGAGTTGTCCGGACAAGCATTTTCAAGTCTAATCAGGGGCAATAACTCAGTAATTCTTGATGGAATTTTCACAAAATTTGCCTCTTGCACATCTACAACTCCAAATGGACACTTCTACCAAGTATATAGCGAATCGGACCAAACTTGTAGGAAGAGTTGTCTGGACAAGTATTTTAAATGTGAATCAGGGGCAATAACTCATTAATTCTTCATCGAATTTTCATGAAAGTTGTGTCTTGCACATCTACAATCCAAATGAATACTTCTGCCAAGTTTAAAGTGAATCAGACAGAAACTGTAGGAGTTGTATGGACAAGCATTTGTAAGTCTAATCAGGGGCAATAACTCAGTAATTCTTGATGGAATTTTTACAAAATGTAATTCTTGCACATCTACACCTCCTAATGAACACTTCTGCCAAGTATCAAGCGAATTGGATTGAAACTGTAGGAGGAGTTGTCCGGACAAGATTTTGTGGACAGACTGACCGCCCAACAGGCTGATTCCAGTATACACCCCACAAACTTCGTTTGAGGGGGTATAATAATGTTGAAAATGACATTAAACACCATTCAAGCAATCAATCAATCTGAGGGTGCTTAACCCTATACCACACAGTCCGATGTTTTAACCATCCTATGAAAAAAGCCTTTTGGATACAGGAGAAAATGCAGGTAACCAGTATTATTTTCCTTTTCCAACGTTTTCTACCCTGTCAAAGACAAATTCCATAATTTGAGCCACAATTAAATTCTTGCATGCAAGTGTTTCAATTTGGATAAGTTCTCGTTTGGCATGTGGTAAAGAGTTTACACAAGATTGTGAGGTAAACGGTGAAATGGTGTGAAATATTTCGTATTTCATTTTTTCGAGAAGACTAATCTTGAGTGAACAGAATTAAAAAGTTGGTTTAATCATAAGTCGGTCACAAAAAACCTGACAGCATTGAGACTTGATCAAAGGTCAGTCTATGTGCTCTGTTAAGTCTGATTTTCACCCATACTGTCTGCAAAGTCAATTGACATCTCTGAATTAATCATGCAGTTAATTCTTCAATATGTTTTGTGACTATCTCCAATTCTAGATGTTTGTTCTGTATCTTTTTTTCCCAAACATTTTGTTATAGGACAGGGGGGACAACTAAAATGCTATTCAGACAGTTTATGTGATGTCCGTGGTCGTGATCGAGGTAGAGTGTCGGCCTCATAACCAACAGGTCCTGAGTTGGATACCTGGGAACATGTTTCAACTTCAAGATTTTTCATAGGCCCACACATTTGGCATGAGTACTGGTGTAGTTCCCAGGAAGCAAAGTAGAGAGAGATTAGTATAAATTGTAAGAACTTGTTTCTCAATCGATGTAAAATTAATATGATTAATCCTTTAACAAACAATCCCTGGTTTTTACGACCCTGAGATACAATCCTTTTGAAAACATTGGGGAAAAGGAGAAAATGCATTTCTCCTTTTCCCACAATGTTTTCCACCCTGCTGGAAACAAATTTCAATATTTTGGTTACATTTATTTTGTGGTCTGCAAGTGCTTTCAATTTGGACTAGTCTAAAATTTTGTCGTTTGGTAAAGGATTAATTCTTTTCAACACAGCAAAATTTTAGACTGGTCCAAATTGGAAGCATTTGCAGACAACAAAATGAATGTGACTAAAGAATTGAATTTTTTTTTAGGTAGGAAGACAATACTGTGGGAAAAGGAGAAAATGCTGGTTACCAGCATTTTCTCCCTTTCCCACCATGTTTTCAAAAGGCTTCTTTGAAAGGGGTGTTAAAAGTCGGGATTGTGTGGTAAAGAGTTAAATTAACATCCATTCAGTTACTGAGTGGTGCCAAAACAAAATTTGCTTTGTGGTCATGACCTGTTTAACTCATTACCACACGAGACAATTTTGGACTAGTCCAAATTGAAAGCATTTGCAGACGACAAAATAAAGGTGACTGAAAAATAGAAATTTGTTCTGGAAAGGGTAGAAAACACTGTGGGAAAAGGAGGAAATGCTGGTTACCAGCATTTTCTCCTTTTCCCACAGTGTTTTCAAAAGGCTTCTTTCTCAGGGGCGTCAAAAGTAGGGATTGAGTGGTAATGGGTTAAAGATGGGAAGTGAATCTTTTGAGCTCTTGCAGCCATCATATGGGTTCTTGCAGCCATCATATGTAAATTATATGCGAATGAGTCACTTCAACATGACATACCAAGGAAACTGTAGATATTAGCTTAAGCAATTGTACTTCATTTCCTTACCACACAATCCAGTGTATTTACTGGCCCTGATGAACAACTTTCTCTCCTTTTTCCATCATATTTCATGGCTTTTTAACCCTTTACAACACAATCCCGACTTTTACCGACCCTGAGAAAGAAGCTTGCCAAAAAAAATTTAAAATTTTCAGTCACTTTCATAATGTCGTCTGCAAATGCTTTCAATTTGAACCAGTCTAAAATTTTGTTGTTTGGTAAAGACCATGATATAACCTCTTCTTGAGATATGTAACGTTTAATTATAAAATAAACACAAGCTTTCGGCGGTACAACCGCCTTCTTCAAGTGTGATCCTGTGATAAAATACCTGCAGTAATGTTCAATTGTTTGGTAAAGAGTTAAAACATATATTCCATCTATTAACTCTTTATCATACAATGCCAATTTCAGACGCTCCAGGGAAAAGAAGCCTTTTGAAAACATTTTGGGAAAAAGAGAAAATGCTGGTAACCAGCATTTTCTCCTTTTCCCACAACGTTTTCCATTCTATCAAGGAAAATTTACACCATTTGAGCCACACTGAAATTGTCATCTGCAAATGCTTTCAATTTGGACAAGGCAAAAATTTTGTCATCTGGTAAAGGGACAAACAACATTGCATAAGTGCATTTCCCTTTTGCAAATACTTCGAACATAAAATCTTGAAAATTTTGCTTCATAATAATGGGATAGAATCCATTTTGTCTGGATAAATTACGAGGCACACACGCTCTATGGCACACAGAAATTGGAAACTGTCTTGACTTGGGTCGGCATATGTGGGCTGCACAGGCTGAAATGTGTTGATACCTTTTTGTAAATACACTAAGCCACCTTTTCAAATAGTGCAGCTAAAATTCAAGTAATGGAGTTTGCCTTTCAAAGTGAGGAAAACATTGTGGGAAATGGAAATAATGTTTGTTAAAAGTATTTTCTTTTTGTACAGTGTTGTCAAAGCCTTCTTTTTCATGGTCATATGGGCCATAAAAACACAGGATTGTTTAGCTAACCCTTTACCACAAAATCTCTAATGACCCTGAAAAAGAAGCCTATTGAGAACACTATGGGAAAAGGAGAAAATGCTGGAATTCAGCATTTTCTCTTTCTTTCACAATGTTTCTTCCATATCAAAGACAAATTCCAACTTTTCAGCCCAATTTGAACTGTCGTCTACAGGTGCTTTCCATAAGTTGAAATTTTTGTAGTGTAGTTAACTGTTAATGCTTAACCATTTGCCCCACAATGATGACTTTTGTCGACCCTGAGGTAGAAGCCTTTTAAGAACATTGTGAAAAAAGGAGAAAATGCTGGTAACCAGCATTTTCTCCTTTCCCACCATATTTTCTAACCTTCCCAAATTGAATTTCAATTTTTCAGTTGCATTGATTTTGTCATCTGCCAATGCTTTCAATCTTGACCAGTCTATAAATTTGTTGTTTGGTAAAGACTTACTCAAGCAGTATAATCAACAAGAGCGGCAAATTATCGCAAGATACGCCTGTCTTACCCCAAGTTGTAAAGCTGGGGCATGCACCGAACAAAATTCAAGAATGAAAAACAACAAAGGGCAATAACTCAAAAATTAAGCAAGCAACAGTTATGATTCCTGTGCACTGCACTCCCCCTTGATGAGATATATCCACCCATGAAATTTCATAACCCCAACTAGTATAGTTTTGGAGATATGCTCCGGACAAAATTCAAGTATGAAACACGACAAAGGGCAATAACTGAAAAATAAAGCAAGCAAGAGCTATGATTCCTGTGCACTGCACTCCCCCTTGATGAGATCTATCCACCCATGAAATTTCATAACCCCAGCTAGTATAGTTATGGAGATATGCTCCGGACAAAATTCAAGTATGAAAAACAACAAAGGGCAATAACTCAAAAATTAAGTAAGCAAGAGTTATGATTCCTGAGCACTGCACTCCCCCTCGGTGAGATCTATCCACCCATGAAATTTCATAACCCCAGCTAGAATAGTTTTAGAGAGATGCTTCGGACAAAATTCAAGTATGAAAAACAACAAAGGACAATAACTCAAAAATTAAGCAAGCAAGAGTTATGATTCCTGCGCACAGCGCTCCTCCTTGATGAGATCTATTCACCCATGAAATTTCATAACCCTAGCTAATATAGTTTTGGAGATATGCTCCAGACAAAATTCAAGTATGAAAAACAACAAAGGGCAATAACTCAAAAATTAAGCAAGCTAGAGTTATGATTCCTGTGCACTGCACTCCCATTCCATGAGATCTATCCACCCATAAAATTTCATAACCCTAGCTAGTATAATTTTTGAGATATGCTCCGGACAAAATTCAAGTATGAAAAACAACAAAGGGCAATAACTCAAAAATTAAGCAAGTAAGAGTTATGATTCCTGCGCACTGGACTCCCCCTTGATGAGATCTATCCACCCATAAAATTTCATAACCCTAGCTAGTATAATTTTTGAGATATGCTCCGGACAAAATTCAAGTATGAAAAACAACAAAGGGCAATAACTCAAAAATTAAGCAAGTAAGAGTTATGATTCCTGCGCACTGGACTCCCCCTCGATGAGATGTATCCACCCATGAAATTTCATAACCCTAGCTAGAATAGTTTTGGAGATATGCTCCGGACAAAGAACTGGACGCCGCCTGCCCGCCCGCCCGCCACGGGTGATCCCATAATATTTCCCGTCTTTGACGGGCGTATAATAATTGCCTCTTTCAAAGATCAAGATTTCGTCAACTGCCAATAAAAAACTAAAAGATTGAGAATAAAACATTGTGAAGTGCTACAAAAATGTTTTATTTCTGTTTTGACTGTACAGAAGTAGATGGATTACTACTGCTTGGTGTTTCCGAGTCTGATGGCTTCACAATCTTAAAGGATTTAGGTTCTATAGCCTTCACTTTCTGTGTGATCTCATTCTCTATGTTAGTCTTGATGGCTTTCTCTAGACCCTGTCAACAGAAACAAGAAAATCAAATCAATGTGGTAGAGTGCAAAATTAATTGTACCTTCACTAAAACTTATACTGTGGGTACTCGTCAGAATTGCTTTGGTAATGCAATGCTATAAATGAGTACCAAAAACATAGGTCTTACGAGAATGTAAAATGATATTACTCTTTGAACACCAAAACACTATTCTTGTCTTTCTCTAAAAATCACGCCCAAAGATCTTATGAATGCACGACTGATTAAGATCCTGTCAAAAGTTTAGTTAACCTTTTACCAAAGAATCCCTTCTTTCAATTACCCTTAGGAAAAGACCTTCTGCAAACATTGTGGGAAAAGGAGAAAATGCTTGTAACCAGCATTTTCTCCTTTTTCCCACAATGCTTTCCACTCTTTCAAAGTCAAGTTTCAATTTTTGATTCATGTTTATTTTGTCGTCTGCAAATGCTTTTTTGTTGTCTGTAAAAACAAGGGATTGTTTGATAGAGAGCTACATCTAATTTCATTGACAAGAAATACTTTCAATATCTACAGATCACCTTCTTATGAGCTTATGCATAAAATTAATCCATTTTGTCATTTATTAACCCATTACTGCTCATTGTGAGAGAGGAGAAAATGCTGGTAACCTGCATTTTCTCCTATTCCCTCAATGTTTTCTACCCTTCACAAAACAAATTTCAAATTTTCAGTCACTTTTATTTTGTCATCTGCAAATGCTGTCGATTTGGACAAGCCTAAAATTTTGTCATTTGGTAATGAGTTAGACAGACAAACTTTGAAAAATTTTGTTGGTTTACGATTGTAATACATGTACATGTACTTACTTTCTTTAGTTTATCTGCTTGAAGATGCTTTGCTTTTTTCGGGGCAATGTAGCGAGCTATAATATAAAAAATAAAACAGTAGAGTAAAACATACATTTTTCTTTTAAAACAGACAGACAATTATTTTTTAAAGACACTTTTTCTTTTAAAACAGACTGACAATTATTCTTTATAGACAACTATTAACTCTTCACCAGTTGAGGTAATTTTCGTCTGCTGAAATTGAAAGAATTTCCAGATGACAAATTTAGAGTGGCTAAATAGGTTGCAATTTTATAAGTAAGGGATGCAAACAGTGCGGACAAAAGGAGAAAATACTTATGAGCATTTTCTCCTTTTTCCACAGTGTTTACAAACACCTTTAATCTCAGAGCTGTAACAAGCAATTTCGTTGAAATGATATCCCCCGCCGAAAAAGACCTTTTTTGATACAAACGTATTAGAGGTATTGTGTTTTGCATGTACATGTGGCCTTTTTGTTATTGGTCCATTATAAAATTATACATTAAGCTCCCTTGTTCCATGGCACAGGATTTCATTACATAATAACTCAAAAATCATAAAAAGCAGAGTTATCATTCTTGTACAATGCAGTCCCCCACAATACAAGAGCCGTCAGAGACGGGTTATGCTCCCCGAACAAGTGCTTGTCATAAAATATATGAAATTGATATAAATTCACTTCTTTTATCCTAAAAGAACCAGTTCATGCCCCCCAAAATTTGAAGTGAAAAGGCAATTACTATCTTAGAGATAGCCAACACAAACTTGTAGAGGACAATAAGCCCCCTTTAAGTTCCCTTTTCCCATCAGAGAATATTGCATCATTGAAAATGCAACTGGTGTGTGGTTTGTGGCATTTTTGAATAATACTTCAAAATTCGAAATTTCATAAAATTTTGAGCAGTCATGTAGTAAATATTACACAAAACAATTTTTTACATGAAACCCCCTTTTTCCGAGACGCAGCCTGAAATTGAGAAACAGGAAGAGAGGTACCTGGGCAACATTCCAACAAGTTCAGATTTGAAATTTCACAAAGTTTTGAGCACCGATAAAAGGAGATACTAGTGAAAAACAATTGTTTCCATGAAGTCGCCTTTTTCCATGATGCAACCTCAATTTGAGAAACCAGGAAAGACGTATTTGCCCATTAGTAATTCATTGATTGAAAAAAATAAAGGGCACATGTTGAAACTTGTAAAACAAGATATAACCATGAAATTTCATGAAATTTTGATGAAACTGAACAAGGTAAGTGAAAATTGAAATTTTGCATTAGGGCCCCCTTTTCCTTGTCATTTTACAAGAAACCCCCTTTTTCCATGACAGAGGGTCAAATTGAAATACACATAGATAAAGAAACAAGAGCACATGGTGAAACTTTGAAAAAACAATATAACCATGAAGTTTAATGAAATTTTGAGCAGAACTGAATGAAATATTTGTAAAAATTGGAATTTTGCAAGAAACCCCCTTTTTCCATGACAGAACATCAACTTAAAAAATGCCCAGATTAAAAATAGCAAGGGCACATGCTAAAACTTTCCATAAACAATATAACCATGAAGTTTCATGATATTCTGACAAAAAGTGAATGAGATATTGGCAAAAATTGCAATTTTGTATTAAGCCCCTTTTTTCCATGACACGGGGTCAAATTAAAAATCCGGGAAAGATACGTCGGCGCCTTACTTCAAAAAGTTCATATATGAAGTTTTATCCAATTTGGTCCAGGGGTTGTGGAGAAATCGCTTCGGACGGACGGACGGACAGACTGACGGAAGGACGGACGGAAGGACGGACGGACGGACAGATGAAGCGGCGACTATATGCTCGCCCTTCGGGGAGCATAAAAATCTATCCATGTATGAAGAAACATGTCATTAACTGAAATAATTTTTGAGTTATGTCCTGGACAAAAATTGAGCCCAAAAAATAAGAAAGGGCAATAATTCAAAAATCATATTGCCAGAGTTATCGTTCTTGTACACTGCACTCCTCGCAGTAAGATCCATCCACCGATTAAGTTACATGTTCATATCTGAAATAGTTTTTCAATTATGTTCTGGACAAAAGTTAAGCCTGAAAAATAAGAAGGGGTAATAACTCAAAAATTATGAAAATTAGAGTTATTATTCTTCTGCACTGTACTTCTCCTTATTGAAATCTAGACACATACAAATTTTCAAGTTGATATGTGAAACAATGTTCAAGTTATGTGCTAGAGAAAAAAAATTAAGCCTGAAAAATAACGAAGGGCAATAACTGCAAAAATTTGAAGGACAGAGTTGTCATTCATGTACACTGCACTCCTCCTTAACGAGATCTATCCACTTACGAAGTATGAAGTTGGTATCTGAAATACTGGTTAAGTTATCTTCCGGTTAAAATCGGGGACGGAAGGAGGGACTGACAGAGACTATTACCATATCCGCCCCCCCACCAGGGGGATAATAAGTATGAAAAATAAACTAGCACTTGTTCCAGAACAGGATCAATTCATCAAATGGTAATCAGTCAAAAAAAGCCTGTGAATCTAAATAAGATGTGCAAACAAAAATCCAAAGTAAAAATTTACAAAGGGCAATAACTCAAAAAATACTTCAGATAGAGTTATGGTTCTTGTGCACTGCACTTCTCCTTAATTAGTTCTATATGTGTGTGAAGTTTCAAGTTCCTAGCTTTTATACTTTTATGCTCCGGACAAAAATCCAAAGTTAAAATTTACAAAGGGCAATAACTCAAAAAATACTTCAGATAGAGTTATGGTTCTTGTGCACTGCACTTCTCCTAAATTAGTTCTATATGTGTGTGAAGTTTCAAGTTCCTAGCTTTTATAATTTTGGAGATATGCTCCGGACAAAAATCCAAAGTAAAAATTTACAAAGGGCAATAACTCCAAAAATACTGAAGATAGAGTTATGGTTCTTGGCACTGCACTTCTCCTCAATGAGTTCTATATAAGTGTGAAGTTTCAAGTTCCTAGCTTTTATACTTTTGGAGATATGCTCCGGACAAAAATCCAAAGTTAAAATTTACAAAGGGCAATAACTCAAAAAATACAGAAGACAGAGTTATGGTTGTTGTGCACTGCACTTCTCCTCAATTAGTACTATATGTGTGTGAAGATTCAAGTTCCTAGCTTTTATACCTTTTGAGATATGCTCCGGACAAAAATCCAAAGTTAAAATTTACAAAGGGCAATAACTCCAAAAATACTGAAGATAGAGTTATGGTTCTTGTGCACTGCACTTCTCCTCAATGAGTTCTATATATGTGTGAAGTTTCATGTTCCTAGCTTTTATACTTTTGGAGATATGCTCCGGACAAAAATCCAAAGTTAACATTTACAAAGGGCAATAACTCCAAAACTACAGAAGACAGAGTTATGGTTGTTGTGCACTGCACTTCTCCTCAATTAGTTCTAAATGTTTGTGAAGTTTCAAGTTCCTAGCTTTTATACTTTTAGAGATATGCTCCGGACAAAAATCCAATGTTAAAATTTACAAAGGGCAATAACTTCAAAAATACTGAAGATAGAGTTATGGTTCTTGTGCACTGCACTTCTCCTCAATGAGTTCTATATATGTGTGAAGTTTCAAGTTCCTAGCTTTTATACTTTTGGAGATATGCTCCGGACAAAAATCCAAAGTAAACATGTACAAAGGGCAATAACTCCAAAAATACTTCAGATAGAGTTATGGTTCTTATGCACTGCACTTCTTCTGAATTAGTTCTATATGTGTGTGAAGTTTCAAGTTCCTAGCTTTTATACTTTTGGAGATATGCTCCGGACAAAAATTCCAGAAAAAAGTGTACAAAGGGCAATAACTCCAAAAATACTGAAGATAGAGTTATGGTTCTTGTACACTGCACGCCTACCTAATGAGATCTATCCACTTGTAAAGTTTGAAGATGATATCTCAAATACTTTTGGAGATATGCTCTGGACAAAAATGTGGGACGGAAGGATGGAAGGACGAAATGACAGAGTGACGGAATGACGGAAGGACGGACGGAGACTATTACCATATCCCCCGCCGCCTTTCGGCAGGGGATAAAAACCAGGGCTTATCTGGGAAAGGGTTAGCATACCTGTCAATATCACTGATCATTCAATTAGATATTTTGTCCCAGGGTAATCATAGAGAGCATGGAGCTGTAACATGTTACAAACCTTTCCAACTTTTTCATGACCAGAAGAAAGAAGGCATTAAAATATCATGGTAAAAAGGCATTTGCTTGTTACTAAAATTTCTCTTCTTTTTCACAATGTTTTTAACACTGTAAAAGTAAAACCCCTTAGTTTCAGCCACACTTACCCCTGATTCGGAGTCTAGCTCTAATGTTATTTTTGTGATTGTCTCTGTTGCGGAGCCCATATCACGAAAACATCATCGGGGCAAGCCTTCAGACTGAAGGTAAGCTACACTTAATTTAGAGAATGCAGATGTTTTTAGGCAAATGATATTTACCTGACTGTTGTGTACACATAGAAGAAAATTCATACTGTGTTGATGATGGTCATGTACTCAATGCAATAAAAATTGTTGGGTGCGCAATGGTCGTGTCTGGACTGGTAAAATATTGTCTTGGAGGCACGACTTACGTGCACGCTATTTCCGATTTCTTAAATCAGTACACAACGCGGTTGTGTCCGCACTGAAGAATCAGACTCTTACTTACACTGTGTATGTTTACCTCTACATTATAGAGTATTATGTTCCTCAGTAGACTTGCGCAAAACAGAAAAAATCATCAAAACGGAAAATGTCGTATAGGATTAGTATGCGAAGACTGTGCAGGCTGATCTGAGTCGACACTTTCTTCAAATGTTCGAATGATCATTTTTGCCATGTATAGCTATCCAATTCATTCCCGTTTTCATTATTTTCATTGTTTTTTGCCTTGATTTTTCAATGTTTACATTTAGGGTTCAGAATAAACTTTCTTGCTGATTTATCAAATGTATGAAATGGGAAAGAAATCATTCTGAGGTGAATCTCCTTCTTTGTCTCTATGATCATCTAATGTAGACAAAGATGCAACAGCACATGATGCCAATCTGATCTCTTTATTTAGCTCTCTTTCACCTTTCTTTTTTTTTTCTTTTAATGGATTAATGCCATCCAAAATTGTTCTTCGGTTTTGAAGAATCCACCGCGTTGCTGATCAAATATCTTTAAGATCACCTGCTGTTGTAATCCTTTTAAGCATGGTTATCAATTCGTTAATTACTATTTTCGCAATCTATGTCATTTTGACCTTGCTGTAATGAAATCATACAACTGATTACCCAACCCGCCCCACTCCCCAAAATACAAGGTAAAACTAAATTGTATTCTTGAATTGAATCTTTTTCCTAAGACATTTTCCTTAATCAGTGCATACACGATGGTTGGGTAAATATGCCACATTCATACACGAGCGTTAGGAGAAAAAACTCATTTTATAACCATCAACAGCAGAAGAATGCAAGATGGCCCTGGTTCATATGAACTGCAGTTTTCCGTAATTTGTTCCATCAGTGTATGTAGTTTCTACTTGATACCTTTAATAGCTTGGGAGTTAAATTCAAAGTGAAAAGTTGGCTATTTCAGAAATCAAGGACAGATAATTTTAGAACTCACACAGCTATCCAAATTTTGAGAGTCACATGCACAACTACTGAACTAGACATCACGGAGATTCATTGTGGCAATTTTCAAATAGATCTAATTCCAATGGATACTGTAGGAAGAGTTGCGCACACAAGAAATTGCTAATGGACGGGCGACCTGGTGTATATCAATTCATAATATGACCCCTCGGGCGTGTAAAAAGGATGCCAGCTAGGCCTGTGCATTTGTTCTATGACACCCTGTATAAATGGCTATAGCCGTGTGCTCCGCTTAGATATTCTATACTGTGCCCGTTCACATGCCATTCCGCGATTTGGCCCGACCCATTTACACAGCACTTGTACGTAAGAGTCCGATTCTTTGCTGCGGACATGACCGCATCGTGTACTGAATGAAGAAATTGGAAGTAGCGTGCACGTAAGTCGTGCCTTCAAGACGATATTTCATCAGTCCCAGCAGGACCATCGGGCACCCAACAGGTTTTCCTTCATTAACGACAGTCGTCCGCGCAGTATGAATTTTCTTTGATGTTTTTAACAGAATCTAAAACATTGTCATCAGGTAAAGAGACAAATTATATCTGCAAATAGCAAATTTTCAAAAGTTTTGGTCATCCTTAGTGCTGATATAGAATACTTCAAGGCTTACAGTGTTGTCCTCACCTTTCTAGACTAAACTAATGTAAAACAACGGTGTTGCGAAAACGCGAATACACATGATAATTGTCATAAGTGATAAAATTGTGATACAAACGTGGAAGCTGTTAGAAAACGCACGTACCCCCTTTTTTCATTTGTTGTTTTTTAACTCTGTTTTTCTCCTTTTTCAGACTATTAGCCTTTGATTTAAGTTTGTGCGTTCCTTGTGCCATCGTGTATTGTTTGTTTACAATTATCGGTAATCACTTCCGGTTTTCTCAAAAGATACAGACTCTTCTCAAAGGAGATTTGATTAAGCCTTTTACCAAATTTAGTAGTTGATCGATTGCCAGAGTATTTTGACATTCAGTTTTATGACTGTTAGGTTGTGATAATAAAGCGATAAATACCTATTTGATACATTTACTAGACACTGGGTTATACTTACTTACTGTTCGTTTGTATCTTTCTGTCGCTTGTTGGACAATCATGAGGTAGACAGTAAATATTTTTTTTTTTAATAATTTCATCTGTATAATTCATTAATTGCTCTTCCAATAGCAATGAATGACACCATGTCAGAAAGTACTTTTACATTTTAAAAGGTAATATTCATCAGGTTAAAATCCTTTGCGACAAAACCACAAAAGAAAAAGACATTTGAAAACATTTTAGGAAAAGGAGTAAATGCTTCCAGTACATGTATGTTCTCACATTATTTTTTTTCATCATGAAAGGCAAACCTCATCATGTTTTATGTTACATTTAATTTGTTGTCTGGACATCCTCTCAGTTTGGACAAGGGTAAAATCTTTCATATCTTGTAAAGAGCTAACAATAATCTGTCAGAAGGAATGCTATCTTATCATGAACATGTTGCAGCTTAAAGTTTACTGATCTCAGATATTTTGAAAAAAATTATAACGTAAAGAGATGTCATTTAAAACTCCATTTTAATTGTCGATAAGAGATGTCATTTAAAACCCCATTTGAATGGTCGATCTTTTTCCATTTATAAATAAGCCCCAAGATATGTCACTTCATTTTTACATAGTTTATATATACCAGATCTCATTGTTTCCTTTAGCAAGCTCTTACATTGTTTGTCAGCGGACAAACATTCTTGATACTTTTTACATGATGTGACCTATAAAATAATTATATTTCAAACCTTTAACTCTTTATCATACAGTCCCAAGTTCTAACTGCCCTAGGACCTGAAGGAAAAAACTTTTGAAAACTGTGTAGCAAAAACAGAAAAATACTGGTAACCAGCATTTTCACCTTTTTTCCACATTATTTATAAATTTCAGATTAATCTCTTCATTTTGGTCACATTTTATATGTGTCATCTGTATGAAATTTCAGAGTCAATAATATTTGAGTAATGAGTATACCATTCACCAATCTCAAGTGTTAATTACCCAAAAGCATTTAATCCATTACCACACAGCAAAATTTTAGATCTATCCAAACTGAAAACATTTGCAGATGACAATTTCAGAGTCTCTCATATGGTGCAATTTTGCTTTGCCAGGATAGAAAACTCTCTGGTTAAAGGAGAAAATGCTGGTTCTTCTTTTCCCACAATGTTTTCAAAAGGCTTCCTACTCAGCATCATTATAGGTGGTCATTGTATGATAAAGGGTTAAAAGCATTGTTGGAAAGTGAGAAAATGCTGCCAACCAGTAAGATCTCCTTTTCCCATAATGTTTCCATCATTTGAGCAATATTTAGGTTGTCGGCTACAAGTGCTTTTCAGTTTGGACAAGTCTAAATATTTGTTGTGTGGTCAAGGTTGGGCGGTCGAAACCAGGGGTGGTTTTAACCGGTTAAAACCGCCCCGGTCAATATTCCCAAAGTGGTCAATACTGGTCAATACTGGTCGATTGGATATTTGTAGTGGTCATTTAGAAATTTTACTGGTCAGATGCATTTTAAGTGGACAGTCATACTATTTAGTGAATAATGTATTGTGGTTTTTTTTTTTCCTTTTTTGGTTCCAATTTAGGTTGAATTCACAAATATGAGAGTTGACTCTAGTGGAAAGAGTGTTTTGTCCCTGCCAAGGCTACTTATCAGCTGGCTTTTGCCAGTTTTCCAAAACTCTATATAAGTTCCTAATCAGGTCTTTAGGTTTCATTTTTGACACCTTAAGTAACTGCTTGATGATAAGATATTAACTTGATTGCATATAAGTCAGTATTTCACACTTTAGGAATAAGGCCTGGTGTCAAGTATTCTACTCCAAATAGGGATTCATGATTGGTCCCTTTTGTAATTTAAGCCACTCCTATTGGGATAGAAAAGACCAACTTTTACACCTTTTAATGTGTTTTGACAACAATGTAAAGGTGTAGGTAGACACTTGAATATGCTTCAGACATTGATGTATCCCTAATTATTGTTTAGTTAATCAGTCACAGCCTTCTTTATGGGTACTCAATATGCCTTTAGATTTAATGACAGGTAAATTTCACTATGGTTTACACATGGGTGACATTTTCTTCTGCAATTTTACATGAAAGATTCAAATTAGCTGCTTTTTGATGCTACATTTGAACTTTTAAATAATCTAATTTGTTGAAAACCCAAGTGTATTTGTGGTGGAAGGGAGAAAGAGAGAGAGAGAAAAGATGCAGTACTATAAATGGTTATCTAACCTATAAGGAATCGTGATAGATAAAATTTAAAATTTCTTTGGTTGAAAAGTTTTACTGACCTGCATGTAAGTTCAAAGAGGAAGGTCAATCAAAACAACCTCCTCAGTTGACCAGCAGATGATACTGATGATAATATGTAATTTATCTTCAGTACAGGATTTAGGGGAGCTTTTAAGACTACCTTAGAAACAGGACAGACATGTAAGTCAGTGATTTAATCGACCAAATCAACCACTTCAATTGACCACCAATCGACCACTATTGACCAGTATTGACCGGTTTTAACCGGTTAAAACCGCCGGCCCGGTCAATACTCATATTTGCCAACCTTGTGTGTGGTAGAGTGCTAAAGCCCCCATCGTTACTGCTGCAGCCACTGCGGCCAGTATTCATGCTAAATTTGCCATCATAACTTGATTGGTAGTTTTACTGTGGTGAATAATTTCTTTGCGAAGGTTTTTTTTTAAGTCTTCTTTTGTGCTTTTATAATTGACCTATTGTTTCAGCAAATAAATGAGAAACATTCCTTTAGTAAAAGTAAATGATCTGGTGGAAAATACATAAAACTTTGTTCTTTCTTTTTCAAGATGACAACGAATTGAGACCAAAATTATATACATGTAGTGCAATAATGGCTGAAGGTAGTTGTCCTAGTGACTTTGATGAAGAGGGATTGTCAGTAAGAAATGGACTTGATCATGATGATAGAGAAGGTCACTTGGAATCAGACAGATTTGACTCAACATATGTGTTAGAAAGATCTCAGTCTGATGCTTTCCTGACAAGAAGAAACAGACTCGACCTGAGTTCATCCTCTCTAGCAAGTGCCTTGTCTATTGATGCACAGGATGTTCCTGATTATAGTGAAAGGCGACTTGTATCCGAGAGTTCTCGTGTTTATTTTGATCTATCCAAAATAGATCTAGAGAGTGAAACAGGTTCATGCACTTCTACCTCGACTAAAGACTCAAGATTCCGATTGAAGATGAATCCATCTTTGGAAACAATTCATCAGAATGAAGTTTTGGAAGTGACTCATCAGAAACATCATTTCTCATCATCCAGCCTACGTAACTATTCCTCAGATACGCTAGATGATATTGAGGAGAGTGATGACTCCATTGAGGCAGAACATGCAGCAGAATATAATGAATTAGCCCTTCATGACCAGAACAGTTTCTTCTCTAAATATCCACTACAGGTAACATCAAAACCCAGTGTATCTAACATGGCTGACAGTCCTGCATCTTGGCAGAACAAACACAATGTTAAGCTGAAATATCAACAGTTTTGTGCTAGAATGGAGAAAGATATATCTGACTTGAAAAGAGCTACAGGGCTTGATGAAGTCAGCCCTCTAGAACATATTTTAGAATCAATGAGAGAAGCTTGGAATTTTCCTATATATGGCAGAGATTTGTCTTACGGACTGTGTGACATCATAAGAAATGAGAGTGTGTTAAGTTTATTAATTAAAAACTGTGACAGTGATCAAAGAAAAGTGCTTGTAGCCTCGTCAGCTTTATTAGAACAAGTCATGTCCACAAAAAATCGTGAAAAAGTAGCTAAAGAAGGACTGAAATCTGTTGTGAAAATGACACAGAGATGTATTGGTGATCGTGAGATGGCTGTTAGTTGTGCTGGTATTGTAGAAAACCTTTTTAAAGTAAATGAAGAAACTTCTTCTTTAGTAATAAAACATGGAGGGCTTGACACAATTCTATACTGGTGCAGGAGCACAGATACCATTGTGTTACGGAAATGTGCTAAAGCTATTTCCAACCTCTCCCTTTTTGGAGGTCCAGAAAACCAGGAAATTATGACACAGAATAATGTACCAGAGTGGTTGTTTCCCCTTGCCTTTACAGAGGATAAACATGTGAAGTATTACGCTTGCCTTTCAGTAGCAGTGCTTGTAGCTAATAAAGAACTTGAGGCATCTGTGATCAAATCAGGAACTTTAGATCTTGTTATTCCATTTGTATCCAATGAGAAACCTCATGATTTTGCCAGAAGTGATTACAGTCATCGTCAGGGTCGTGACGAGGCATGGTTAGCTCGACTCAAACCATTGTTGTGCAGTCGCAGACCTGAAGCCCAAGCATTAGCAGCATTTCATTTTGCTATGGAAGCAGGCATCAAATCTGAGCAGGGCAAAGTAGAGGTATGTTTAACTCTTTACCACACGACAAAATTTTAGACTGGTTCAGATTGAAAACATTTGCAGACGACAAAATAAAGGTGACTGAAAAATCAAAATTTATTCTGGTAAGGGTAGAAAACACTGGGAAAAGGAGAAAATGCTGGTTACCAGCATTTTCTCCTTTTCCTACAGTGTTTTCAAAAGGCTTCTTTCTCAGGGGCGTCAAAAGTAGGGATTGTGTGGTAATGGGTTAATGGGCCTAAACTTGGCATCAATCTACAAACAAAGTCATTAAATTGGAGTGCAAAAACTCGTGATTAACCCTTTACCATTTTCAATCCCAACTGCTAACAACCTTGAGAAAGAAAACATTTGAAGCATTGTGTGAAAAGGGTAAATGCTAGTAAAGAGCATTTTCTTCTTTTCTCACAGTGTTTGTTATTACATATTTTCAAAGGCAAATTCCCGCAAATTCCTTCATTTCAGACATGTTTAGTCTGTCATCTTTATTTTCTGTCATCTTTATTTTGTTTTCAAATAAATGGGTGTGTGAAAAATTTTGTTATCTCTAAATGAGTGAAGAAGATTCCAACATACTTTGAAGATCAGAATCTGTGAATAGCATTGGGTACAACCATACATGTACTCTCTTTTGACACCTTTTGATAGCATAGAAAACATTGTGACAAAAGGTAAAATTGCTGGTCACGAGCAATTTCACCTTTTGTCACAATGTTTTCCAAAGGCTCCTCCAAGCAATGCATTGAAATGAGTATCTATGAAGTAAAGGGTTAAGTACCATACATACATTAATTGCATCTTTAAATGAATCATGCTCAGTGAAAAGGGAGGCTTAATACATCTGCAAAAGTATCGACCCAGGTCAACCTATGCAGTCTATGCAAGTTAATATAGGCCAAAACTTCTTGCTATTGGTCAGTTTCGTGTATATCCAAGGACTAGTCTACTTTATTGTTGAGAAAAGTAGCTAAAATGGATCCATAATAATGTGATGACTTTCTTGGTATCTTGAATCACTAAAATGCATGAAGCTGGCTTTTGCCAGAGCCTTAGTCTGATGTTTGTCATTGGTTTTTCACAAATATTCTACTAGATGTATACTTACATTGGAGAAACAGGTATGGTAATAACTTGGGTTGGAACCGACAGAAGTTTTGTTTTAAATTTTTTTAACAGGTATTTAAGAACATTGGGGTGATTGAACCTTTGAAAAAGGTAGCCAGTAGCCCTAATGCTGTAGCAGCAAAACTTGCCAGAGAAGCATTACAGACTATTGGGGAGGAAATTCCTCACAAACTTTCACAACAAGTTCCTCTGTGGACAGTTGAGGATGTAACTCATTGGGTTTCAGAGGTACATACATTTATAGCAGTTTTTATTTTCTCTTTCTTTTGTACCATAATCAGTTAATTATTTACTAAACAATCCTCTGCAATGACGACCCTGAAGAAGTAGGCTTTTTAAAAGATTATTGGAAAAGAAGCAAATGTCCAAAACCAATGTTTTCTCCTTTTCTCTACAATGTTTTAAAGAGAAAAAATTTTTGGAGAAAAAATTCTGTTCATGTATGTCGTCAACTCTTTACCAACGCATTTTAAGCTTGGCTGTTTCGGAGAAAACATTCTGTCATAGCCCTTTCATTGTCAGTGTTGTCAATCTATGTCTAGTTATGCCTATTTTTGGCTTGGAATTGTCACTGTAAATCAATCTATTTCTAAAAGCAACATCAGCCAAACTGCTGGCACTTGCATGCGATGCTCAGTTTTTAGCATGTAAGAAAAAAATGACATTTTTCTTTTTTTGTTTGTATTAATAGTAAGCGCATGCTTTCATTTGTGAATATCAAAATTTGCCATTTTCACTGGTGGCTTTCCAATTGAGAAGATAACCGTTTGGTATTCACTTACATATTTAGATTTTACGCTGAAAGGGCATTTTTTATCTTCTGTTGCTGTGCATTGGATCTACTCTCATTGTCCCCCTTACATTCAAAGATTTAATCCTGTATCAAACAATCCTAAGTTTTAACCACTCTTCTGAAAAAGGTTTTTGAAAACATTGTAGGTAGAGGAGTCATCCTGAATTTGTTGTGTTCAAATTCTTGCCAATTTGGACATGTCTACAATTTTGTTGTCTTGTAAAGGGTTAACCCATTACCACACAATCCCTACTTTTGACGCCCTTGAAAAGAAGCCCTTTGAAAACACTGTAGGAAAAGAAGAAAATGCTGAAACCAGCATTTTCTCCTTTTCCCACAGTGTTTTCTACCCTTCCCTGAACAAATTTCAATTTTTCAGTCATCTTTATTTTGTCGTCTGCAAATGCTTTTAATTTGAACCAGTCTAAAAATTTTTTTTTTTGTAATGAGTTAAATGTTGGTAGGTAATGAGATGGATTTATCAATCGTTTACCACACAATCCCAAATTTTAACAACCTTTAGGAAAAGGTCTTTTGAAAAAATTTTGGGAATGTAAGAAAATGCTGGTAACCAGTGTTTTCTCCCTTTCCAGCCATGTTTTCTATCCGTCCTAAAACAATTTCAGTTTTTGTTTTGTTGTCTGCATATGCTACCAATTTAAACTAACCTAAAATTTTGATGTCTGGAAAAGAGTTAGATTTAAATGCTTTATTCTAAATTTGACAGGTTGGATTTAAAGAGTTTGCCTGTAAGTTTGAGGAGTGCAAGATTGATGGGGATTTATTGCTGCAGATGGACGAAAAGGACCTTCAGGAAAGTATAGAGATGGTCCCTGGGATGGTCAGAAGAAGGTGAGTGAAAACAGAGATTATCAAATGATCATAGACTCCATAAGCTTTTCACATAACAATAAATTTTGAGACTTTTTCCCAAATTCAAAGGGTCTAAGGATTATATCTAGTTATTTGGATTATATACTAGGACGAAAAAGAAACACAGGGTACCATACGAGATATTGAACAACCTTTGAGTCTCCATATGCAGTCAGTCACTACTTTTTTTTCACTGAGGAGGGGGTACTGTTAATATGAAGGCATTTTCTCATTTCTTTTTGGCCACACTGAAATGAAATATCGTGAAAATATTCAAAACTGATCAGTGGTAAACACAAAATCCTAATTTAGAATTCTCAATCAAGTTATACACCTCTAAACTAACTTGAAAAGTTATCCTGCGTTTCTTTTTCGTTCTAGTATATACTGAGACTTGACTCTAAAGGTTTAGAGATAAATGTGTGAAAAGGTGAAAATGATGATAACTAGGATTTTCTTTTTTGTCCAAGTATGTTTTTAACTTTTACCAAACAACAAAATTATAGACCGGTCCAAACTGAAATTTGCAAATGAAAAAATAAATGTGATAGAAAAAATGAAACTTTTTTTGGGAAGGGAAGAAAACATTGTGTGAAAAGTAGAAAATGCTGGTTACCAGCATTTTATTATTTTCCTAGAATGTTTTCAAGAGGCATCTTTCTCAGGGTTGTTAAAATTCGGGATTATATGGTAAAGAGTTAAATGATTTCTTCATCTAGCTTCATTGGTCATGTTACATCGCACAAAGTACTGCTGTAGTCTCTTTAGAAGAGTTATTGATCAAAATTAGGCTGCAGAAGATGTGCAGGCTTATCTTTATCTAACCTGAGAAGCAATAGGCTATTCTGGCCTTTAAAGAGCTGTCATGATACATGTATTAAAATATTGCGAAATTGTTTTGTAAATTAGAGGAGTTTAGCAAAACTCTTTAGCAAAAGACATAATCAAAGACTCATCCAAATTGCAAGCATTTGCAGATGACAAAATTAATGTGGCCCAAAATTTGAATTTTGTTTTTGGAAGCAAAGAAAACATTGTGGGAAAAGGAGAAAATGCTGGTTACTAGCATTTTCTCCTTTTTCAACAATGTTTTCAGAAGGTTTTTTCCTCAGATTGTGAAAACCAAGGGTTGTTTGGTAAAAGGTTAACTCTGACTGAAATTGCATACTGTCATATAAGTCTTCAGTCAGATTAAACACATTATGCATAATGATTGGATTTGTCTTTGAGCATGTTGTCAGATGACTATAATTATTTAGAGCATGTCCAATTTAACCCATTACCACACAATCCCCACTTTTGACGCCCCTGAGAAAGAAGCCTTTAGAAAACATTGTGGGAAAAAGGAGAAAATGCTGGTAACCAGCATTTTCTGCTTTTCCCACGATGTTTTTCTACCCTTCAGAAAACAAATTTCAACGTTTCAGTCACTTTCATTTTGTCGTCTGCAGATGCTTTTGATTTTGACAGGTCTAAAATTTTATTGTTTGGTAAAGAGTTAAAGGAATAATTATGCTGAAATGGTTGGACTTGCCTTGGAAGGTTGGAAAATAATCTGAGAAAAAGAATAAAATACTGGTACCAAGCATGTGCCCAGCATTTACGCTGTGTACCAACAATTTTTTGTTTTTAGCTCTACTGGCTGAAAGCCAGCAGAGCTTATGTCATGGCGTCCGTCCGTCTGTCCGTCCGTCCGTTAGTCTTTTTCTTGTTTACGCCATAAAGTCTTCATTTCTGGTCAGATTTTCGTGAAACTTACACAGTTTGTTTATCTCATCAATAGCTTTAACCCTATTGATTTTGAAAAAAAATCTGACAAATAGTATGAGAAAAGTAGCCATTTCAAGTTTAGAATATCCATTTCTTGTTTACGCGATAAAGTCTGTATTTTTGGTCAGATTTCCATGAAACTTGCAGAGTTTGTTTATCTTATCAATAGTTTCAACCCTATTGATTTTGAAAAAATTCCTACCAACAGTATTGGAAAAGTAGCCATTTCAAGTTGAAAACTTTCATTTCTTGTTTACACAATAAAGTCTTCATTTTTTGTCAGATTTCTGTGTAACTTACACAGTTTGTTTATCTCATCAATAGCTTTAATCCTATTTATTTTGAAAAAAAAAATCCGACAAACAGTGTGGGAAAAGTAGCCATTTCAAGTTTAAAATTTCCATTTCTTGTTTGTTTAATGATGTTTTCCAAAGCCCATTTTTTCAGGGTCATTAAAATATACGATAGTTAACCCTTTACCAAACAATCCCTTGTTTTCATGAACCTGAGGAGTTCAATGGGGCCTTTAGAAAACATTGTGGGAAAAGAAAAAAAAGCTGGTAACCAGCAATTTCTTCTTTTCCAGAAATATTTTCTCTTCAATCAACAACAAAATCCATTATTTGAGCAACATTTGAATTGTCATCCATAAATACCATCAGTTTTGGAAAAGTCATCTAGAAGGAATAAAACACTGAAAAAAACTCACCAAATATCTTAACTTGCTGGTACTGGTATTTTGTGAGATATGCTAGCAGAAAGGATGTTGATTGTGTGATATTTTGCTTTGTAAATTGTCTTAAAAAACCTCCAGCAGCAATTCAGAGTTCAGTACTAAGTCTGTATTTCAAGATAACCAATCTGATTTGCTGAGACATTTTGTCAGCCATTTGATTGGCTGAGACATTTTGTCAGCCATCTGATTGGCCGAGACATTCTGTCAGCCATCTGATTGGCTGGGACATTCTGTCAGCCATCTGACTGGCTGTGACATTTTGATAGCCATCTGATTGGCAGTGACATTTTGTCAGCTGTCTGATTGGCTGAGTCAGCCACCTGATGGGCTGTGACTTACTGTCAGCCTTGTAATTGGCTGAGACAGTCTGTTCCTTTACCAAACATATCAGAACAATGCTTTACCAAACATACAAATGCTTCACTGACTGTTGAAGAGAGGGCTTTTGAAATCATTGTGGGAAAAGAAGAAAATACTGGAAACCAGCATTCTTTCATTTGCCCACATTCTTTTCTCCCCTTTCCAAGACCGTTCTCATAATTTGCCTTTAACTTAATTTGTTAATTGCAATGCCTTTAACATGAAAGAGTCAAAATGTTTGCCTGTTTGGTAAATAGTTGAATAAAAATTAATGGAAACAGGTTGAAAACTGGAACACTATATAGAATTCTTGATGTAGCGAGAGACTGAGTTCATAAAATGTCAGTGCTTGAAGAATCACAGCAGCTGGTAACATCTCTCTCTCTCACTGGAAAATCTGATAAGGCCTTGTAATACATTCTCTATGAGCAGAATTATCTGTAGATTGCAAATCAAACTTTCAAATTGAGGTGTTTAGAAAAGAAATGAGGGCAAAAGTGTTTGCATCTTTTTCTTTTTGAATAAATCAATGACTTATCCATCTTTAACCCTGCATTGTACAATCCCAAGTTTTAGTGACCAAAAGGAAAAGAAAAAACCTTTGAAAACATTGTGTAAAAGGTAGGAAATATTGATAACCAGCATTTTCTCATTTTGCCACATTGTTCTCTAATCTTCAAGGGCTAATCTGGTGAATTACACACTAACTTGTTTTCTGCTAATTTTTCAATTTGGAGAATTGTTAAATTTCTGGTAAAGAATTGGATGATGAATAAAGATTTGATCTCTTAGTTTAATCCTTCATCACACAATTATGAGTTTCAACAACCTGGAAGAAAAGCCCTTTATAAATTTTGTGCAAAAAGGAGAAAAAGCTGGTAACCAGCAATTTCTCCTTTCTCCCAAATTTTTTCTATCTTTTATTTTTTTTTAGTCACATTTGCTGCTTTGCATAAGAATGAGTCTATTTTTTGTTTTAAACATTTTGGAAAACCCTTTACGACACAGTGTTGACTTTTAATGACCGTGAGAAAAAAAAGTATTTGTTATTCCTACAACAGCTATTTCCTTGAGAAATAGGATTCTTACAAGCATAGTTTTGAACGATTCATTTCCATCATAGCAGGTGTAAAATTTTTACCAAATGACAAAATCTTACACTGGCTCAGTTTGAAAGCATTTCTAGATAACAAAATAAATGTGACTCAAGAATTGAAGAGTGAAAAACATAGTGGGAAAAGAAGAGAATATGGGTTACCATAGTGTTTTCAAAAAAAAGTCTTTTTCCATGGGCTAGCCAAAACCAAGGTTCTTTTGGTGAAGATTTTTACCTTATTTGCCTTCTTTTCAGGCCCATTTTTCTGCTCTATAGCACACAATACCAAGTTTTAATGACTCTGGAAATCATGTTGTGTAAGCAATGTGGGAAAAAGAGAAAATGCTGTTGGCTAGCATTTCACCATGGTCTGTCATCATGCATTATGGATGAATGCAATGTGTAGACATTGCAAAAGAGCAAATTGTTTCATTTGAAGAATAGTCTCTTTTTTAGCTCACCTGAGCACAACATGCTCAAGGGGAGCTTTTAGGATCACCCGGTGTCAGTGCGTCGTCAACAATTCTTTAAACATCAACTCCTCCGCGATAAAACTGCCAGGCCAATTTGGACCAAACTTGGCTGGAATGTTCCTTGGGAGGTCCTCTTTAAAAAATGTTCACAGAATTTGATTCCATCAAAAACTCTGGTTACCATGGTAACCTAATAGAATTTTTTAGCAAATTCTTTAAAAATCTTCCCTGAAACCGCTGGTCGGATATTGAAATAATTTCACAGATATTTTCCTGGGGTGACCCTTTCCAAAAGTTGTTTGTGAAATTTTGATCCATCAAAAAATGTGGCTCTGGTGAATGGGGGCTACTTGCACTATACAGAAATGAAGGAATTCTTAAAAATTCTTCTTCTCAGAAACTGCCATCAGATTCTGAAATAATTTCACAGAGATTTTCTTTGGGTGACCCTTTTCAAAAATTGCTCGTGAAATTTTGATTCTTCTTCTCTGAAATTGTTGGTCAGAATTTGAAATAATTTCACAGAAATGTTTCTTTGACGACCCTTTCCAAAAATTTTTCGCAAAATTATTCAGACATGAAGAAACTCTTGAAAATTCTTCATGTCTAAAATGGCTGATTAGATTTTGAAAAAAATGGCTATGGTTCTCTCAGAAATTCAAGTGAGCGATCCAGGGCCATCTTGGCCCACTTGATTCCTGTTGCCTCAATGTTTTCTATAGCAATCTGTTCTCAGCCAAACATTGTAATCCTCTGGAAGTGCTCAGATAAATAATCTTTATCAATCAGGAAAAATTCAGACCTGTCCAAAAAGAAAAGAATTTGCAGATCTATGACAAATTAAATGCTGCTAAAATACTTGGAAACATCTTTGTAAGGGTTGGAAAAATTGTGCTAAGAAAGAGAGAATGCTGGTTACTAACATTTTCTCCATTTTTCCAGCGTGTTTTCAACAGACCTTTAGACACTGTAATTAAAAATCCAGGTTAAAAAAAAGAACATCCTATATAGGAATGTACCAGTGACATTGTGAAATATTGGTATTTCTGGTTTGATAATGCCAGTTTGACTTGATTAACAGTAAGTAAATGTCCCTTCAGGTTTCTACGAGAACTTTTAAACCTAAAGGTCACGGCTGACTACTCATCCAATGACCCAACCAAGATAGACCCATGGCTTATGAGTGTTCTGCCAGAATTGTCTCAATATACCTATGCAATGTTACAAAGTGGAATGGATCGTAACCTGCTGGCAAGTACAAATGATGAGGAACTGAAGGAGGAATGCCGTATCAACAATGGTATTCATCGGAGAATCATATTGCATCATCTTGGTGGTAAGTGTTTGTTTACAGAGATAACTGTGCACAAAATATTTATTATTGTAAAATTCAGTGACAGATATTTCGAAAGGTAGATAAACAATTTGACGTCATTTGAAACTTTCAAAAAAATGAATTACAAGCTTCTAGATGGGGATTTCCTTTACCTATTGCCACTCATTCAACCTGTTCCCAAACAATCGCAGGTTATTATGATATAGGAAGAGAAGCCTTTTGAAAACATAGAATTTGAGGGAGAAGGAGAAAATGCTGGTAACCAGCATTTTCTCCTTTTTCCACAATGTTTTCTAACCTATCAGAGACCTTAAGTGCATGTGTACCAATATTCAATTTGTTGTTTGCAGAATATTCTTAATTAGAAAGAGTCTAAAATGTTGTGTTCAGGAAAGGGTTAGAAAGGATTCTTTATGAAGACAGATCCCATCGTTTAGGTTACCTCTAAATCAAAGTCTGCAAATGCTTTCAATTTTGACAAGTCTAAATTTTTGTGAAATGGTGAAGGGCTAATTCATGAGTAAACAGTGGGCTCAGTGTACAGCAGTCTTCTATCAAATATTATTATTATCAAAATGCTCCCACTGGGTAAAGCCATGGTGTAGTAGATTTTTAAATACTTGACTTCTAGGACTTTACAAAACAAACCTCAGTTTTATTGACCCTGGGGAACAGGGGAAATAATGGAGGGGGGATGTTTTTAACCAGTTCTTTGCCTTTTTTCCACAAAGTTTTCTTCCCTATCAAAGACAAATCCCATCAAATTCCATCAGTTCAGGCATATATAATTTGTCCTCTGCAAATGATGTGAACTTGGACAAGTCTAAGATTTTGTTATTTGTGAAAGATTCAAAATGTCTTTCCCAAACTTTTCCAAAGTTGCCATTGAAACTAGTACACATCCAGATTAGTCTGATCAATGACACTGTCCACTTTGTTTAGATATTTTGGATCAAATATTACAATAATTTGGGTCTTGTTTCTAGACATAAAATGTCCGTTGAATCTAATTGGCCCTTTAACCCTATACTACACATTCCCAACTGTTAAGGAATATGAGGAAGAAGCCTTTGAAAACATTGTTGGAAATGTAGAAATTGCTTGTTACGGGCAATTTCTCATTTTCTCAAAACATTTTCTTTATATCAAAAACAAAGACAGAAACTATCCTTTCAGGTTTATACAAGTTGTCATTTGCGAATACTTTCAATTTAGATGAGTTCAGATTTTTGTTTGGTCGGTTAGGAGAACTTTAAGAAGGAAAAAGCTTGATATAGATTTTATCTTTATACGCCTACCTTTTTTTCACAAAGTTTTCAAACAAAATAAGTTTGATTTAACCCTTTCTGAATGAACAAATTTTAGACCCTTCCAATTAAAAAAAAAATCTGCTCAGGAAAAATTCAAAAATATTACCAATGAGTGGAAGTACCCTGATAAAGTAGAAAACATGGGAAAAGAAGAAAAATAAAAGTTAAAAGCATTTTTACTTTTTCCAGAGTGTTTTCCAAAGCTTCTTACCTTGGAGTTACTGAAAGGTTACTGTCAAAGGTTCAGTTGCTGGCAGTAAATGTATTCTGAAACTAGAATAGAAGTTGCCGACTTTTTTTTACATTTTCTGCTAGCAGTTAGTATAACATTCTTTGACAGATTCCAGTGTAACACAGTACCAGACTTATAGTTATAATAGTATACTGTATACTGTACCAAGTGACAACAATGTACATGTAGACTTGTCCAAATGAAAAGTATTTGCAGATTAAAAAGTAAATGTTACTAAAATATTAAAATGTGTTTTGGGAATGGTAAAAAACATTATAGGAAACAAAGAAGATGCTTGTTTTACTAGTGTTTTCTCCCTTTCCCAAAATGTTTTCAAAGGCTTTTAAAAGTCATGACCATGTCATGAAGAGTCAAAATATTATTTATTTGAATTTCTCTGCATATTGACTCCTGAATTGTTTACATTTGTCAGCTTATTGACCTTAAAGGGAAAAACATTAATGCCAGTAAATATTTCTCAGTTCTTTATAATGATTTCTACCCTTTCCAAAAAAGAAAACTCATTAATTGTCAGTTATTACCTAGTTATTAATAATCAGTATTATTTTGTCACCTGGAAATTTCTTAAGACTGTACAAGTCTGGAATTTCATCTATCATAACATAACATAATCTTCATTCACCCAGTGATGTTATAACATTAACCCTTTCCCGAACGGCAAATTTTGGACTAGACCAAATTGAAAGCATTTTGCAGGTGACAAATTAACAGTTGCTAAAGAGATGATTGTTCTATATGACAGGGTAGAAAACTTTGTGGGAAAAGGAGAAAATGCTGGTTACCAGCATTTTCTCCTTTTTCCACGGTGTTTTCAATAGGCTTCTTTCAAACATGGGGTTAGTTATTCAAGTAAACATTATTAAAGTTTGGTAAAGAAGTTCTAGTTGGATGGGAATTTCAAATGAAAACATAAAAATGTATTTCATGTTGAGCAAAATGAAGCATTCTCATGACAATGTGTAGTAAATAAGTACCTAATGGTACATACAGCTGCTTATTCAGAAGAAACCAGAGTTCTGTCTTGAACTTTGTTTTTTGTTTGTTTTTTACTTGTCAACTAGTATGTTGGAATGTAACCTTTGACCTCTTTCAAAAGATGGTTAACTGAAAGAGAAAATAGATTTATATGGAAAGCATTTTGTGCATCAGTCTGTATACACAGTAAAAGTAATGTGCAGCACTTTGTTCTAGCTTTTGGCACAGGTACAGAAGCAGAACCCACATTCTTTGAGAGCCTTTGTAAGTAAAGATCTAACTGATGGGCTTTGTAATACAAGAAGGGTCCTTTGTGTATGATATTTGTAGTTGTTTTGTATATTGTAATCAGTTTTATGTCTTTAACATTTGCCGAAGAATTCCAGATTTCATTGATGTTGAGAATAAAAGCTTTTCTCTTTTTCTCACAATGTTTTCTACTTTTACTAAGACAAATCCTTTAATTAGAGCCATAATACTTTGTTGTGTACAAATACTATTCATGTGTTGAAGTTTTATTTATTTGGTAAAGAGGCAAACCATATCCTAACATTCTTGCTTTCCTTTTCTGTTAATACTTATCATTTCTTTTTATATGGTTTTGCTGAAGCTAAAATCAAGAATAGGCTTAAAGAATGTGCTGTCTGACGTAGGATCTACTCTGATCTTCCAACCAAATTGGTATTAAAGAAAAAAAAGATGTTAACCCATTGTCGCAAAAATATAGTCATCTGCAGAAACTGTTGATACATGGTAATGAAGAACTGATAAAGTAATCTATGGACTGTCTTGAACAATATTTCATGAAAATAATGTATTTCTTTGTCGTGCTCTTGAAGTTTTCTTATCTGTACAATTGACCCACTATGTAGAATGCAGCTCACATTTTTAATTGTACCACATGTTTTTTCACTGATAGAGTAATTTTTGATGCAATGAATTTTGGTGAAGGTGACAAAAGATATCTGATGCTACATTTCAGTAAGCTTTCTGGTTATGTCATATTCTTGTCATGTTCTGTAATTGGTCAGAGTGGAGCAGTTGTATTTCTGAACATGACCAGGGTTTCTTTGTGCCAGCGTGTAACGTGAAAGTTTTCTAGCTGTGAATCATGGTAGCTTTGAGAAATTTGTACTGTAATATTGCAATATGTTTGTCCCTCACAAGAGGTCATTGTTATCTTAGAAAATGTTCTTGTAACTTCAAGAATTTTGTATTGTAGCACATATATTGTAATATCACATCATGTTTTTTCCCCACACCTATAGTCATGTGATGTATGTAAGATCAGTGCTTGTCTGTTTTCCAAAATGTAACATAAAGGAAACTGTTATGTGATATCACAAAATATGTGTTTGTTTTGTGCACAAATGGTGTGTATCAGGGAATATTGCAGAGTGTTTGTCTCTCACCAAAATTACTAGTGATATGTGTTATGTACAGGGTCATGTACTGTAATATCGCTTAGTATTTGTCTGTCTCCAAAAGTTGTATTAAGTTGGGAATGTTGTACTGTAATATCAGAAAAAACTTGTCTCTTAAACTCTATACCACATGACAAAATTTTAGACTGGTTCAGATTGAAAGCATTTGCAGACGACAAAATAAAGGTGACTGAAAAATTGAATTTGTTCTAGGAAGGGTAGAGAACACAGTGGAAAAAGGAGAAAATGCTGGTTACCAGCATTTTCTCCTTTTTCCACGGTGTTTTCAATAGGCTTCTTTCTCAGGGGCATCAAAAAAAGAGATTGTGTGGTAATGGGTTAAACAAATGGTGTGTAACAGGGAAAATTAAATTGTAATGTCACAGAGTGTCTGTCACCAAAAATCAATGTGATATACTAAGTACTGTACTGTAATATCACAAAGTCTTTGTATACCTGTATAAGTTTTGTAAAGAAGGGGACGTTTTACTAAAATATCAGAAAATGTTTGTCCCTGAACCAAATAATGTGTAACATGGAATATAGAATTATAATCTCAAAGTACTTATTTCTCTCCAAATATCAGTGAAATAGATAGAGTAAAATAAATGTAATATCACAAATTGTTTGTCCCTCTTCGTAAGCTGTGTGAAGTGCGCAATAATTTAATATCATAATCACAAAAAGTGTTTGTCTCCTTAACCAAATGTTGTTTAACAGTTTACCACACAATCCCTACTTTTGACAACCCCGGGAAAGAAGCTTCTGGAAACCATTGTGGGAAAACGAGAAAATGCTGGTAACCAGCATTTTCTCCTTTTCCAACAATGTTTTCTACCCTTTACAAAACAAAATTCAAATTTTCAGTGACTTATATTTTGTCGTCTGCACATGCTTTGGATTTGGACAAATCTAAACTTTTGTCATTTGGTAATGAGTTAACCAGGCATATTTTACCCAAATATCAAAAAGTCTTTGTGCCTCACAAAAACCAGTGTAAAATTGTACATTACAGAGTGTTGTACAAGAATATAATGAACTATTTGTGCCCTTGCATCAGTTGTGTTAAGTGCAGAATGTTTCACTGCAACAGCAAAAAGCATTAATTTTGTACCTCACCAAATTATGTGTAACTTCATGCAACCAGAATGAAATTATTGTAACCCACAGATTGCTATTAGTGAATGATTTAAAATACGGTACATGTAGCAAATTATTTTATGGTTATTTCTTGCCTTCATATTGCAACATGGGACTCATGTATATCTGCTATTTGATCTTTAATTCTTTACCACACATTCCCGACTATAGAGCAGGAAAGACTTTGGAAACATTGTGGGAAAAGGAGAAAATGCTGGTAACCAGCATTTTCTTCTTTTCCTACAATGTTTTCTACCCTTTCCAAATCAAAATTTAGTTTTAATTTGCCAGTAATTGCTTTCAATTTGGACTAGTCCAAAATTTTGTTGTTTGGTAAAGAGTTAAACACACTGTTGCTGTCTTAGTAAAAATACATGTAGTTTTGCTAATTACTCTTATGATTTAACTTGGATTTATTTTGCCTGTGATTTGAACCTACTTTCTAATAGAGATCATTCTGATTAATTTAGTTTTAGATGCCAAAACATAGTGGCAGATAAAGAATCATTTTTCAAAAGCCAATTCTGCCTTTGACTTTGTGCAAAATCACTAAATTTCAGTATAGTCCAAATAGAAAAAATAAGGAAAAAAATGCAGACAACAAATAAGAAAGTTGCCAAAATGCAAATTATCACATTATTATGGGTCCATAAAGTATTTTGTCTAATTAGCAACTGATTCATAAGATAAATTGTCCCTTTGAGAAAATTAACCAATCCCAGAAAGTTTTGACCCAGGTCAGCCTGCATGGAGAGCCCAGGCCAAGCTAGGTTGATGTGTGGTTGTGAGATAGAGCATCTGCCTCATAGCCCTAAGGTCTTAAGTTTAATACCCAGGAGTAGTTGTCAACTTTGGGATTGTTGATTGACCCACACATTCGGGGCCAATACTGGTGAAGTTCTCATGAAGCATAATCGAAAGAGATTTGTGTAAGTTGTTAGAACTTGCTTTTAATTGATGTAAAATGAAAATGTTTAAACCCAAAACCTGGTAATATACTGGTTCATAATTTTTTTGTCCACTACTACAATATAAAACATTTTTGAGTGTGTTTTTGGTCAATTTTGCATCACATTGAAGGGTTTAGTTCTTTGATCGTATTTCATTTGTTATTTAGTTTGATGGAGGCTGAAAGTGGAATACTGGTACATTATCCTTAGCATGCAAAGAATTAACCCTGTACCACACAATCCCGACTTCTCACGACCCTGAGAAGAAGCCTTTTGAAAATATTGTGGGAAAGGAGAAAATGCTGGTAACCAGCATTTTCTCCTTTTCCCACAATTTTTTCTGCCCTTACCAAAACAAATTTCAAATTTTCCGTCATTTTTATTTCATTGTCTGCCAATGCTTTGAATTGGGCCCAGTCCAGTTTTTTTCATTTGGTAAAGAGTTAAATGTCATGACTGTCAAACAAGTCACTTCCCTTATGCTGTATATGTATCCCACTACAGAACTATTTTTTTGTATAATTTCATTGGTAAACACATAGCATAAGTCATCATTGATTTAATGTATGATTTTAGGTCGTGTTTAGTCGGCAGATATTTTTGGTAACTGTAATCATAATCAGCATTGAATTATTTGATTCTTTGGTAAATTATTTAAGTCTCATCCCTCATCTACTGTAGATACAGTTTAGCGTTCATAGGGATTGACATTTTTAGCCTGATAAAGTTCAAAATGTCTGCCATTTTATAGAATGTTTATAACATTACAATGAATCATCTTTTTTTTAATGAACAAATCCAACAAAGTGCTTTTGGTAAGATTGTGTCAAAAGGGGAATTTTGCCTCGTGAAATGAACATTTTTCACCTTTGCCACATTTTGTTTTTAGAGTTTTGAGCTCTAACTCATTTTTGTTATCTATATTTTACAGGAATGTTTAAAAGTTTGCTGCAACTTTGTCTTAGAAGGTCAGGAGTTAACAAACATTAAATATGTAAAACTGTTTCATCATATTCCACATACCGGTATTACCTAATGGCCTCAAAAGGTAGGATCAAATGTACAGATTCACTCAACATGAATGATGAGCAGAATGCTCTTAATTTTGTTTTATTCTTTCCAGATTTAAAGAGCTCACAGAATTCTCTTAATCGAACAAGTATAGACTGTGGCACTACCCTGTCTGTATGTCCACGACCAGTGGATGTGTTTATAAGCTATAGAAGGTCAACTGGATCTCAACTTGCAAGGTAGGCAATGATGAACCTTAACCCTTAACTCATTACCACACGAGACAATTTTGGACTGGTCCAAATTGAAAGCATTTGCAGACGACAAAATAAAGGTGACTGAAAAATAGAAATTTGTTCTGGAAAGGGTAGAAAACACTGTGGGAAAAGGAGAAAATGCTGGTTACCAGCATTTTGTCCTTTTCCCACAGTGTTTTCTAAAGGCTTCTTTCTCAGGGGCGTCAAAAGTAGGGATTGAGTGGTAATGGGTTAAAGTGCTGAAACCAACTTAACTTGTTTTTGTGGACAGTGTAGATCAAGATCAGACTGCACAGAATGTGCAGTCTGATCTTGGATCTACACTGTCCACTATTTTGTTATACTAGTATATTCTGGCAAAAATAACTTTGGTACAGCAATATTTCTGATGTTTTTCCTATTTAAAAATGTCTCTTATGTTAATTCAGCACTTTAACCCATTACCACACAATCCCTACTTTTGACGCCCCTGAGAAAGAAGCCTTTTGAAAACACTGTAGGAAAAGGAGAAAATGCTGGTAACCAGCATTTTCTCCTTTTCCCACAGTGTTTTCTACCCTTCCCAGAACAATTTTCAATTTTTCAGTCACCTTTGTTTTGTTGTTTGCAAATGCTTTCAACTTGAACCAGTCTAAAATTTCCTCGTGTGGTAAAGAGTTAAGGGTTAAAAATCAAACTGTTACTCCTCCAGTACCTTCCATATTTTTAAGTCTAATATAACTGAGTTTTACAAATCCTCAAATATGTCACAGGTAACTTATTAGGGTCCTTGCTGTCAAAATTGTCACAGGTAATTTAAAAGAGTCCTTGCTCGCAAACCTCATTGGTCATGTCACATCTGGTTGATGAAACCCTGAAAAGACACAAATGAACTTTCACCATGATTTGGCCAACACACTGATGATACAAACAAGGGCAAGAAATCAATCAGTCAACTTTTATTCCAGGATGATTGTTTTCATAGATTTGAAATTTCTATTTTTACTGTCAGAAAAGAATTTTGTGCACTCATACATCATTGTTTTCTCTTTTACAGTTTGTTAAAAGTGCATCTACAGTTACGAGGGTTTTCTGTGTTTTTAGACATCGACAGACTGCGAGCTGGCAAGTTTGATGAGAATCTTTTGATGAACATAAAGCTTGCAAGACATTTCCTACTTGTTCTGACAACAAATGCATTGGATAGATGTATTGGAGATGAAGACAGGCAGGATTGGGTGCATAAGGTTGGTGAAAAGTGAAGTGTAAACTGGCTTTGTACTTGTTTATAATCGAACTCATCCACTGGCCACATAAGCAAATACGATTGTACGAAAGCACTCTGAGGATTAAATCATTTTCTTGGGGAATGAATTGGTTAGAAGTAACATAGACAAAATCTTTGTAGGATAAGAAAAACTAATATGAAAAAACCCTTATACATCAGTACAATCATGTTTAAATATTTTGACAAAAAGAGGTGAAAAAATTTCCATTTCTGTATTAAATATTTTCTTCCAAAAGGAACAGGATGTCAAAATTTCTCTGACTTTGTTGCACACCTTGTGGTAGTATGAGAGGTTATTTGCCAATGCACTACTTTTAGTAACAGTGTTTGATGAATTGTCCAATGAAAATTCTAGTGTTGTTTTATAGACAAAAATGGTGCTCAGCAACCTGTGGTAGATATATACATAGTTAATTTTCATTCCATTCTTGTGTTCATTGCAGGAGATTGTAACAGCCCTTGAGAGTCACTGCAACATTATTCCCATTTTGGATAACTGTGACTGGCCAGAACCAGAACAGCTACCTGAGGACATGAGACAAGTGTGCTATTTTAATGGTATTAGGTAAAATTGTTATTACTAAATCTTGGCTCTTGCATAGACATTGCAGGACTACATGTGCAAGCCCATTTTGGTACTCACTTTTGTTTTCAATACACTTTGAAAACTGTGATATCAATAGTATCAATGATTGTAATAATCTTTCAAGTTATGCAAGCCTCACAAAAAAAAAAACATTGTGAGAAAAAAGAAGGTACTGGTAACCAGTTTTTCCTTCTTTTCCCACAGTGTTTTTAGAAAGGATTCTTTTTGAGATATTGGATGTTTTTTAAAGAGTTAGTTTGGAAACAAACTATGTCATCTGAATGAATTCTTGTGTATGATAGGCCTTTTCTATTTTTTTTTTTTTTTCTTTATCTATATCTCTTTGAATAACTATATGATCACTTGTTGATTTTTTGCTAACCAATCTCACATTTTGGAGAGCTTTTATTGGTTTTATTTATACAAATGTACCTGTTGGGTTGATTTATTGTGAAACATTGTTTCTAAAATTTTTGTAAAATCTGTTACGGAATTTTTGTTAAATTTACTGGCAGATTGTATTACTGAATATTTCAAACTTGATCAGATTGATTACACTCTAGATCAGACTGTACAGTCTAGTCTTGATTGAATTCTTTACCACTTAATCCTGTCTTGTAAACACCAGGAAAAAAAGCTTTTGAAACCATAATGAGAAAAGGAAAAAATTCTGGTAACCAGCATTTTCTCCTTTTCCCAACATGTATTCTTCCCTTTCATACACAAAAACCTAATTTTGATGCACATTTACATATTTGTCTGCAAAAGCCGCTCAATTTGAACAATCAGTCTGCTAAACAATATTGAGTCTTGCCCTGCATTTTATGGATACTTGTGTTTTAATTCATTACAATGTATTTTTGTGTGTATTTGATAGTGTGCAGTAACCTTAACTGCACTTTGCAAGTGCACGTTAAAGCATGGCTAACAGTGCATTATGATTTCAGTTGTTAGCTCTTTATCAAATGACAAAATTTTAGGCTTGTCCAAATTGAAAGCATTTTCAGATAACAATTAAAACATCACTAAAAAATTAAAATTTGTTTTCAGAAGGGAAGAAAACATTGTAGGATAAGGAGAAAATGCTGGTTACTAGCATTTTCTCCTTTTTCAACCACGTTTTCAAAAAAGCTTCTTTCTGAGATTTATCTTCTGTAAATGTTTTCAGTTTGGACATGTCTGTGATTTAGTTCAGTGTTAAAGAGTTGATGGGAAATGTAAACATCAAGATATGTTTGACACAATTTTGCCCATTATGTTCTTGATGCACATGACAAATAACAATTTTTAGCAACAGCCTGCTGAATCATGAGGTAGCCTGGTACTTTGACATGCAGAATATAGTACACCAGTGAAATGTTTCGACCTAGGTTAGCCTGCAGACTGACCTGGTCAATACTTTTTCAGATGCATTAGAACCGCTTGTTATAGAGTTTGTCCCATTACTGAAAGCAATGGCAGCCAAACGCCCAAATATGATGTTCTTGTTATGTCCAAATTTTGTTGAAAAGGTTATTGAAACTGATAATCTACTGTTGTAATGTAATCAACATACAGAATTTTTATGGCATTGTGGAGGGCAGGTTTTGGAAACATGATAAATACATGTGATATACATATATATATATATATATTAGTCTATGAATACTGTAAAAAGAACTTTCTTGTAAAATCTATACAACTGAACTCATTTATTTGCCTTTTTCAAGAAAGTTTTTTAATCATCTGCTGAATGTTTGTTTTCTGGAGGAGGTAATAAAATTACAAAAATAAGAACATGTATAATATGTGTACATTTCTATTTGGTATAAGAACTATTATGGTTAACAGTAGTTTGCACTTGTATGTTCATATGAACAAAAGATGCCTTGATGAAGATGCCACAATATTTCTGTGAAGAAAAAATGTTCTATGGATCATGTTTTTACTTATTATAAAGATGAGAGAGTCAGGCCATATGGAATGACATAGAATTCTTCGAAGAGCCCCAAAGTTTTTTATTCCCTGTAGAGACCTATGAATAGGTTGATATGTCATTGTGGCACTAGGTTATCAAAGGGTTAATTTGAACAAAAAATAATCTTTTTTTGTAAACAGAAATGAATTGTATTTTACCTAGATGGGTGCATGAGTACCAAGATGCATGTATAAACAAAGTAGAGAGCTTCTTGCGGGGTCAGCTTAAAGCACTGCCAGATAAGATGTGCCGTGCAAAAGCACTTCGTTCCTCCAAAAAGAGAGTTTCTCCTGCAAATAGCATTGACATGCCAACACCACCAGATTGGAATGCGGAGGACATGCCTGTGATTGGTGCACTGGTGCGATATTTAGAATAGATTAATTCACTTTTGTGATACTGTTTACCTTCACGTAGCATGTGAGATACTTTAATTGTTACCTTGAATTGCCTGCTTTGGTAATTGGCTTCTTTTAACCCTTAAGCTGCTATGCGCGATCTATTTAGACTTTTTTCTGACAGTGTAGATCAAGATCAGACTGCACAGAACATGCAGTTTAATTTTAGATCTATGCTGTCCAATAAGGGGATTTTTTTTCTCCAAAAAGACAGTTTGAAATAGCATCATCTTGAATTTTACTACCAACTTGAAAGTTTCGTTTCACTTTGATAGGTAAGTGCAACACTATTCTAAGTGCCTGTACAATGTACAGGCACTTAGAATAGTGTTGCACTCCCCTATCGACTTATTCACCAGGATGAGGGTTAATATTCACTAGACTTTTGATGAGTTCAAATTTAGTTTGTAGTGTGCTCTAGCTTTATTTCACCCTTGTTTCTTCTCTTTTCTGTCCTACTCTAAAGGACTCTTCCAACATGATTCCTTGTTAAACATAAATAATAGTTTAAAGTAATTTTTTACCTGACAGAATTGTAGGCTAGTCCAATTGAATGCATTGTTACGTGAGACCACTCGATTTAAATACAATACCTGAGAACTGTGTCAGAGAGACATCTCTTTGGCATAGTGGTTATGGAGTTAGTCTTTTAATGCTCGAAAAACGAGGCTATTTGTACCTTCAAGGGTTCAAATTCCACCAGATGTAGTTTGTATTTGAGCTATGCATTTATTTGTTTCTTTGTTACAGACTTTGTTCATAAGATGGGGGCTTGTGCAGGATCGGCCACTGAACCATTAATCCCATTTTTTTGTCTAAAATCAGACTTTCTGCCTAATAAAGCTTTGAGTCATCAATAAGTGGTGACTTTAAGAGGTGGTGTGTTACGGGAGACCACTCCTCAATGCATAGCTTTGTCCCAATTTAAATACAATACTTGACAACTGTGTCAGAGAGATGTCTCTTTGGCTCAGTGGTTATGATATTAGTCTTTTTATCCTTGAAAAACGAGGCTAATTGTCCCTCCAAGGGTTCAAATGCTGCCTGATGTGGTTTGTATTTGAGCTTTGCATTTGTTTTTTCCTTCGTTACAGACTACAACAAGAAAAACATGTCTTTTAAAAGGATTAAATGCAGAATGGGAAAAGAGAGCCTGTAAAAGAGTAAAAATCATTACCGGAAAAGAAGACAATGTTGGTAACTGGCATTTTCTTGTTTTTCCACAATGTTTTCAAAAGCTTTGTTTGCAGGGTCATTTAATCTCAGGATTGTTACAGGTAGAAATTTTGAGTAGTCATTATTCATCGGCTTTGTCTTATTTTTCTTCAGAAAATTGTTTTTCTTTCCCATTTAACTTACATGATTACTCATCAGCTTTGTCTTATTTTTCTTCACAAAAGGTTTTTTTTTCCTATTTTACTTACATGTATCATACCTAACTCTTTCCCATACAATCCCAACTTAAATAACCCAGAAAGAAAGCTTTTGATATCACTGTAGGAAAAAGAGAAAATGTTGATAAACAGCATCTTCTCCTGTTCCCAAAATGTTTTCTACCTCAACAAGAATACATCTCATCTTGTTTGCCACATACTAGTATAACTTGAAGTCTGCTAGTGCTTTAAAAATGGACAAGATGAAAAGTTTACTATGTGGGAAAGAGTTAGATATTGAAATTGCTGTGTGCTTTTTATCATATTTTTTCCCTCCTGTTTTTGGAGCACTTTTGATATGCTAACAGTGTGATAAGTTGTAAATGTATTGTAGGCTTTCAGCATAAATGCATACATTTGGTTTAGTCCTTTTACTTTTAGCCTTTTTTTTTCCTTTACTGTTTCCTTCTATCAGAAAGATATTTTTATTTCATTTTTTTAGATTCTTTTTTGGCTTTTTTACTTTTTATATATCTTGCTTTTAGATAGATGAACTTATTTCATGATCTCTAAATCTTTTCCAAACAACAAAATTCTAGACTTGTCCAAATTGAAAGCATTTTTCAGATGTTATGACTGATTTTGAGTTCAAAGGGTTTGTTTATGTAAGGCTATAGAAATTAAGGGAAAAGGAGAAAATGCTGGGTCTTGGTATGTCCTCCTTTTCTTACAGTATTTTCAAGAGCATCTTTTGTCATGGTCATAAGGGATTTTGTTTGGTGAATTGTCAGGCTACTTGTGTGTCTAGTTATAATTTGTTAACTACTATATGTAGTATATTCCTTAAATAGCTTTTCTTTTATTTTTTAAAGATTCTTAGGAGGTCACAGTATACATTTTTCTATCTCAGCAATGCACAGTATACCTCTTTGCAGAGCCCAAAACCTCATGTCTAATTTTGAGTGGTAAGATTCTGTCAGTCAGTGAGTGATACAGAATACATACTACACCAGCTATTTTTTTTGTAAAATGAATCTTTGAAGTGTTGTCGTAAGCTTGTCATTCTATGTGTTGGCTTTCTGCAAAAACTTACGCTAACATCTCTGTTCGTATAGAAGATATTTAATTCAAATTCAGACTAATTTTTTATTTACTATCAAAAGTATAACCCATTACAAGTGGGAATTTTAACCTTGAAAACCGCTTTTTTTTTTTTAATTTCACCGAAGAAGCTTCTGCAGCTGAGCACTGCTACCTGTCTGTGATCCTCTTGTTATACCACTTTCTCTTTTGTATCAGCAAATGAACCTGTAACTGTTTTGTAGTTTTTCAGAACAAAGGCCTAACCCTTTACTCCACAGATACTCATTTCTATGCATTGCTTGCAGAAGCCTTTGGAAAATATTGTGGCAAAAGGTGAAATTGCTCGTGATGAGCAATTTCACCTTTTGCCACTATGTTTTCTATGCTATCAAAAGAGTCATATATACACATAAGAAATGGCTTCATCCTTGCTGTTATTTAGGGTCAATTAGAGATATGATAGAATGCCTCATAGGGTAAAGGGTTGAATTGAGATTCATTTATTGTCAGAACCTAGTTAGCCTTGTAGAAATTCTTAACCCAATTCTGAAATATCTTTAAACATAATGCTGAAACGGTTTCGATATTGCACCTTCTTAACCCTTTACTTCATAACCTTCAGTTTTATTGATCTTAAAGAAGAAAAACTTTTTGGGAAAAGGAGAAAATGCTTTTTACCTTGTTAACCGTTTACTTCATAATCTTCAGTTTTACTGATCTTAGAGAAGAGGGCTTTTGAAAAACTTTTTGGGAAAAGGAGAAAATGCCCTGTCCCTTTTGAAAACAACAACACCAGCAGCAGCAAAAAAAAAAAACCCGATTTGAGCTCCATTTAATTTGTCCTTTGTTCATGTATTTTATTTTGATAATACATGTTCTTAAGTTTTGCTGTATAATGAAGGGTTAAAGAATTATGAGTGAAGCTTTTTTTCTATCATGCCTTAGATTTTCTGATTTTCAATTCACCCTTTCATCTATTTACTCGTAGGATAGAAAAATAAAAATTGTGTGGTACCTTGAAGATGTCAAGCATTTTACTGCCTTGTTGTATGTTTATGTTAACCATCTACCACACAAAGACGACTTTTAACGACCCTTATAAAGAAGCCTTTTGAAAACATTGTGGGAAAAGGAGAAAATGCTGGTAACCACAATGTTTTCTACCCTATCAAAGCAAAACTGCATTCTTTGAGCCACTATGAAATTGTCGTCTGCATATGCTTTTACATTGCAGTTGGGTTTGTTGCAATAATAC
The DNA here is from genome assembly GCA_943736015.1 of Tridacna crocea. Lineage (NCBI taxonomy): Eukaryota > Metazoa > Mollusca > Bivalvia > Cardiida > Cardiidae > Tridacna > Tridacna crocea. Next base: position 23,135,678 of record OX031070.1, read on the forward strand.
AGAGTGCAGTGTGAAAGAACCATAACTCTACCTCATACTATCTATGAGTTATTTCCCTTTGATTATCATTTTTACAGCATGTAGTGCTTGTCCAGAATATAAGTTTGTCATCTCAAGTCAGAACGACTTCAAAATTGGTATGCATGTTTGTTGCAGTATTACTGAGTATATTGTGCAAGAACAATAACTCTACCTAGTGCAGATTTTGAGTAATTCCACTTTGATCTTCATTTTTATAGTATTTCTTGCTTGTCCAGTTGAAGTCTTAAGTCAAATTGACTTGAGACTCGGTAAACATGTTTGTTGCGTTGCCTGCTATTTGCAACTGTTGTACCTCCTTGACAAGTGGCGGCGGGATGGGCATATCTTGTGACTATTTGCCGCTCTTGTATCAATATTAATTGTCCTTGAACCGCAATATTTGGTATTTATCTTCCTTGTAGACCTTTACTGCTTAGTACTCAGGTGAGCAATATAGGGCTATCATGACCTCTTGTCTTCTAGATTTATTGAGTAGTGGTCCTTTCTTTCATCGTCTCTGCTGATTTTGCTAGATATATAATTATAATTATGTGCATGTGTTGAAATTTTTATCAGACAAGATTGTTATTACATTAGAGCCAGAAAAAAAGGAAGATAGAAATGTTTACATATATCATACTTTGATTGCAACCTAATTCTCTCTCTTGTGTCATTTTATTTTATTTGTGAGAGTTATCACTTGTTGCTTTTAGTTTTCAAATGTTATACCCCAATAATGTGACATTCTGCAGTGAAGTCTGGCAGAATTTTCAGCAATGTTCTACATTTATCATTTTGCACATCTGCACCTAAGTCAAAGCCTTTATGTTTAAGACTTGTTTTGAGATTCAACCTAAACTTGTAGCCCAAAGTGAAGCAGCTCTTTTTGAATAACATTTTTGTATCATTTCAGGTGGATTCATGATTACCAAGATGCTTGCATTGATAAACTTCATGGTTTTATTCGAGGTCAAGCTTCTATTGAACCTGCTCATCCTATTTCACTTCCTCTGATGGATGATGTACCAGTCAAAGGAAAAGTAAAGAAGGAACATGTACCAGTCTGTAGTGTGGATACATTGCGTAAACAGTCAAGGGAGGAAAGATCGAAACATTAATATGCATTTCTGAAACTTGATGTTTGTTATTGTGTACCTTAAGCCTTAAAATGCTTCATCAATGGAATTGTGATATTGGATGTACAAAAACAGATCCCAGTCATTGCATTTTTATGTATGTTTGTGCAATCATATCCTAAAAAATACCAGATATTGTGTATCCAAGAGTAGACTTCATGATCTGTAGATTCTAGGAATGTATTCACCAACCATTTTTAAGTACATTCTTAGATTAAATTTCAAGAATTTTCTGAATTTGAAAGTAATACAAAATATGATTGGCTAAACCAAGTGGTTTTGCCTGTCAGAAGTTGAATTACTCTCTAAATCTGGTATGAGACTTAAAATTGGTTTATGAATATTTACCCTTATCTTGATCCACCTTCTCTGTAAGAGCAAACAAGTTGCAGTTTAACTAAATGACCTCATTGAAATATAAAAACCTTTGAAAATTTGAAAATGAATTACGGTACATCAGGGATAGTATAATAAAGATCCCTGATCAAGTGTATCTCTTTACAGCTTATTAAATAAAACCAGAAATGCCCAGGTTGAAAGCATTGGCAGATGGGGGAATTACCCTGCTATTTAAAGTCAAATGAAAGTATCAGTCAAAAGTAAAAACCCATATTTTACTATTTCAATTTTTTTTTTTCTCTTTTCTTTTTGGGGGAGGGGGAATATATCCTCTTATCACAAAGTGCATATCCAAAATCAGACAGCACATTCTGTGCAGTTTGATCTTGATCCACACTGTCAGTTAAAGGCCAATGAGTTATGCTTAACAGCATGAGATTTAACTCTCTACCAAACAAAAAAAACCGTAGTCTTGTCTATCTTAAAAGCATTTGCAAATGACACATTTTATGTAAATTTAATAGAAACTGTGTGATTTTTTTTCTGGAAATAGAAGAAAACATTGTTGAAAATGTAGAAAATACTGGCTACCAACATTTTCTCCTCTTCTGGCAATGTTTTTCTAAGGCTTTTTTGGTAAGGGTTGTTAAAACTAGGGATTGTGTGGGATAGGGTTTGATGTATGTAGGTTAATGGAATATATCTGTGGGTAAATCTTGTTAAAAGGGGAGAAAATGATGATGACACATATTTTGTCTGTTGCTGGTTCTGAAAAATAGGTATCATTTGTTAACCCTTTACCCCATAGATACTCATTTCTATGCTTTGCTTGTAGGAGCCTTTGGAAAACATGGTGGCAAAAGGTGAAATTGCTTGTCATGAGCAATTTCACCTTTTGCCACAATGTTTTCTATACTATCAAATGGTGTCCTATACACATAGGAAACAGCTTCATCCTTGCTGTTGTTTAGGGTCAGTTAAAGATACCATAGAAATGCCTTATGGGGTAAATGGTAAAGATGTTTCAAAACAGTAGACATATAACTTATAAGTGTGCCTCTGTATTATTTGTCCTTATATCCAAAATATGATCACAGTTTATTATTATTATCATGCTTGCTTAGATGTGATGTGCAAATTTGTTCATTATTGAGGTTAAGATTTTAAATAGTTTTTATCTTTTTAAGAGAAGCAATTATGACTTTGACCATGACATTATAACCCTGACATATATTTTACATTTTACTTTGAAGATTTATACAAGATTTGATACAAAATCGTCATGAAATGACCATTACAGTGTATCAGCAGTTCATGACATTTTTAGCTCACCTTAGCACAAAGTGCTAAAGGTGAGCTATTGTGATTGCCCTGTGTCCGTCGTCTGTCAACAATTTCTTTAAATATCTTCTTCTCCTAAACCACAGGGCCAATCTTCATGAAACTTGGCAGAAAATGTTGGTTGGGTGAAGCTCTACCAAATTTGTTCAAAGAATTTAATTCCACCCATAAGTCTGGTTGCCATGGCAACAAAAAGAAAAAAACCCAAATCTTTGAAAATCTTCTTCTCTGAAACTAGAAGGCGTAGAGCTTTGATATTTTGTATGTAGCATCTCCTAATGGACCTCTTTCAAGTTTGTTCAAATTATGCCCTTAGGGTCAAAACTGGCCCCACCCCGGGGGATAACTAGTTTGAGCATAGGAACAAAGAAGGAAAACTTTGAAAATCTTCTCCTCTGAAACTTGAAGGCGCAGAGCTTTGATATTTGGTATGTAGCATCTCCTAGTGGAACTCTGCCAAGTTTGTTCAAATTATGCCCCTGGGGTCAAAAATGGCCCCACACCGGGGTCACAAGTTTGAGCATAGGAACAAAGAAAGAAAACTTTAAAAGTTTTCTCCTCTGAAACTTGGAGGCGTAGAGCTTTGATATTTAGTATGTGGCATCTCCTAGTGGACCTATACCAAGTTTGTTCAAATTATGCCCCTGGGGTCAAAACTATTCCCACCCCGGGAGTCACAAGTTTGAGCAAAGGAACAAAGAAGGAAAACTTTAAAAACCTTCTCCTCTGAAACTTGAAGGCGTAGAGCTTTGATATTTAGTATGTGGCATCTCCTAGTGGACCTCTACAAATTTTGAACAAATTATGCCCCTGGGGTCAAAACTGGCCCCACCCCAGGAGTCACAAGTTTGAGCATATGAACAAAGTAAGAAAACTTTAAAAATCTTCTAAAAATCTTCTCCTCTGAAACTTGAAGGCATAGAGCTTTGATATTTAGTATGTGGCATCTCCCTGTGGACCTCTACCAAATTTGTTCAAATAATGCCCCTGGGGTCAAAACTAGCCCCACCCCGGGGGTCACAAGTTTGAGCGTAGGAAAAAAGAAAGAAAACTTTAAAAATCTTCTCCTCTGAAATTTGAAGGCGTAGAGCTTCGATATTTGGTATGTGGCATCTTCTAGTGGACCTCTACCAAGTTTGTTCAAATTATGCCCATGGGATCAAAACTGACCCCTGCCCCGGGGGTCACAAGTTCAAACATAGGAACAAAGAAAGAAAACTTTAAAATTCTTCTTCTCAGAAACTAGAAAGTGTAGAGCTTTGATACCTGGTCAAACGTAGGAACAAAGAAAGAAAACTTTAAAATTCTTCTTCTCAGAAACTAGAAAGTGTAGAGCTTTGATATTTGGTCTGTTGCATCTCCTAGTGGACCTCTACCTAGTTTGTACAAATGATGTCCCTGGGGTCAAAACTGGCCCCACCCCGGGGTCACTAGTTTGAGCATAGGAACAAAGAAGGAAAACATTAGAATTCCTCTCCTCTGAAACTAGATGGCATAGAGCTTCAATATTTGGTCTGTTGCATCTCCTAGTGGACCTCTTCCAAGTTTGTTAAAATCATGCCCTTGTGGACCTCTACCAAGTTTGGTCATATGATGTCCCCGGCGTCAAAACTGGCCATGCCCCGGAGGTCACAGGTTGGAACATAGGAACAAAGAAGGAAAATTTTAAATTTCTTTTTCTCTTAAACGGGAAGGTGTAGAGCTTTGATATTTGGTATGTAGCATCTTTGAGTGGACCTCTACCAAGTTTGTTCCAAGGATGCTGCTTTGTTTAAAACTGACCCAGCCCCAAGGAGCACAAGTTCGAACATAGAACAAAGAAGGAAAATTTAACGTTCTTCTTTGAAACTTGATGGTGTAGAGCTTTGATATTTGATTGCCCTATGTCCGGCATCTGTCGCCCGTCAACAATTTCTTTAAACATCTTCTCCTAACCCACTGGGCCAATCTTGATGAAACTTGGCAGGGATGTTCCTTGGGTGAAGCTTTACCAAAGTTGTTCAAAGAATTGAATTTCACTCATAAGCTATAGTCTAAGGTGAGCGTTCCAGGGCCAGTGGCCCTCTTGTTTATTTCATTTTCCCTTTTACTGCACAATTCCAGTGTTTTCACAGCCCTTAGGAGGAAGGCATGTGAAAAAACTGGGTGGAAAGGAGAAGATGCTGCAATCCAGGATATTTTTCTTTATCAAAATGTTTTCTTTCCTGTCTTAGGCACATTCCAGAATTTGAACCATATTTGATTTGCCCTTTGCAAAAAAATTTTTTTTTAATGCATCCAAAATTATGTTGTATGGCTAAAAGTAAAAACACATTTAATCCATTACCACACAATCCCAATTTTTGACGATCCTGAGAAAGAAGCCTTTAGAAAACATTGTGAGAAAAGGAGAAAATGCTGGTAGCCAGCATTTTCTCCTTTTCCAACAATGTTTTCTACCCTGAACAAATTTCAATTTTTGAGTCCCATTAATTTTGTTGACTGCAAATGCTTCCAGTTTGGACAAGTCTACGACAGTTGTTTGTTTAAAGATTAATCACTTCCTAATCTTTGATATTTGAAATGTGCCAACATGATTACCAATGGAAAATGACCCAGGATTAGAATTCATCCATTTGCCAAAATGCTGTCTTGACCTTCTTTACCTTTAGTTTTTTATACCCCCCACAATGAAGTGGAGGGGGGTATTATGGAATCACCATGGCTGTCTGTCGGTCTGTCTATCCGTAGACACAAATTTGTGCATTGAAATTAAGATGTAGTTTTGTTATTTGTATTAGGTCGGTAAAAGTGCCCTCCATTGATGGTCTGTATTTCCATCAAATGTTTTATGTGCAAACTGCCCACTTCTTTGCCAGATATAGGGCAAAAACGGCCTTGGAATTAATACTTTTAGCTGACAACAAAAATTTTTTATTGTCCAAATCGAAACTGTTTGCAGACAACAAAGTAAAGGTAGCTCAAATAATAGAAAATACATTAAAGGATAGAAAACATTGGGGAAAAGGGGAAAATGCTGATGAAGGACATTTTCTTCGGTTATTTGACCATTTATCATATCAACCAGAGTTTTAATGACCCTGACAAAAACAGAGTTATGAAAACATTGTTAGTAAAGGGGAAAATGCTGATAACCAGCCATTTCTTTTCCAACAATGCTTTCTCCAGTTTCGGATTCGAAAATCATCCTTTGAGCAACATTGAACTTTTGTCTGCATGTGTTTTCAGGTTCAATAAGTCCAAAATTTTGTTGGTTTGTGAAGGGTTAAGTCATTACCAAATGACAATATTGTAGGCTTTAGCAGATGACAAAATAAAAGTCACCAAAAATTTGAAATTGTTTTGTGTAGGGTAGAAGACAATGTGGGAAAAGGAGAAAATGCTGGCTACCAGCATTTTCTCCTTTTCCCACAATGTTTTCTAAAGGCTTCTTCCTCAGGGTCGTCAAAAGTAGGGATTGTGTGGTAATGGGTAAAAGATATCGGACTACTTTTTACATAATCATTTTACATCTTCTGTCATTTTATCAGAGGTGTTTTTTCTCTGACAGAGATCTATTTATCATGCATAGTTTTCTTGGTTTTCCTTTTATTTTGGTTGGATAAGATACAATCATATTAATCAATGTTTATAAGTGTGGACAGTTTAAGTAAATGTACATGTATCATCTTTCATTAAAATTTTTATTTTTAATGTATTGACAATGGATTGTTGTTTGATAGGATGCCAGAAAGAATTTCCCCATGTAAATTCTTGAGTTAAATCTTTACCAGGTGGCAAAATTTCAGAAATGCCCATCTCATTTGCATTGGAAAATTTACAGGTTGCTCAAAACTGATCTAAATTTAGTCACATATTGTTTCATGTACACAAGTGCTTTGAAAATAAAAGTCTTAAACTTTGTCTCTGTTCAAGAATTAAAGTGGTTATTATGTGAAACTAGCTTTGGTTTTAATAAGCATGCACATGACACAAATGAAGTAAGATACAAAGCTATACATGTATTTATGCATTTTTGAAAAAAAAAAAAAAAAAAAGTTGTTATTTTCAACTGTTGTACAAATGAAAAATCTCGTTTTGAAACTTTTTTCATCAGTTTTTCTCTACAAGGTAATGCTATGCTCTAATTCTTAACTTGTATGCAAGAACTAATTTTCATTGATGGTCTTCATCATTTCAATGAAATATTTTATGTGCAAATTCAACTGTCTTTCAGATTAAAATGATTAATTTTGAATTATGCAAATAACTTGAACAAAATTCAGAGTTCATGACCTCTAAGAAAAGGTATGCAAATATTTATAGTATTTATTGTTAATTTTTTTTTTAACCAATATTTTTTCTGTGCTGCATGAAATGCCTTATCACGAAAGCTGCAGATTACTTATACCTTTAAAGTGTGAGAAGTTTAAATTTAACTCTTTACCACATAATCTGGAATTTTAATCCTTATCCTGCTAAATAACTAAAGATATTTTCAATTATATAGTACAAACCCAAATATTACTGTTTTAACCCATTACCACACAATCCCTACTTTTGACACCCCTGAGAAAGAAGCCTTTTGAAAACACTGTAGGAAAAGGAGAAAATGCTGGTAACCAGCATTTTCTCCTTTTCCCACAGTGTTTTCTACCCTTCCTAGAACAAATTTCAATTTTTCAGTCACCTTTATTTTGTCGTCTGCAAATGCTTTCAATTTGAACCAGTCTGAAATTTTGTCTTGTGGTAAAGAGTTAAAGCTATCTTTTGGGGAATGATATCTCCTTATTGGACAGTGTGGATACAAGATCAGACTGCACATTTTGTGCTGTCTGATCTTGATCTACACTGTCTGCTAAAGGTCAGTGAGTCATGCTCAGCAGCCTAAGAGTTAACAAGCTTTAGGTATGGACCTTTTGAAAAAAATACGGGTAAGGAAGAAAATGGTTGTAACCAGCTTGCATGTTTTCTTCCCTATCAAATTAAAAGTTCAATCATTTGACCCTTACTAAATCCTTGTCTGCAAGAACTTTCAATTTAGCCTAGCCTATACTTTTGCTGTGTGGTAAAGAGTTAACCCCTTACCAGACAACAAAATTTAGGCCTTTCCAAATTTAAAGCATTTGCAGACGACAATTTCATTGTGGCTCAAATAGTGCAATGATTTTATGATGGAGAAGAAAACATCCTGGGAAAAGGAGAAAATGCTGGTTACCAGCATTTTCTCTATTTCCCAAAATTGCTTTCAAAACACTTCTTTCCCAGGGTCATTCAAAGTCTTCAGTGTGTGGTAAAGAATTAAGTCAACCAAATAATCCCTGGTTTTCATGACTCTGTGAAATAAGCTTTTTAAAACACATAGTGGGAAAAGGAGAAACTGCTGGTGGGCAGCATTTTCTCTTTTTGCCACACTGTTTTCTACCCTTTAAAAAACAAATTTCAATTTTTCAGCTGCTTTAATTTTGTCTACTAATGCTTACAATTTGGAATCGTCTAAAATTTTGTTATCTGGTAAAGAGTTAAACTTTTTTGAATATTAACCCTTTACCAAATGACAAAATTTTAGACTAGTCCAAATCGAAAGTACTTACAGACGACAAAATAAATGTAACTCAAAAAATGAAATTCGTTTTCCTTTTCCCACAATTTTTTCAAAAGGCTTCTAGCTCAGGGTCATAAAAACCAGGGATTGTTTGGTAAAGGGTTAACAACCCTGAGGAAAAGGGCTTGCAAAACATTGTACAAAAAGGAGAGAATGCTGGTACTAGCATTTTCTCCTTTCCTTCGATGTTTTCTACCCTTTTAGAGACAATTTCCATTATTTGAACTACATTTCATCTTTCATCATTTGTTTCTGGATTGGACAAGTTTAAATATTTTACATGGGAAAATAGATCAGAAAAAAATGCCATGAAAAAGAAACCAAAACAATAGTGTACTGCACATTTTAACTCTTTACCAAACATAATTTTATACTTGTCCAAGTCGTAAGCATTTGCAGACAACAATATATGTGGGTTTCCAATGAAAGAACCGGTTTTTGAGAGGGTAGAGAACATTGTGGGAAAAAGAGAAAATGCTGGTTACCAGCGTTTTCTCCTTTTCCCAAAATGTTTTCGAAAGGTTTCTTCCTCGGGGTCATTAAACCTCTCTATTGTGTGATGATGGGTTAATTTCTTCTTCTTCAAAAATTGTTATAAAATAAAATGCTACTTGTATGCCAAAACAGTTCTGCCAAAGGAATGTAAAACCTTGTTAATGTATGAAGTGTTTACTAGTCCTAATGACACACATTATTTTAGATGCTGCTGAAAGAATTAAAGTGTGACCCATCACACAAAAAAGGGACCTTCATGGAACTGTGAAGTGTCAACCTTGATCAAACTGCTAATTGCGGTTGCTGACCAGGGTTGACACTTTTCACTTTAACGATTTTCTGCATGAAAAATGGTCAGTGTACCTTGGTATACAATCATTTTTTAATTATCAACTTAAACTGACCTGCACTATCGTTGATCTGTTTTCACCTTATTGATGTACAGAATTCCAGATAGTCCCTTTTTAGCTCTACTGGCTGAAAGCCAGCAGAGCTTATGTCATGGTGTGGTTTCCATCATCCGTCCGTCCGTTAGTTCGTAAAAGGCGACAAAAGGGGCATCATTTTGTGTTTCATCCATTCCTCATTTATCATGTTTGTCTTATGTTGTTGCACATGTATGTTATTTTCACCTCGCATTATTGTTTACTAAGTAAGTGCGCCCAATATGACCTAAGTTGTCGACGGGCCATAAAACACTATTCATTCATTCATTCATTCCGTCCGTTAGTCTTTTTCTTGTTTACGCGATAAAGTCTTCATTTCTGGTCAGATTTTCGTGAAACTTACACAGTTTGTTTATCTCATTAATAGCTTTAACCCTATCGATTTTGAAAAAATCAGACAAACAGTATGGAAAAAGTAGCCATTTCAAGTTTAAGATTTACATTTTCTTGTTTACGCGATAAAGTCTGTATTTTTGGTCAGATTTCCATGAAACTTGCAGTGTTTTTTTATCGTATCAATTGCTTCAATCCTATTGATTTTGAAAAAATTCCAATAAAGAGTATGGGAAAAGTAGCCATTTCAAGTTGAAAACTTTCATTTCTTGTTTATGCGATAGTCTTCATTTTTGGTCAGATTTCAGTGAAACTTGCACAGTTTGTTTATCTCATCAATAACTTTAATCCTATTGATTTTGAAAAAAATCTAACAAACAGTATGGGAAAAGTAGCCATTTGAAATTGAACAATTTCATTGCCTGTTTACATGATAAAGTATTTATTTGTGATCAGATTTTATGAATTTTTCAGCTTGTTTCCCATCAGTAGCTTTTTAACCCTGTTGAGTTTGAAAAAATTCAACAAACAGTAATGGAAAAGTAGCCATTTTGAGTTGAAAATGTCATTTTTTTTGTCTTTTTGCGTATGTATCCTTTATTTAAAAGCAAAATCTCTGCCAGTAGAGCATATTCAGGCCCTTCAGGGCCTTCTAGTTTTTATGATAGGTCACAAGTTTTCTAAACCTTTCTGTGCCAAATTATGAAATACATGTATATAAACTAATCTTCTTTAGACGACTGTTAGTACAATCTACTTAAATTCAGAAATATTATATCTTATAGGGTTGACTAAAGAAGTAGACAGTATAGATCTGGTCATACTGTAGATTCCTTGCAGTCTGATCTTGTTGTATGTCCGTTCCCATTCTTGCCTATGGGCTAACCTTTTGCCAAACAACAAATTTTTTACCCTTCCAAATTGAAGTGTGCAGTCAACGAACTTGAAAGTGAACTAAGGTTTTTTTTTACAGTGTAGAAAACCTTGTGGGAAAAGGGGAAAATGCAGGTTACCAGCATTTTCTTGTTTTTCTCCTGGGTTTTCAAAAGGCCTCTTGAAAATACAGAATTGTTTCATAAAGGGCATCTAGAAAGGACAACAGTTTTTTTGTTGCAATTTTGGTAATAGTTCTTGAAGTGTGTGGTGAATACTTTCTTATTTGTTAGAAGTTTTCACATGACCATTTGCAAAATACCTTTTCTTGTCTGTAAAACCAATATAAACATGTAAATTGTTGCAAAAAAGAAGAGAATTCATGTTTGTCTGTAATTTCTCCTTTTGCTATATTCATTATTGAGGTCTTTACCACACAATCCGGACTTTTAACGACCCTGAAAAAGAAGGCTATAGAAAACATTGTGGAAAAAGGAGAAAATGCTGGTAACCAGCATTTTCTCCTTTTCTCACAATATTTTCTACCCAATCAAAGTTAGAAATCATCATATTACATGTACAAAGATTTAATTTGATGTCTGCAGATGCTTTGGATTTGGTCATGTCCAAAAATTTATTGTATGGTAAAGAGTAAAACCTTGAGCTTTTTCCAATAGGAAGTTAGACATCCTGATAGAGACATCATTTTTAAATTGTTATTAACTCAAATAGTAAGAGTTGCTTTTGCAAATGGAGAAAACATTGTGGGGAAAGGAGAAAATGTTGGTTACCAGAATTTTCACAGTTTCCCAGTATGTTGTCAGAAGGCCTTATCTTTAAGGTCATTAAAATCTGTGATTGTGTAGTAAGGAGTTAACCGTAAGGTTTCATTTTTGTGGTGGGGGAATAGGAGTCTGAAAAGAGGCTGCAAGGGTTAATGTTTGACTTCCAAATCCTATGCTTTGACGACCCAGGGAAAGATGACTTTTTGAAAACATTGTGAGTAAAGGAAGAAATGCTGGTTAACATTTCTTAGTTTCCTCAGAAATTTATGCCTTTTAACTCTCCACCAAATGACAAACTTTTAGACTGGTCCAAATTCAAATCATTTGTAGACGTGGAAATAAAAGTGTCTGAAAATTTGAAATTTGTTTTATGAAGGGTAGAAAACATTATGGGAAAAGGTTACCAGCATTTTCTCCTTCTCCCACAATGTTTTCTAAAGGCTTCTTTCTCATGGGCATCAAAAGTAGGGATTGTGTGGTAATGGGTTAAGAGACAATTACAGTATATCATTATTTAAGGCACAGTTAAATCTTTCTTCTTCAACTACTTTGACTTATAACAAGTTGACAAAATTTTACAAGTAGATGGATCAGAATTTAAAGCATTTACAGGTTAACTTTGACTCAAATGGTGGAATTTATATTTGAAAGGTTTAACAACATTGTGGGAGAAGGATCAAAATACCATATGTAAATACAAACATTTTCTCCTTATCCCACAGTGTCTTCAAAAGTCATGTTGAGGGTTATTAAAGCTTCGGCTTATGCAGTATGGGAGTTGTGTTTATAACAGAACTTTTTTCAAGTTATGTTATTTTTTTGGTTTTTGATTTTATTTCTATAGTATTTTAAAGTCTTTAAGTCTTAGATTTTGTGCCATGAATTTTACTGGGGGATAGCTTTTATATTCATTTTTTCCTCAGAAAAGATGTTGAATAATTTTGCTTAGTTGCTACTGAACCAAATTTTTGCAGAACTTCAAAATAGTTTTGTAAAATTTTGACCGTTTACCACACAATGAGGACTTATGGTGACCCTGAGGAAAAAGCCTTTTTAAAACTTTGGGGGAAAAGGAGAAAATGCTGGGAACCACCATTTTCTCCTTTTCGTACAAAGTTTTCTACTGTATCAAAGGAAAATTGTGTCATGTGAGCCACTATGAAATTTTCGTCTACAAATGCTTTCAATTTGGATAGGTCTAAAATTTTTCCATGTGGTAAAGGGTTAATTAATAAAGGTCAAAAAGGCATGAAAATGAGCCAAAGTTCTTGATAGGATGGTGAGCAATTTAGGAAAAAGCATGAAATGCTGGTTAATGTTTCCAAAGGCTTTCTCCTTCTAGGTAGCTTAACCTTTCTCTTTACCAAACAGTATCTGGTTTAATGAATCTGAGGAAGAAGCCTTCTGACAACATTGTGGGAAAAGGAGAAAATGCTGGTAAACATCATTTTCTTCTTTTGGGACAATGTTTTCTACTCTTTCTAAGTCAAGTTTCAATTTTTGAGTCATGTTTATTTTGTTGTCTGCAATTTTTTTCAATTGTGTTGTTTGGTGAAGGGTTAAAGTTGGGACTGTGTGCTGAAGGGTTCACCTTTACCTTTCATCACTCATGTATGCCTTATTTATTGGAACTTTTTTCTTTCTGAAATCTTGCAAGGAATAGTTACCACTGCATGCTTGCCAAGCATTGTGAAAATAATTATAAATATTCTTTTAACAAGTGTCTAGTTTGATTGAATGCATTTACATGTACATGTAGTTTACACTCAAGGTGAAATGATGTCAGCTATGAAAAGTTGACTTAAAACCCATTACCACACAATCCCTACTTTTTACGACCCTGAGAAAGAAGCCTTTAGAAAACATTGTGGGAAAAGGAGAAAATGCTGGTAACCGGCATTGTATACATTTCCCACATTGTTTTCTACCCTTCACAAAACAGTTTTCAAATTTTCAGTCACTTTTATTTTGGCATCTTGCAAATTCTTTCGATTTGGACAAGTCTAAAATATTGTCGTTTGGTAATGAGTTAACTCTTTACCAGAGGACAAAATTTAGCCTTGTCCAAATCGAGAGCAATTACAGATGACAATCTCAGTGTGGCTCAAAGGTGCAATTTTTCTTTTGACAGGGGAGAAAAATTGTGAGAAAAGGACAAAATGCTGATTACCAGCGCTTTCTCCTTTTCCCACAATGCTTTCAAAAGGCATCTTTCCCAGGGGTGTTAAAAGTCGGGGTTGTGTGGTAAAGAGTTAATGAAAGTAAAATCCATATAGATTGAACTTCGGAATGCCAGGGTTCCTGCATTTAACCATTTCAGTGCAATAATATAGATGCTGGCCGTCAACCAAGTTTTTATGAAAATATTTTGAAAGAATAAGATTTTATCCTTCAAAAATTGTTTTTAAAATTTCTTTTTGGGGCATGAGCTAGGAAATTTATGTAAAAAAAATCCTTTATATGCATAAAGCTCATGAGACAATGGTGATGAATAGTTTTACTCTTTTTGGTAAATGACATGAAAAAATGGTACTGCATCTCCACCAAGGCATGTATGTTGCAGCAGGTCACCAATATAGATACCTTTTATGACTAAGGTTGTCTTTGTCATGATTAAGGTGTCGGCATATTGAAACTTTCTACAACTGGTCACCAGAAGATGTAGATTTGTGAGATGTAATTACCATATATCTTCTGTAAACACATACTACACAATCCCTACTTTTTACGCATGTTTAGAAAACATTGTGGGAAAAGGAGAAAATGCTGGTTACCAGCATTTTCTCCTTTTCCCACAATGTTTCCTACCCTGCACAAAACAGATTTCAAATTTTCACTTTTATTTTGTCATGTGCAAATGCTATCGATTTGGACAAGTCTAAATGTTTGTCGTTTGGTAATGAATTTTGGTAATGAATTAATTCTTTCCTTACCGTAGGCTACAAAGATTTTTCTTGAAAATGTATATCAAGATCAGACTGCAGAAAATGTGCAGTCTGATCTATGATTTACACTGTCCACCTCTAAATATAGATTATGGCTAAACTGTGTCATCCTCTAGTATAGGATCTGTAATGGTGGCTGTTGAAGAATAGTGATGTCTTCTCTACCAAACGACAAAATTTTAAAATGATTCAAATTGAAAACGCTTGCAGACAAAAAAAATAAATGTAACTCAACAATTGAAATTGGTTTCCTGTAGGGTAGAAAACATTGTGGGAAAAGGAGAAAATGCTGGTCACCAGCATTTTCTCCTTTTCGCACAATGTTTTCAGAGGGCTTCTATCTCAGGGTCGTAAAAGCCAGGGATTATTTGGGAAAGGGATAAAATCTGTTCTTAAATGTTGACATTTTAGGGCACCATGCATGTTGGGTTTTAAAAATGTCTTTTCTATCTCAGAACATGACAGATAATGGTTGGACATTTCACAAAGTGGATATGTCATAATGTTTCTTATGATTTTTTTTTTCCTTCTGTAAGCCAGTAAGCTTGTCTTTTCTTGCTTTTTTTTATCGTTTTACTTCGACAAAGGTTGACAAAGTTTATTAAATGAATTTTACCCTAAGTGTGACATTCTTAAACCATTTTTATGGATGTGTATGGTTTTATTTAAGGTTATATTTATGAAAGAGTTTGTTTAGTTTCTGAAAAAGTATTTTTAGTTTACATTTATTAACAAGCAGGTAAAATTATTCTGCTCAAATAGGTGAAAATAAAAGGTTTTCATTGTTGTTGAAGTTTATCTACCTTTGCCATCATCATTATAAAAAATTGACCACTGTAATTGATTCATTGATTGTATGGCGCTTAACGCCCAATGAGTTTCTTTTAACAGTACTCCGCACAATTTTCTTTTCACGCCACTGGCTGCTTTCTCACATAACCATGGGCAAAAGAATGGTCAGCAATGAGAGAGGAATGAATCCTGTGCAATGACTATCATCAATCCTCAGAAAGAAATTGGCTGAGCCAGGAATCAAACCCACAATCCCCCTGTTCTCAAGTCCTGTGCGCTACCGACTGAGCTACCATAGCACGGCATTTAACACAGTAACCCTTTACATGGGATCCCAAGTTTTGACAACCCTTACAGAAAGAAGTTAAGGAAAACATTGTAGGAAAAGAAAATGCTGTTGAATTAATTTTCTTCCTTTCCCACAATGTTTTTTTATGTTTTAAAAGTTAAATCCCATCATTTAGCCATAGCGAATTTGCAGATAATGCAAATGTTTTTAATTTGAACAATACTGCGTAACAGTTTGTTGTAATGTGAAGGGTTACACTTTTACAAAATAATCACATGTTCCACGACACTGAGGAAAGGCATTTGAAAACATCATGGAACAGCCTTTCCAAAAAATACAATTATACTGCAAAAATAATTTTGGTTATCTGATTGGATAATATGCCCTGCACATATATATCATAATTATACACTGGCAAAACCAACATAAAAGCAGTTTCCCTTTCCGGAGCCCTGTATACATGACTACACAATTAACAAAACATCCAAAATGGGGGTGTTGATCAAGATTTTGCTATCAAATTTATTCAAATGAGGAATTTCAAATTTTCAGTCACTTTTATTTTGTCGTCTGCAAATGCTTTCAATTTGGACCAGTCTAAAATTTTGTCATTTGGTAAAGAGTCAAGCCTTTAATAAACGGTCTAGAGTTTTGCTGAAGAAAATAGGCTACTCAAAACGTTAAAGGAAAAAGAAAACAATCTTGTGAGCAGCATTTTCAGCTTTTCCTTAAGTTTCCTATATTTTTGGACGCCAATCCCATCATGTCAATAGTATTTTACTTGTAGATTGTATATGATATCATTTGACCCAAGTTTAAAATTGTTGTCTGATTGATTGATTGCATTTATTTATCATCTCCAGTGGTTGCCCATATGGGCGACGCCCCCAGATGGCTGTTAGTATTGTAAAGGGGGATAGTGCAGATACAGGAACCCATCTTAAGTTAGGCCTGTTTCTTATATGTGTTCGGTGTGTAGCAACATCACACGTGACCTCAGCTTAACATCTTATCTGAAAGACTATTAGCAATCTTAGATGGCCAGTCATTGGGATCGAACCCACACCCTCAAGAGACTCGAAACATCACATTAACAAGTCTCACACTCTACCTATTGAGCTATGTGGGCTCGTCTCGTTGTCTAGTGAAGGTGTAGAATCAATTTAAAAAGCACTACACTTATACCATAGTGGCTAAGGCACCTATCAGTGTATTCCTTGACTTTTTTTTACCATCAGTACACACAGTGGTTCACAAGCCACCGGCTGCTTTTCTAATATTTGATAAATATCTTGGGCACTGACTGCTTTCCCACATCGTTTGAGAAAAGATCTTAGCTACTGGCTGCTTTCCAAGAATGTTTTATAAAGAACGTACAAATAGGCATGGTCACATGGCATGCAACACATGAAAAGGAGCTTTCGGACATCTTTGTAATGTATTGTTTCAGATCTGAACATTTTTGTGCAATTTTCTGTTTTGCGCAAGTCCACTGTATCACAAAATCTTATGTGGTCATAGGTGTCATCTCAAATCAGCCTGTGTGAACTGTGCAGGCTGATCCTAGACAACATTTTACTTAAATGCCCCTTTTTGCATATTGTAGGCCACACAATGTGGACTATTGTAACACTGGATAGAAATGATGATGAACTTTAGTAAGATTAAAAATTATAAGTTTTATTCTATTGCATAAGATTTCCCGCAAGTAATAATGTAGAACAGAACTCTCCCGAACATCAAAACTTTTCTACACAAAAAATGTGTTGTTGACAAAAAAATAAACTAATAAAACATAACAGTAAACAATACAGACAGGAACAGAAAAACTCCTCTTAACCCTTTACCAAAAAATCCCTGGTTTTTATGACCCTCAGGTTTTTGAAAACATTGTGGCAAAAGAAGAAAATGCTGGTAACCAGCATTTTCTCCTTTATCCCACTATCTTTTCTACCCTGCTGGAAACAAATTTCAGTTTTTTGAGTTATGTTTATTTTGCCTTCTACAAGTGCTTTCGATTTGGACCAGTCTAAAACTATGTCATTTAGTAAAGAGTTCAAAAAAACAATCCCATGCTTGTTTGACCTGTCTGAAGAAGGCATTTGAAATTTTTGAAGCAATAAAATATTCACATGAAAGTTAAGATTGACAAAAAAAAACCCTCACTGCACTCCTGTTATGTTTTAAGGTGATTTCTAGTGCATGGGCATTGTAGGTTGTATTAAAAAAAGTACTGTCTCAATTTTTTTACTGGACATCAAGCTTTTTGATCGATATAGATTGAAAGCATTTGCAAACAACAAACAATGCAACTTTATCCAGCTAAGTTAAATGAAACTTTCAAACTGATCCTAAAACCCCAAATTTTCAAAGGTATATTTAGGGGAGAAGATTTCTCTTGATCAGACAGTGTATATTAAGATCATACTGCACATACTGTGCAGTCTGATCTTGATCTACTCTGTCAGAAAAAGGTCCTTGAGTTGCCCATAGCAGCCTAAGGGTTAAGGGGTCTATCTTGGAATGGGACAGAAAAAATTGTGAAAAATGTAAAAAATCCTGTTTACGTGTACAGGTATTTTCTCCTTTTTTCCACACTTTTTTCAAAAGTCTTCCTCATCAGAGTAGTTAACCCTTTACCATGCGGCAAAATTTAAGACCTATCCAAATTGAAAGCATTTGCAGACAGAACTTTAATAGTGGCTCAAATGACTCAATTTTCCTTTGATAGGGTAGAAAACTTTGTGGGAAAAGGAGAAAATGCTGGTTACCAGCATTTTCTCCTTTTCCCTCAAATGTTTTCAAAAGCCTTCTTTCTAAGGGTCGTTAAAAGTCGTCACTGTGGTAAAGGGTTAAAATGTGGGATTGTTCTGCATGTGGCTTGGTGGAGTAAGTTGTACTTACGAAGAGTAGTAATGGATGAACATACAAAACTATAATTATATACCTTTAATCATAATTATACACACATGTCATTTATCTCTTTACCAAACAACAAAATTTTAGACTTCTCCGAATTGAAAGCAGTTAGAGATGACAAAATAAGCATACCTCAAAATTGAAACTTAACTAAAGAAGATAAAAAAAAAAAGAATTTGGGACGAGGAGAAAGTGCTGGTTACCAGCATTTTCTCCTTTCCCCTCAGTGTTTCCAGAAGCCCACTTTCCCAAGATTGTTAATCCAATCCCTAATACACCATTTTGAGACCGTCCCAAATTCCAAGAAGCTGCAGGCCACAACTGAAATGTGGCTATTAAGAGATTTTAAGATACTGATTGCATAGGAAATATTGTGGAAAAAGATGACATTGCTCAAAATGAGCAATTTCACCTTTTTCCAGAATGTTTTCTTAAAGCTTTTTTCTTCTATGTGTTAAAATGAGTATACATGTATATGGAGGAAAGGGTTAAAATCCCAGATTGTTTGGTAAAGGATCAACTCTTTCACAACTGAACAATTAAATTGCATTTTCTCTCTGGCTTCTTATACAGTTCTACAACAAGATCAAGAAACAGTGTGGTCATAATCTATAATAAAGCAATGGACAGTGTAGATCAATGATCAGACTGCACATTCTGTGCAGTCTGATCTTTGATCTACACAATCCACAAAAGCTTCTGGTGATGTCTACAGTATGAAAATAGTCACATTTTATTCTGTAAGAATGAAAATATACTTTCAGGCGACACAGTTTGACCCTTTCCCAAATGACAAAAATTTGGACTCGTACAAATACAAAGCCAACCTCAAAATTGAAAGGGAAGAAAACAATGTGGAAAAGGACAAAATACAGGCTACCTGCATTTCCTCTTTTTCCCAGAGAATTTTCTAAATGCTTTGTTCTTATTGTTGTTAGAACTCCAGAGGTGCGTGGTAAAAGGTGTTATACATTTTTGCAAAAAATATAATTGCTTTCTTCAAGCATCTGATCCTTGACCTAACATAGTGCAATTGTCATTTGAAAAAGAAAATTCCTTTCATTGAAATCTTTCTCTCCTACATGACTTGGACTAGATACATGTTTGACTAAAAACAGATTATAATATAAGAACAAAGAATGTTAACTTAACTCTTCACAACACAATTGCAACTTTTCACAAGCCTGAGAAAGAAAGTGTTCAAAACATAGTGGGAAAAGGAGTGGTAATTACCAGCATTTTCTCCTTTCCCCACAATGTTTTCTACCCTATAATAAACAAGTTCCAATTTTTGAGTCATATAAATTTTGTCATCTGCGAATGCTTTCAATTTGGAAAAGTCCAAAAGTATTTTTTTTAGTAAAGAGTTAACCCTTCACTAAACAACCCCTGGATTTCATGACCCTAACATAGACTCCTTTTGAAAACACTGTGGGAAAAGGAGAAAATGCTGGCATCTATAATTCTTCTCCTTCTCTGACAATGTTTTCTATTCTGCTAGAAACAAATTTCAACTTCTGATTAGGGGCTTTTCTTTTGTCGTCTGCAAATGCTTTCAATCTGGATAAGCCTAAAATTTTGTTGCTCGGTAAAGAGTTAATAAAGAGTTAATAAATAAATGCAATCATTAAATATTGAATCACTATGGTAGCACAGGAAACATTCTTGAACACAATTATACAAGATAAATAAGACTGCCAAGCTGTATTAGGTGCAGTTCCAGGTTATTTTGAGCCTGTGGTTCAGACGCTTCTTCAACTCTTCTGTCTTTCATCTACTACTCTCCTCTACAAAATTTCCCCCCTACTAGCTGTACAATATCCCTCCATAAAGTTTCAAACTTCCGCAGGGACCTGAATTGAAAAGGAAAACGAATATACCCTTCAGCAAACAATGGTGAGTTTTAAATCCTATCATTTATATTCGCTCTGAAAATGCTTTTAATTTTGAAAAGTTGAATTTTGAAAGAGGGGAAAGAAGTAACAACCCTAAATAAGAGGAATTTTGAAAACACTGAAGGACACTGAGCATTGCTGCACTGAATTAAAGTCCTTTCAGCACCAAATGTACAAACTTGACCTTTTTCAACAGTTGAAAGTAAAATAACTGAAACTCCAACAGATTTTTATTTTCTAACTTTGACTAAACAGGCAGATGGTATAGATCAAAGATTGCATTGCATTTTCTGCCCAATCTGATCTTTAACTGTGTGATCTACAAAAGCCTGTGTTTGCCCTATGTTGCCTACAGTGTAAAAACCTGCTACGGTGAGACAATCATACCAACAACAACAAAACACATTCATACTGTTTGCGCACTGAATGCAATGTAACTTATCATTTCCACTAGAGTTGGAAATAACCAGTTACTGTAAACCTACCACTATTTTAGCAAGAATGTTTTGCAAAAAAGCTTGCTGTCTGGATCTGCGTATAATGTGGAGTGTGATTTTAATCTCTGCCTACAGAATTGATCTGTTTTCACCTTATTGATGTACAGAATTCCCAGATGGTCCCAGGAAATGCATTTTTACTTTTATTAGGATGCTAAGAAGTATACCTCAGAGTAATGGACTAGTTTTGACTTCTGTTGAGCTTTTCCCTTCACCAGTCCATAACAAAACAATGTAATCACCATTACAAACAGGAAGTAGCTTGTGTGCATCAAGTGAAGGTTAATCAAAGACCTGTCTTGCTGAAAAAAGCAACACAAATATGAAATAGGGCAAGCTCAAAAATCCAAACATCAGTAAAAATGTGTTTCTTTCTTGCTACAAGTACTTTCAATGAAAGTTTTCTGTAACCCATTACCACACAATTCCTACTTTTGATGACCCTGGGAAGGAAGTCTACAGAAAACATTGTTGGTACAGGAGAAAATGCTGGTAACCTGCATTTTCTCTTTTTCCCACAATGTTTTCTACCCTTCACAAAACGAATTTAAAATTTTCAGTCACTTTTACTTGTCATCTGCAAATGCTTTTGATTTGGACAAACCTAAAATTTTGTCGTTTGGTAACGAGTTAACTCTTTATCACATGACAAATTTTCAGATCAAAAGCACTTGCAGATGACAATTTTCGCTGAATTTCTGTTTTTGTCATAAAGGTGGTAAGAAGTATAGTGGGAAACAGAGAAAAAGCAGGTGCTCAAGATTTTCTTGGCTACCCTCGGTGCTTTCAATTGTTATCCCATTCAGCCCTCCTTCGTAATTCGCAATTTCTCCTTTTCCCACAGTGTTTTCTACCATTTTTGCATTTTTGAGAACTTTCTGGTATTTTCTCCAAATCTAAAATTGTCGTCTGCAAACTCTTATGGTATGAAAGAGTCCAAAATTTGTCGTTTGGGAAAGTGTTAAAGGCACATGAATTTACTACATTGATATTGAAAATGTAGCCACCAGAAATGACTTAAAAATGATGACCATCTAGACATAAAAAGATCTGCATGTACAAAAACGACAAAACATATTGGTTCTTTACCTTCAGCTGAAGACATTTTGTCATTTTGTCATCGAATAAACCCTTTTTTGGAAAAAATGACAAATGAAAAATATTAAAAATTACTCATTGATAAGCAAACGGTATCATTTTCTGTTACTGTTTCTGTTTTCATATGCTTGTTTCAGCCATACCTCTTACCACACAACAAAATTTAAGATTTTCCATACTGAAAGCATTTGAAGACAACAGTTTGAATGTAGTCAAAATGATAGCATTTGTCCATGAATAGGTAGAAAACATTATAGAAGAAGGACAAAGTGCAGATTTCTAGTACTTTCTTCTTTTCTCATAACTTTTTTCGAAGTCTTCATTCTCAGATATGTTTAAACTAAGGGATTGTTTGGTCATGGGATAGTTTATGCTGATTTACCATGTTTAACCTTCAACCTCCTAAATAAGAAAACCTGAATGACGCCATCTCCATGGTATTTTTTGGGGTGAAAATATTACCTCATTGAATAGTGCAGATACCAAGATCAGACTGCACGTTCTGTGCAGTCTGATCTTGATCTACACTGTCCTCAAAAGGTCAGTGAGTTGTGCTTAACAGCTTAAGGGTTACCAAGGAAATCTAAAGCAATCTGTTTGAAGTGTGGATCAGGAGATAATGAAATGAAATGAGGAAATAGCGCTTAATTGAGCCATGCTCTGACAAAAGGGGGCTTAACTCTTTACCAAACAATCCCGACTTTTAACGACCCTGAGTAAAAAGACTTTTGAAAACATTGAGGGTCAAGGAGAAAATGCTGGTAACCAGCATTTTCTCCTTTTCCCACAATGTTTTCTACCCATCCCAAATCAAATTTCAAGTTCTCAGTCACATTTCTTTTGTTGTCTGCAAATGCTTGCAATTTGGACCAGTCTATAAATTTGTCATTTGGTGAAGAGTTAAAATATCTCTGCGATATTTTATATCAAGGAAGTCGTCACATAATTATGAATCCATAAAGATCCATCTTGTCCAACAAAAGACTGTATCAAAGGGAAGGTTGGTCCTTTGACATTCATAAAATATGCAAAGAGCAAATAGTTTCAACTCAGGTCTGCCGGCATGGACTATGCAGGCTGATCTGGGTCGATACTTTTTGCAGATCCATTAAGCCTACTTTTTAACCCTTTACCAAACAATCCCTGGTTTTTACCATCCTGAGATAGAAGCCTTTTAAAAACATTGTGGGAAAAAGAGAAAATGCTGATAACCAGCATTTTCTCCTTTTCCAACAATGTTTTCTACCCTATCAGAGAGCTCAAGTTCATCTGCACAGTTTTGAATTTATTGTCTGCAGATATTTTTGAAATATTAAGAGTCCAAAATTCTATGTGTGGGAAAGGGTTAATAGAGTATGGTTCACATAATTATTTTTACCACAAGTGTGCCTTTGTTATGGCTGTACAGTTTCAGCACTTACCTTGGTCAACATAATATAGAGAGATGAATCTTCTTCATGGGTCACAGTCATTCCCATGTTATCACAGACAATTTGACCAGCATTATCTGCTGACCTTTCAAGACTGACCAGTCTGAAGTGGTTCTCCACCCCACCAGTGGTGTTGATCATTTCACAATGACCGCTGTCAGGAAACCTAGACAATGAATAAAATAAGTATTTTGTCAAGTCTTAAAGTATTCCTGGATTTAAAATGTAAAACTATAAAATGGTGAAATCAACAACAGCTTATTCTGTGGACATGGTAGATAAAGAATAATACAGCTCTGATATTTTGTAACAAATTCTGGCCTAAACGGCATCAAAATTGCAATAAAATGGTCTTTTACATGTACCTACACAGACGATGCAACCTGTTACTTTTCCCTATTCTCAGGGTTACATGGGTTGGTTAATTCTGAGTTAAAATTTTTACCAGATGACAACAATTTCAGACTAATAATTTACTGACAAAAACTTGAAATGTTAGGACGTGCTGCTGCAAAAGTGGAAAGCAACATGGGATAACCAACAATGTGCTGGTTACCACCATTTTCTCTCTTCCCAAGATTGTTTTTCAATGCTTTCATCCTCATGATTTTTAAACCTCAGGAAAGTCTACTAAGATATTAATCAATGTCTTTTCCACACACCCTTCTAAAAAAAATTTCATGGCTTCACTGAAAATTTGTTTTCTGTAATACCAAGTTCTAGTAAAAGCGAAACACAACACTCAAGTAGTTAACATTGTAATTATATTTCTCTTTCCCACTATAGACAGCCTTTAAAATCATTTTAAATCATTTAGGCAACATTTTGGAGTATTTGTTTACTTTAGACATATTTTATTGCCATTTCTAACAAATTCTTTCGTAAAATACATTTTTACATTGAAAACAAATAAGACATAAGGTTTGGCCACAAGTTCTCACAACTTAGATTTGGCCATCCCCTTATTGATTACACATAGTATTTAGTCCTCGAAAGAAAAAAAAGAGGAAAATGTCCTAAATAGAAATATTTTAACATATATATGATTGAAGATAGTTTTGTTCCAGAAAATAACACAGAAGTTCCTGTATGTGTCTTGAAATTTACATGAAACTTATTTGCCAGAGAAATTTGCAGATAATGATACATTTAGATTCTGAAGATGACGAAATTTACAGCTTTGCCTCAATCATTAATTTTGACAATTAATTTAAGAAAGAAATCTGGGCCAGCACTGTTTTAGAAATGATACATACGATTAGAGCTTTGAACAAGCATAGCATTACTGTACTTTCTTTTCTCAAATGCACAATGAGAAAA
The DNA here is from genome assembly GCA_943736015.1 of Tridacna crocea. NCBI lineage: Eukaryota > Metazoa > Mollusca > Bivalvia > Cardiida > Cardiidae > Tridacna > Tridacna crocea. The sequence continues at coordinate 23,160,216 of OX031070.1, forward strand.
TTGGTCACTACTGTATTATACTGAATACACATGGGAGATTATATAATAAATTGTGAATGACAAATTCTTGTATCTTAATTCATTACCACAAAATCCCGAATTTTAACAACCCAAAGGAAGAAGCCTTTTAAAATGCTGGTTTCTAGCATTTTCTCCTTTTCCCACAATGCTTTCTACCCTGCTGGAAACCAATTTCAATTTTTCAGTTTCATTCATGTTGTCATCTGCATGTGCTTTCAATTTGAACTGGTCTAAAATTTTGTTGTTGTTTGGTACTTAATGGGTTAAACAAGAGTAAGACACATTTATTTCTCTGTGTCTTTTGGTTTTTTGTCTTATGGGTCAATACAAACATGGCTATTAAAGTCATAGCAAACGTACCTTGCATTAGGAAAAAGTTTTGCAGGTGCTTGAAAATTGACGCATGTTCGTATTTTCACAATAGGACAATCATCTGTACCATCACACATTGACTTATTCCAGGGGTATGGCAAGGTGAAGGTTACATTGAAGTCAAGGTCATTATCAACATCTGAAAAAAGATAAAATATTAGTTACATGTCTTTAAGTCTTTACCACACAATCCCGACTTTTTAACACCTCTGTAAAAGAAGCCTTTAGAAAACATTGTGGGAAAAGGAGAAAATGCTGGTTACCAGCATTTTCTCCTTTACCTGCAATGTTTTCTTCCCTTCTTAAAACAAATTTCAATTCTTTCGTCACATTTATTTTGTTGTCTACAAATGCTTTCAATTTGGACCAATCTAAATTTTTGTTGTTTGGTAACATGGAGAACTAGTCCACTTGTCTTTTGCTTGAGTGTAATCTTTTTCCACATTGTGCACCTGAAATATTATCATTTCAAGCAACATTGCTCCTGTTGTTTACTCTTCCCAAACACCACTTTTTTTCTTAATCCTTTCCCAAACAATCCCTGGTTTTTACGGGTCTGTAATCACTGTGTTGTAAGCTGTACGGCACAAAATGTGTAGTCACTTCCAAGATGGCGAACTGTTTACTTGGAGAAAGGTGGGTGTCACATTTTATCATCAATAACTTTTTTTCTTGAAACCTTCGAGACATGATATTTATAATATATTGTGGGGGAATGATGTGGTAAGCCTCGGTGCTATATAGCAAAGAGCCAGTGCCATTATTCGATACGTTATATCGGCGTAAACATTGCCATTGGGTAAAATTTGAATTTGAAGTGAGGAACTTGCATCGTTTTTAGGTATAGAATGGAAAATAAGCTAATGCAGTGGGTGAAGGCTGTTGTTTCTGTAGGTATTCATCACGTGCTTTCCAATGACTACGGTCATTTTTGTGAAACATGTCTAGAAAGACCCGAAAACATGTGCTTTGTATATCGCTAATGCAGCGGTGTAGTCCACATCAACAATTTTACACACAGCGGTGTAGACACGGCGTTTTCTGAACGGTTTAGACACGCACATAAGCTTTATATACTGTACGGTTTAGACACAAAATCTGATTCTATCTGTGGTCTAGACATGAACTGCAAAGACTTTGGTCTTTTGATATTTGTGTTGCATACCATTTACCTGCTTTAAAAAAACTTTGTCTATCTTATATTCCAGTTGCACGCCATTCACGTGCTACCAATGCTCATTTGGAGGAGATTTAGAGACTCTTGTTTGACACTTCATGGAACAAAAGTAACATCAGGGCTTTTGGAAATACATGTACAATACTATTGCTATCCTGTAATTTCTAAAAGACAAACTTATATCAAATAAGATGCCACGGGAATTATTCATGTTTTGAAAGTGTTTCACTAATCATCGACTGCCTTTCTTTCAAAATATGGGAAATTAAAATTGCTTTGGTACTTCGCGAACGGGTCTGTATATTCACCTACCAGATGTAGCCTGGCATTCAGGCCTTGCATTTAAGTCATTCTAATAAACAAGGTACACAACTACAGCAAAGTCACAGAAATATGTGTTGTTACTTGCCCTTCTTCTGAAATACAGACATTCAGAGCATTGAGAACACAGAGTTTCCATTTTGCAGTTTTACTTGATGATTTTGTTTTAATGAAAAGGTTCTATTTAATGGACTGACACCAGTCTACTACCAGATGTAGTCCGGGGCCAAAAGAAACATTACGCAAACGATAAGAATAAATAAAAAACTTTATGTGATAACTAATCTTGATGGGTAACATTCGATTTTATAAATATAAATCCATGACCCGTATATAATGAAATCAAATTGTACAATGGTAAATTAAAATTGTGAATATCGATCACATGGAATTCCATCTTATGATTTTTCCTTTTGGGGTAAAAAAACAATAATTACGTAATTTTTACCGCATTTTTTTTTTTGATCCCCCCATTCCCTGTTAACCTACTGGTCATATTTTACTCGAACAGTGGCACAGAAACTAAAAGCTTTAGAGAAATCCTTATATTCATTTTAAGCCAGTTTTAACTCATTTTGTTTTTATTTTATCAAAATATAGCCATTCTTATATCTTCATGCCAAATATTTCGCCTGACAAGCTTGCTTAGATAACAATCGATAGAAAATGCATTTCGCCGAGTTGCGGCCTTCCATCTAAACAGACTCATCGTTTCTGGTTTTTGAATCGAAGATTTTCGATATCCGTTATACATTCTGGTATATTTGTATAATGATCATACATTGTCTCGTGACTATATTTGACCTTCGCCCTGCGTATACTGAGAAAACAAAAGAAAATGTAGGCTTCTCTGTTGCAGCCTCGATTTTCAGACGGAGGTCGCGGCCTATATGCAAGCAATCTCCGAGCAGAGTTGTCGTTCGTTACTCTCACATACATCTCTGCGATGGACTAAATGACAAGAATCTTGTCAAACCGAGGAAAAGATGTTTTGTTACTCTTTAACTGTTTCGTGTGTAAAATTATAAGGTATACAATGGAAATATGATTCTGGATACATTATAGGTGCGTTCAAACTGATGAATTTACCTGTATACAGTATAAAATGGAACTTTTTTTTTTTTCGAGCCTCTTTACTGATCAGAATCTTACGCCAAGTTTAACAAAAATGGCTGCGCCCAGGAATGATGACAACAGTTTTAATACACCTATAAATCTTTGGTTATAAGATTAAAAAACAAGTTATGGTCCTTTAAAAGACATTTAAGCTTTTCAGAAAATCCGTCTTTTTCACATTGCCTACCACTTAGTCAGATTTGCCGTATGCTGTTTCAACAGCACAAAAAGTAATCGATATTGGTCTTTCTTTCACCGGCGTTTGTGTCGCCATTTTGAGTTCTGGTCATGTGACGAAGGTATCGCGTACTGACGGACTACTTTCTGAGCCCACTACAGAGGTGAATGTAATGATCCGGAGTGCATGAGAGTGATATGCAAGTTACACCGTATCCGACTTTAGGTGGAAAGCAAGGATAAATTTCCGTGATGCACTGTCATTGTTTACAGCTTCGATCGTCAGCCAGTTATCTTCCGACCAATGCTCGGTTTCTAACATAAACCTCCGCGTTTCTATTTTTTTTCAGTTCCACCATACATGTCAGTAATTTATCCTTGCGTACAATAAGGACCGATTTTCTGTACCATGCTATGTTTTTTATTAATTTAACAGCATTTCTGCTCACCGGCTGTAGACGGGCATCTTTAACTAGATATTAAACAAACAGATACCACGATACGAATCAGCGACAGTATTTAAAACAACTTCGAAATGAAAATGATTGTCAAGTCCAGGATGGTAATCATCATCCTAAGTGAATGATTGAAATTATGGCTGCCATCATGATGGAATTGATTTATAAGCGCACAGAAATTAATTAGTAATTTCATAATTTATTTCTTCGTGATATAATACTCACTATTACATAAATAATATCGTAGATAATGTCTTGATGCACTCTTTTGTTCCCAACTATCTCTTTTCGTTCCACGATGATCCTTTTTCGGTTCCAGATGGTTCCTTCCGTGGGTGTCGGTAATAAGGGAGACTGTCTCGAACTGTTGGTGCCAATTTTCATGATTCTGGATTAACGCCTAGTTACGTTATCTTCAGAAAAGAAGATTCAAGACCAAGCCAGTTGTGTCTAAACCGTACATATATTGTGCTTTAAATTGTGTCTAAACCGTTCAGAAAAAATCGGGTCTACACCGCTGTGTGTGAAATTGTTGATGTGGACTACACCGCTGCATTAGCGATATACAAAACACATGTTTTCGGGTCTTTCTAGACATATTTCACAAAAATGACCGTAATCATTGGAAAGCACGTGATAAATACCTACAGAAACTACAACCTTCACCCACTGCATTAGCTCATTTTCCATTCTATGACTAAAAACGATGCAAGTTCCTCACTTCAAATTCAAATTTTACCCAATGGCAATGTTTACGCCGATATAACGTATCGAATAATGGCACTGGCTCTTTGCTATAAAGTACCGAGGCTTACCACATCATTCCCACACAATATATTATAAGTATCATGTCTCGAAGGTTTCAAGAAAAAAAGTTATTGATGATAAAATGTGACACCCACCTTTCTCCAAGTAAACAGTCCGCCATCTTGGAAGTGACTACACATTTTGTGCCGTACAGCTTACAACACAGTGGTAATAGTAGCCTTTTGAAAACATTGTGGGAAAAAGAGAAAATGCTGGTAACCAGCATTTTCTCCTTTTCCCACAATGTTTTCTACCCTATCATAGACAGGAATTATCTTTTCAGCAAGAATTGAATTGTCATCTGCAAATGCTTTCAATTTGGTCTAGTCCTAAAATTTGTCGTTTGGGTTAATTTATATTCCTTACCTCTTTAGCTCGCACATTACTATATAAATAGATTCATATTATACTGGTTAGATTATCATCAATCAATCATTTTATAATTAGACTTTGTATCTATTACAACTTAACTCATTAACTACGGAAATCTTTAAATGAGCCATGCTCTGTGAAAAACGGACTTAACCCTTTACCACACAATCTTGACTTTTGATGACCCTGAGAAAGAAAGCTAAAGAAAACATTGTGGGAAAAGGAGAAAATGCTGGTAACCAGCATTTTCTCCTTTTTCCACAATGCTTTCTATCAATTTCAAACCAAATTCTAATTTTCAGTCTGCAAATACTATCAATTTGGGCCAGTCTAAAATTTTCTCATTTTCGTAAAGAGTTAATGCCTCTGCAAAAAGTAATGACCCAGGCATGTCTGTACAGTCAATCACTCGAATATGGGTGACAAAATCATCATCTAATAAGATAAACCTTGCTCAAAAATTGAAATTTGTTTCCAGCAGAGTAGAATACATTGTCGGAAAAGGAGAAAAATGACAACATATCAGCATTTTCTCCTTTTCCCACAGTGTTTTCAAAAGGCGTCTATCTTAGGGTCATGAAATCCAAGGGTTGTTTAGTAAAGGGTTAACTCTTTACTAAACAACAAACTTTTGGACTTTTCCAAATTGAAAGCATTCGCAAATGACAAAATTGATATGACTCAAAAACTGAAATGCCCCAACACGCTTAAACATGTAAAAATACTTACTTTGAAACCCAATTTGCTTGCCATTTAGTTGTGAGGTTAAATGGGTAACATTATGTGGAACACTTAAAAACTCCTTAGTCGGTTTCACTTGTACCCAAAGGGGAATAGATATGGATCTGAAATGAGTCAAATATTTATTTACAAAGAATCCAATAAAAATCTATGATAAATCAAATCTGAAATCAAACACAAATCTAGTACCCTTATTATATTATTACACAACAAAATGTTAGACACATCAAGACTGAAAGCATTTTCACAGAGCAAATTTCATCTAGCTAACGCTTGGCTTTGGAGGTCATTAATCAAAACTGTTAATATACTTACACAATTGAATTAGGATCCTTTGTAACAGTATCAGCAAGTTCTCCATCACCGACCTTTTTTAGTAAATTTGAATTCATGGTAGATATCACATCTTTATACCCCTGATAAGGGAGAGGAATGTTTGGTTCTGTGGAATTTGGATCTGTTTCTGAATTGTGAAGGACACAAAACTGCACCTTTTTAAAGCTGTTTAGAAAGTCATTCCAGTCCTGAAAAAATTATGTAATAATTGCTTTATTTCATACTTTCGTGTAGTCTATCAAGAAATAATGGTAAAATATTTTTCGATATTTCATGGTTATGATCAGTGAAAAACACCCATTTTACTTTCTGCCTCATCAATTGAAGGTGGAAACAGGGAATCCTGGGTACTAGTTACCTAGGTAAAATGCCAGTGCCACTCAAGCAGAGAGATATAAAATCATTTACCTTACATTTTGTGATGCATTGACATGCAGGAGTATGCCACAGAGGATGGCCAAAAAGAACTGTACTGGAATTTGATATATGGTCTCACAAAAAGGGGTAGAAGCTTGAAATTAATAAAATAATTGGCTTTATTTTTTTCAGTGTGAGGTCAAAATTTATTTCATCTAGTGAACATTATTGGTAATATTTTCATGAGTGGCTGTGCCACTCATAGAAATATAATGGATTATGTTCACTCTGAAATAAATTTTGACCTCTCATCACTGTTAAAAAAAAAACAACCTCTAAATACTTATCCCCTTTCTAAATGGCTTACTTTGACTCTTGACCCTGTACCACACAATCTTAACTTTTAGAGACCATCCTGCAAAAGCTACCTTTTTGAAAATATTGTGGACAAAAGAAAAAATGCTGGTAACCAGCAATTCATTTTTCTACACAATCTTTTCTACCCTGTCAAAGAATTTCAGTGTATTTGAGCCAATTTCTAATTTGTTGTCTTCAACTAGTTTCAATTTGAAAACAGGCTACCGTTTTTTGTTTTTGTAAAGACATCTTAATCGATCTTTCCTTTAAAAAACACCTGCTGACAGAGACTACTATTCTTAGACCCTTTGGGAGGTCTCTGATGTGAAATGCTTGAAAAACTTTCAATGGCTGGAAGTTTGCCATTTGGTGACTGAAGAATTTAGACTGGTTTCATTGTTCATGGTAAATTGCTGCCAGGTAATGTTAAAGAATAGAGAAATAAAAATGTAAGTACCTTTTCATCTGGATTTCTTAGTGCTGCTGTCTTTACTTGATAAGCCAGGGTAAGAAGGACAATTGTAAAACCACCCAGGCATACCAGAAATAATGTGAGGGGTGGGCGAGAGGAGAAAAATCCCTTTAGGTTATCACATATCATCCACATACTGTGCTCTGTCCTGCAATATTGGCGATCATTTAAGACCTTGTCAAGGTGGAATTTCTCTTCATGATAAAAGATTGTAAGCTTTACCCTTTTTTATGTTTCCAAAGTTTTTTGTTATTACAAATTTGTATTAGGAATTTAGGAGTTTAGACTGATGTCGGGAATAGTTCTTAGTTGGCATTGTGATCGAGGCTATACAGACAAAGTCTTAAATGTGCTAAAAAAAAAGTCGGATCTTCATTAAGATTATTCATAGAAAGAGCGTATTTTTTTTTTTGCACAGAAACGATATGCAAGCGTATATGGACGTGCACTGAGGGATGAGGGGTCGAATACGATTCAGGCCGCCTGATCTCACCAATACAAGTGTCAAATAAAATACTAGTACAATGTTAATGCACGCAATTTTGAAGAGCGTTCCAGGACGCGCATTAACTTACTTTCAGCTCATATCGGTTATTTTGTAGCTAATAAGTTCATAAATCAGTGGCTTTTAGCATGGAACTCTTATTATGACAGTGTGACGTAGACACTCATTCAATCTAGGCCAGAAACGCTACCACGTGATTCATGGAACGGTAACGCCTCTTTTTCTAATTATGCAAAATGTAGTTCCCTTAAAGTGCAGCTCTTTGAGATAATTCGTCGAAAATTTGTTTCACTAAATTTACACCAAGATCCTGAAAAATAAATTGAAGTTTCTTAAAGGGGACATTGAATGTTTCAGGCAATTTAAGTGATGGTGAAGTGGTTGACAATACATCATGTCTCCGATCAACCATAAACATATTCTCCAGCTGAGGCATGTGCCCATCACTGATTGGTCAAATTACATGGGGTGTCAATCAAAGTCCACGTGGTATATTAATTTTTGTGCGACCGATTTGTTTTGATCAAGCCGACCGCCATATTAGTGCAGGCGGAGGAGAGTTGATAGTTTTCTTTTTGCAAGATAATAAGGTTTTAAATGTCCCGAATTCAACTTAATGGTTACTGAGTGATATAAAAGGGTTGCTTCTCTAATAGAGGGAGGAATGAGTTTGGAAACCCTGCTGGAAGCGGCGGAATTCTTGGAGGCTCGTGGAAAAGGTGAGAGCACGTGGTCGGCGATGCACATGTTAATTGTCAATTTAGAGGGCGACATTTAGCTTCCGAATAACGTCCGATTATTTTGAAGATTTTATTCTTATGCTCTTAGATTACACACGTTGATAGCTTGCATACCCTATTTTTCTAAAAGCAGGAGTTTGAAGTATTCTCATACTATAATTCAAGCAGAGTTAAATTTTCTTACGTAGAACCTAATCTCATTTGCATAATTATAAACCAACGGTGTTGGCTGTCTTTTGTAGAACTTGAACCAAGACGTCAGAGGCTCAGTTTTGACCGACGGAATTCTGTCTATAGCGAGGAAGGAAGTCTGAAAGATGGTCTTGAAGACAACGAAGAAGATGAAGTTGCATTTAAAGAGCCAAAAGAGAAAAGCAAAGCGGGGTAAGTTTGCGCAGCCGACATGTCAGACGGTAGGAATTCGAAATGTTCTATTTATAGTAACTAGCGTGTAAACTTGACCTTGCCAAACAAACATCATGTGACATGAGAAAAACCGCTTAAGAAAATAGATCTAAGTTAGATCTCGATTTATTACTTTTTTACCCGCTAAAAAAGATTTATATTTTGTGACAAAACTTTTTTTTAAATTCACTCAATGAAATCGATATAGATGATTTCGCTGCATTGGGAAAAAAAGAGACCTTGGACATTATCTAATCAACCTGATCGAAAATGTCGTCTGCTTCTGTACATCACGTTATTAAAGTGACTAAAAGTCGGGCTGATCGTTTCAGAGTCGCCCTTCTCGTAGCTTCATTATGATCCAAGATCCCATTTACCACCAAATTATTCGTAAAGTTGAACATTTCGCTCCAACCCTTATGATTAAAATCTAAATTACAAAGAATGCAATTTTAGAGAAGTTAGGAGTAAAAAATTACCCCAAAAAAATGCATTATGCAGTTTAAATATAGGTCTATCTAAACGGTGAGATTTGTCATAGAAAAAGTCGGTGACATTATGGAAAATGGATAAAAGGCAGATTCTCAGGAAATTCTACCTTTCTCAGTAGAACAATGTTGGCAATTATGGTCAATTCTTTATAAAATTCATGGATCCTTAGTGGTAAGATAAACCGACTTGCTTGGTAACTGTTGCCAAGGGCTCCAAAATAACCACAGGAAATACATCAACTGTATATATAGCAGATAGGCTACTAAGATCGCGCAGTAACAACTGTTTCTCTCAATAAAATTCTTTGAAAAAATATTTCTAGATTTAACATGGCTAATAATGAGGTCGCAGTAAAAAAATATTAAAGATTCTTGAGCTAATTTACACAATGATATTTACAAAAAGGGTGAATTACAGGGGCTAAGGACCATGTATTAGATCTAGTCATGCGCAAAGTTTGGTACTTAAATAAGAAAGAATAAAACACCTTAACAAACCTTCATTTTGTCACAGATAATAGAATTAAAGATACCACAAGGCTGGAAAAGTCGTCTCAACAACATATCCATTTAAATTACACTGAAATACAAGCATTTTGAAAAGTTTATAGATTGTGTGATTCTACAGAGAGGTGCAACTTTATGAAAGAAATGCAGTCTCAGGTTCAGGGTAGAAGGGTTGTCTGATGACTTCAAAATGTCTTAAGTGTGCTGTCAATTAGGACACTTGTTAATATCATTGACAGTAGTTTGTTTTGTCTTATGATATATAGAAGACAACAGATGGTTGAGTTGATTAGAGCAGCAAATTGGCTTGCAATCTTTTGGATGAGACATTAAACCGAGGTCCCGTGTGACGGTGCTATACGCTGAGTGTTACGGGAGACCACTCCTTCCTGCATGGCATTCTCCCGATTTAAATACAATACCTGGCTACTGCGTCAGAGAGATATCTCTTTGGCTCAGTGGTTAAGGTATTGGTCTTGCGTCCGGGAGTCCGGGGTTCGAATCCCGCTCGGACCCTTATTTCTGCCATGCATTTATTCATTTGTTTCTTTGTTACGGACTTTGTTCATAAGATGGGGGCTCGTCCGGGATTGGCCATTGAGCCATTAATCCCATTTGTTGTCCAAAATCGGACTTCCTGCCTAATAAGGCTTTGAGTCATCAATAAATGATGACTTTAAGAGGGGGTGTGTTATGGGAGACCACTCCTTCCTGCATGGCATTCTCCCGATTTAAATACAATACCTGGCTACTGCGTCAGAGAGATATCTCTTTGGCTCAGTGGTTATGGTATTGGCCTTGCGTCCGGGAGTTCGGGGTTCGAATCCTGCTCGGTACCTTATTTCTGCCATGCATTTATTCCTTTGTTTCTCTGTTACAGACTTCGTTCGTAAGACTGAGCACGTTAAAGAACCAGGCAAAGCTCTCGGTAGTTTCAACCTGTATCCTTGCACTATCCCCAGTAACAACTAACCATCTTCTGGGGGCGTGGCTCAGATTGGCAACCGGAAGCGATAATAAATAAACGGAAATAACCAAACAACCAATCAAACAACTTCCTATCAGTTAACAGTTTACCAATCATCCTTTGAAATGGCAGATGTTCTAAAGTGCTAATCCATTTAAATACGATTAGATATAAGTCAAAAGTCTAATTTAATTTACATAAGTTGCCTTTCAAGCTGAACTTCAACCAGTACAAAACAAGTTTGGCTTTTTCATAACTGAAAGCTACCGGTACTTTAAAGGTGGGTATTTAGAATTTTTTCATCTCACCAAATTAAAAAACATATATATCCCTAAAATTTATATGAAAAAAAAATACAAATCATCAATAAGTAAGACTCATAACATTACAAAAAAAAATTTTTTTGATGGTGTTCCCTTAAAAGGCTACGTAGCCTCTTAAGGTATTTTTAGATTTCCCGCCAAAAATCAATAAAGCATTTTGGGAATGTCAAGGTACTGGCGCGTGACTTATAATGCTTAAATTCCATTACATAACAAACATGTAATAATTATTTTCCATAATGTCTTCTTCGGACCCTATATTTGAAACTTTGTCTGTGTATTCCTTTATATAAATGAGCGAATTGATCATCTAAAAATAGAATGTGTCTCCTGTTGGTGTCAACGTGGGCCGTAGTAAATCTCTATTTTCTCGTGCTGTCGGATGGTTTTCGACTACTGGGGTTTTATGAAGGCAAATTAAAAGGCTTGGGGAGTATAAGGATGACCTTTTTGCATTTTTTTTTTAAATTTTCGTCTCAAGATCTGAAGGGCCACCTTTAAGTGAGGAATATGTAGAAAGGAATACGTGTCAATATGCTTTCTGTAAATCACTGATAGCTTTAATCCAAGATTGAATTGACTGGTATTTATTTTACTGAAACTTTTACATTTTTGTTTAACAGAAAGATGTCCCCTATATACAGTGGGAGTTCAGATGGTTTTGTCATGAGGTATGAATCCATTTGAAATCTTTGATTAACCCATAGAGTATTAAACCTTTTTCTAAATAACACAATTTTTGACTTCCAAATTGAGAACATTTGGTTACAACAAACTTTAGTGTGGCTTTAATGATTGGTTTCATCTTTGAAAAGTTGGAAAAAGTTTGGATAAATCTTAACTAATTTTAGATCTGTCGAAAAGCGTTTGCAGATGACAAAATAAATGGGCCTCAAAAATTAACACTTGACTTTAGAAGAGTAGAAATTATTGTAGGAAAAGGAGAAAATGCTGGAAACCAGCATTTTCTCCTTTTCCCATAATGTTCTTCTATTGTAACCCTTTTCTCCATAGATACTCATTTCTTCGCATTGCTTGTAGGAGCCTTTGGAAAACCTTGTGGCAAAAGGTGAAATTGCTAGTGACGATTTTTGTCACAATGTTTTCTATGCTGTCAAAAAGTGTCATAGACACATAAGAAACGGCTTCATCCTTGCTCTTATTCAGGGTCAATTAGAGATACCATAGAAATGCCACATGGGGTAAAGGGTTAAGGTTGTAAAAACCAGGGATTGTTTGGTAAAGGGTCAAAAACAGACACCATTATTTGAGTAACATTTGTGTTGTTGTCTGTCTACCCGTCAAGATGGATTTAACAAAAATTCTGCTGTCTGGTAAAAAATTTGAAAGATGATTTCAGCCAAATAACCCTTGTATAATTCTTAAAGGATTTATTTTGAAATTCCAAAACTGTTTTTGGATTTTCGTTGTCTGCAAAGAAGCAGACAGTGAAAATCCATGATCAGACTGCAAGTTCTATGCAGTCTGATCTTATCTACACTATCAGTGTAGAAAGTTACTAGTAATCTCTTTCAGGTTCAGCACTTCAAGTTTTATATATTGGCACACATTTTATGCCTTATAGCTAGATTAGAATATAGCACAAATATATAAAATGAATTGATGATCAAGTTAAATTTAACCCATGGAAAACAAATATTGTCAAGGGTATAGTGAAATGGGCCTGTTTGTCCGTCCATCCGTCTGTCCTTCCATGCACTAAATACTAGTAGTTTAGTGTTGCAAACTTCTGCACTTTTGCTTCTATTGTATTGAAAGTTGATTGATACATTGATCACATAATGAAGTTGTGCAAGACAGTTTTCTATCATCTGCATCCTATGATTCAAGGGTAATCTCCCTTTGAACTTAGAAAACCTTTTGCCCGTTTCTGTCAAAGTGCTGGTGGTTGTATTAAGTCACATTTAGTGACGGCTTTAGTTAGCCTGTCCCTTAACCCATTACCATTCAATCCCTACCTTTTGATGCCCCTCAGAAAGAAACCTTTTGAAAACATTGTGGGAAAAGGAGAAAATGCTGGTAACTAGCATTTTCTCCTTTTCCCACAATGTTTTCTACCCATCACAAAACAAATTTCAAATTTTTAGTCACTTTTATTTTGTCATCTGCAAATGGTTTCGATTTGGACAATCCTAAAATTTTGTCGTTTGGTAATGAGCTGACCCTTTACCAAACAATCCCTGATTTTTACGACCCTTAGATAGAAGCCTTGTGGAAACATAGTGGGAAAAGGAGAAAATGCTGGTAACCAGCATTTTCTCCTTTTCCCTATGTTTTCTACCCTTCACAAAACAAATTTCAAATTTTCAGTCACTTTTATTTTGTCATCTGCAAATGCTTTCAGTTTGGAGAAGCCTAAAATATCGTCGTTTGGTAAAGACACTTAGGCTAGTATTGTATAGTCTTGTCATTTGTCCTTCCACAATTATAACAAATAAGAAAGGACCTGAAAATGAAACAAACAGTGAAAAATAACGGTATTTCATGTTGAAAAAGGATGGACTTTATGGCAGATACATGTACTTTAGAACATGTTTCAGTGCCAGGAACCAATATTTGCTCTGAAGTATCAAAAAAAAAAAATCAAAATATTTTTTATTTTTTAAGGGCTGGTACAAGAGAAGTTCATAACAAACTGGAGAAGAACAGGTGAGGAATGTCTTTGAAAATTAACTCTTTACCAAACAACAAAATTTTAGACTTCTCCAAATTGAAAGCATTTGCTCATGACAAAATAAACAAGACTGAAACATTGAAACTTGACTTTTTAAGAGTAGAAAACACTACGGGAAAAGGAGAATATGCTAGTGACCTGCATTTTCTCCTTTTCCCACATTGTTTTCAGAAGGCTTCTTCCTCTGGGTCGAAAATACAAAGGATTGTTTGGTTAAGAAAGAATCTTCTTTCTATTGTGGTATATTGTTCAATAAACCACAGTTGTGAGTTATGAGGCACAATAAATTATTTTAAGTTATTCATTGCGCCTCATAACGCACAGCGTGGTTTATTGAAAGATATACAACAATAGAAAGAAGATTATTTCGATTTTAACTTGGCCAATTCTTAATGAAAAGAAAACAAGTTCAAACTAAGAGCAAAAACGTGGATGAAGATTATGTTCCATTGAATAACTCACTCATTGAATGACGTCGCTCTACATGGATTGTCGCAGATTTTACCACGTTTTCCTTGCACTGTGTTTATAGAGCCAAAGTCGTGTGTCATGTTAGAATAAAAGGTTAACCCTTTCATCGCAATAGCTGAAAATAAGCTTTCATGAACAGCTTAGATGAGCTGCATAAGTTGTGTGCGTATCCAGTATCAGCTTTGATTTCTACAGGCTATAAAACTTTTTCTGCAGGCGAGCACATCTCAAGGAATGCTTTGATTTCCTAAAAAAGAACATTCCAAGTCTTGAAGACAAGAGAACATCAAATTTGGGCATTCTACGGAGTTCTTTACGGTATATTCAGGTAAGGAAAATATACAATTTGAAACACTTAACCCATTACAACACAATCCCTACTTTTGACGACCCTGAGAAAGAAGCCTTTGGAAAAAATTGTGGGAAAAGGAGAAAATGCTGGTAACCAGCATTTTTTCCTTTTCCCATAACATTTTCTACCCTTCACAAAACAAATTTTAAATTTTCAGTCACTTTTATTTTGTCACCTGCAAATGCTTTCAATTTGGACAAGTCTAAAATATTGTAGTCTGGTAATGAGTTAATAACTTCACGGTATTCATTGGTTCATGATAAGGGTATTTACTCCTGTGTCCAGTTTGTGTTCAAAAGCCTTCTTCCATAGAGACCTTTAATTTATTGTATTGTTTTGTATATAAAAGTTATTACTTATACAGAAGACTTTTTTTTTTGTGTCCATACCGATGACAATTGTTGTAGGCATAGGAGCCAATGTTTTAAACTCATTACCAAACAATAATATTTTATGCTTGTCCAAATTGAAAGCATTTGCAAACGACAAAATAAAAGAGACTGAAAGTTTTGAATTTCGTGAACAATTCAAATGATGCTGTGAATGAGACTAATTATTCTTAGACTTAAATGAAATTCGAGCTCGAGTTAAGTGATGGACTGATTTACGTCACATGCAAGTCTGCTCCAGGGTGTTCGATTTAAATTTGTTAGATCCTCTCCTGCAAATACAGTATTAGTTCTTTGGGAGGTTTGGGATTGTTCATGATGAAAAGTCGTTAATAAGTAAAATAGTCATTTGCGTTTTACCAAACAATCCTGAGTTAAAAAGACCTTGTACTTAGGGCTACCCAGAATTGAAGGCAAAAACATTCTAAGACAAGGAGAAAATGCTGGTATTTTCCACATTTCCCCTAAGTTTTTTTTTTTAACTAGACCTAATCAAGGACAAATAAACTTTGAATTGCCATTGGTTGATTCATAGATATGAACATGTACAAAATTATGCCGCAGATTACAGGGTTAAACAGTTGTTTACCAGAGCGATGTAAAATTTTGAACAACGGTAAATTTATCAGCAGGTGTTGAAAGCCCAGTTCGATACGGACAAGTGCGTTGTCTGTCATCTAACAAGCAGTGTTAATTTATGGGCGGGGCTTGTAAAAAAGTAGTCCCGGCTGTATGTCCTTTGATATAGGTCAACATTCTAAAAATAGAAATACTCGCGTGGTTGAAAAACTGTCGTCTGGTGTGAAAAGTATTTATGTAGTAGGATGTAGGAAGTGGAATCGGTGGCCCGCTCTATTTCTAAGCATTTTTTCTTTCTCTTTATTCGCAATGTAGATATCTAAAGATCTAGACTTAATGAAAATACAGTTAACTTTTTATGCACGACTCTTTGAATGAAAAGCAGCTCGATAGATTTAATAAAGTGACAAAAAAAAAAAGACCGCATCACTTGCGGTGAACCAAGTTAACACTGATCTTGACTTGGACATGTCTGAACGGGATCAGACGCATTCAGTCGTCAATATTAAAGGTCCAATTGTACTTCCTGGTTGGTTGATATTCGTGAAGGTCAAGGTCCCTTTACCCATGTATTTTTATAACATTCAAGAAAATAAGATCCAGATCTACCAGCAACACCCGTCAGGGTGGCAAAAACATTGCTTTCAGACGGATCGAATATAGATCCATATATATAAAATCCCTGTTTGAAATGAGGAAGTTACACATACTGGTCAGCATTTCAATCTATTTTTCAAGATATTCCCTACAGCTTGCTTCCTAAGGGTGATTACACTAGGGGATCGATTTTTCCAATAATCGTCAACCTCTATTTCATAGATCTCGTAATTGTCTACTTAAACCCTCCATCGTACAAGAAAATTGTTATCCTGGCCAATTTGAAAGTATTTGCAGGCAATAAATCAATAATTGCTCCAATTCTAGTATCTGTAACACAAGGGTAGAAACCATTGTGGGAAAAGAAGAAAATGGTGGTTACCATCATTTTTATTTTTCTCCTTTGCCCTATATGTTTTCCTAAGCCAGTCTCTGAAGATTGTCAAACCACATGATTGCTTGTCAAGGGTTAGTTGACCAGTAGGCCACACAGTATCTCAGTTAGGGTTTTAGTCTGAGAACCATGCACAAGTATACCCTTATAAATAGATCAAAACACAATGTTTTGCTTTTCCATCGTTCATGTAAGTTTAAATAGTACAATTGACCTTTCTGTGAACGCGAGTTTGGCAACCCCCTCACCCCCTCAGTAACAAGCTATATTGGTTGTCAGGCCTTTCAAGCTAACCAGAAATTGTGTCAGACTCTTTTGTTTACATAACGCCTAATTCTGCATTTTCATAGGCTGATAAGACGATGGTAGACTTGTCAATCAAAATCCACAGAAAGGTCAATTCAGGAGTCGGTGCTAGATTATGTGCATTCTGATCCTGATCTAGATCTACTTTTGTTATTTTCAGAACCTTAAACGGAAGGAAAAAGAGTTTGAGCTTGAGATGCAGAGATTTGCTCATGAGAAGATACTTTTACAAGACAGAATGCAGAGTTTGAAGAAAGACCTCAACAAGATGAACATAGAAGTGGACTTAAATGTCTGGACCTCGACACAAGAACATGATAATGAGACCAACTCTACATCAACTGCCACAGGTATTTTTCATTCAGGATGGTCGAAACTTTCGTGTGAGATGTTTTGACCTGGCCCTTGTCCAGGACTAAATTTCTTCATGTTTAATGTACATACATTATATTTCATGATTTGTATCAAAACAGCAATAAGATATGTTTAACTCTTTACCAAACAATCCCTGGTTTTTACGACTCTGTTACAGAAGCCTTTTGAAAACATTGTGGGAAAAGGAGAAAATGCTGGTAACCAGCATTTTCTCCTTTTCCAACAATGTTTTCCACCCTTCTCAGAACAAATTTTGATTTTTGAGTTGCATTAATTTTGCCGTCTGCAAATGCTTTCAATTTGGACCAGTCTAAATGTTTGTCGCTTTCTTTCTCAGGGTTGTCAAAAGTCGGAATTGTGTGGTAAAGGGTAAAGGCCTGTATAATTATGTGGTATGATGGCATGGTTTTTGTTGGCCCCTGTCTGTTAGTCATTTCCTTGTTTATGTGGTAAAGTCTACAATGTAGGCCCTCAAGAGCCTGTAGTTTTTAAGAAGTTTTGCTATTCATTGAATGTTTCTCTTATTTCACTTTTTTAGCTCACCTGAGCACAACGTGCTCATGGTGAGCTTTTGTGATTGCCAAATGTCCGTCGTCCACAATTTCTTTAAACATCTTCTCCTCCTAAACCACTGGGCCAATCTTGATGAAACTTGGCAGGGATGTTCCTTGGGTGAAGCTCTACCAAAGTTGTTCAAGAGATTGAATTCCACCCATAACTCTGGAAAAAAGGAAAAAAATAGCAAAATCTATGAAAATCTTCTTCTCTGAAACTAGAAGGCATAGAGCTTTGATATTTGGTATGTAGCACCTCCTAATGGACCTCTATCAATATTGTTCATATGATGCCCTTGGGGTCAAAACTGGCCCCGCCCCGGGGGTCACAAGTTTGAAACGTAGGAACAAAGAGGGAAAACTTTAAAATTTTTCTTCTCCGAAACTAGAAGGCGTAGAGCTTTCATATTTGGTATGTAGCATCTCCTAGTAGACCTCTACCATGATTGTTCATATGATGCCCCTAGGGTCAAAACTGGTCCCACCCCAGGGGTACAAGTTTGAAACATAGGAACAAAGAAGGAAAACTTTAAAATTCTTCTTCTCTGAAATTAAAAGGCGTAGAGCTTTGATATTTGGTATGTAGCATCTCCTAGTGGGCTTCTACTAAGATTGCTCATATGATGTCCCTGGGGTCAAAACTGGCCCCGCTCCGGGGGTCACAAGTTTGAAACAAAGAAACAAAGTAGGAAAATTTTAGAATCCTTCTACTCTGAAACTAGAAGGTGCAGAGCTTTGATATTTGGTTTGTAGCATCTCCTAGTGAACCTCTACTAAGATTGTTCATATGATGTCCCTGGGGTCAAAACTGGCCCGGCCCTTGGGGTCACAAGTTTGAAACATAGGAACAAAGTAGGACAACTTTAAAATTCTTCTTCTCTGAAACTAGAAGGAGTAGAGGTTTGATATTTCGTATGTAGCATCTGCTAGTTGACCTCTACCAAATTGTTCAAATGATGTCCCTGGGGTCCAAACTAGCCTAGCCCCGGGGTCACCAGTTCGAAACATAAGAACAAAGAAGGAAAACTTTGAAAAATAAAATCTCTGAAACTGGATGTTGTAGAGCTTTGATATTTCATATGTAGCATTTTCTAGTGGGCCTCTACCAAATACGATACAGTAATCCTAGGGTCCAAACTGGCCCCGCCCTAATGGTCACAAGTTTGAACATGGGACCAGAGAAGGAAAACTTTGAAATTCCTCTGTTCTGAAACAAGTTGGAAACTTTGTACGTGTGTTCCTTATGATAGTCTGCCAATAACAATATTTTCATTAAATGTCATGTCATTGAAAAAGGGGGCTTGGTGTAAATTTTCACTGGCATTTATGAAACTTCAAACATGTTTTCCTTAGGATAGTCGTTTGATACAATTTTCTTCTGTAAGATGTGTTACCTTTCACATATTGGACTTGTTGAGCACTGATAGATCAGTCAAGAAATGTTGTGAGCTGTTGGTCAAGGGTTCCCAGTTTGTGCTGGCTTGATTACTGTCTCAGCCAACATCCTTTGACATTTGATCAAAAGTTACTGAGACAAGCCTCATTTGTGTCTTACCAATGAGCGAATGATGTTTTAATATGTTATTCGACCACCATTTTGAAAAGGAAATTAATGCCTGGCCTTCCAAGTTAATTCAATTCCTTACAATACAATTCTGACTTTCAATGACCCTGAATAAGAAAGGTTGTGAAAGCATTTTTGGAAAAGAAGAAAATGCATTTTGCAGTTACATACCCTGTCAGAATTATTTTGCCTTGAACTTTGATATTTGGTATTTATCTTCATTGTAGACCTTTACTGCTTAGTACTCAGGTGAGCTATATAGGACCATCATGGTCCTCTTGTTTTATTACTAAGCCCAACTTGAATGTTAACAGAGAACTGTTGTTTTGATACAGAGCGTGGAACTCCACCACCAAGTGACCATGATGAGAATGATGATGATGAGGAAGAAGCAGAGAAACTTGTCATGGAGACCAACCCTTCACCGACACCAAAACTGAAACATAAAAAGGGAACTAAAGGTACAAGTTTATAGCTTATTTTACCTTATGATACACCTGAAAGTTTTTAGAGAAAATACATGCGTCACAAGCTGATATCACAGGACAGAATGAAAATCTGTATCTACACACTGTGATACACATTTCACATATGGTATGATATAAGATGTAATGATGACATAACTCAGAAGTGGAATATGTATATATTCATTTTCAATTTAATTGATCAAAACTTGCACTTTGATTTTTAACTTGGATTCATAAAGATTAAGTTACTTGCTACTACATCACTATTTCTTTTATTTTGCTTAACGTTTATCGATACATGTATAAAAAAATTGCAACATTGTTTTGTTGAAAGATGTTGATACAAAATAAACAGAATACTATAAAATAGTAAGTTTTCAGGGCGTAGTATTTCTTTCTTGCAGTGGAAGAAAATACTGACATCTTGCTCGACCTTAAGAAAATACTGACATCTTGCTCACCCTTTTGTTGAGCTGCAAAATATCAAAAGTTTCTCACACAGCGCAAATCAAATACATGTATGATGTATCAGGAAAGTTTTTCCCACATTTTCTTTCCTTCCCATTTTGAAAGGTAATTTCCAATGTACATGTATTTTGTCATCTGCAAATGCTTTGAATTTGGACCAGTCTAAAATTTTGCTGTTTGGTAAAGAGTTAATAACCAGAGTCTAAGTTTCTGCTTATTTCTAAATGCAGAGATGAACATCTATTTATGTTGAATCAGTAAAGATGATTACTGTAAGATAGGCCTTAAAACTTCCTCGAAAAGAGGGGGGGGGGGGGGGGGGACTTGTCCAAATTTAGAGCTATCACAGATGACATGTAAAACATAATTCTGGTGAAAATTGTCTTTTATAAGTTAAGGACAGAGTAAGAAAAGGAGAAAAACACTGGTATCAGCATTTCTCCATTTCTCTCAATGTTTTATTGGTAAAGAGCTATACATCATTCAACTAAGTAAATTGAGTAAATAATGAATCTAGTATCTTGTCTTCCAGATATAACCAACCATATGAACAAACATTCAAACCATCAAAAAATTTTGTCTGGCTCAAATGGACTTGTGTCTCGCCCATATCTTTCATCAGCTCTGAAATCCCAACCCAAGAAGACAATTCCAATTACCCTGAGTTTAACAGGCCCTGTAGAGCAGGGACATTCTCCCCATAAGGGACCTCAAGTTGGGGTAGTTAACAATCCATCAGGGAAACTGTCGGAAATTCCAATGTCACGATTACCAGTTACACAGATACTACATCAGACCCTTACACAGCGGAAAGCTCTAATGAAGCAGTCATCTACCTTTCAGAGTATGTACTTTACTAGTATTTACTTCACTACAAACATTTGACATTTCTAAATTGAAGGCATTTGCAGAGGGCTAACAAAATACAGGGCAAATAATGGGATTGCTGAACAGGATAGAAAACAATTTGAGTAAAAGGAGATTTCACTTTTTCCCACAATGCTTTTGTTGAGTTTTCTTTTTCGGAGTTGTTGATGATTGAAATAAAAAGTGAAAACCTTTAGCTCACAATTTACTGTTTTTACAAGTAAAGAGAAAGTTCACATAAAAATTTTGAGGAAAAAAGCAGAAAATTCTGATATCTAACATTTTCTCTTATTCTCTCAATATTTTCTACCTCTTCAACAATATTTTCCATGTAGGCTACAATTAAAGTCTTCTATTGCAAATGCTTTTATTACTTTGGAGAAACCCAAAATTTTATCCTATTATATGGTGAAATATTCATCACTCTTTCTGACTAGCTGAGTTGGTAGTGTACAAGATTTTAGATCAGAGGATTCAATCCTTGACTCGCTGAATTTCTTTCCAAGCATTGATAATCTGTATAATAGGATTCATTCCTCTCTCACAGCTTACTTTTGCTTTGGCAATTGTTCTGTGGGAAAGCAGCTAGTAATTTGGAAAGAATAATCTGCAGAATACTGATGAAAGAATTTCCAGGTAAGCATGGATAAGTGCACTTGGCAGCTGCAATATTAATCAATCAATAAAAAACATAATTTTTTGTTGGATGGGAATGCTATACTATCCTTAATGCTTTTATAATAATGATAAGTAAACATTTTATCCAAATGTAAGGTTATATATTACAACTAGTAACAACTTAGTAACAAACAACTCTAAAAACATCTTTGTAAAATATAGATGATGTAAAATACAGATGAAAATGATATGTAAATAAAGGTATAGTAAATAAATATTGTGTAACATATTGAGGGAAATAGGACTTTGTTGTGAACATTTGCTCCTTTTGCCACTGAGCTGATAGGGTTGCTGCAGGTGGAGAAAATTTCCTGAAAGGTTTGTATACTAGAATTTCACGTAGGAAATCAGACAGAGTTCAGCCATAATGTGGTATAATGTTCTATGCCTGTTTCAATTTCAGTGTCGTCTGCTCCACTGACGGCTGCTCAATTAAAGTCTCCACCAATGACAAGACCGACAGCTCCGGTGTCTGAAGTAAGCAAACTTTTACCAACCACTGTGTCCAAAATTATGACAACTACTACCCTTCAGCTGTTACCCAGCACGGTGACAATTACACAGAACAGTAAAGCTACAACTACTAGCACTACAGTCCATGCATCTGTGTCCAACAGCGGGCAACCAGTCACAGCAGCTGTACCTTCAATGGCTTTGCCTCTAAGTTTACCTTACTACATGGCCTCCATGCAGAAAATATCCCATCCAATTTTAGTGACTTCATTGATGGCTCCAGCTCTTGGCTTGACCACAACTGCTACACCTGTATCCAGTTCAGTTAGTAATTCAACTATAAACTTGGCGTCTTCAGTCATTCCTGTTAAAACTCTCTCAAGTGCTAATGTAAAATCTGAAGACATGAAAGTTGCTAAAGTGACCCCTGCCACAACATTAAGTTATATTACAACACCAGTTTTATCATCTACTAATGCCCAGACAGTTACTAGTTCTGTCGTTTCCAATAATTTCCCAGTGAGACCAATATTTGCACCAAATCTAATTGCTGGGCAAGTTGCTTGGCCATTTTTGACAGCTGTTCCCAGGACCAGTATAATTCCGACGACCTCTGTGTCAACGACACAGATATCCACGTCTTTACAGTCCAATAGCACACAAGTGTCATCTGTACCGGTGGTGTCACTTGCACAATTGAATCAACTGACACAGATGATGACACCTGTGACAGTCATGTCGCCAAGTATTCAGATGACGCCTACACAGTTGAACTCCATGATAGCATCACCATTGCTAAAGCAGTTCCCATTCCCCTTAGGTATCCCTTCTTCATTTTTACAGCCCGGGCAGGTCCTGGGCCAACAAGTGGTAAAGCCAGTTGTTGTTGTTACAGTGCCAAACATCGTGTCACAATCATCTACAACAGTAGCCATATCCCCCTCAGTTACTGCTGTAACAAGCTCTGCATAATTCTTTAGAAAAGTCACCATAAAACTGTTATGAAATGTGTATATGTTAATTGCATCTATAGTATCTTTAATGAACAAACTGCTATCCTGTAGCACATTAACCTTATACAGTTTAATATTGTTGTCAGTTGTTGGTTTTTGAAAGAACTTTTTACTATTTACTGGATGACAAAATTTTATGCAGTTCTACTTTGAAAGTATATGCAGATAACCAAGCAAATTTGGTTCCTTACACCTACAATAGGAGTTAGCTTTGAAACACATGCAGTGAGAGACAATGTGGGAAAAGGAAAAGTGCTGATAATCATTTTCACTTTGACAAACAGTATTCTTTTTTTACCTTTCTTATACAAATTCCATCATTGGTATCCCATTTAATTGGCAGTTTGCAAATGCTTTAAATTTTGATGAGTGTAAAATTTGATCTATGGGTAAAGTTGAACCCTTTAGCACACACCCAACTTTAAGCAACCCTGAGAAAGAATCTTTTTGAAAACATTGAGGGAAAAGGAGAAAATACTGGTTACCAGCATTTTCTCCTTTTCCCACAATGTTTTGCTACCCTTCCCACGCCTTTTTAGTCATATTTATATTTTTGTCCGCCAATGCCTAATATTTGGACTAGCCTTAAAGTTGGTCATTTGGTGAAGGTTAACTCTTTACCAAATGACACACTTTAGACTGGTCCAAATTGAAAGCTCTTGCAGACAACAACATAAACAGAACTCAAAACTTGAAATTTGTTTCCAGCAGTATAGCAAACGTTGTGATAAGAAGAGAAAATGGTTGTTTACCAGCATTTTCTCCTTTTCTCATTTTGTTTTGAAAGGTTTTTTTCTGGGTGATGAAAGCCAGGAATTGTTTGGTTAAGGGTTAAACCTCAATCTATTTTCATTATCCATATTTAAGAAGTTTGTGTTCAAAGTTATTATGCTGCAAATCTGCATTAAGAGCTGGTGAATGGGAACTTTCTTTCATTTCTGTCCCTGCTGCATGAGAGCAAAAATACTGCGGTAAAAGGAGAAAATGCTGTGTACTGGGAACCAACATTACTGATTTTCTTGGGTTTGTATAAAATGTTGCTGGTGACGAGCATTTTCTCCTTTTTCCTACAATGTTTTCTACTCTCAAGACATGTGTCTTTGTAGTATATTAAAGAGTTAACTACGAAAGATACCAGAGAGAGAGAGAGGAGAGAGATTGTGAGTTTTTTCTAAATGTTTAGTGAAATACTTTAATTGTATGTGACCTGTGCTATTGTTCATTGTTCACTATTTATTGAATTAGTTGTTGACAGAATTCATGTGTTTTGTAGGCATTTTTTTAATCATTCATAAGCCCATATATTTACTGTCTTTTTGAAGAGAACATTGTGGGTAAAGGAGGAAAAAGGTGGTTATTAGCATTTCCTCCTTTTTTAGCTCACCTGAGCACGATGTGCTCATGGTGAGCTTTTGTGATCGCCCAATGTCCGTCGTGCGTCGTCCGTCGTCCACAATTTCTTTAAACATCTTCTCCTCCTAAACCACTGGGCCAATCTTGATGAAACTTGGCAGGGATGTTCCTTGGGTGAAGCTCTACCAAAGTTGTTCAAGAGATTGAATTCCACCCATAATTCTGGTTGCCATGGCAACCGAAAGGAAAAAATAGCAAAATCTTTGAAAATCTTCTTCTCTGAAACTAGAAGGCATAGAGCTTTGATATTTGGTATGTAGCATCTCCTAGTGGACCTCTACCAAGATTGTTCATATGATGTCCCTGGGGTCAAAACTGGCCCCGCCACGGGGGTCACAAGTTTGAAACATAGGAACAAAGAAGGAAAACTTTGAAAATCTTCTTCTCTGAAACTAAAAGGTGCAGGGGTTTGATATTTGGTATGTAGCATCTCCTAGTGGATCTCTACCAAGATTGTTCATATGATGTCCCTGGGGTCAAAACTGGCCCCGTCCCGGGGGTCACAAGTTTGAAACATAGGAACAAAGAAGGAAAACTTTGAAAATCTTCTTCTCTGAAACTAAAAGGTGCAGGGCTTTGATATTTGGTATGTAGCATTTCCTAGTGGACCTCTACCAAGATTGTTCATATGATGTCCCTGGGGTCAAAACTGGCCCTGTCCCGGGGGTCACAAGTTTGAAACATAGGAACAAAGAAGGAAAACTTTGAAATTCTTCTTCTCTGAAACTAGAAGGTGCAGGGCTTATATATTTGGTATGTAGCATCTCCTAGTGGACCTCTACCAAGAGTGTTCATATGATGTCCCTAGGGTCAAAACTGGCCCCGCCCCGGAGGTCACAAGTTTAAAACATAGGAACAAAGAAGGAAAACTTTAAAATTCTTCTTCTCTGAAACTAGATGGTGCAAAGATTTGATATTTGGTATGTAGCATCTACTAGTGGACTTGTACCAAGTTTGTTCATAAGATGTCCCGTGGGTCAAAACTGGCCCTGCCCCGGGGGTCACAATTTTGAAACATAGGAACAAAGAAGGAAAACTTTAGAATTATACTTCTCTGAAACTAGAAGGTGCAGGACTTTGATATTTGGTATGTAGCATCTCCTAGTGGACCTCTACCAAGATTGTTCATATGATGTCCCTGGGGTCAAAACTGGCCCCACCCCGGGGGTCACAAGTTTAATACATAGAAATAAAGAAGGAAAAATTGAAAAATTTTCTTCTCTGAAACTAGAATATGTAGAGCTTTTATATTTGGTAAGTAGGATCTCCTAGTGGACTTCTACAATGTTTGTTCATATGATGCCCCTGGGGTCAAAACTTGCCTTGCCCCATGGGTCACAAGTTCGAAACATAGGAACAAAGAAGGAAAATGTCAATATTATTCTTCTCTGAAACAAGAATATGTAGAGCTTTGATATTTGGTATGTAGCATCTCCTAGTGGACTTCTACAAAGTTTCTTCATACGATGCCCCTGGGGTCTAAACTTGCCCTGCCCAGGGGTCACAAGTTCGAAACATATGAACAAAGAAGGAAAACTTTAGAATTATACTTCTCTGAAACTAGAAGGTGCAGGACTTTGATATTTGGTATGTAGCATCTCCTAGTGTACCTCTAGCAAGTTTTTTTCTTAGGATGCCCCTGGGGTCAAAATTGGCCCTGCCCAGGGGTCACAAGTTTGATTTTACAGCTTAGTACTCAGGTGAGCGATATAGGACCATCATGGTCCTCTTGTTTACTCTGTTTTCTTCCCTTGTATAGATAGTAGATCTTGTCATTTTGGAGAGACCTTTTGTTTGGATGCAAACAAAAGCTTTAAACAAAGAACAAAGAACTTGTTTTTTATTTCTTTGAGAATTTATCTGATTAGCTTGCATGATGAGTGCTTTTGGAAGTTACTTTTTTTTTTCTTTACGACACTCTATGTCAAGATTAGATAACAGAACATGTCGTTTAATCTTGGATTTATACATTCTGGTGGTTTGATAGATGTACTAGCTAACTGCAGGCTTGTATCTGCAAAAGTTTGGCATTTCCATTGGCATGAAAAAATAGTCTGAAATTTTGTACTTAAAACCTTAAATAAAAAAAATAGTTTAGCTCTGTTTCCAGGTCAATTGTGACCAGTAATTCCAAGTTTATAATTCTATCTACATATTCTGTGACAAGCCATCTGATAGGCAGATACAAAATGTCTTTGCTTTCCAGCCTTGCCAATCAGATGGTTTGCACTGGACCTCAAACTTAACTCTTTACAAGATGGCAAAATTTTAAACTTCTGAACCCATTACCACACAATCCCTACTTTTTACGACCCTGAGATAGAAGTCTTTAGGAAAAATTGTAGGGAAAGGAGAAAATGCTGGTTACCAGCATTTTCTTCTTTTCCCACAATGTTTTCTACTTTTCACAAAACAAATTTCAAATTTCCAGTCACTTTTATTTTGTCGTTTGCAAATGCTTTTGATTTGGACAAGCCTAAAATATTGTCATTTAGTAATGAGTTACTATTGGAAGCATTTGCAAACATTAACCCTTTACCTGATATGCCAATTTGAGGCTCTTCCATTTCAGCAGCAAATAAAGATATGATGTCAAAAATATGGACAAATGAGGATACAAATATCTGATTGAGTGGAAAACAATGTGAAAAAAGGAGAAATTGCTCGTTACAAGCAATTTCACCTTTTCCCACAATGTTTTCAAAAGCTGTCTGTTGTTGATATGTCAAAATGAGTATATTTATAGTAAAGGGTTAAATTAAATGTGTCTCAAAAGATGGTGTTTTTAGTTTCAAAGGGTAGATAATACAGTTGTAAAAGAACAAAATGCAGCTTAGTAGTATTTTCTCTCTGCATCACAATGTTTCAAAAGGTTTATTTGTCCAGGTTATTAAATTATTTGGTATAGGGTTAAGCATTATTAATATATGAGTTATTGACAAGTTATATTGTTAATAGCTGAAAGCTTCACGTTTCCTTTTATGTAAAATGTTTTGTTACAGTAAATCAAACTATGTAATTGTTATCTTGACACTTTTACCACACAGTCCAGAGTTAAAACAATCTTTAGAAAGAAGGCTTTCAAACATCTTTTTTTTTTTTTTTTTTTTGGAAATGGGTACAATGCTTGTAACTGGCAATTCCTTCTTTTCCTACAATGTCCTCTATTATTTAAAGTCAGATCTCTTCATTTCAGGGACATGTTATTATCGTCTGTTACTTTGTCAAGTGTGGACAAGTCTTAAAATTTGTCAACTAAAGGGTTAATGAAGTATTTGTTGGTAATCAGCATTTTTCATCTTTTAAATACTGTTTTTTTTTTTCTCTTTCAAAGACAAATGCAGTATGAGTGACATTTGTTATGTTGTCTGCAAATGCTTCGAATTTACACAAGTCGATTTTTTTATTGTCTAGAAAAGGGTTGCACCATACCACGAGACCAAAATTAACCCTGAAAAACTGAATTGATACAAGAGACATTAATTTTTTAAAAAGGAAAAGCATCTTAATTATTGCTATACCAAGGCTGTTTTGGCCTGAATATGAAACAAAATAGTGGACGGTGTAGATCCAAATCAGACTGCACATTCTCTGCAGTCTGATCTTGATCTGCACTGTCCAAAAAACAAGGAGAAAATGATGTTTACCAGCATTTTCTTTATTTTCTCACAATGTTTTAAAAATTTCAAATATAGATTCAGACAAGCCTAACATTTCGTTGTTTTGTCACGATTTAACTCTTTACCACACAATCCCAACTTCTAACGACCCTAAGAAAACCTTTGAAAACATTGTGGGAAAAGGAGAAAATGCTGGTGACCAGCATTTTCTCCTTTTCCCACAATGTTTTCTACCCTTTCCAAATCAATTTTCAATTCTTGATTCACATATTTTGTCGTCTGCAAATGCTTTCAATTTGGACGGGTCCAAAATTTTGTTGTCTGGTAAAGATTTAAACCTGTTCTTCTGAAATTGTTCACTGAAGCTAGGCCCTTCTTTACCTGCAATATTGAGGTTTGTCAATAATGGAGTGATGAGTGTGGTTTTCTTTCAGCTTTGAGATTTCAATAATCTGTATAAGTTGATATTGTCGAACAATTCTTTCACTCCTACTTGTAGTCAAATTGTTCAGCTTTTAATCAATCTTACCTATGTTTTCAGGTGAATGCCACTGTTATCTTCAATTTGATGATGTCTTACAAATGCATGTCTTCAGTCAAATCACTGTGGCAGACGTAGAAATTTTAGGCTTCCCTGTCCATTGAATTCATTTTTAATACTACATGTTCATGTTGAATACCTTTCAAAGGGATGGAGTCTTGATAAAAATACATTGCAGAAAATTGAAAAAGAACTTTGTCATTAGCATCTTCTTCATATACAGTGTGTTTCATATGTCTTTTTGACGGATTGTGAAGATAGTAATAAAGTTGACAAATTATCGTTCCTGCAATTTCCGTACCGGGAGGAAAGGGTTTTGAAAAATCTGAAGAAATGACCAGCGTACAGCATTTTTCCTGTCAGTGTTAAAAATCATCTCCTGAAACCCATTTGACTGTGTATCTGTAAATGCTTTCAATATGAAGTCTGACATTTTGTGAAGTAGTAAAGAGTTAATATTGCATTATTTGTCATGTTTTAGTTCTTTTTGTTCAACTCTGTAGAGCGGAGTTTATTTGTTGATGATCATACAATGGACATTTATTAAAGCTTTAAAATATTAAACTGTTTGATTTTGTTGTTTTTATTCATTTATTCTGTTTCGGACAACAGCTGAAGCAATGGGATAACAAGCCCAATAGAATGTGGTCATCATGTAAACTGATGCTATTGCTCAGAAATAGGACTTTGGATCTGACGTAAGTTGGTTTTTGAGATAAAAATCTATTAAACTTGTTAAGTGAAGCTTTGGCGAGATTGATAACATTTTTATTGTTGACAAGTTTAAAAAATTTCAACCTCAAAAGCCAAAGAGTATCAGATTCTTTTTATCACATTAGATCTACTGTATAACAAATATTATAGTCCAAAATGTGTTAAACAAGAGGAATAGATCTACGTTATCCTGTGTAGTGAAATTTACATGAAGCTTGAGCGCTTACTTTAACAAGTACATTACAAATGAAAATTTACATGAAGCCTGTGGGCTTACTTTAATAAGTACATTATGAACAAAAATTGTATCAAAGAAACTTGAATAATTGATTTTTAGTTATACTGGCTGAAAGCCAGCAGAGCTTATGTCATGGTGTGGTTTCCGTTGTCCGTCTGTCTGTCTGTCTGTCTGTCCGTTTGTTAGTCTTTTTCTTGTTTATGCAATAAAGTCTTCATTTTTGGTAGGATTTTCATGAAACTTGCACAGTTTGTTTATATCATCAATAGCTTTAGTCCGATTGATTTTGAAAAAAAAATCTTGCTATCAGTAAGGTTAGAATAGCCATTTCAAGTTTAAAATTTTCATTTCTTGTTTATGCCATAGTCTGCATTTGTGGTCAGATTTCCATGAAACTTGCGGAGTTCATCTTATCAATAGCTTCAACCCTACTGATTTTGAAAAAAATCCAACAGACAGTATGGGAAAAGTAGCCATTTCAAGTAGAAAACTTTCATTTCTTGTTTACGCAATTAAGTCTGCATTTAAGGTCATATTTTCATGAAACTTGTAGAGCTTGTTTATATCATAAATAGCTTAAACCTTATCGATTTTGAAAAAAATACAACAAATAGTATGGGAAAAGTAGCCATTTCAAGTAGAAAACTCTCATTTCTTGTTCAGGCGATAAAGTCTGCATTTGAGGTCAGATTTTCATGAAACTTGCATAGCTTGTTTATATCATCAATACCGGTAGCTTAAATCCTATTGATTTTGAAAAAAAAATCCAACAAACAGTATGGGAAAAGTAGCCATTTCAAGTTGAACATTTTCATTGCTTGTTTACATTATTTGTGATCAAATTTTTGTGAATTTTTCAGTTTGTTTATCTCATCAATAGCTTTAACCCTGTTGACTTTGAAAAATTCAACAAATAGTAATGGAAAAGTAGCCATTTTGATTTGAAAAAGTTTGATTTCGGATTTAGATGATGAAGTTAGTATACAGTTGCTTTGTCTCATCAACAGCAGGAACGCTATTGATTTTGACAAAAAATCTGACGATCAGTATGGGAAAAGTGATTTATTGTTGAAAATTTCCAGTTCTTGTTTACAAGTGCTTTCCTTCTCACTGATTTTATGGATTTTTTTTTTTGCATCATGAATTCATAATGTAGGCCTATGCTAGATAAAAGCAAAATTTCTGCCAGTAGAGAGATTTTAGGCCCTTCAGGGCCTTCTTAGTTGTTTGAGTCTGCAAGTGATTAAATTAACTACCTTACCATGGTAAGACTTTTGACCGCTAACTTCCTTCAGGAACCAAGGTCAGCAATGTTTTAGAAATGAAGCGCATGATTATGCCTACAGAGTTGACGTGTGTGAGACAAGAAAATTCGTAATAGCTCTATTACATTGAAAACAATGAGAGTTATGTGATAAACAATTGTTTGTGGTGAGATTCGAGCCCCAGTAGCGCAGTCTACTACACAGGATTGTCTGGTTTAAATCCTTATCTTGATCAATCTTTCTCTGAGTGAGGGTCGATGATTGTCGTACACGATTCACCCCTCCCTCAATGCTGATCACTGTTTTGACGGAAGTTACGTGCAGTGATGCATCCAGCGTGCTGCATTGCCCCTTTATTTTCGAGAATTCCACCCCCCCCCCCCCCCCCCGAACCTGAAAACTGTGTGCGCAAAATAGCGCACATTTCCGGTGCCGAAATTCTAGCACGATCTCGAAAACTAAATCGTCGCAAAAAGTTAAACGACTTTGCGAGTGTAAGGGAAACAACTCTTACCCATAAAGAGGTCGCTGATTTTTCCAAGTTCCAATGACATTTTTCGATGACATCATAGTTGAAAACGTTGTCTGCGCATGTCATATTCTTCGAAGATTCGATGAGTATTTATAGAATGCCATCTAGCGGGAGATAATGTAGTTCAAAAAAGTGATTAAAATCCCATGAATTTGATTGGACAAAAGTTTTAATAATCAATTTTCGCGAGTCATCGACGGAAATGGCAACAGAACGAATTAGGACCTATACTGTTCGATTTTTTTCGTACAAGTATGCAAAAGTTACAGAAAACACGACTGTAAATGATCAGGCTCTGTCAGACAAGAGAACGATTTATCACCTGTTTGTTAGAAAAAGCGCTATGCGTTCATTTGAAACTGGAAAAAAAAGTCGACCTTGGTTGGGCACGAATTACACGCGAGACCTCAGGTAAGACTACATGGGTCAAAGAGGCCATTATACGCTTAAGTTATTTTGTGAAAATGACAGTTTTTTGGAATTACTTGTTACCTTCATTTTGACAGATTTGTGTCAAATAGTGCAGTAATAGTTACATTGAAATTTAGAGACATGAAAAATTGGTCGGTTAGAAAAAACGACGGAAACCCATGACACAACTAAATATTTCTCTCATTGTCCGACCAGAGTCACTTCAGGCTACCTTTTGAGCTTTTTAAATGACTTTAAGTAATAACTCAATTTAACAGAGTTTTTGCTGCAAATCACCAATATCGATTTCTTTACGTGTAGGTGAGAACCATAGATCTATTGTCCTACCCTCTAACATATTATCTTACCCGGAATTACAGCTTGGAACAAGGAAAGTTAGTGAGAACACTGCGGTTTGTATGAGTGTGTAATGCATTAGAAAACATGCACATTTATCGTAGAACTCTCTTACCTAACCAATAATTATTCCTTTCATTTTCTCAGAGAGAAATTAGTTGCCTCATGTTGGGATTAGAGTGCCCCCCCCTTTTTTTTTTTTAGAATTAGGGGGCATGTGCCCCACATTTTGAAGTTTTTGGATGCATCACAGTATGTGGGAAGGTAGCGAATGGCTTGGGAAGATATAGATCTACCGTATTGTGTAAAGCACTGGAAAGAGAAACCCCAGGAAAGCAAAGGTAGCCGCACTGGCGGTCGCAATATAGCTGAAATAATGTTGTAAACGGCGTTGACCCCATACAAGTTTTGAGTGTGACGAGCAATTTCTCTTCGCCGCCTTTTCACATGTCTTTATAGACGTAACCGTGGTAGATTATTATTTTTTCTTATGATACCATTGCGCCAATTTATTGCTTTCTAGTCAAATATCTTACTTTTCTTTAAGAACTTTAATGTTACAAATACAGTAGCCTTTCAGTGCTTTCATCCCAGCGTTGATACGCTTTAAAAAAAAAAGTTATCTAACCTTTGTGCTTTTTGTTGCAGTCGAGCTTTTCAATTCCAATATGGTAGATCTTTTTTCTTGATGGACTATAGAATGGCCAAAAAATGAAAGAAAAAAAATAAAAGGTTTAATCAGTTGTTTTTCATTAGAAGAAAAAAAATGTAAGGGAGATAACTAGATGACCATAAAAGTAGTTTTAGTGATCTCCCTTAACTCAAATTACCACACGACAAAATTTTAGACTAGTCCAAATTGATAGCATTTGCAAACGACAAAATAAAGGTGACTGAAAAATTGAAATTTGTTCTGGGAAGGGTAGAAAACACTGTGGGAAAAGGAGAAAATGCTGGTTACCAGCATTTTCTCCTTTTCCTACAGTGTTTTCAAAAGGCTTCATTCTCAGGGGCGTCAAAAGTAGGGATTGTGTGGTAATGGGTTAAATAGTAACGTAACTTTACTCCTGTCTGCGAATAATAGACCCCAGGGAAGAAGGCTTCTGAAAATATTTTGTCAAGAAAGGGAACAATGCTGACAGATTTGGCAGAATTTGCTTCCCCCTTTTCCTCTTTATTTCTTCATTGTCAACGGTAAGTTCAATAATATGGTCTGTAACATGCAAAAAGGGGCATTGTGCAACTTGTGCAAAACAGAAAATAATATGAAAATGGAAGGTGCCGTTTCGGATTTAAATAGCCTGCGCGGAAAGATAGAAAACATTCTGGGACAAGGGGAAAATACTGTTTACCAGCTTTTTCTACTTTTTCCCACAATGTTTTCAAAATCTTCCGTTGCATGGATATCAACACTCGGGATTGTTTGGTATAGAATTCAATCGACAAAAAAAAAAACACCGTAAAAAGAAACATGAATCAAGCGTTTTATATAACAAAGAAAGAAAACTAGGTAACATACAGAAACATGCTGTACAGTCAATATACGTGACGTTTACAATACATGTATTGTTAAGTGACAGCTGGCTAATTCTTAACCAGACGAAAAAGACTTTACACTTTTCCGAAGGAAGAAACATTTGCAGACGACAAATAATACGATTATTTTTTTGAAAGTATAAAACATTTTTTGTGAAAATGAGATTTTCTCCTACACCCCATTGTTTTAATCCGTTACCACACAATCCCTACTTTTGACGCCCCTGAGAAAGAAACCTTTTGAAAACACTGTAGGAAAAGTAGAAAATGCTGGTAACCAGCATTTTCTCCTTTTCCCACAGTGTTCTTTTACCCTTCCCAGAACAAATTTCAATTTTTCAGTCACCTTTATTTTGTCGTCTGCACATGCTTTCAATTTGAACCAGTCTAAAATTTTGTCGTGTGGTAAAGAGTTCATATGAAAAAGGAATCCTATTTTTTCCTCTAGGTCGATAAAAAATCGGGTTGTTTGGTGAAGAGTTAACACTTTAAATTCTCAGGAAAAGTTTGGTCACAGTATAGAACATTTTAAAGCCAAGATCAGATTATACAGCCTACAGTCTGATCTTTGATGAACTCTGAACTATATGTTTGTGAGATAGTTTTAGTAAAAAGAGCCTTCAGGTTACTATGCAGGCCCTTGCATTCTCCTGGCACTGCCTATTTGTACTGGATAATCTCAGGCAACTTAACCCTTTACCAAACAATCCCTGGTTTTTACGACCCTGAGAAAGAATCCTTTTGAAAACATCGTGGGAAAAGAAGAAAATGCTGGAAACCAGCATTTTCTCCTTTTCCCACGATGTTTTCTACCCTGCAAGAAACAAATTTCAGTGTTTGAGTTAACATTTATTTTGTCATCCGCGAGTGCTTTCAACTTAGACCATTTTAAAATTTTACCATTTGGAAAAGGATTAAGTAAAACTTCAATCTACAAGAGATCAAGAAATAAGTTCAACTAATCAGTGTTGACATTGCATAATGTTTATCTAGAAATTGACTTGAAACCATTGCTTTACCGAACGACATTTCCGACGCTTACAAATCAAAACCTTTTCGAAAGACCTGTGGATCAAGTGATTCTATATTTTCGACAAAAGAGTAGAACAACATGGAGAAACATGAAGGTTACATAGTGCGCAGCTGGTATTAGTTTTTACTAGTTTTCTCAAGTCAAATCTAAATGCCAGAGCTTCGTGGGGTGGGGGAGGGAAATGAAGATGTTATGTAAATTACACGCCTTCAAATTAGTTACATAATCTTTTACCACGTAAAAAATGAATATTACCAGCATGAGGCTTCAACATAGATTCACACTAAATAGTCAAATGGTCGAAAAGAAAAATCCAAGAATTTGGAACTCTTTGGGAAACTTTCGTTTTTAGCTCACCTAAGCACAACGTGCTCAAGGGGAGCTTTTAGGATCACCCGGGCTATTTACACCATACAAACATGAAGAAATTCTTGAAAATTCTTCTTGTCTAAAATGGCTGATTAGATTTTGACAAAAATGGCTATGGTTCTCTCAGAAATTCAGGTGAGCGATCCAGGGCCATCTTGGCCCTCTTGTTTGTTATATTGATTCCTTTTATGAAAAATTAAATTGATCAATAGCGAAAAATTTCGGCCCAGGTCAGCCTGCGCGGACTGCGCAGGCTGACCTGGGTCGATACTTTTCGCAGATGCATGAAGTCCCCTTTTCACAAAGCATGGCTTATAACCTTAAACTAAGCACATCTTGTGCGTGTACTAATTAGTACATGCACAAAGGATGTAGGTTTATACTCAGGTTGTTTAGAACATTATATAGGGTTTCTGTGCTCTTAGTTTCGTTCCTTTGCGGAAGGTTATTCAACCCAAGTACTGTAGATAATATTTTTTTTAGCAGAGACGGGGGAAATGTCAGAACCATTTAGATTTGCACATGTTATATAACTTACGTTACCACGAAGGGCGAAACAGCTTTTTACTTCAATTGTATGTGACTGTTAAAGGTTAGCGCGCTTAAATTGAATTGCAATAACTACTGCGTTCATTCACCGCTCGTCAAGCTCGTGCTTTAGAACTGACTGTGCACATTGTCTTAATGTGTATGAAAAACGAACTGAATCTACTGTGAAATACTAAATATTGCCTTTGTTTTAATTTCAGTGAAGGGAAAACTATTGACAGTTGTGTTTATCGAGGCAAAACATATACAGGACTACACTTAACTATATTATGGATCTTTAACTACATAGCTTGCCAAAATAAGGTAGGTGTGTAAAAACGGCTGCTTTTTTCATTTTTTTTTTACAGCTTAAAAATTGAATGAGCCATGCTCTTGCAAAAGGGGACTTACTGCATCTCCGTGATCCATCACGCAGGCAAGCCATCACATATTCAAGAAATCCAAAATAGAAACTTCATTTTAACAACTGACTTAATTGTGAGGTAGACTGGTCCTGTACATACATAGAATTGACGAAGAGCGAAAAGTGTCGGCCCAGGTCAGCCGGACTGCGCATAAGAACTTCTGCAGACAGTGTAGATCAAGATCAGACCGATGAAATTTTAACGCCGGTGGCAAGAACCCAATTTTGTGCTGTTACAAAGGGTGATTCGGAGGAAATAGATCTGCTTACCGTACAGTGTAGATTCAATATCAGACTGCACATTTTGTGCGGTCTGATCTTGATCTACACTGTCTGCAGAAGTTCTTCGAGTCATGCTTAGGAGCCTAAGGGTTAGTGAAAGTATAGATTCAGATTAATCTGTAAAGAACTCGTAACTTGATCTTGGATCCACAATTTTTTTTAGTGTGACTTTTTTTGTGAGATTTTCATGCCATAATTATGCCATAATTATGAGGAATAGCAATATCGCGTTCAGATAGTTTTTGCAGTGGCTCTATAACGTTATATAGGCCTATACACCTTTCACTCATCCTTTCCATACAAGCGAAACCAAATCGATAATAATTATCCGACACAGTTTTTTTCTTGGCGATTTTGCAAAATAAGATATTAGTAACGGAAGTTCAGCATCCGACAATGGACGGTGTAGATCAAAGATCAGGCTATACGTCCTATGTGATCTGACCTTGATCCACTTCGTCCACTGAAGCCAAGCGATTCACACTGAAGAGTTACTTTGGTGAAGGGTAAAAAGTTTAACAATATTATCATCAGGGTCTCTAAATGTACATGTAGGTATATATAGAGTCTCTGTTATAATTAACTCTTTCCCAAACGACAAAATTTTAGACTGGTCCAAATTGAAAGCACTTGCAGACGACAAATAAACGTAACTCAAAAATTAAAATTTGTTTCCAGTAGGGTAGAAAACATTGTGGGAAAAGGAGAAAATGCTGGTTACCAGCATTTTCTCCTTTTCCCACAATGTTTTCCAAAGGCTTATACCTCAGGGTCGTAAAATCCAGGGATTGTGTGGTAAAGGTTTAAAGGAGTGAGTAGCATATATTGTGTTAACCTTATTTTTTTTCTACAGTAGGTGTGTAAAATGTATATGATACTTGTAAATGTGTCGCTATGTTACGGATTTGTATGTGAGCTCTCTAGTAATACTAGTAGTATGTTGAGCCAATCGGTTTGCTTGTTTTGAAATTCGTGATTAGAACCGGAATCTGTTTTAGACTTGTTGGTGGGACTGCTCTCTGATGTTTTATGTACGTATAGCTCTACAGGTACAGTATCCGAATTTTCTAACACAAACAGCTTTATAAAGTGCAACGTTTTGATCTGTTATTTTCTAGAATTGTCAAATTCCGCGAATGTACCAGACAGAGACTATAATTATGTTAACTCTCTACCAAACGAAAAGAAAAAATGGACTGGCCAAAATTGAAAGCATTTGCAGATGACACATTCAATGTGGCTCAAATGATGCTAATCATCTTTGATATATTGCGTAGAAAATGTTGTGGAAAAAGGAGGAAATTCTGGTTACCAGCATTTTTTCTTTTGGAGACCTACATTGTCCCGCAAAATATAAGTCACAGTTGTAAAAGTCAGGCAAACTTTCTTTCTGGTGATTTTTCACGTCTCAACTCCGATGCATTTGAGAAAGTAGTCAGTGACATGAAAAAAAAAATTGTGGTGCATTGACCTACGCATGACCGATATTTTCTTTCCGACCCAGATGCAAAAAGTGAGATTCCAATACTTCCGTACTGTCAGGTAACTTGTATGTATACTATAATACAGTACTGAATACAGCTTAAAATGACATTTACATGTGAATCAGATGTACTCGTATCTATTGCAATATTAGCCTTTTTTCTTCCTCGTACATTAATACAATATCTAGTATACGCTTGCTACACGCGAAAAGTGGCAATTGGACATTTGCGTAAAGAGTCGTCTCGGATAGCCTGCGCAATCCGCGCAGGCTTATCCGAGACGACACTTTACAAGTAGGCCTACATTAAAAGCGGGCATAAAATTAGAGTGTTGGATAGCGGGTTGACTCAAGAAGGCATAAATCGGTGACCATTTTACTCCTTTTTACAGACAGTGCAGTTGAGGATCACTATGCGCAGAACGTGCATTCTAATCTTAGATCTACATGGTCCGTTACCATGAATATAATGCTCAAGCACAAAGTTCCTGACGCTGCAATGATTTGATTTGTTATGATGACGTATAATAGCTATTTTCCTTTACCGCAAAAAGCCCAAGTTTTTAACTATCCTGAGAGAAGTAGCTTCAGAAAGCATATCTGAAAAGACGAAAACGCTGGTTACTAGCATTTTTTCCCTTTTCCCACAATGTCTTCTACCCTTTCAAAGAAAACAAAATTCGTTATTTGAGCCACATTTAATTCACTATCTGCATGCAAATGTCTTCAATTTCTACAAGTCTGAAATAGAGTTGTTTGGTAAATACAGGCTTTACGTACTTTCATTACTCCGACTGTATTTTGAATCGAGAACATGTCAGTCACAGAATAAGGTGACTGTACGCCCTTGACCTTGCCATGTCATGGGTGAAATAACTCCAACTGTGGGTAGAACCAAATCAGGTGAGAATATAAAATTCTAAGATGAGATTTTTTACCCAATTGGTCGAGACAGACAGAGAGAGTGCTTAAAATTTTTTCATTAATGCATTTCTTACTACATCGGTATAACGATTAACAAAAAAAGTCGGTCACCAGAGAGAACAGTCGTCGCAAACGTACAATTTTTCGGAATACGTAGGATTTTTTCTCTATTAGAATCTATGTTTGACCCATAGGCTGCTTTGGAAGAATCACTAACTTTTTGCGGACAGTGTAGATTAAGATCAGACTGTAGAGAAGGTGCAGTCTGATTTTGAATCTTCACTTTTCGATAACGGCATATTTTCCCGAGCAGCGTTTGGGTTTTTTGCTATCGACTTGAAAGTTTCCTGGGCCTGTATTCACCAACTATTCTTGAGAATATTCTTAGTTCTTATTCTCCAAGGTTTTCTAAATTTGTAAGTAACACAACTTCTGATTGGCTAAACCGAATGGTTTAGCCAATCGGAAGTTTTGTTACTTACAAATATAGAAAACTCTGGAGAATAAGAGAAAGAAAGTTCT
Organism: Tridacna crocea; assembly: GCA_943736015.1. Taxonomy (NCBI): domain Eukaryota; kingdom Metazoa; phylum Mollusca; class Bivalvia; order Cardiida; family Cardiidae; genus Tridacna; species Tridacna crocea. The sequence continues at coordinate 23,199,652 of OX031070.1, forward strand.
TAAAAATGGTTGGAGAATACAGGCCCAGGTTGTTAATTAGCAGAATAAAGGTTAGCTAAAACACCCATTGAGTACCAGCTATGTTGTTTATGCTGACTAAATCTGTCAAGATGACACTGCACACATCTGCTAAGCGAGTTTAGCGCAATTTATTTTACTAGTCTTTCTCATTAGCTTACTTTCTTTTTATTTACGTTTCTTCCCGTTTCTTCGACCGAATTACTTTTTGTAAGAACTCACTGTATACAGTGTACGCAAGATATGTTGAACATCATTTCACATCTCAAGGTGACATTTTCAGGCAAACATGGGTTTCTGTTACGAATCAAACGTAAGCTATTTCAAGATTAATTAAACCTATCACGGATTGCGGAAAAAAGTACAGAGGCTTGAAGGAATGGAAAATACATGTTTTTATACGAAAGCCGTAGCATAGCACTGATATATCCCAGGAAAGTATAAAATTAATATATGTGAGCTTTCGCCTTGATACTACAGTAATAATGTTGAAAGCGGCGTAAAACAACATTCAATCAATTAATCAACCGTGATACTACTGCTTAAGGCATTTAGTCACCATAGCTATGACAAAACATTGGACAGTATACATCAAGAATAGCCTGCAATCCCCTACAAGGCATATTCGGACTTTATTTTAAATGGTCTCGGGTCAGCCTGCGCAGTCCACGCAGGCTAGTCCGAAAGGATACGTTTTTAGCTCACCTGAGCACAACGTGTTCAAGGAGAGCTTTTAGGATCACCTGGTGTCCGTCGTGCGTCGTCTTTTGTCCGTCGTGCGTGGTCCGTCTTAAGTGTCGTTTCGGATTAGCCTGCGCAGACTGCGCCGGCTGATCCGATACGACACTTTACGCAAATGTCCGAATGCCCCTTTTCGGTTGTTGCAAGCCAAACCATAGTGCATATTTTGAAAAGTGTCATATCTATGTACATTACTAGAAACTAGGTTGGGCTAAGCATATAAATATTAATAAGCGTTTAAAGCCGCAGGTATTAGGCGCCAATTTGAACGTGCGCAGGCATCACTTATGGAGTTCTCTTTCTGAAGTTGTCTACAATGCACAAAACGAAAAAAACATAGTCTGACTGTGAAAATGTGTTAACGGGTCATGTTAACCTGACAGTGGTTGACTTATAACATTTATCAGTCGCACAACATCTGTGTCAGTTACTTTAAGTTGTTTTAACCCATTACCACACAATCCCTACTTTTGACGACCCTGAGAAAGAAGCCTTTGGAAAACATTGTGGGAAAAGGAGAAAATGCTGGTAACCAGCATTTTCTCCTTTTCCCACTATGTTTTCTACCCTTCACAAAACAAACTTCAAATTTTCAGTCACTTTTATTTTGTCGTCTGAAAATGCTTTAGATTTGGACCAGTCTGAAATATTGTCGTTTGGTAATGAGTTAAACGCAAATTGTGACCTTTAGGAGAGAGCAAGAGAAGGCACGAGGGTCAATGCCATCAATTAAATGGTCCATGCCCTGGCGAAAGGGGACTTAATGCATCAGCGTGACACATGATACCGGCCAAAGTCATCACGTGGTTATGGATCCATAACAGCAACTCTTTTGAATAACCGAATTGATCATGAGATAGACTGGTACTTTGACAAACAGAAAATTGATCAATAGCGAAAAGTTTCGGCCCAGGTCAGCCTGCGCGGACTGCGCAGGCTGACCTGGGTCGATACTTTTCGCAGATGCACGAAGCCCCCTTTTCACAGAGCGCGGCTCATATAATTGGCATATTGATATATCAGTTGATATATTTACAGCCTTTGATAGAAGTTTTGTCGATAAACTTAGCGCTGAAGGAGTTAAGGATTATAACTGACCTGCAAAACGCAAAAAGCGACTTTCCGGACATTTGCGTATAAGTGTCGCCTCGGATTAGCCTGCGCACTCCGTGCAGGCTAATCCGAAACGGCACTTTTCCGTTTTTATGTAATTTTCTGTTTTGCGCAAGTCTACTGAAGCACAAAATCTAACATAGTCGTGTAGTGTTGTCTTTTGTGGTGTCCGTGGTCGTGAGGTAGAGCGTCGGCCTCATAACCTGACGGTCCTGATTTCGATACCCGACAGCGGGTGTCATCTTCAGGATTTTTCATTGGCCCACACATTCGGCGCGAGTACTGGTGTAGTTCCCAGAAAGCAGAATCGATCGAGATTGGTATAAGTTGTAAGAACTTGTTTCTCAATCGATGTAAAAAAAATATGTTTAAACTTTCAACTAAGTGTCGTCTCGGATTGGCCTGTGCGGACTGCGCAGGCTGATCCGAGACGACACTTTAGGCAGATGTCCGAATGCCCCTTTTTGCATGTTACATGCCATATCTACGACCAGTACAATCAGTATCAAAGCAAGAGTTGAATTCGATTCCCGGTTGGGCCGATTATTTTATCAAGAATTTGCTGAACCCATTACCACACAATCCCTATACTTTTGACGATCCTGAGAAAGAAGTCTTTAGAAAACATTGTGTGAAAAGGAGGAAATGCTGGTAACCAGCGTTTTCTCCTTTTCCCACACTGTCTTCCACCCTTCCCAAAACAAATTTAAAATTTTCAGCTAATTTTAGTTTGTCGTCTGCAAATGCTTTCGATTTGGACAAGCCTAAAATTTTGTCGTTTAGTAATGATTTAAATCTTTGCGTCGTAACCCTGTCTTCTCTTTCCGCCTAACATAATTCCACCCTGAAATACATGTATACATATATAGCTTATATGCTTAACATGGATTCTAGTGGCTTTAACAGAGAGATGCGCGTCGTGCTGGTAAAAGGGATTTCGCCGTAAAAAAACAGTCTACAATATGCTTACATGACTTAACCCTGCACCGCACAATGCCAAGTTTTATCGATCTTGAGGTGGATTTGGTTGGTTGTATTGGGGTTTAACGCCACTTTAACAGCTAAGGTCATATCATGGCGGTCAGTGACGCACATGTGTTACCTGGCTTTCTCATACCGGTACTTACACTACTTTCTTTCCAAAGCCACTAACTACTTTTCTTATGTGCTTCAGCAGAGGTGAGAGGCGAAAGTACGCCGGAAAGAAAGTTTGCATCAACCGGGTATCGAACTCACAACCACCACGTCATAAGTCCGACATGCTCACCACTGAGCCACACAGGCGGGCGATCTTGAGGCAGAAGCCAGTTGAAAACATCGTGAGAAAAGGAGAAAATGCTGGTAGCCAGCATTTTCTCCTTTTATCACGGTGTTTTCTACCACATTCCGACATAAAATTTCATTATTTATGCCATATCTAACTTGTCGTCCGCTAAAGTGCTTCAGTTGGAGATATCTAATATTTGTCGTCTGAAAAAAGAGTTGAAATGTCAATAAACGCGAACAAAAAGTCGTCTAGACCCACAGAGAAAAGTACCTGACCTGCTTTTGTATAGATAAAAGGAAAGTTGAAGTATAACCCATAACGTGACACCCTTTCTGCTATAATGGGTGACCAACTACGTGTACCAGACAGTCTTTGTGGTATTTGTCGAAGACAATAACACTATGAGTTCTATATATATATTGAATTTTGAAGACCATGTATCTTATTTTGTGCAAAGTCGAAGGAAATAAACCCAATTAAACCCAATTTTTCCCATTTACGTTAGCACTCAGATATGTAATTGAAAATGGCATGTTAACCCATTTCCAAACAATGAATTTTGGACTCTTCCAAACCGAAAGAGCTTGCAGACTTCTATTTTAGATTTGGAGAAAATGGCAGAAAGTTCTGGAAAAGGGTAGAAAACAGTGTGGGAAAAGGAGAAACTGCTCGTTGTTTCCAAAAGACTTTTACTGCTATTCTACGAAGGAAATTAGAGAAAAACACGTAAAAACCAGAGTTTGTTTGGGAAAGGGTTAAAATGAAACAAAATTTGTCTACTGATCGCTTGTTAGTTTAATCTTATTGCGAGATTCTTTTGAAAATATCGTGGTTAAGGTATGAAATTCTAATGACGAGCTGTTTCGCTCAGTTTGTCAAGATGTTTTAACATGCCTTCATCTATCGAATCCACAATCACTGTCCATTTTTCGTAATTTTTGTCTGGCTTGAATAAGACGTATGTCAAGGAGGATATATGATCTTTTTAAGTTAGTCAAATACTTTGTTTACTTAGACTGTTTTAAATGCTGATAAAAGGTCATGTTGTATGTGAATATGCAACAAGCCTTGCCCCTGATTTGTATCACGAAATGTCAGTGTGACCCCCAACAGTTTTGAATGTGATAAGTTTTGGACAAACATATAATAATGTGATTTAACCCTTAGGCTGCTAAGCGCGACTTACTGACCTTTTGCGGACAGTTCAGATCAAGATCAGACTGCACAGAACGTGCAGTCTGATCGTGGATCTACACTGTCCGATAAGGGAATACTTATCTCCAGACTATAGGTTTAAAAAAACAACAACATTTTTCAGGTTTATATTATCCACTTGAAAGTTTCCTTTATCTTATTTAGAAGGATAAGGATAGGATAGGACCTCAACTATCCGGAAAGTAGCCGAAAATGTCGTCACCATCGAAAGGCACTGGTCACAACTCGGCCGATTCCGTATCTTCATGGCTCCCATCACCCGAGGTATGCCGAATGCATAGAAAGGATCAGATCCATCTGAAACAGACGTCGTGTAGACGATGTGCACAGCATAATTATCTTCTGTTACTGTAAGACTTTCACCCTCTCTGTTTTCAGTGTAATATCAAGCACACGGCAGAGGTCTATGGAAACAAACGTGTATCGTCCCAGGATGTATCAATATGGCCGGGTTGGAAAAGAAGCGGCTTAAGGAAGATAAAATCAGGCTGAAAAACTGGAAGAGATGGGGACCGTACCTGTCAGAGAGACAGTGGGGAACTGTAAGGGAGGATTATTCCGAAACTGGGGACTGGTAAGTGATACCTGATTCCCACATCTTTTTTCAAATTAAACTTTTAAATCAAAGTGTATAACGTTAGTTTGTTTCAGAATGTGATCAGGTTTGTTTGCTCTCCTATAGAGCGCCAGATAAAGGGAGTGATTTAGATTTCAAAAGTGGAAAGATAAATTTTCTCAACTAAACCCTTTGTTGTGGGTGCTCATTAGAATCGTCGCATCGAGACGATTCTAATGAGCAACCACAACATAGGATATCAAAGAGAAATATCGACATAGGAATACCATGACTGCCTCTTATCCTGAGCTCTGCTATAATGTATCACCCAAAATGCGAATTGCCTACTAGTAGATTATCTGCATACAAACACACATACCATAATTATATGAGGAAGCTGCTCGGAAAGTCGTTATTGCTTTTTCATATCTTTATTTTACCATTAAGCTGTTAAGCGCAAAAAAGTGACGTCTTGCGGCCAGTGGAGGCCAAGATCAGACTGCACAAATCGGCACTGCCCCATAAGGCGATAATTTCCCTGAAAAAAAAAAATACCTTTGAAAAAGCAAAATTTGGATTTTTACTGTAGGCTTGAAAATTGCAGTTTACTTACTTAGCAGGTTAATCCCTTACCACTCAATGACGACATTTAAAGCCCTGGGGAAAGAAGCCTTTTGAAAAAATTGTTTGAAAAGGAGAAAATGCTGTTAAACAGCATTTTTCTCCTTGTTCCACAATGTCTTCTACCCTATTGGGGAAAATTGCAGCAGTTGAGCCACATTGAAATTATTGTCTGCAAATGTTTTGAATTTGGTCAAGGCTAAATTGTTTTCGTCTGGTAAAGAGTTAAGGATTAAAAGTAGACAAAACATGACAAAAATCTCAATATTTGGTTCTACCCACAGTTGGAGTTATTTCACCCATGATATGGCAAGGTCAAGGGCGTACAGATGGGGCGAGGACGGTCTTCTGGGTATAACAGATCGAGAGTGTCGTTTGTGTTTGTCACTGGCGCTGTGGAATACGAAAGACCCGATACTGAAAGAGAGATATTTTGGGCTTACAGGGCACGAGGTATTCATTTATTTAAGTTTAAGTTATTAAGTGATTGGTGATTATACATTTGATATGACTGCTAAATCTAGAAATTGGTGATGTAGTCTTTGCAAGACAAAATGAAACGGTACTCCGTTACCCTTATGTTTGTGGCTTACTCTCTACTTAACTTAACGATAAGAAGAAATTCACAGACTTCCTTTTAAAAGTACTGCTTTAACCCTTTCCCAAACAACAAATTTTGGACCCTTCCAAACCAAAAGAGTTTGCAGACGACAATTTTAGATTTGGCGAAAATGGCAGAAAGTTCCCAAAAAGGGTAGAAAACACCGTGGGAAAAGGAGAAATTGCTCGTTATGAGCAATTTCTTCTTTTCCCACAGTGTTTTCAAAGACTTTTACTGCAGACACGTAAAAACCAGGGCTTGTTTGGTAATGGGTTAAGCAGATCACATATATATTTTGCATGTGACTTCATTTTTCCGGTTTTTGACACTTACATCGGCATCCATCCATCCATGCATGTATCCATCCATCAATCAATCAAAGAAACCAACAAGATATCTAACTTCTTCTATATTAGCAAACAGACAGTCTTTTCTTCGCATAAAGAGTCCAGTTGAAGTAACTATTATCTGTGCATTCAGTAGAATGCATGACAACGAGTTCAGGCCACGCACTCTGAAAAGACAGCTGGGCTCTCGGAAAAGGTGATTAAGTTTATAAATCTGCTAAAAAATATCGTGGAGAAAAGACCGTTGTATATTATGCGACGATTTGATCGATGAAAGAACGCTACGAATATGGCCACAAGTGAACAACTCGGTACTAGTCAAGGTGTATACAACTTCATTTCATACCATTCAGAGGTGTGTGGTAAAAATGTCAGAGGTAAAAATGTCATAGGTAAAAATGTCAGAGTCAAAGTAGTAAATATGCCATAGGTAAAAATGTCATAGGTAAAAATGTCAGAGATACTAAGTATATGACGTGAAAAAACATGTGGCTTTGGCCTCTCACAAGATCCATTGAAGTAAAGCCATTCTTTGTAGATTTGATAATATACCAGTTGTCCTTTACATTTATTTATAATATATTCATTTACCTTCATTGTATCCATGCTATACTGTGAAATAATTTTCTGTTTCATTCAGCAGTGATAACATTACATGTTGCTGATTTAACCCTTTACTAACAACCCCTGGTTTTAACGACCCTGAGATAGGAGCCTAAAAAAACATTGTAGGAAAATGAGAAAATGCTGGTAACCAGCATTGTCTCCTTTTCCCGCACTGTTTCTGCCCTGCTGAAACACATTTCAGTTTTTGAGTTAATTGCAAACCTTGGTAAAAACATTTGTGAAAAAGTATCTTTGACAATAGTATGTGGTCTTAGTTCTTCTGTTAGTCCTATATCAATCTTGACTTTGACTGACTGCTATCTCAGATGATTCAGAGGCCAGAAATAAGTGAGCCCCGACAAGATTTCGAACTTGCTAAGCCTTGACCAACTGAGCTAACCCCATATATTTATACTATGATAAATACATCTGACATTTTTACCTATGACATTTCTACCTATGGCATATTTACCACTTTGACTCTGACATTTTTACCTATGACATTTTTTCCTATGGCATTTGTACCTCTGACGTTTTTACCTACATTCCATTCAGAAGTATAGATACTACTATAAGTCTGATAAAAGTGAAATACGTTAAGGTTTCAGATCTGGCAGAAAAATGCATTGTAGAGCAAATGATAGTTGTACGGTCAGGTGACAGGGGATTTGGAAACTTGTTCACAATTGCGGCGAATCATGTCAGGATGTGCTATTACACATTAGTTTTGTGCCAGTTTTGTTCTAATTTTACAACACGTTATTCTGCCAACGACTAAAAATTTGACGTATTCACTATAACGCTTGTTCAGATTCATGCAAAGGAATTTTTGAAAAATGAATTTCGTTTGGCCTCCAAATTGTTTACATTTGCCAGCTAGTGGGTTTTTAACCTTTCCCAAACAAGCCCTTGTTTTGGCCTCAAAATTGTTTACATTTGCCAGCTAGTGGGCGTTTAACCTTTCCGAAACAAGCCCTTGTTTTTACGTGTCTGCAGTACGAGTCTTTTGAAAACACGGTGGGAAAATGAGAAATTGCTCGTAACGAGCAATTTCTCTAAAGTTTCCCACAGTGTTTTCTACCCATTTGGAGAACCTTCTACCATTTTTATCAAATTTGAAATCGTCGTCTGCAAACTCTTTCAGTTTGGAAGAGTCTAAAATTTGTCGTTTGGGAAAGGTTTAAAACCCAATGCTCTGAATTCTGCTCATATCTTTCACCCAGGGCAACCATGGCGAAGACGTAAAGGAGCTATACTATTACCTGATGAACACACCAACCCACTCGTACATGAAGGCCTTGTATAAATACCCACAAGAAGAATACCCGTATCACAAGCTGGTCGCAGAAAATGCCAAAAGGAGTGTTTTAGAACCAGAGTATGAGTTATTAGATACGGGTAGCTAGTTTTGTAGTTATGTAACCATTTCTTTGTTATAATTTTGTTTGATCTAATATTAGAAAGTTTTCAATTTCAATTGTTACATTCCGGAGGCCAATTCAATGTTATGCTTGGTGATTTCGTCTCCCAGCATTAGGAACAAATGTCTTTGTAGTTAGTATGCTTTCTCTCGCAGACATTGTCGAACCAATGGCCAGCTACCTATGATAGGTATCAGACAATTCGATCCTCATATTAACCCTTTCCCAAACAATCCCTGGTTTTTACGGGTCTGGAATAGTAGCCTTTTGAAAACATTGTGGTAAAAGGAGAAAATGCTGGTTACCAGAAAATGCTGGTTACCTTTTCCCACAGTGTTTTCTACCCTATCACAGACAGAAATCATCTTTTCAGAAAGAGTTGAATTGTCGTCTGCAAACGCTTTCAATTTAGTCAAGTCCAAAAGTTTGTCGTTTGGGAAAGGGTTATTATATAAATGAACCAGTTTCTGTGAAGTGGGATGTATTGCATCTGCGCAGTCTGCACAGATCGACTTGGGTTGATCCCTTTTTGCTACTGTTCAGTTTCGTGTGTAGGACAATTTGTTCAAAAGCTGTCTTTCTCTCGGGATTTTGTGTTGAAGAATTAATACAGCTGGAACCTTAACATAGAATAAATTATGTCAATTGGTTCGTACTCTGCATGAAGATGACTTGATTGACATTTCGCAGACTATATTGCAGAAGTACCTGACTTTGTAACAAACTGATAAACTTTTAACGGTGATATCTTAATACTTTTCAAGTCGAACCCGGGTATCAAAGACGGAATTCGACATTGTCGCCTCCATTTTGTAGACTTTGATTTCAGTCTTAGCCTTTGTGCAACTAAGAGTCATCGGTGTTCAATATCGATCCCGTCTGGTTTCCAGATACATACAGAGCAGCTTCGAAAACGTTTAACGGTGCAAGAGGCTTGTCGTTGCAACAAGTCATTTTTATATCTATTGCAAGTTAAATTCTTAGCTGAATTCAAAATTTGAAACTGTGCTTAACAAAGCTAAATGTGTAATACAGCAATGCTTTTTATGTTCAATCAGCTTTAAACTTGTATTATTGTACCTACTTTTGGTTTTCAACACATGACTTTGACCAATCCCGATCTGTTTCCCTACAAATCTAAACTTGAAGTGATATCTAAACTCTGTGTGCCTTTTTCAGTATTGATAAAGATATAGTTAAAAACTTATCGAATGAATAGATAAATGAACAAATAAATGAATTAATAAATAAATATATAAACTAGCAGTGCCTAGTGTAATTGTCTTAGACCATTATATTAACCAATAATGCTTCTATCAAAGGTATATTCAAAGACAGAAGATACTTTGATGTTGAAGCTGAGTATTGCAAGATGAGCCCTAATGATGTACTATGTCGATACACAGTCTGGAATCGTGGACCGGAAGCAGCAATGATACACGTGCTTCCGACACTTTGGTATAGAAATGCGTGGTCCTGGGGAGATGACTGTGATGTAAATAAGATATTTTTTTATTTAATTCTTTTCAAAATCGCACAGGACTCAAACTTTTGGGTTGTAAATCCGAATCCTAATTTGGCAGAAAGCCTCTCTGACGATTGATGGACTTCATCGATACGGATCTAGATTTTATTCCTTACAAATCCTTAAATATTGTTTTGTCTTGTTTTATGTATGAAAGTAGCTGGTAGTTTTTGAAAGTTTCTTCAGCCTAGTAATGGAAAACAAAATGCAAGAATGTATGGATAGGTGTTGTGATTTAGAACAGACAAACTTTAACTATATTACAATGTGTTACAAGAACACAAGTGAAAACAGGTACCATAATTCTTGTCAGATAAAATGATATTTTCAAGAGTACTTTAGTAAACATTTTGAGTATTGACTATCCTATTTGCTCACGGTGAAAAATTTAAGACTTAGACCATATCCACCTTGCATTCTTACTTTAAATCAAATCCTGAATTTCAAGACGAATTTGATTGACCAAGGTGTTTTGTCTCCACCAACCCAATAATCAGTTATTGAATTTAGAACCGAATATCTTGAATTGCTGGTGGCTTTGTTCCCTTTTTTCTACAATATACAATTTTGTTTCAGGCATCTCTACCAGCTTATCCAATCGTCCAAAAAGAGAAGGAAGGCGTTATTCGTTGTGAGCATCCCACCTTAGGTAAGAAGATATGGATTGTTCACTCAACTTAGTGATCAGGATAGGTTTCGATAAGCACAACGTAACTTCCACACATCATGACGATGTGATTAGCTTTATTTGCTCAACAAGTCTGCACAACACGAAAAGGAAGACTTGGTTCGATAAACCTGCAATTGTACAGATTGAATGTGCGATCTTATTACAACAGACGGTTTTTCGCGAGATGCCATTGTCCGTCTGAAACTTAGGTTAAAAATGTTGGTTTCCAGATTTTCACTGTAGTCCTCTTATGGCTAGAAGTTATCACATTTGCTAATTCCATTCAAAACTAAATGCATTTTGGGTATGTGGCGATAGACTACTTTTTTTTCTAATTGGAATTATTATTTGTAATATTTTCCCCATAAATTCCAGAGCAAAACTATATTAACTGTTCCAATTTGTGTACGTATTTCAAAGATCTATTTTGTTCAGCGATGGACTAGATCTACTTATATTGAAAGGAATAGGCATCCTCAAAATTCAGAAGGAGGACTGGCGTATCATGATTATGTCAATATTGTGACAATTTAAAAAGAAGACGATTGAAGGATAATGTCTGTTGTAGTCTTACTGCTTAAATTAAAGCGTACTTATTTGAACAGGGGTTACACAACCTAGAAAACGAGTCAACAGTTTAGACATGTATTTGGACGGGTATGGCCCGGATAGCCGGAAAAATGATCACCTGACCAACGGTCCCCTGGAAGATGTACCGGATGAAGGTATGAAATATGTCTCATTTCATAAAGATTGTGTATTGTTTAGGCACATGCCTTTGTTTATCTATCATGAAACACCAAAATTTTCCCTGGTCCTTGGTCTATCATCGAACACTAAATGTACATCGGTGCATATATTATGGAATATGATAAAATTTTCATAATCGCCGTTTGTATAAATAGCACACTTGCGACTCCCTCTATATCGTATATAGTAAGACTATATACGGCAGAAGAGGAAAGACAATGTGTTTCTTAACTCTTTACCACACGACAACATTTTAGACTGGTTCAAAATGAAAGCATTTGCAGATGACAATATAAAGGTGACTGAAAAATTGAAATTGGTTCTGGGAAGGGTAGAAAACACTGTGGGAAAAGGAGAAAATGCTGGTTACCAGCATTTTCTCCTTTTCCCACAATGTTTTCAAAAGGCTTCTTTCTCAGGGGCGTCAAAAGTAGGGATTGTGTGCTAATGGGTAATGGTGCCCGATAATGAAAATTTCGCTATCCCTTGATGGACCAATGAAGTTTCAGAGGCCAATGGTATAGAGACTATGATGAAACACAATTGTATGATTTATTATACGCCCGTCGAAGACGGGCCGTATTATGGGATCACCCGTGGCGGGCGGGAGTCCGGGGGTTCGGGCGGGCGGGCGCCGTCCAGTCTTTGTCCGGAGCATATCTCCAAAACTGTTCTAGCTAGGGTTATGAAATTTCATGGGTTAATAGATCTCATCAAGGGGGAGTGCAGTGCGCAGGAATCATAACTCTTGCTTGCTTAATTTTTGAGTTATTGCCCTTTGTTTTTTTTCATAGTTGAATTTTGTCCGGAGCATATCTCCAAAAGTATACTAGCTAGGGTTATGAAATTTCATGGGTGGATAGATCTCATCAAGGGGGAGTGCAGTGCGCAGGAATCATAACACCTGCTCGCTTAATTTTTGAGTTATTGCCCTTTGTTGTTTTCCATACTTGAATTTTGTCCGGAGCATATCTCCAAAAGTATACTAGCTAGGGTTATGAAATTTCATGGGTGGATAGATCTCATCAAGCGGGAGTGCAGTGCGCAGGAATCATAACTCTTGCCTGCCTAATTTTTGAGTTATTGCCCTTTGTCATTTTTCATACTTGCATTTTGTCTGGAGCATATCTCCAAAAGTATACTAGCTAGGGTTATGAAATTTCATGGGTGGATAGATCTCATCAAAGGGGGGGGGGGGTGCAGTGCATAGGAATCATAACTCCTGCTCGCATAATTTTTTTGACTTAGTGCCCTTTGTCATTTTTCATAGTTGAATTTTGTCCGGTGCATGCCTCAGCTTTACAACTTGGGGTAAGACGGGCGTATCTTGCGATAATTTTGCCGCTCTTGTTGAGTTTAGTATATAGCTGATATAATCGACAAAGTATTAAAGTATTTTTCCTTAGCTAATAAGCTATTCTCATAACAGTTTGGAACTTCATGGATGGGTTATGGTCCGTCAATAACAATTACTCTGAACACGTCATATACTAGTAGGGGAATTCAAAGAATAACAAACTTGATACAAATGATCCTCATGTGGTCTCTGTAAAGATTTTTTCGTTCAGATGTACTTGTTCTAAAGTTACGCCAAATAGCATCTTGTATTCAGTAATAGTCCTTACCTAATTTGTTCCAATGATATGTTAAAGGTAACTCCAATACAAACAAGCAAATTAGAGTAATGCTGTTTGTAAAACCTTATGGTTTTTACAACATGCTTCAGGGGTATACAATTCAGTAACGCCTAATGGTCTTTATAACATGATTTAGGGGTATGCTACTTAGTTACACCAAATGGTCTTCCATTAAGACTATACAAATCATAGGAGTGGACCCCTCCCAAGTCGTGAAACGTTTTACTTAGATTTAATGGAGAAAAAACCTCGTTTGAATATTTATCTAATTCTAGGTGTATTTAAACTGGAATACGCTGTAGATGCGGCAGAAAAACCACCAGAGGTGCTATTTACGGACAACAACACTAATTACAGAAAACTGTACGGTGTCAATAATGAAACCAGATTTGTTAAAGATGCGTTTCATGATTACGTAATTCATGGTATGTATGGAAGGGATATAACCCTAGTCCACATTTGTTAGTTTTGTTTTCTCGGATTTTGCTTATAAGTCTATGTTACCCTTCTTAATGCTGTTAAAAAAATTGTTGCTCTTGTAGATAGCGAAGATCAAGATCTTAGGTCCGCATTGTCCATTACGTGCATATATTTTGTTTCAGACATATTTTGGCCAAAGACAACCTTGAAACTGCTATATTAGGATATTTTAGTGGTTACGAATAATGACAAGTTTATTCACCGATCGGTGTAAGAGTTAAAATAGTATGGCTATAATGGAGGGATAGGAATCACAAAAACAGAAATAGCAAGTTATTCGTCTTCTCTCATATATATTAGACTTTTACTAGACCACAAAAGTTTGAAATCTTCCGAATACAAAGCGTATAACTAGACGACAAATGAATTGTTGCTCTAATTATTGGGGATTCATCGTCCGATAGTTTTGAATCATATGGGAAAAAAAGGAAAATGAACTTTTCGTTTTCCTCAAAATATTTTAAAAAGACTTCTTCTTCGGGGTTGTAAAACACTTGATATTTTTGAAAGTGAAAAGAGTAAATTACCAACAATGACTGTTTGGTGTGCAACACGGGAAAAAGGGGCATTCGGACATTTGCGTAAAGTGTCGTCTCGGATCACCCTGCGCAGTCCGCGCAGGCTAATCCGAGACGGTACTTTACGACTTTATTACATTTTGTGCATTAGTAGACTTTTGTGAAACAGAAAATCACATTAGAACTAAAATTGTCGTTTCGGATCAGCCTGAGCAGACAGCCCAGGCTGATCCGTAACGACACTTTACGCAAACGTCCGAATGCCCCTTTTCGCGTGTTGCAAGCCATTTAATACTGCTCGATGAAGGGTAACATTATTTTAGCTATGCCTCGTGAAAAGTGGGTTTAAGTATTTGCAAAAAGTTTCGATTAAGATCAGCCACTGCATTTTGCGCAGGCTGACCTGTCTTATTATCTTTTTTATAATTGGCCTATACCACGTGAAAAGGGGCATTTGGACATTTGCGTAAAGTGTCATCTCGGATCAGCCTGTGCAGTCCGCGCAGGCTAATCCGAGACGGCACTTTACGTCTACATTAGATTTTGTGCTACAGTAAACTTGCACAGAACAAAAAAAAATAACATAAAAACGGAAATTGTAGTTTCGGATTAGTCTGCGGGGACTGCGCAGGTTGATCCAAAACAAGACTTTACGCAAATGTCCGAATGCACCTTTTCGCGTATTGCAAGCCATAATATTAAATTTTCTGGAGGTCAAAGGATCATTCCCCCTGCAGGCTCGGTCGTTTGTTAGTCAAAGTGGATTTTATGGATTCATAATTGTTGAATAACTTGCTTGGTATAATACGTCACTGAGATGCATGGAAATACCCATAGCGTGACTCATTTCTATCAACAGGTAAGAAAAGTGCCATAAACCCAAAGAAGTACGGTACAAAATGTGCCGTACACTACATATTACAACTAGAACCCGGTAAAGCTGCTGTCATCAAACTACGATTGTACCAATCTGCTGAGGCTCCGCCCACTGGACACGCCTTCTCAGAGGCGGGCTTTGATCTTGTGTTCAAAGATCGCATAAATGAGGCTGACCATTTTTATAGAGAGGTACATAATTACATATCTAGGAACTTTAAATGCTTTTTAGGTATTGTCCGTAACTATATATAGCCTAACTGTGTCTGCCGTTAGCTTAGATAAGTGATACGTAAGGAAAGAGCTGGAAAGATAGTAAAATGTTGGCCCTCACTTACTCGAAAACAGTTTATTTTTCAGGCATGGTGGAAAACTAAGGAATTTCGTTTCCTTAGAAACTGCAGATACAGTTTGTACTTGTGAGCATTTTACGCTGTTCCCGAGAGGTATTCAGAAGCTGTCGACTGCATGGAAGATAAAAGTTGCAAATGTGTGGTAATTGGGAGAGCAAATTTTATGTAGATGCTCAGACAGTTGCCTTTGAAACGTCACGGGTTTCGGTTGAAATAGATTCAAATTTTATGTCGAACTTTCTATGGCTCTTAAAATCAAGCGCGTGTTTAGCTGTCTGTAGTTTGATGAATTACATGTAATGATGTCACTCTTTACCTCCTACAGAAAGCTGTATAAACTTGTCTTGTAAAGGGCCACTTTTGACCTTTTTATTGCATCGTTGCAAGCAGAAGTGTTTTCTAATATGTCGACCGTTTCTATGTTATTTATAACTTTGACTCACATTGAGTTCGGGAGGCAATGAATGAAATTAACGTGAACGACTCAACAGGTATATAAATCAAACATTGTATAAAAACAAGGTAGTCTCCCAAATGAAAAGGTAAGAACATGTAGTAAGTTGCTTTATGTACTTTACTAGGATAACATGAGACAATGAGACAGATAAATTCACGTAATTTTAGGTATTTCCAGACATCAACTACAAAGAGTATAATATAGCTGTTCAAGCTATGGCAGGACTACTGTGGAGTAAACAGTTCTACTATTACATCCTTCGAGGTAAAAAGCTCTGCATCTATGCTACTATCATTAATTGCTAAATAACTAAAAATGAAATTTTCAATTCGATAGTAAAACCCCAAAAATTGTTATTTCAAAGGTATGTTTCGGAGAAAAAAATCTCCAGGTCGGATAACGTAGATCCAAGATCAGACTGCACGTTCTGTGCAGTCTGATCTTGATCTACGCTGTCCGCAAAACGTCTGTGAGACGCGATAAGCAGCCAGAGGGTTAATTAACCCTTTACCCAATAAGGCATTTCTGTGGTATCCCTAAATGACCCTAAATAACAGAAAGGATGAAGCCGTTTCTTATATGTATTTGACACCTTTTGATAGTGTAGAAAACATTGTGGCAAAAGGTGAAATTGCTCGTCACGAGCAATTTCACCTTTTGCCACAATGTTTTCCAAAGGCTCCTACAAGCAATGTGTAGAAATGAGTATCTATGGAGTAAAGGGTTAATCTCATAAACTCGGTGTTAAATAGAGACTATTAAGTTATAATAAGTCATTCTAACATCTTTCTTAATGAAGGTAGTCTGAAATGCTCATGTCCTATAAAAATTCTGTGCAACAGTTCTTACATAATAATTATTTCCTTTCAACTACTGTACAGTAAATTCTGTGCAACAGTTCTTACATAATAATTATTTCCTTTCAACTACTGTACAGTGTATTATACCTTTTGAATTATATTGGCTGTTAGACACTGACAAAGTATGGTATGGAGTAATATTAGAAATATGATTTTTGTGAATATTTTTGTCTTGATATCTAAAGCGATCACTATTTCACACTTCAATAAATCAAAATAGTTGGAGATACCTTAATTTTTCTTAATTTTGTATTACAATAATTGGCTTGCAACGCTCGAAAAGGGACATTCGGACATTTGCGTAAAGTGTCGTCTCGGATCAGCCTGCGCAGTCCGCGCAGGCTAATCCGAGACGGCACTTCACGTCTCCATTAGATTTTATCCTTCAGTAGACTTCTGCAGAACAGAAAAAAATCATATAAACGGAAAGTGCCGTCTCGGATTAGCCTGCGCGGACTGCGCAGGCTGATCCGAGACGACACTTTACGCAGTTGTCCGAATGTCCCTTTTCGCGTGTTGCAAGCCAATTATATATATATATATTTAACGGAAAGAATGGCTGCATGGGGATGAAAACCATCCAAAACCATCGATACATCGGTTGAAATACGGCAGAAACAGAGACTGGTCGCACTTGTTTAACAGAGATGTGATCTCAATGCCAGACAAATGGGAATACCCTTGGGTAATGATTTTCTTGTTCTTTTTATTCTTGTGGCAACAATGAATTTAATTTCCGCCAGTCAGGTTTGTGTAATGTTGTTTTTGAAGCAAGCCCCTATGATGAGTTTGACTAAACTAATTTGGAATAAAGAAAGTACAACAAGATACCATTGGCAATGTATGAATTATGTTGACCATGTTAGAAATGTATAGAATTGTGAAACAAATCAGGTGACCTTTTCAATGGCATTATACCGTCACGTAAATTGTTTCTATGGTTGCTATAATTATCTCTGTTGAAGAAATAGGGAAAATAGTCCTTATTCGGAGTCTGCAACAAGCGGCGCTCTTCGTCAATATGATTTTGAATTTATCACTCGTATTTCAAGACCATGCATTTTTCTGTTCAAGTATGCCTCCTGGGATCTTGCATTCCATATGATACCAATGGCTTTAGTGGACATTCAGTTTGCCAAATCGCAATTGGTGTTGTTACTTCGTGAATGGTATATGCATCCAAACGGGCAGGTATTTGTCTTCTTTTGTTTTAAGAATTAGTTTAGTTTGTGACTAATGAGTTTAAATATTTAATAAAACGCAAAGTTTCTGTTCTTACGCCACTAAAGTTGCCATGTTGAATAAACGCTCTAGATATATCCGTTTATTTATCCCATACGGCTATATATTTTCTATGTGTAAATGTTATTTTCCGTCTATTCTATGGTTAGCCGTTCGCAGTGCACTTTATCTTTATTATTTAATAATCGATGTTACCGTTGGCTTAGAATAGAAATGATTGCCGTCTAAATGTTTAGTTCTTTCCTAAATGACGTACAATTTGATCATAGTAGGTAATTCAAACCTCTCTTTTTAGTAAAACTTTTCAATGGATGTTACAGTGTTATGTCATTTTTTTCGTAGTGAAAAAAACAACTGCAGATTTCCTTTTTTCAGATACCTGCGTATGAATTTGCGTTTGATGACGTCAATCCTCCCGTTCACGCGTACGCTGTTCTCAAGGTATACAAAGCTTCAGGCTTAAAGGGGACCAGAGATTTAAATTTTCTTGGACGCTGCTTTCATAAATTGATTCTGAACTTCACTTGGTAAGTACTTTTCTGTGGGATAGTTCTTAATTTCTTAATTTTCTCTAAAGCTGTAGGTTTAGTTTTTTTTCCGTATGACATCAAGAAACACTGCTTGTTCAATAAAATGAATTGCATTTGTTAATTATCATTGACCTTTTTTATGTTTAGATTATTTTACTTTTTCGTGACAGGTGGGTTAACAGAAAAGATGTTAAAGGCAGGAACATATTTTCTGGTGGATTCCTTGGTCTTGATAACATTGGTGTTTTTGACAGATCCAAGCCATTACCAACGGGTGGATGTCTTGCACAGGTTAGTGTTGTATTGTTTCAGGGATATGTGTCTTTGTGCATTTTTTTTAAACGGATAGGAACCTGTGAAGCTGCTAATTCCATACCAACATATATCATTATCAAGTTCAGAACTAAAAGAAATTGCTTTGCTCTGATTTTTGGATTTAAATGTATGCCTTTTTTGATAGTACACGTCGCTGGTTGATTTGTCTAGTATGTGTTTCTTAACTCACTACCAAACAACAAAATTTTAGGATTGTCCAAATCGAAAGCATTTGCAGACGACAAAATAAAAGTGACTGAAAATTTGAAATTTGTTTTGTGAAGGGTAGGAAACACTGTGGGAAAAGGAGAAAATAATGGTTACCAGCATTTTCTCCTTTTCCGACAATGTTTTCCAAAGCCTTCTTTTTCAGGGGCGTCAAAAGTAGGGATTGTGTGGTAATGGGTTAACTCAATTTATTTGTATGTGTCTACATGAATGTCTACAGTTGTATGAGAGTTACACTTGTCAGTACTACATTACGCAGTACTTAAAGTTATTCTAAATGCTGATGTATTTATTTCAGGCGGATGCCACGGCATGGATGAGTTTCTTTTGTTCTATCATGTTAGAAATCAGCCTTATTCTAGCGCAGAAAGAGGCCATCTATCAGGACATGGCCAGTAAATTTTTTGAACATTTTATTGCTATTATAGAGGCAATGAATAATGTGGAAAACGAAGGTAAGTCTTTCTCTGTTTTAAATAAATGGGCGTCATTGTGATATCTTTATTCTTTTTAGATGAACTGCCTTCGGTTGTATTTGAACTCGCATTCAGTACTATAAATAGAAAATATAGCTTAAATCTAAATCCGCGAATCTTTATAACCGGAAATAGTTGATATTTCTCCATTGTTTGTAGTTTCTCGTGCTACTTGTAATATAGGCCTGTTTTAAGAGAGATAAACGGAGTGGCAAGAAAGTTCGTTGCCATGTCGCATCTACACTATCTTTTACTTTTGCTTAACTCATTACCAAACGACAAAATTTTCGGGTTGTCCAAAACGAAAGCATTTCCAGACGACAAAATAAGAGAGACTGAAAATTTGAAATATGTTTTGTGATGGGTAGAAAACATTGTGGAAAAAGGAGAAAATGCTGTTAACCAGCATTTTCTCC
This sequence comes from Tridacna crocea, assembly GCA_943736015.1. Classification (NCBI taxonomy): domain Eukaryota; kingdom Metazoa; phylum Mollusca; class Bivalvia; order Cardiida; family Cardiidae; genus Tridacna; species Tridacna crocea. The sequence goes on from OX031070.1 coordinate 23,219,491, forward strand.
TTTTCCCTCAATGTTTTCTAAAGGCCTTTTTCTCAGGGTCCTCAAAATTAGGGATTGTGTGGTTATGGGTTAATAAACTTACGGTATTATTCGTGAGCTAATCTCTGTTCTTACTTGACGAAGTGTTATGTGTTTGAATGTAGCATGCTACTTGATTTATTTGTTACATTATTTAGGTCTATGGGATGACGAGGACGGATTTTATTACGATTTTGTTCGAAGTGAAAGCGAGTGCCGTCCTTTAAAAATCAAGTCCATGGTGGGTTTGGTCCCTCTATTCTGTACCCTGGTAATTAAAGAGTCACACTTCAAGAGATACCCAGGATTTCGAAAAAGGACCAAATGGTTTCTAGAGAATAGGAAAGACCTGTGTAAAGGGGTAATATATAGGGGATAATCAACTAGTTTATTTTTATATGAAAAATATCTCACGAGGATGCGTTGTTAGGCGTTGAAAAAACGAGTGCGCAGCACGAGTTTTTTTAACGCCTTACGACGCATCCGAGTGAGATATTTTTCATATAAAAAATAACCAGTTGATTATTCTATTTATTATATACCTTATTAACATTATTATTTTTATTTTTTCTTTTGAAAAACAACAAAAACTACCTATAAATGCTTAATGAAAAAAATAACCAGTTGATTATTCTATTTATTATATACTTTATTATTATTATTTTTAATTTTTCGTTTGAAAGTCGAAAAAAATGTAGTCGAAAAAAAAGTCGTTCCTAAATTACGACAGGAAGTGAAAGTGAAAGTTGATATCGTCACTAGTGATGATATCAAAATTTATTACACTGGGAAATTCCAGGATTTCACCGCTAGGTATATAATAAATTATTATCATTATCATGCTGACATTACTTTTATGTCGCATGATATGATAGAGAGCCGGTATTATCTTGCTTATCACGAAGCGGTATTCTTTAAAAAAAGTAAAGGATTTAACCCATTACCACACAATCCCTACTTTTGATGCCCCTGAAAACACTGTGGGAAAAGGAGAAAATGCTGGTAACCAGCATTTTCTCCTTTTCCCACGGTGTTTTCTACCCTTTTCAGAACAAATTTTAATTTTTCAGTCACCTTTATTTTGTCGTCTGCAAATGCTTTCAGTTTGGACCAGTCTAAATTTTGCACGTATGGTAAAGAGTTAAACCTGCACAAGATGCGTTCGTGTTAGCATAGATATTTGCACACTTGTAAGAATAGTTGATACAAAGTCAAATTTTTATACCTTGTTATAGCTATGTACTAGAATAAATCCTTGTACAGCATGTGTGGATAGAAACAAAAATTGGTGAGTTTTATATAAGAAAAGATGTCGGTGATAATTTAGCTTTTAACATGTTGTGAGTTTCGCATAATATATTGCAGAGCAGTCCTGCTTACAATACAGAGCGATATAAGAGCAAACTTGCATGTGGTTAGATTTGTATATGTAGGCCAACATAAGTTAGTAAATAAATCAAATGAAGTTGTATCTTGGAGAAGTTTAGTTGTAAGGATAGACACTAGGACACAATGTATACCACGGACATTCTAGTTATTTAGAGTGTACGCAAAGACACGGTTATAGATCTATGTGTATAGTATATATGCCACAAAAATGTGACAAAATACAGTGATAAAGAAAACATTTCTTTTGCTTCTGATGTTACATACAAAGTTAAATTTGTGTTCAATAGATATCCTGCATGAGCGCTGGCTGCACAGATGATGCCTTGTTACTTTCCGTTCTCAACAAAGAGAAACTGATTCGGATCATGGAACATTTACTGGACGAAGACAAGTTCTTGTCACCTTATGGGATTCGATCCCTGTCCAAGGTATTTACATTGATGGATATAGGTTGTCACTACAGTGTTTGATTAATCTGTGTTGTGTGCGACCATACATGGTGTTGATTCTGCATCATTATAATTGGCTTGGAACTCGCGAAAAGGGACATTCGGACATTTGCGTAAAGTGTCGTCTCGGATTAGCCTGCGCAGTCCGCGCAGGCTAATCCGAGACGGCACTTTACGACTACATTAGATTTTGTGCTACAGTAGACTTGCGCAAAACAGAAAATCACATAAAAACAGAAAGTGTCGTCTCGGATTAGCCTGCGCGGAGTGCGCAGGCTGATCCGAGACGACACTTTACGCAAATGTTCGAATGCCCCTTTTCACGTGTTGCAGGCCATTTACTATGTAAAATAAGTATATTCTCCAAGAGCCTTTTTTTGAAAGTGCATGTTGTAAACCACGTTTTAGAAATGCATAGACCCCATTAAGGAAAATTCTGTCGTCTATATTCGTGAGTAACGTTACATAAACGGGGAAAATTCTATGGAAACACATTGTAATGTTAAAACTTTGCTTAGTGATAAATTCATTGTAATGTCATGAAGCAGGGGACTTGGAAACTTGTTCACGTCTGTGGCGAATCATGTCTCCAACTCGCATTCGGCTTGGGATGACATGATCGACTCGGGCGATATGATTTGCCACAGCTGTGAACAAGTTTCTAAGTCCTCTGTCACTTGACCGTACAACTTCTAATGTATTCATGTTTTTTCTGCCATCAGGAGCACAGGACCCATCCTTTTGAGCTTCATGTCGATACAACCACGTACAGAGTACGTTATGAACCCGGTGAATCGGAAACCAAATTGTTTGGAGGAAACAGCAACTGGCGGGGACCCATCTGGTTGCCAAGTGAGACCTTTTTCTGTTCAAATATAAAATTTCATAGCAGTTTAGCCCTCTTTATGAGATCTGTTTTCAAAAATGACATCCCTTGTCCAAAATGAAATTGCGCTCGTCAAAATATTTAATTACATAACACATGTACATGTTAAAGATCACAGAAAAAAAATCTTCCTGGATTGTACAGTCAAACCTGTGTAAGAGACCACCTGTATTAAGAGAACATCTGCTTTAAGAGACCATTGTTCTGATACAACAACCCTTCATACATTAACATAGTATACCCTGTATTTAAAGACAACCTGCTGTAAGAGACCAATTTCAGTACTTCCCTTGAGTGGTCTCTGAATACAGGTTGTACTGTAATTGCAAATAGATCATCACTGACATACTGTGCACATATATTTGCCAAACTAAGTCGATTGGCCGGAAATTGGCCAGTAAAAATGTGAGTGGCCAGAAAAAGTAACCTCGGATGTCTCTGTGTTTCCGTAATTTTCATAGCCAAACAGGGATACCGTTTTTCCTTGTTGCCCCCCCCCCCCCCCCTCCCTCCCCCTCCATAAGAAGGACCACATATCATGCATTGTATCATGCAATACCACCGTCAGATAGGTTATGCACTGAACTGCCAAATATCAAATGCCAATTTATTAACTACATCAGATTTGACTGAATATTCAAGCCAATAATTAACCTGTAACTGCACTCTATTTTGCAGTGAATTACCTAATAATTGAGAATCTGCAACGATTCGATTATTTCTATGGTAACGCGCTAAGAGTGGAATGTCCAACTGGATCAGGAAAGTACATGAGATTGAAAAGCGTTGCTAGGGAACTGGCGTCGCGTCTGATTAAACTCTTTGCAGCAGACGAGAATGGAAGACGACCATGCCATGGTGAGTTTTCCAAGTAAAGCGAAGATACAAAAACATTTTATAACAATTATAGGATTTGATTCGTTAGCTCATTACCAAACAACAAAATTTCTGGCTTGTCCAAATTGAAAGCATTTGCAGACGACAAAATAAAAGTGATTGAAAATTTGAAATTTGTTTAGTGAAGGGTAGAAAACATTGTGGGAAAAGGAGAAAATGCTGGTTACCAGCATTTTCTCCTTTTCCCACAATGTTTTCTTACGGTTTCTTTTTCAGGGTTGTCAAAAGTATGGATTGTGTGGTAATGGGTTAAGGTTGTATTTACAATGGACTGATGAACTGACTTGATGACGACGCTGACTCAATGACCGTACTGTACCATGACGCAAAACTAAACCATCAAGTACATCGTTGATTTGCAGTCTAAACGTCATATTTTTGTTAGTAAATGTGTTTTACTTTTCGTATATCGTCGGCGTAGTGTGAATTTTGACATACCTCTTCAACCAGCATCAACGTCGTTTTTTTCCGCAAAATATCGGAATTAGTACCTTTCCTGAACGTGCAATGGTTGGTTTTGTTTGCTTCACGCGTTCATACCTACTGAAAAAAACTGGAACAGGGACCACCAAAACGACAGTACACTAACTAATGTTTTATCAAAATTAAGTATTTCATTTAACCCTTTCCCAAACAAGCCCTGGTTTTTACGTGTCTGAGGTAAAAGTCTTTGAAAACACTGTGGGAAAAGGAGAAATTGCTCGTGACGAGCAATTTCTCCTTTTCCCACAGTGTTTTCTACCCTTTTTGAGAACTTTCTGCAATTTTCTCCAAATCTAGAATTGTCGTCTGCAAACTCTTCAGTTTAGAAGAGTCCAAAATTTGTCGTTTGGGAAAGGGTTAATACATTGCTGGGGGAAGTTTTATGTGGTAAATTCTTTTAGCACATAACTATACCCCTATTTTCACTGTAATGCAGCCACCGTGAATTTTCTTATCTATACGCTTTTGAGACAAGCAAATATTCCTGTATTTTGATAAAGCACTGTATTCATACGCCACGTTTCTGAAACATTGCTGACCCTGATTACTCTGTGAAATTTACTGGCAAAGTTGATGATCGGAACAAAGCATCGTTTTTATCATCTTTAGATTCAAAACGAAATCATTATTCTTAAGTTTCTGTGGAAACAGTTTTCGTCGTTTATAAACACACCTATAAATCCTTTATCAGAGAACAAAATTTTAGCCCATTTCAAATTCGAAGCATTTGAAGACGACAAGTCAATATGGCTCAAATGGTGCAACTGTTTATTAATAGAATAGAAAACATTGTAGGAAAAGGAGAAAATGCTGGTTACCAGCATTTTCTCCTTTTCCCACAATGTTTTCAAAGGGCTTGTTTCCAAGGATCGTCAGAAGTGGTCCTTATGTGGTAAAGGGTTAAAGAAGCCAGTAGCTTTCCGATTGAAATCTCAGTTCACATATATGAAGGCCATTGTTTTAACGCATTATGAACTATAATTACAAGAATATTGTTATATGATTAGACAAAACTAACATTCCTTGGCTTTTGAGGTAAAGGTTTTACTCTACTCGTCTACAGAAATGTTTTTAGATCGCCAAAGACCATCCTCGGATACCCCGGGGTCTCCCTATTTGCTACGCTACATCGACCCCTGGGACAATTAATTGAATTTCCCTCGCTTTACCGCTGGCCGAATGCTGGCTTTTCATTGGTTCCATCATCATTTTGTGATGGGCGAGTGGACTGTACGCTTTGACGTTTCGTATCGATTTTCGGCGGCTGATTCAAAGTTTTATTAGTCAATTGTCCCAGGGATCGATGTAGCGTAGCAAATAGGGAGACCCCGGGGTATCCGAGGATGGCCAAAGACTCGCTCAATAAAGTTTTGCCTGGACTCTGTTAGTGAAGTTCTATCTCAAATTCTAATTCGCATCAGATAGTATGTTTTTATCTACTACAGGCAACGAGGATATCTACGCAGAAGATCCGTATTTCAAAGATCTGATTTTGTTTTACGAGTACTTTCATGGTGACACTGGCCGCGGTTGTGGAGCAAGGTACAGTATGGTATATGCCTGTACCATTTCCCTCTTAACTCGATACCAAACGACAATATTTTAGACTGGTTCAAAATGAAAGTATTTGCAGACGACAAAATAAAAGTGACTGAAAATTTGAAATTTGTTTTGTGGAGGGTAGAAAACATTGTGGGAAAAGGAGAAAATGCTGGTTACCAGCATTTTCTCCTTTTCCTACAATATTTTCAAAAGGTTTTTTTCTCAGGGTCTTTTAAAGTCGGGATTGTGTGGTAAAGAGTTAAGCAATGAGTATGATGTTCACAGTATTATTTTATATAAATGGCTTCTTTGGCCTCGTTTCTAAGCAAGCAGACATTCATTTTCATTGTTCGCTTAAAAGTTTCACATTTTTAAACCCGGCTCCATAATCTTAAATCATTCTCAAGAACATTTTTCAATCTTACTCTCAAGAGTTTTAATGATACCGAGCTTCTGATTGGCTTAACCAAATGGTTGTATCATTTCTTAAATCTATAAATAGACCTAGAATGTTCATGTTCTTCAGAATGGTTGATGATTACGGACCGCTGTTTTCCACGAGTCCTCTCTTCACGCTAGTTCATAGGGAAGGGTGGTACATGCGGGAAGTTCAGGAAAGGCATGAATACAGCTTTTAAAAACATTGTGGGAAAAGCAGAAATTGATCCTAGTGAGCAATTGCTCATTTTCCCACTATATCTGCAGAGCTTTTATCGTATATTTTTTTCCAAAGGTATATTACTTTCTACTTTCATATTTATGTAAAGCACTAGATATGATTTACTTGTGAATAAAGTAGGGTTTTCGAGTAGTAGAATATTCTGTACTAGCAGTATAAACGACTATCCCCCCTTTTTTCCTCTGTTTACTATTTTAGCCATCAGACTGGGTGGACGGCGTTGATAGTTAACTTACTGAAGTATGTGTCAAGTGAAGAGGAGGAAGAGGAGCAGGTCGAGGGCTGATGTGTTTTGTTATACAACACAATGAGAAATACTTCAATGGAAGGACATTTTGTGATAGAAAACTCTGTCAACCATTCAGTGCCATAAACGAAAAAAAGGGGGCTTCGTAGAACGGTATAGATGAAAACCAGACTGCATAGAACGTGCAGTCTGATCTTGGATCTGCACTATCAGCTTGTTAAGTCAGGCTTTTTAATGTCAAAATCCTTCTGAATTTCTTTGGATTGTAGAAATAGAAATTCAGAAGGATTTTCACACATTGGCTCCGAAAGAGTTAACCCATTACCACACAATTCCTACTTTTGACGGCCCTGAGAAAGAAGCCTTTAGAAAACATTGTGGGAAAAGGAGAAAATGCTGGTAACCAGCATTTTCTCCTTTTCCCACAATGTTTTCTACCCTTCACAAGACAAATTTAAATTTTTCAGTCACTTTTATTTTGTGGTCTGCAAATGCTTTCGATTTGGACAGACCTAAAATTTTGTCGTTTGGTAATGGGTTAACTTGTTACTTCATCCTTATAGGTATACGGTTTTGTATATGGCCTGCAGTCAGACATTTACGTAAAGTATCATCTCGGATCAACCTACGCAGGCTAATCCGATGTGTTTTTCTGTTTTGCGCAAGTATACTGTAGCACAAAATCTGATGTAGTCGGAAAGTGCCGCCTTGGATTAGCCTGCGCGGACTGCGCAGCCTGATCCGAGACGAAACTTGCCACAATTACCCGAATTCCCTTTTTAGCGTGTTGCAAGCCAATTTTTCTCTGTTGAAAAGGCCTGAATACCCTCTATACAGGGCTGGACTAGCCAAAGTGTATGGCAAAATACTGAACTGCGTAGATCCATGATCAGTTTGATCTGAATCCATACTGTTCGAAAACTTGTAAAGTTTTAGCATGCCTTACCATTTACTAAACAACAAAAATTCATTTGCAGACGACATAATAATGTGTAGCCGAAATGTCAGTGTTTCTATATCATTTAGCAGTTCTAAGATATTGTTGGAACGGGAGATAATTCTTGTTACCTGCATTTTGTCCTGTTGCAATCCTTAAAAAACACTTCTCCTTCATGTAGACTACCTCTAACTCTCTACCAAAAAACACAATTTTTTACCTATCGAAATTAAGAGCATTTACGGAACACATGTTTTAATTGTTTTCTTCTTTCGAACGATAAAACCCGAAGCAAGATCGAATGAATGGTTAGAGAATACTAAATGTTTAAAAGGTGTAGTGCCACTAAAATTTATTACAACAATTTGCTTACCTTATGAAGGGAGAGCTCGTTCTAACCATAGGGATCCGTAATTTAATTCCTGGCACCCGTAGACTATATATTATTTATATAGTCTGCGGATGCCAGGAATTAAACTTCGGATCCCTATGGTTGTAACCCCGTGCACTTGTGTTAGAATGACATCAAGTGAGTACATGTAACCATGTGTATTCATTTAGTTTAGAAAAATATTCTATTGTTTCCTCTTTAATTAATGACAACTACCAGGGTTAAACTAGTAATAATGGGGTGCCAGCTTATCAGTAGGGCTATGTTTGTCTTGTCGGCGGCTCGTATCCGTGGACGCCGCCATTTTGGATGCTGTTTTTAAAGTGTAGTTATGTATACGGGGCCTTCAAAAGGGGAACTGTTTATACGTGGATTTTGACAATGTACATGTATGAGTGTATGTACGGGGCATATAATCTAATCAGATTACATGAAATTTCTTTGCAGTATAATAATATTGTTTATGTTATAATTGTATATGACTATGCTGTTTACAAGCGTTGGTTTGTAAATAAAACTTTATTAAAACAGATCTGTCCAGATGGCTACTTGTATTAAGCGAGCAACATATAGATCTATTAATTCTTTACCAAACGACAAAATTTTAGACTGGTTCAGATTGAAAGCATTTGCAGACGACAAAATAAAAGTGACTGAAAATTTGAAATTTATTTTGTGAAGGATAGAAAACACTGTGGGAAAAGGAGAAAATGCTGATTACCAGCATTTTCTCCTTTTCCTACAGTGTTTTCAAAAGGCTTCTTTCTCAGGGGCGTCAAAAGAAGAGCTACATGTATCTCTGATTGGCTAAACAGAATAGTTTAGCCAATCAGAAGTTGTGTTACTTTCTGAACTTTTCTCTAGCTTTGCCAAACAATCCCATGTTTTCGCTATGCAAGGAAAGTATGCTTTTGGAAAAGATGCGTAAAAACAGAAAAGATTAAGGTAACCAGCATTTTCTCCTTGTTGACGTTTTTGTTTTTTTTTCTCTTTTCCACCAATGTTTTCTTTTCCTAGCAGAGAAATTGAGTTCATTTTAATCGAAATAGAATTTATCGTGTATAGAAGCATTCAAAGTGGACATTTTTGTAAGCCATCTTATGCGAAACGGAAAGTTACCAGATAACTGAAAAGATCATTTCAAACTAACGGCTTAACTCTTCACCAAATGACAAAATTTTGAACTGGTCCAAATTGAAAACACTTGCAGACGACAAAATAAACATCATTCAAAACTTGAAATTTGCGTCCAGCAGGGTAGAAAACATTTCGGGAAAAGGAGAAAATACTGGTTGCCAGCATTTCCTTCTTTTTCCACAATATTTTCAAAAGTCTTCTATCACAGAGTCGTAAAAACCAGGGATTGTTTGGTAAAGTCTTAAACAGCAATTGCCAGACTACAAGCAGTCTGTATCCAACAGTGTGAATCCAAGATCAGACCGTTCGCTCTCTTAAATCTGATCCTGTTCTGTATAGTTAGTAACTACCTATAATCACGTTTTGCAGCCTAAGGACTAAAAATCCAAATTATTTGTCTAAAGATTTAAAAGAAAAGGTGATCCGCTCTCGACCTTAAATAAATAAAATATAACTGTATACACTTTTAGGTTAAGCAATGGGACCCACTTATGTGAACCCAGAAGATCAAAATTGGACTTCATTTTCTGTAAAGTTTGATCTCGATCTCCCTTGTCGCAGAAACAAGTGAAATTTGCATAAAAGACTGAGGGCTGACAGCCTAGCCTTATTTGTAGGTCACAAGTTGTTTGTTACTTATACTTACCTACTTTTGACAACCCTGAGAAAGAAGCCTTTAGAAAACATTGTGGGAAAAGGTAAAAATGCTGGTAACTAGCAGTTTCTCTTTTTCCCACAATTTTTTCTACTCTAATATCGTCGTTTGGTAATGGGTTAAAAAAAATATGTGTCAACAACTTTAATATCAATTACAAGTCATAGAAAAAAAAAAGCTCTTAACTCTTTACCACACGACAAAATTTTAGACTGGTTCAAATTGAAAGCATTTGCAGAAGACAAAATAAAGGTGACTGAAAAATTGAAATTTGTTCTGGAAAGGGTAGAAAACACTGTGGGAAGAGGAGAAAATGCTGGTTACCAGCATTTTCTCCTTTTCCCACAGTGTTTTCAAAAGGCTTCTTTCTCAGGGGCGTCAAAAGTAGGGATTGTGTGGTAATGGGTTAAGATCTTACTATGATATTTGTCGCTATGCGTTTACACAGTAACAACACTAATTGGATTCAGAAATACCATTCGCTACATAAAGACCTGGGTATAGCCATGAAATGTCCAAAATCAAAATTACAAACTTACTTCAGAGACTCATAGTGGGTGAAACCACCTCGAGCATTAAGACATTCTGTACATCTTCATCTCATGCTGTTCAACAGGGTCTTGATGATGATTTGTGGTATTGCCTGCCACGGCCATTCTGATCTGGACTTGCTTTCCACATTTGTTTGGTGGGGCGTGATTCCTCCGAGTTCTGCGTCCCAACTCGTCTCATGCCATTTTCGCGAGCCAAATTTACGATCAATACGTAGATCTTACCTTGGCGGATTGAGCCCGATTTCGAGATTCCTGTGATGCGCCCTCTATTGGATGCTGGTTATTACCCCCCCTTTACATCATGATTCTAAAAGCAAATGAAATATCGTTTTACAAACCGCTTACGAATACACATGAAGCGATAAGCAGACATCCACGTGGGTTTCCATGTTTTACCTTTTATTCGAAATGTAGAGACTTTGTTCTATTCTTATCAAAGATGAAATGCTACGAGCGAAATCATTCGTTGCAGCTAGAGCTGGCTGCATCCAATGAAAAAGCGTATTGGGTGAATGTAAAAATCGATCCGGCAAGGGTAGATAAACGTTAGTGAATCGTCAGTCTTGGCTTGCGAAGATGGTCTCATGCAAGCTCGATATGTTCAAATTTGGGGAATATCCTGGCAACTCCGTTATATGTTTATATTGAGAAAATCTTTGACCATTCTATCTCGATGGGATCTGCTGTTGTCATCTTAAAACACGACCAAAACACCAATATGTGGAAGAGTGGGTAAGACAAGTGGTTAAATAATGTCTTGCATATAACGAAATCCATCAAGGACCTATAGAAGAGACCGAACTTGATACGAAAAGAGCAACCCATACCACGACACAGTGTGGTCCTCCAAACGGCAAAACACTGGCTTCCGTTAACTTCAGCAAATATCTCTCCTGGACGTCTGACTACACCTTCTCGGCCGTCATTGAACTGTGACCTAAACCTACCAGAAAAGAGAATCATTGACAATTGATTACGATATCAATGAAGGTAAAAGTGTATTCCAAACTCATCTGACCGCCCCGAGCCCCATTAGCTCAGTCGGTAGCGTGCAGGACTTGGGGAAAGGTTTTTTTTTTCTCGTTTGTGATTCTTCAACTCTTGTAAGGTATGAAGGATTGGTGCATATATACTTTGTTAACAAAGGCTGTGACCCCTAGCATCTAATCCTGATCAAATAATTTCACACACAGTGTTAGAAATGTTTAAATCTTCGAGCGGACTACCAGGGTTGTTTCTTGGTGCACTGGGAAGTGCTTCCTTGAGTACAATATCGTCTTTACTTAGTTGCATATCCGCTGTTGTATCCGAGGACGTGGTTCGACAGTACTACAGGGGAGTCAAAGATGCAGAACTAACCAGGATATCAAAGGTGATTGTTGTGTTTACAGGGATAATATGTTGCGTCATTGCTATCGTCATCGGTCAGCTTAAAGGGCCATTATCTCAGATTGGCCCCACTGCCATTGGCTCAGTAGATTCACCAATTACAGCGTTATTCTTGATGTCTGTGTATCTCAAGTTTGCCACTCGCAAAGGTGTAATGATCGGGGCAATGGCGGGATTGATATTTGGTTGTTGGATTTCCGGTGGCTATAATTTCTCGCCTGGGCGTATAATATCACTTTTGCTTCAACTTGGTCCAACCGATTGATGCTCCAATACAATCATTGACACTGTTACATTAAACCTTTCCAAATCAGTAAATGGTTCGCTTTCATACGGTTTGCTTTCAGCTATAGATCGATCAATGGAAGTAGTTCCATTGAAAAACACAGACCTTGATTCTATGATACAAAACAAGTCATTAATGGTGTAGAAAATCTGTATTCCATTTCCTATATTTACGTTCCCACTTTCATAATGTTAACGACGACAATTGACCTTTTCTGCCGATTTTAATTGATAGGTGTTCCAACGTCTTGTCCGTCAATGCAAACGCAGCATTGGGCGTCATGTAAACAAAAAAGTCTGACACAATTTGTCATAGACATGCGATAATTTGATTGTGTCTATTTAATTATCAAAACAGCCGACACTATTCGAATTGATAAGGAAGTTTTTTTTTAAAGTCCTGTCAGAGAGGACCTCGTTTATTTCTCTATAATATACTAGTACACAAATTACAATAACATATAAGATCGATCGTGCACCTTAAATCTTTAACAAACGGCAAAATTTTAGACCTGCCCAAACTGAAAACATTTGCAGTCACCTTTGCAGACGACAAAGTAAATGTGATTCAAAAATTGAAACTTGTATTGATAAGAAAGTTAGTGAAAAAAATTGTTGTGATTAATCTATAAAGCGAAATATCAGCTAAAATAAAACTGAAATAAATGCTCTTTCTCTTTGTATTCCACGCCATTTTCTGGTTAGCTTGTCAGGCTTGACAACCGATATACTGCGTTACTAAGGGGGGCGGGCCAAACTCGCGTTTAGAGAAAGGTCAACTGTGGGGTTGATAGCAGGTAAATCAACTAAGCCAAGCCCAAAAGAGGAAGCTGTCCTAACCTATATTGTCTCTACGAGAAAAGTTACTTCGCTGCTTTTAGAAAGATTATGGCGTACATCATCATAAGTCTGATCTGTCACAGATGACTGAATTTTTATGAAACTATAAGTACTCAAGCATTTTACAACCTTATATAATTTGTTCAGTGTTTAGTCAGGTTTCTGCTTCTTTCTATTGATCCCTTTCCGATATATCACTGTGACGGGGGAAATAATTCCTCTCAGCTTAAATTACGACATTTCTTTTCCCAGAACATTTCTAAAAATAGACACATGAAATATAATTTATTGTTTTTCTGGAAAATCCGTTTGGCTTTTGTAATTGTAGAACATTGATTTGTATTCTGCATGAGAAATTAAAGTCATGTGACTCAAGGTAATATTATATATATTATATTAACTCTTCATCCTACAACGAGCTCTTCAACCTGTCCACATTTGCATTAAGAAATAATTAAACATATACAGGATATTTCTTTTTTCGGTGGAAGATTGAAAGTTATTTGATCAAGTGGTCATCCTTTATGATATTTTCACTCATGGTGTAGCTGGTAACCAGCATTTGCTCCTTTCCTCACAATTTGAGTACTTTTTTTTGTTAAAATTCAGATTTTGATTTACTTTAACTCTTTTCCAAAACGGCAAAATTTTAGACTGGTACAAATTGAAAGCCTTTGCAGACGGCAAAATAAACGCAGTTAAAAAATTAAAGTTTGTTTCCAGCAGGGTAGAAAACATTGTGGGTAAATGGAGAAAATGCTGGTTACCAGCATTTTCTCCTTTTCCAACTATGTTTTCAAAAAGCTTCTTTCTCAGGGAGTGTTTGGTTAGGGGTTAATCTTCTCGTCTGCAAACGCTTTCAATATGGACAAGTCTAAAATTTTGTCGTCTGGTATTTAACCCATTACCACACAATCCCTACTTTTGACGCCCCTGAGAAAGAAGCCATTAGAAAACATGGTGGGAAAAGGAGAAAATGCTGGTAACCAGCATTTTCTCCTTTTTCCACAATGTTTTCTACCCTTGACAAAACAAATTTCAAATTTTCAGTCAATTTTATTTTGTCGTCTGCAAATGCTTTCGATTTGGACAAGCCTAAAATATTGTCGTTTGGTAATTAGTTAACTAGTTAAATGGTTATAGAGAAAAGCCTTGGGTTTACTTTATCCGATATATAGATTTAAATTTTCTTTGGTGAAGGTAACATACAAACAACGCAATATATTTGGTTCGAATGATTGACTGTTCATGTGTATTCATTTTTTACATTACTTTTTCGGTAAATGATCTTTACACAATTCATATTTCGGATGGCGTGGATAATTATTATTCCATCCAATTAACACATAAACTGCGTGGACATAACGAGGCAATAGCGACCAGGGAACGGGCATATTTCATAGACAAAGATTATTAGTTCTAATAATATGTGATTTGAAAATAATTCATCCTATATAACAAAGAATAGTAAGGAGTATTTTGAGGAACAGAATAGAAAGCGGTGAGTCCATTTAAATAATAGTAATAAAAAAAAATACTTAAAATATCGTAAGAATATTAATTTTTACAAGGGAAAGAGTTACATTTTTTTTTAATGCACTTACAAACGATTGAATTACATGCATGGTCCAAACTAAAGTTGTTCCTATAACAAAGATGAAAATTAATTATGTCGCTCAAGTGCTCATGCAAAAATTGACATTACCGTATATCTAGTTCTATATTGATGATGGATTTACGTCGTTCTGGCAAAAGTTACTTCTATATCATAGATTAATGAAGGTCCGATTTACGTCTTCAGAGCTAAAAACTGCTTCCAGATTTACATCAAAGATTTATCAATGCTAACCAATTCCACACCGTTCAAACAAGTTACTTCAATATCAAGGATTTATTAAGGATGGATTTACGTCGTTAAAGCAACATTTAATTCCATTATCAAAGATTAACTAATGATGGTATTTCCAACTTCCTGGCAAAAAATTGTTCTATATCAAATAATTGAACACAAAGAATTCACGTCGTTTGGCAAAAGTTATCTTAACCCTTTCCCACATTTTTGGACTAGACCAAATTGAAAGCATTTGCAGACGACAATTCAACTCTTGCTGAAAAGGCGATTTCTGTCTATGATAGGGTAGAAAACAGTGTGGGAAAAGGAGAAAATGCTGGTTACCAGCATTTTCTCCTTTTCCCACAATGTTTTCAAAAGGCTACTATTCCAGACGCGTAAAAACCAGGGCTTGTTTGGGAAAGGGTTAATGCACGGTTCGTGGCTAAGAATTATCAATCTCGAGCAGATTCACACCGTTCTAGCATTTACGATTACCTCACATAGTTCAAACAAAGGTTCCCGTATCATGAGATTTATATAAGATGGATTTACATTCTTGCAGACAAAGGATAGATTTACAATTCATAAGCCAGAAATGATTCCATGTCAAAGTTCTTTTTACGATGGATTTACATCGTTCACACCAGTACAAGTATTATTTCATAGCAAAGTTCAATTTAGGATGGATTTACGATGTTCAATCAAACGTTTTCCATATCAGAGATGTATTAATTGAAGGTGGATTTACACCGTTCAAGCCAAAGTTGCTTCTATAACCAAGTCCTATTGACAATGGACTTACATTGTTCAAGCAAAATTGTTTCTATATCAAAGTTCCATGAAGGATGGATTTACATTGTTCAAGAAAAAATTGCTTCAAAATCAAAGTTCTACTAAAGATGGATTTACATCGTATAGGCAGAAACTGCTTCAATATCAAAGTTCTATTAACGATGCATTTACATCGTGCAAGCAGAGGTATTTCCTATATAAAAGGTCGATGCAAGTTCATCGTTCAAGCAAAAATATCTTGTGTACCAAAGGTCTATGGACGATGAACTTACATCGTACTTTTGGGCGAAATTTCTTTCATATAATTGAACTTACATAAAGGTCTCAATAGTACGTCGTTTAACTCTTTACCAAACGACAAAATTTTAGACTGGTCCAAATTGGAAGCACTTGCAGACGACAAAATAAATGTAACTCAAAAATTGAAATTTGTTTCCAGCAGGGTAGAAAACAATGTGGGAAAAGGAGAAAATGCTGGTTATCAGCATTTTCTCCTTTTCTCACAATGTTTTCAAAAGGTCGTTTCTCAGGGTCGTAAAAACCAGGGATTGTTTGGTGAAGGGTTAAGCAAAATTTGCTTCTATAGCAGTGTTTTGATTGACGATGGATTTACATGGTTCAAAAGGCACAATTATACAGGGAAGTTTTTATGGTAACAACCAGGATGATTTGATAAGTTGCATTATTTACCTTAAGCTTCTTTCCGTAAATCTTCAATCGTATAGGCCATTTTCTAGAAATATTCGATTATTTCAGGATGTTAAAAGCCCTTGACTGGTTGACAAATATTTACTTAACGAATGTTTTAATTACAATAGCATCGTATCGATTGAACTGTGAAAACATGAGACCAGTTTTTCGGTCCAAAGGTGAATAAATATTATGTGGCTTTCAACACGAGAAAAGGGCCATTCACGTATTTGCATAAATTATCGTCTCGGATCTTTACGCATATGTCCGAATGTTCTTTTTTGCGTGTTGCAAGCCATGTATGGAACCGTATGTTATTTACAAATGAGAGAGAGAGAGAGAGAGAGAGAGAGAGAGAGAGCATTCCATTTTTCTTCCGTTTGGAAGAAACGTTTCCCTCAAAAAATACGACAGACAAAATACTAGTACAGCTCTGGTGACGGGCATTATATGTATACCATAGTGTCTCTCTTTTTTCCTTTTGATATACGTTTATTTAGTGTCAGCTTTGTACGTGGGTGGGTGGAAAAGGGGAAGGGGGGGCCTGAAATTCTAAATGTACTTTTAAAGGTGGGTATCCAGAATTTTCACATCCCATCAAATTAAAAAAAATATATATATCACTGAAATTTATATGAAAAAAAAAAGACAAATCATCAATAATTAAGAATTATAAAATAACACACAAAAAAAAAAAATGTTTTTGATGGTATTCCACGTAGCCTCTTAAGCTATTTTTAGATCTTCCGCCAATATAAAGGAAAAAACATTGTGGGATTGTTAAGTGACTGGCACGTGACATGTAATCTGTTTGAAGCTTCATCTGTCTATTTCCGGTATGTAAATGTAAATGATCGAGTTGCTCATGTAAAAATAGACCGTATTTCTCATCGGTGTTGACCTGGGCTGTAGTAAATCTCTAATTTCTCCTGTTGTAATTATAAGGCTTTTGGGGCATAAGGGTGATTTTTTTGTATCCTTGTAAAATTTTCGTCCCAAAATCTGAAGGGCCACCTTTAAGGGTCCACAAACCATTTGACTGGAGAACGTTTAACCTCAAAAATTTAGTTTTCAGACACTTACTTGGTAAAGAAGGTTTAACAAATAAAGGTAGCAAACCAATAGATTTGCATTTTGCCCATTCACTTGGTAACTTTTCTTCCATCTTCGCGAGCCAAGTTTACGATCACTACGTGGATCTTACCTTGGCGGATTGAGCCCGATTTCGAGATTCCTGCGATGGTCCCTCTATTGGATGCTGGTTATTACCCCCCTTTACACCATATTTCTAAAAGCAAATGAAATATCGTTTTAGAAACCGCTTACGAATACACATGAAGCGATAAGCAGACATCTACGTCGGTGTTCATGTTTTACCTTCTATTCAAAAGGTAGAGACCTTGCTCTATTTTTATCAAAGATGAAATGCTACGAGCGATTTCATTCGTTACAGCTAGAGCTGGCTGCATCCAATGAAAAAGTGTATCGGGTGAACATAAAAATCAAGCTCGATCCGCTAAGGGTAGAGAAACGCAGTGAATCGTCGGCCTTGGCTTGCGAAGATGCATTTGTTCTAGTTTGAATTTTTCTGCAAGCAACTTGGACTTCAACAGATTCCACTATGATACATTATCAGGTTCATAATAATATCCATTCTTATGAATGGTGTAAATGAAATTTGTCTGCAATTTGACTCCATATTGTGTACATTAAATACAGTAAGTAGGCCTTTAAGCCTGAAGCGGAAGTGACGACAGCGTGACCTTCATCAAAATGGGTGCATTATTAGTCAATTTTGGATTATGTTTCAACTGTCGTTCTTTTTTAATTTTTAAATGTTTGCCCTAATAAATAATAATAAAAAAAGACAGTGACCTGTGTCCAAAGTTCTTCGTTTCGCTGCCTATCTGCCTGGATGAATGAGCTGGCGGATGGACGAAGTCGAAGATATACGGTTTGATCAACACGCACATAAAAAATATATGGGCTGGTTATCCCTTTACCACACAATTCAGACTTTTAACGACTCTTAGAAAGAAGCCTTTTCAAAACATTGTGTGAAAAGGAGAAAATGCTGGTAAACAGCATTTTCTCCTTTTCCCACTATGTTTTCCACCCTTCCTAACACAAATTTTGATTTTTCAGTCACATTTATTTTTTGATTTAAGATGCTTTCAATTCGGACTAGTCTACACTTTGTCATCTAGTAAAGAGTTATACATCATGGGCAAGTACTTTGATATTTGCACATACTCAGACCTCAACATTTATACATACAATAAAACTATAAATTATCTATTTTAGTATCGGTAAGTGGTTGACATATCCGTCCGCGGGGAACTACTTCTTCGGCTTCTCCACTTGTTAAAACAGTACCGATGATGGTCACTCCATGAAATAAATTTCGACCTTTCACCATAACCCCTCCCCCCTCCCCCCCCCCCCCCAATATCCTCTATGTTTTTAAAATGGTAGATCTAAGATACATTGTGGAAAAAGGAGACCAGCATTTTCTTCTTTTCCAACAATGTTTTCTTCAGCTGCCTCCTTGAAGATATTTTTAAACTCTTAAATTTTTACCAAACGACAAATTTATAGACTGGTCCAAATCGAAAGCATTTACAGACGACAAAATAAATGTGACAGAAGAATCGAAATTTGGTTTTGGACGGGTAGAAAACATTGTGGGGAAAGGAGAAAATGCTGGTTACCAGCATTTTCTCCTTTTCCCACAATGTTTTCAAAAGGCTTCTACCTCAGGGTCGTCAAAAGTCTCCTTCGGGGTCGTCAAAAATGGTCAATGTGTAGTACTGGGTTAAATGATGTGAAATTACATAATTGCCTGACGGTAATTTGTAAGGAAGTAACAGGGAAAAAAAAAATGCATCGAAAAAAAGTAACAGTTTTTTAACTAGGGGAAAAAAAGGTAACAGGAAAACATGCAAAAGTCTATAGGCTATAAATTTTCTTGAATTCATTGATTCATACAGTAAGTCCATCTTTAATTAACCCTTTACAAAGCAATCCCTGGTTTTTACGACCCTAAGATAGAAGCCTCTTGAAAACATTATGGGAAAAGGAGAAAATGCTGGTAACCAGCATTTTCTCCTTTTCCCATAACGTTTTCTTCCATGTTGGAAATAAATTTCAATTTTTGCAAAACTTCTATTTTTCCCTCTGCAAATGTTTTAAATTTGAACCAGTCTAAAAATTTCTTGCTTGGTAAAGAGTTAAAAGGAGATTCCTTGCAAGTTTTATTTTCAAGGATTATGTACATCTTGACGACCCTGAGAAAGAGGCCTTTAGAAAACACTGTGGGAAAAGGAGAAAATGCTGGTAACCAGCATTTTCACCTTTTTCCACATTGTTTTCTACTTTTAACAGAGCAAATTTTCAAATCTTTACTCACTTTTATGTTTTCGTCTGCAAATGCTTCCAATTTGGACAAGCCTAGAATATTGTCTTTTGGTAATGAGTTAAAATATATAAACATCTTTGTTGGCGAAATGATTAACTTTTGATCAAAATAAACTTCCTGAGTTTGCAGATGATGAGATGAATATGTATTAGGTATGAATTTTATATTATAAAAAAAAAAACACACACCCACACACAAAGACACATGCACACTCTAACTTTCTCATTTCTTGCAGCTGCAATAAACACCTCATATATATGTGTGCTTGCTTGTCATAGTTTGGGTTAACCATTTATTTCCCCGTTAAAGATGGCCCGTCAGATTTTGGGAAAAAAATTTTACAAAAATATAAAAAAAAATCACCCTTATAGTCCCAATGCCTTTTAGTTTTCATTTATAAAACCCCAGTAGTCGAACACCATTCGACAACAAGAGAAATTAGAGATTTACTACGGGCCAGGTCGACACCTACGGCAAACACGGTCTATTTCTAGATAAGCAACATGCTCATTTTATATACATACCGGAAATACACAGACAATGCTTCAAACATAGAGTCCGAAGAAGATATTAAGAAAATAATTACACGTTTGTTATGTTATGGAATTTAAGCATCATTAGTCAAGTTGCAGTCACTTTACATTCCCACAATGTTTTTTTCTTTTCATTTTTGGCGCGAAATCTTTTCATTTTTGGCGCGAAATCTAAATACCTTTAGAGGCTACGTAGCTTTTTAAGAGAATACCATCAAGAAAATGTTTGGGGTAATTTTAGGATTCTTAATTATTGATGATTTTTATTGTTTTTCATACAAATTTCAGTGATATATATATTTTTCAATTTGGTGAGATGTGAAAAATCTAAATACCCACCTTTAAATGAAAAAAAAAAGACGGGGTATATGTATTTTGGAGGTATACTTTACACATCCGCCCACTTTAAACAGTAGTTTACACAGCTCGGACAAAAGTCGACTGCGAAGCAGCCACTGTCTGTTTTACAACACAACCATTTATGATCGCTTTTATTTCATACACTTTGACACTTACGGCAACAACAGCAAAACGTTTATCAGTTTGAAATTTCATTGAACGTCTTTATAAATAGTATAACTGTAAATTTCACCGATTTGGAAATAATTTAGGTATCTAGCGAACCAGAGAGAAGGTTTCTCAACTCTGTACTAAAGGACAAAATGACGTATTTGATTTGGAAGCATTTGCAGCCGACAAATCAAATATGCCAGATACAATAGGATTTGCCTTTAACGTGCAAGAAAAATACGGTTGGAAGAGGAGAAAATGTTTGTAGCCAGAATTTTCTCCAAAGGAGAAAATTCTGGCTACAAACATTTTCTCCTTTTCCTACAATATTTTCTAAATCTTCCATGATTTGGTCCGTTGAAAACTCTGAACTGAGAGGTTACGAGCCGTGACTGTTGGATATAAAATTACCGCACGCTTTACAGCAATAGTATAAAAGCAAGTACACCCCTGATAATACCCCGCAAACACATCTGACATGGTCAAATGGATAGAAAAATAAAACTCTGGATTATTGTTGCGGATTATACGGTGACCAAGTTTATACATGTACATTTTTATAGGGTCAGAACTGGACATTGAACGGTGGACAGTGAAATATTGATATAAACGACTGAACCAATTGGAATAGAATAAAGAAAAAAAAAATCAGGTACGTGACTTTTTTAAAAACAGTTTTTTACCCTTTATACAACAGGTAGAGAGCATTTTTTCCCTTTTGCTACAATATTTTCTACACTTTTTAAGTTTTTATTAGAATTTTCAGTTTTTGCGTCAAGTTTAATTCGTCGTCTGCAGATACTTTCAATTTGAACTAGTCTAGAATTTTTGTTGTTTCTTCAAGATTTGACACACGGAAATAAATGCCTCGTGCACTGGACAGCATTAAAATTTTGAATACTACAATATAGATAAATGTCCTTGTACGTGAGTGAAGTTTTTGACAGGTCGCATGGTTCCGGTGCACAGTAAATGTACAATATGAAAAGAAGCACCGTTCATTTAGCTATATTGAGAATATTTCGTGCTACAAAGTAAATGTGGATCGAATGAGGACGTTTTTGCATTAATACGGCAAACCCCATCCACTATACAGCCCTATGCATACATGTGGTATTGTTTCACGAATTAACCCATTACCAAACGACAATATTTTAGACTGGTCCAAATCGAAAGCATTTGCAGACGACAAAATGAAAGTGAAAGGAATCAAGTTTTGTTTACCTCACGTATGCAGGAAAAAGCTGCCGGATGCAAGAATTCTCGACCTAGATAAACATCGTAGGCGTTGAAAATCAGTTACTCATACCTGGAGACTTTGACAGCGGGTTTCACCCGCTGCCAAAAATTGTTGTACTACTTTAACCAAGCCACTTTATTTTCTTTTCTTTTTTCACCATAGAATAATCATTTATAAATCTAAAACCACTATATTCTCAGTACAAAGGGAAATAATAATTACCTCCCTTTTCTTGAAACAAACAAAAGTATCAACAAATAATTTCAAGATAGACATCAAAGGAATTTCTGGACGGCCAACAATGTGCAAAAGTATTATATCTCTATCAATCCAGATTAATCAAGAAATTTTATTCCATACTGCATTATAAGTGTTACGGGTCTTCAGAATAAATATGACTTTATTTGGTCTGGCGAGAAGACCCAGTTGTGATGCGAATGCAGGGCTATTTTGATAAGGTTTTGTAGCTTAAAGATTTGAGTACATTTAACCCATTACCACACAATCCCTACTTTTGACGCCCCTGAGAAAGAAGCCTTTAGAAAACATTGTGGGGAAAGGAGAAAATGCTGGTAACCAGCATTTTCTCCTTTTCCCACAATGTTTTCTACCCTTCACAAAACAAATTTTAAATTTTCAGTCACTTTTATCTTGTCGTCTGCAAATGGTTTCTATTTGGACCAGTCTAAAAATATTGTCGTTTGGTAATCGGTTAATATAAAGTCTGATCTTGATCTACACTGCCCGCTGCTGAAACAACTGCAGTATGCGTAATAGGCTCAGGGCAAAGTTCTTGTTCTTGAATCAAAGGGATCTTTTTTTTTTTTAATTTTTACTTTATGTGTACAGTATGCGAAATATAAAAGTGCTCGAAAAAATAAACGTAAAATTTGAAGGAAAAGTAATTATCTTTACAGAACTATTGAAGTGATACTAAAATACACGTGTGATCATTATCGTCATCATCATCATCATCATCATCATACATCATCATTAACTCTATCCCAAACGACAAATTTTACGCTTGTCCAAATTGAAAGGATTTACAGACGACAAAATAAAACTGCCTGAAAAATTGAAATTTGTTTTGTGAAGGGTAGAAAACATTGTGGAAAAAGGAGAAAATGCTGGTTACCAGCATTTTCTCCTTTTTCCACAATGTTTTCAAAACGCTTCTTTCTCAGGGTCGTTAAAAGTCGGAATTGTGTGGTAAAAGGTTAATCACAATTAGCCTTGACCACCGGCAAAAAACACAAGTAAATATAGTTATTCTACGAAAATCTGTGCACGCATAATTTTTAAATGAAGACATTATGCCATTATCTCCCGCTAGATGGCATTCTATAAATACTCATCTATCTGATATGGGCATCCTGGGTACAGAACCGAACCACTTTCCTACGCGACAACCGTTACTTTGAATTTAAAAACAAAAACAAGGTTTACCCAATAAACTATATGATCACCTGTTTAGAGAAATCTGTTGCTAATGCTGGTCTCATTTCTGCTCAAACGTATTGATACGTACAAGCTATTTTCAGCATTGCTACTTTATAGAGTGTACAGTCAGCCCGCCTTCGGGGCTAGTAGTGATGCGTCATATAAGACAGTCGAAGCTTCGAAGAATATGATATGCGAAGACAACGGACATTATCCAACAAAAAACACGGTATTCTACGGATCATATCGCAATAACCAGATGATGCCTAGACTGTATTCAGTTTAATGCGCATAAATATATATTATGCGAAATTAATGGTCTGTTTTTAAAATAATGATAAGTTAATTTGTCTGATTGATTATTCTGCACATTTCATTTCAGTCTCGGTCAGTCAAAGTGAGTGCACGCACTCTTGGAGATAGTGCATAGTGCTGAAGTGTATCAGTCAAGGAACCAAGGTTAAAAAAGATGGTTAAAATGAAAAACTGTTTAACCGGTTACTTGCATAAATTCAAGTGATATATGTAGAGTAGGCCTATATCTTTTTAGCTCACCTGAGCACGAAGTGCTCATGGTGAGCTTTTGTGATCGCCCAATGTCCGTCGTCCGTCGTGCCTCGTCCGTCGTCCACAATTTCTCAAAACATCTTCTCCTCCCAAACCACAGGGCCAATCTTGATGAAACTTGGCAGGGATGTTCTTTAAGTAAAGCTCTACCAAAGGTGTTCAAGAGATTGAATTCCACCCATAATTCTGGTTGCCATGGCAACCTAAGTGAAAAAAAAAATAGCAAAATCTTTGAAAATCTTCTTCTCTGAAATTAGACGGCGTAGAGCTTTGATATTTGGTATGTAGCATCTCCTAGTAGACCTCTACCAAGATTGTACATATGATGCCCCTGGGATCAAAACTGGCCCCGCCCCAGGGGTCACAAGATTAAAACATAGGAACAAAGAAGGAAAACTTGAAAAAAAGAAATCTTCTCTGAAACCAGAAGGTGCAGAGCTTTGACATTTGGTATGTTGCATCTCCTAGTAGACCTCTACCAAGATTGTTCATACGGTGTCCCTGGCGTCAAAACTGGCCCCACCCGGGGGTCACAAGTTTGAAACATAGGAACAAAGAAGGAAAACTTTAAAAATCTTCTTCTCTGAAACAATAAGGTGCAGAGCTTTGATATTTGATATGTAACATCTCCTAGTGGATCTCTAGCAAGATTGTTCATATGATGCCCCTGGGATCAAAACTGACCCCGCCTCGGGGGTCACAAGTTTGAAACACAGGAACAAAGAAGGAAAACTTTAAAATTCTTCTTCTGTAAAACTAGAAGGTGCAGAGCTTTGATATTTGGTATGTAGTATCTCCTAGTGGACTTCTACCAAGATTGTTCATCTGATGCCCCTGGGGTAAAAACTGGCTCCGCCTCTGGGGTCATGAGTTTGAGACATAGGAACGAAGAAGGAAAACTTAAAAAATCTTCTTCTCTGAAACAAGGAGTAGAGCTTTTATATTTGGTATGTAGCATCTGTTAGTTGACTTCTACCAAGTTTGTTCAAATGATGTCCCTGGGGTCCAAACAGGCCAAGCCCCTGGGGTCACAAGTTTGAAACATAGGAACAAAGAAGGAACACTTTTGAAAAAAATCTCTGAAACTGGAAGTCGTAGAGCTTTGATATTTCATATCTAGCATCTTGTAGTGGACCTCTACCAAAATACGATACAATGATCCTGGGGTCCAAACTGGCCCTGCCCTGATGATCACAAGTTTGAACATGGGAACAAAGAAGTAAAACTTTTAAATTCCTCTGTTCTGAATGAAGATGGAAACTTCATATATGTGTTCCTTATGATAGTCTGCCATGCCATTGAAAAAGGGGACTTGTTGTAAATTTTCGCTGGGGACAAATATCTCTTTCACTACTCATCTTGTTAAGTGACAGACAATAGTTTTTTGATTTTATTTCATGAAACGACATGTTTTCAAAAAAGGGGACTAAATGTATAATTTCGTTATGGACCAATTACAGTCAGTTTGCCCATCCATCCACCTTGACGGATATCTTTTAAAGTCCTTGGCATTTATGAAACTTCAATCGTGTTTCCCTTAGGATAGTCTTTTGATACAATTTTCTTCTGTAAGATGTGTCACAGAAAAAGGGGTTACCTTTCACATACTGGACTTGTTGAGCCCCGATAGATCAGTTAGTAATATTGTGAGATGTTGGTCTAGGGTTCCCAGTTTGCGCTGGCTTGATTACTGTCTCAGCCAACATCCTTTGACATTTGATCAAAAGTTACTGAGACAAGTCTAATTTGTGTCTTACCAATGAGCGATTGATGTTTTAATATGTCATTCGACCACCATTTTGACAAGGAAATTAATGCCTAGCCTTCCAAGTTAATTCAATCCCATACCATACAATCCTGACTTTCAATGACCCTGAATAAGAAAGGTTATGAAAGCATTTTTGGAAAAGAAGAAAATGCATTTTGCACAGTTACATACCCTGTCAGAATTATGTTGCCTTGAACTTTGATATTTGGTATTTATCTTCATTGTAGACCTTTACTGCTTAGTACTCAGGTGAGTGATACAGGACCATCATGGTCCTCTTGTTTCAGTGAGAGATCGAAATTTATTTCAACGAGTGAACGTCATCGGTAATATTTTCACGAGTGGCGCTGCGCCACTCGTGAAAATATTACATGTACCAATGGTGCTCACTCGATGAAATAAATTTCGATCTTTAATGGAAAAAAAACCAAATATCCTCTATATATTTTAACCGCTATTTATAGATATCCTATCGGAAAGCATGAAATAATTCCATACTAAAGATCCTCTAGTTTTCATTTAGGGTTACTGACAAGATAAAAGTATCGCAGGTTTTTTTTTTGACTGGACTAATAACTCACGTGCTGGATTTGAAAGCTTCATTGCATGTATACATGCATTCATACAATCGATAGTTTAAACTTAGCATGGACAATGTTACATTTGCACAAGGAAGAGAAGAATGATACTGTTTAACTCTTTACCACACAACAAAATTTTAGACTGGTTCAAATGGAAAACATTTGCAGACAACAAAATAAAGGTGACCAGAAACTGGAATTTTTTTCTGGGAAGAGTAGAAAACACTGTAGGAAAAGGAGAAAATGCTGGGTACCAGCATTTTCTCCTTTTCCTATTGTGTTTTCAAAAGGCTTCTTTCTCAGGGTCGTCAAAAGAGGGATTGTGTGGTAATGGGTTAATGGATATGAAGAACATGTACATTTCCATTTCTTTTTTTAATTTCCAGGAATAATCTTGGACCAATTTGGTCGACAAAATCCAAGATTGCTTACACTGACCTATGTTTAGTATATAAGTTGTGGTGCACAAATAAATGACCTACAATGCGGAAAGGGGCATTCGGACATTTTGCGTTGAATGTCATTTCGGATCAGCCTGTGCAGTCCGCGCAGGCTAATCCAAAACGACAACTTACGTTTTGTGTATGCGTGTGTGTAATCATCTGTTTTGTGCAAGTCTATTTTTTGACAAAACCTAATATAGTCGTAAAGTGCCTCCCCGGATTAGCATGCGCGGACTGCGCAGGCTGATTCGAGACGAAACTTTACGCAAATGTCCGAATGCCCCCAGCGTTTTCTCCTTTTCCCTCAATGTTTTCAAAAGGCTTCTATCTCAGGGTCGTAAAAACAAGGGATTGTCTGGTAAAGGGTTAAGGATTTAACATTTTGTGCGTTTTCGTTAACAGGACTTTTAAAAGTCTTGGTGCCCAGAATAAACCCAGCAAATAATATCTGTCTGGAAATAAGAATTAGATGAAAAGTAAGTTCGTTTATGAGTGGCTTTCATGCGACTATATGATGCATTATAATATGGCCTGCAAGACGCAAAAAAGGGCATTCGGACACTTGCGTAAAGTGTCGTCTCAGATCAGCCTGTGCAGTCCGCGCAGGCTAATCCAAAAACGACACTTTCCGTTTTTATATATTTTTTTGTTTTGCGAAAATCTCCAGTAGCACAAAATCTAATCTGCGCAGGTTGATCCGAGACGACACTTTACGCAGATGTCCTAATGTCCCTTTTCCCATGGTGCAAACCATATCAAGCGAGTCATCATATTGTTATAGCATCTTCGCAAGAAAGGCTGATGATTCACTACGGTATTGTTTTCTGTGATATATCAAAGGCATTTGATAGGGTGTGGCACAGTGGTCTCTTATTCAAACTAGAAGAACATGGTTTAGGTGACGGACTACTTAAATGGTTTAAAAGTTATCTTGATAATAGAAAACAGAAAGTAGTGATTCAATCATCAGAGTCGAGCCTCTCTCCGTTAAGGGCTGGCGTACCCCAGGGATCTGTTTTAGGGCCTCTCTTATTCCTTATTTATGTAAACGACATCACAGATTCCTTATTAAGCCTAACTCGACTATATGCCGATGACAGTTCCTTGTATTACTCTGCAACTTCATTAAGCGATATAGAGAGTATTGTAAATCATGATCTGAGAATAGTGTCACAGTGGGCCAAACAATGGTTGGTTGATTTTAATCCAGATAAAACTGAAGCAGTCATTTTTTCTACTAGGAAAGACTTTGATAGACCATCACTATTTTTCGGTAATACTAAGATAAAGATAGTAGATGAACATAAACACTTAGGATTAACTTTGAGTAGTACAGGTCAATGGAAGGACCTTATAAACAACAATTTAAAAGCAGCATCCAAAATATTACAGATCATGCGAAGACTCCAATTTACTCTTACACGGGCAGCACTAAATCAAATTTATTTATCTTATGTCAGACCGATTCTAGAGTACTCCTCGATAGTATGGGATGGTTGTTCAGTTATGTGTTCTGATTCAATAGAAAAGCTTCAAAATGAAGCAGCGCGTATCGTAACAGGTCTTACAAGATCAGTATCTCTTGAAAATCTGTATAAAGAATGTGGTTGGGAAACATTATCTTCTAGAAGGAAAAATGCAAAACTATGTTTCATGTATAAAGTATCAAATAATTTTGTTCCTGAATATATAGATGATCTTATACCTCCAGTGGTTGGCGATAGGTCTCAATACCAACTAAGAAACAGTCAAAATTATGAAAATGTACATGCAAGAACACGATTGTTTCAAAAGTCCTGGGCCCGTATTCACCAACCATTCTTGAGAATATTCTTAGTCTTATTCTCCAAGATTTTCTACATCTGTAAGTAACACAACTTCTGATTGGCTAAACCGAATGGTTTAGCCAATCAGAAGTTGTGTTACTTACAGATGTAGAAAATTCTGGAGAATAAGACAAAGAATGTTCTTAAGAATGGTTGGTGAATACGGGCCCTGTATTCCTTCATCAATTTCTCTTTGGAATAATCTAGAGCAAGAAATTAGAAATTGCACCACATTTGGTTCCTTTAAGTTAAAATTACGTAGCTTGTCAAAACCAGACAGAATACCTTGTATCTACCTTATTGGAAATAGACGATTATCTGTCATTCATGCTAGAATAAGAAATAACTGCAGTAATTTAAATAATGATCTTTTTAGGAATCACTTGATATTAAATCCGATCTGCGACTGCAGAAATGGCGTTGAGAATGCAGAACACTATTTTTTCCTATGTCGAAGGTATTCTGATATCAGAATCACGCTTTTTCAGTCAACAAGGGCTCTTCATCCTCTAAACATAAAGAAGTTGTTATTTGGCGATGAAAACTTGAATGATGATGAAAACTGCCTGTTATTTGAATCAGTTCACTTTGTTACGAGTCAGGCGTAACTAGAAAGTAGAAGCCAGCAACAAACGATAACAATTAACAGAATTTATTAACAAAAATATCAAATAAACAGTGACAATATTACAATAGTACAAAACAATACCTTAGACGTTAAATTCAAAAGACAAATTATTCCAGTCTTAATTCCAATCTGATCCTGATCCAAACTGAATGTAATCCAAGCACATGAAATAATCCTCACTTTAGTCTAGTCTGATCCTAATCCAACTGAATGTAATCCAAGCACTAATTATATGACACAAACACAAAATAATCCCCACTGTAGTCTGGCAATCATGTATTAACTAGTGAACACTGAGATGTAAAAAGCTTTTCCTTTTATAATAACAGGGAAACTTCCAGAAAATTCATGTTAAAATCAGTTGCATAATTTCTAGTAATCAGATTGTATAAAGGCCTGGAAACTTCCAGCACAATATTCCACAAGAGAGAATCCAGTTCTAAAAATAGCAACAGGGGAAAACCATTCAAAAATAGATACACACATGAACAAAGCTGGGAATAACTGGGTATGTACATAACACTTCCCCCCTTGAAAAGA
This sequence comes from Tridacna crocea, assembly GCA_943736015.1. Classification (NCBI taxonomy): domain Eukaryota; kingdom Metazoa; phylum Mollusca; class Bivalvia; order Cardiida; family Cardiidae; genus Tridacna; species Tridacna crocea. Next base: position 23,249,079 of record OX031070.1, read on the forward strand.
AAAAGGAAGGTTTATGAAATAAATCTTTCTTTTTTGCAATATTATTTATATACATGTATATGATACTTTATCTGAAGTATACATAGGAAATGACAAACTCAAATATTAATTTATTTCAGACTAATGAAAATAGTCAAGGTAATGAAATTACAATTTAAAAGAAAAAACAGTTTAAACTTGATTTAGGGAAAAATGACTATTGGAATTTCAAACTCTTGAAAGAGCATCTGGTATAATGTTATCTTTCCCTTTTATGTGTCTTATGTCAAGATTAAACTCTTGAAGCAATAAACTCCACCTCAGTAATCTTTGATTCTTATTCTTAAGTTTGTGTAGAAAACTTAAAGGGTTATGATCACTGAATACAACAATTGGTGAAGTTGAAGAGGTTAAATAAACCTCAAACTGCTGGATTGCCAGAATTAAGGCAAGACACTCTTTTTCTATGGTAGAGTAATTTTTCTGATGTTTGTTAAATTTCTTAGAAAAGTAACAAACTGGGTGATCAATACCATTATTATCTTCTTGTAAAAGAACAGCACCAATACCAACATCATTTGCATCAACAGCTAATTTGAAACATTTGTCAAAATCAGGTGCCAAGAGAACTGGTGCACTCTTTAGTATGGCTTTCAGACGATCAAATGCATCTTGACATTTGTCATTCCATTTGAACTTTGTGCTTTTCTTAAGTAAATTTGTTAAAGGTTCAGCAATACCTGAGAAATTTTTACAGAATTTCCTATAGTAGCCAGCCATACCAAGAAATCGCATCAGCTGTCTTTTACATTTAGGCACAGGAAACTCAGAGATAGCATTGACTTTAGCTTCTAAAGGTTTAACTTGACCCTGTCCCACAAGATGTCCTAGAAATGTTACAGTAGCATGACAAAATTCAGTTTTTGCAAGATTCACAGTCAGTTTCGCTTTACTGAGTCTGTCGAAGAACTTCCTGATTCTTTGAAGGTGGTCACTCCAACTGTCTGAGTAGATGATGACGTCGTCAATATATGCATCACAGCCATCTAATCCACATATAACATTGTTTATAAGCCGCTGAAACGTTGCAGGAGAATTTTTCATCCCAAACGGCATAACTTTGTATTGGTACAGACCGTTTGGAGTAGCAAAGGCTGATACTTCTTTTGCTCTATCAGTCAGTGGAACTTGCCAGAATCCTTTTAGCAGGTCAAATTTGGTGACATATTTAGAATTTCCAACTTTGTCAATACAGTCATCAATTCTTGGTATTGGAAAAGAGTCTGTTTTTGTCACAGAGTTCACTTTACGATAGTCAGTACACATTCTAAAAGTTCCATTTGATTTCGGTACTAATATACATGGTGAACTGTAATTACTCTGGCTAGGTTCAATAAAGTCATTTTCCAGTAAGTATTTTACTTCATCCTGGAGGTATTTCTGTTTCAAAGGATTCATCCTATATGGATGTTGCTTTATTGGTTTAGAATCTTCCACAATGACATCATGATAGATTTTATCTGTTCTTGTGGGGATATTAGGAAATAAATGTTCATATTCATGTATCAACTATTTCAGCTCTTCCTGCTGCGATGGTTCCAAGTGAGAAAGTTTGTTGTCGAGGTTTCTCAAAATATCAGAATTCTCAAGTTTAGATGGACCAGGATCAGATTTATCAATAAAGTCCGAATTTACTTCAAGATCAGATACATTTGATTCTTGTGGGACAGTGTTTACAACTGTAATTGGTTTTGAAATAGAGCTATCTCTGTCAAAGTATTCCCTTAACATATTTATATGACACATTTGTTTGTTTTTACGCCTTCCTGGAGTATTAATTATATAGTTTAAATCACTTGTTTTCTTGTCAATAGTGTAGGGTCCAAAATATCTTGCCTGTAAAGGTCTGCCAGGTATTGGCAAAAGAGCAAGGACTTTGTCACCTGGTTTAAATTTTCTATCTATAACATGGTTGTCATATTTTGCTTTCATTTTGCCCTGAGACATTTTAAGATTGGACCTAGCAACCTCACATGCCCTAGACAGTCTATTTCTGAAGTCAGAAACATACTGCAGTAAATTCAAAGGTGTTTCATCATTTGAGAGAAATTTCTCCTTCAAAAGTTTTAAAGGTCCACGAACAGAATGGCCAAAAACTAATTCAAAAGGACTGAAACCAAGAGATTCTTGTACAGATTCTCTGGCTGCAAATAGTAACAAATGGATGCCCTCATCCCAATCTTTTTCAGTGTCAAAGCAATATGACCTTATCATATTTTTTAATGTCTGGTGAAATCTTTCTAAAGCACCTTGACTTTCAGGGTGATAGGCGGATGACCTATATTGCTTGATTCCTAATTCATGCATAACCTGTTGGAATATACCAGACATAAAATTTGACCCTTGATCAGACTGAACTGATTTTGGAAGACCAACAAATGTGAAAAACTTTATAAGAGCTTTGACTATTGACTTTGTTTTGATGTTCCTTAAAGGAATAGCTTCAGGAAAACGTGTAGAAGTACACATAATTGTTAAGAGATACTCATTTCCTGACTTGGTTCGAGGTAAAGGACCAACACAATCTATAAGTATCCTACTGAAAGGTTCATCAAAAGCAGGAATAGGTTGTAATTGAGCTTTGGGAATGGTTTGGTTGGGTTTACCTACCATTTGACATGTATGGCAAGTTTTACAATATTTAGAGACATCTGATTTGAGACCAGGCCAATAAAAATGAGTAATAATTTTGTGATAGGTCTTGTTTATACCTAGATGACCTGACATAGGACTTTCATGGGCTATACTTAGTATTTCATGACGATATGACTTTGGAACCACAATTTGGTGGTAAACAGCCCATTCATCATCAGCTGGGACTTCAAATGGTCGCCATTTTCTCATAAGAATCCCATTCTTTATATAGTAACACATTGGGACCTGTGAAATTTCATCTTCAGGTAAAGCCCTAAAAATTAATTTTGAAATTTAAGGATCAGTTTGCTGTTCCTGGATAAGCTGTGACTCTGACAGCGTGTCATGACCTTGGTCAATAGACCGTGGTGGTGAATGACAAGACATTGACGAGTCTGTCTGAGTATGAGACAAACTAGGATCAAGAGACTTTTTAATCTCATTATTAAAGTATTGACCGATAAAAGTATCTGTCAAGTCAATGTCAGAGTTTGAGTTTTTCAAAATGGCCTTTTTAGCCATAGCTCGGGTAACTGCACAAGAAGGATACAAGTCAGAAATTTCCTGCTCGATAGGGTCATCTGTTTGACCTATATTTGGTGTGTCAGTTACAAGTGGATTAACCACAACCTTATCTCCAGCTAAGTCATTGCCTAGCAGTAAATGGACACCTTTAAATGGTAAGGAAGGTTTAATACCAATAACCACAGGCCCAGTAACCAAATCTGATGACAAATTAACATGATGGAGAGGGATATTAACAGTTCCACACTCTACACCCTGAATAAGGACACTAGTACCGGAAGAAGTCTTCTCAGAAAAAGGCAGTATATCTGCTAAAATAAGAGATTGAGAAGCTCCTGTGTCTCTTAAAATTTTAATAGGGGTAGGTGGGCAATTATCACCTGAAAGTGATACAAAACCATTCAACATAAATGGTTCAAAAATCTCCATAGTAGAATCAGACTTGCATTTTGTGACTATGTCAATTGTATTGGTTTTAATAGAAGACTGTGGCTTTGGTCTAAGAGTGGTGAGCCCTGTTGGCTTGGCTTCATCACTTTCTAACTTCCTTTTTAATTTCAAACATTCAGAAACAAGGTGACCAGGTTTCTTACAATAGTTACAAGTGGGTCGAGATAAGGGATATTGACTTTTGGTTTCACTAGTAGAATTGGGTTTGGGTGTATTGGATTGACTGGGCATGCCAGATGAATTACCAGATGTAAATTTATTTTGGGGATGTGAGGAAGTAGGTTTTGGTTTAGCAATAAAAGAAACTTTATGTGTAAGGTAGTAATTATCAGCCAGACGAGCTGCTTCTTCTAAAGTTTCAACTTGTTTTTCGTCTAAGAATGTCATAACATCAAATTGAATACAACGTTTGAATTCTTCAACTAACATAAGTTGTCTTAGTTTATCATAATTTTGGTCTATTTTCTTAGAACAGCACCATCTATCAAATAACTGTTCTTTGTTTCTAGCAAATTCAACATGAGTCTGGTTAGAATCTTTTTTACAATTTCTAAATTTTTGTCTATATGCTTCTGAGACCAGCTCATAACCTTTGAGAATAAGTTCTTTAACAGTCTCATAATGACGACATTGTTCAACACCTAGTTGTGTATAAATTTCACGAGCTTTGCCTATCAAAACACTTTGCAGAAGCAAAGTCCAGTGCTCTTTTGGCCAATTTAAGTTTTCTGCAACTTTTTCAAAGTGTAGGAAGTATTTATCAACTTCTTTTTCTTGAAATGGAGGAACAAGCCTAATATGTTTTGTAACATCGAAATCGTATTCAATCTTTTGCTTGGGCTGATTTGCTCTTTCTTGCATTTCTATTTCCCTCATTCTTAATTGAAATTCTCTTTCCTTCTTTCTCTCTTCCCTTTCCCTTTCTTCTCTCTCCCTTTCTCTTTCTTCTCTCTCCCTTTCTCTTTCTCTTTCCTTCTCTCTCTCTACTCTTTCTTCTCTCTGTCTTTCCCTTCTCTTTCTATTTCTAACTGTCTGATCTGAAGTTTTAATTCAAGTTCTTTCGAACTTGAAACTGACTGAACGTCAACTATCAGGGAAAGAGCATTTTCATTAAAAATCTCCTCATCAACAAAATATTGTATCAAAATGTTCTTAATTTCATGTTTACGCATTGAAGATTTTATTTCAGACAATTTATAGTGCTTCGCAAGATTAAGCAAATCGGTCTTTTTACCCAAATTCAATAACTCCACAGATGGTTCAGCCGTAAATTTATCTAAGTCAAAAGACATGTTTGTTTGTTGCTGGATTCAAGTACAAAATTATTATAATTACTGATTAGTAATTTTGACTAACAGGATGTATTAGATCTTTTTAAATTGTGAAAAGCAAATGTTTATGTCTTATTTTCCAATCGATGGTTAATCCCAAAAGGAAAACGAATGCGTTAGTCTAGTTTCCAATCCCGGACGAGCCCCCAATTTCTGTTACGAGTCAGGCGTAACTAGAAAGTAGAAGCCAGCAACAAACGATAACAATTAACAGAATTTATTAACAAAAATATCAAATAAACAGTGACAATATTACAATAGTACAAAACAATACCTTAGACGTTAAATTCAAAAAACAAATTATTCCAGTCTTAATTCCAATCTGATCCTGATCCAAACTGAATGTAATCCAAGCACATGAAATAATCCTCACTTTAGTCTAGTCTGATCCTAATCCAACTGAATGTAATCCAAGCACTAATTATATGACACAAACACAAAATAATCCCCACTGTAGTCTGGCAATCATGTATTAACTAGTGAACACTGAGATGTAAAAAGCTTTTCCTTTTATAATAACAGGGAAACTTCCAGAAAATTCATGTTAAAATCAGTTGCATAATTTCTAGTAATCAGATTGTATAAAGGCCTGGAAACTTCCAGCACAATATTCCACAAGAGAGAATCCAGTTCTAAAAATAGCAACAGGGGAAAACCATTCAAAAATAGATACACACATGAACAAAGCTAGGAATAACTGGGTATGTACATAACAACTTATATATTAAACAGTCGGGCCGCTTTGAGTAACTATAACATGTTCAATTAAAAATTAAAATGTAGCCTTTTACTAAAATGGCAGGCATTCATCACAGAGCATCACATCTAGTTTCTAATTCTTCCTTTTTCTTTACTTATTAGTTCTATTTCCATTTTACTTTTTTTCCTATTTGTTCATTTTCCCTCTCTCTTTATCAATTTCTCCTTATTTCTGCCTGTTTTTTGTGTACATTTTCTTTTCTTTTTTTTTTCCTTCTTTATTTAGTTATTTACACTATTTCTTTATGTGCTTTGTTTCCATTATCTTTCAACTATTGTTATTTTGATTGTAGGGGAAGGGCCGAATCTAAGTTGTAAGAACTTGTGGCCCGACCCCATTCAGTCCATGAATAAAATATGTTTAAACTAAAACCAACAGTTTAGAGAAATCTGGAGCAAAAGCAGGTCTCATTTCACCTCAAAAGTATTGATAAAAGCTATTTTCTACATTGCTAATTCATAGAGCGTAATATTACAGTCTGCTTGCTTTCCGGACTAGTGATGTGTCATATAAGACAGGTCGAATCTTAGAAGAATATGACATGCACAGACAACGCACAGTAATAGATTTTCATCGATACAATATTTTCCATACTCCTTAATGGTATGAATTAAATTTAAATGAATTTTGCAGATAGATCTACATTAAGACCCCTTTTCACAGAGCGGGCTGAAATGTATTAAGTTTTATGGTGTTCATATTTTGTTAAGAGAGAAACGCAAAAAATACGCATGTACTGCAGTTTTATGATTATTCTTTTGATATAATATTATGATGAGATTTCAATACCTCGACAGGTATTCAGAATATTTTATATCATATGACTGTGACCCCTCACGCACAAAGGGACCTTCTGGGAACTACGAAAAGCGTCAACCCTGGTCAGACTGCGCGAACTGCGCAGTCTGACCAGGGTTGAAACTTTTCACATTTGTGATATTTTGTGTAAGGAAAAAGGTCATTCTATTTTGTTACACAATCAGTTTTGAACAATCAACTTAAATTGACTTGCACTCTCATTGATCTGTTTCAATCTAATTGATGCACCGATTTCCCAGATGGTCCCCTTTTGCGTGACGGGTTACAAAAGCATGTACCAAACCCTCCACCATCATAAGCCGTTATTTCAATGGAGCGGAACACATTTGAAAACATTTTGGAAATAGATTAACCCATTACCACACAATCCTTACTTTTGACGACCCTGAAAAAGAAGCTCATAGAAAACATTGTGGGAAAAGGAGAAAATGCTGGTAACCAGCATTTTCTCCTTTTCCCTCAATGTTTTCTATACTTCTATACCCTTCACAAAATAAATTTCAAAATTTCTGTCACTTTTATTTTGTCGACTGCAAATGCTTTCAGTTCGGACACGTCTAAAATATTATCGTTTGGTAAAGACTGGTAACCAGCTTCCACCCCCCCTTTTTTCTCCCACAATACTTTCTACCCTTTCTGTTTCTGATGTAAACCTCACCGTTCAATAAGTCGCCTTATATAATTATGAGCCATGCTCTTGAAAAAGGGGGCTTAATGCATACTTGTGAAGTATCGTACCAGTAAAGCCATCACATGATTAACGATCAATAATAGGCACCTTTTTTAACAGCCGACTCAATCATGACGTAGAGTGGTCCTTGAGTATGCAGAACATTGACCAATAGCAAAAGTATCGACTCAGGTCAGCCTGCGCATTCTGTGCAGGCTGACCTGGGCCTATACTTTTCGCAGATGCATTAAGCCCCCCCCCCCCCCCCCCCCCCGCAGCCTCCCTTAAGTTTTTGTTTACATTGCATCGTTCTAATGCACCGTAAATGGACCGGTCTAAATTTAGATTGTCATGCAAAAAGAGATACTTCATGTAAAAAAAAAGGATGCTACACACACACCACTTGTCTCTAGTGTGACAGTCAAATACTGTTTTACATTTGATCCTCTGTATACATAATGTGAGTATAGATATGAAAAGATCTGGCCGCTTGACTGAGCCAGGTTTTTAGGTTGTTCTCTCCTCATTTTATTTTCATGTAAATGGTAATGATAAAAAGAAAAAGATAAATCTTACCGCGGTGAAAAAATATATGTGAGCAGTGAAAAGAGGGCTAAATGCATCTACAATATCGACCCAGGTTGGACTGGGCATTCCGCGCAGACTGACTTATATTGAAACTTTTCCTATTGGTCGATTTTCTGCATGCTAGATGACCAGTCTACCACGTGATTCAGTTGGTTATTAGACAAACTGGATTTTTTGAATCCATATTTGATTTATTGATTAATTGTTTTCAGCATTATTTCAATTGTATCGCGGCGGCCAGTGCACCTATTCATTATTCCTGGGTCGCTTTTACCAGTACTCCGCATAGTTTTCTTTCCAAACTTCTGCATATTTTCCCTCAGAACCATGGTCGAAACAGTGGTCAGAGGTGGGAGAGGATTGAATTCTGTCGCAATGACTTTCATCAATCCTCGGAAGGGAATATGCAGAGCCAGGGATCCTAATTTACACAGGGATAAAACGTACGGGTTTGTCTTTTTTTTTTTAACCAGACAAAACCAGGAATACTCTTAAAAATCAAAGTGTTGAAAACGCTGTAGTGGTATCTGCCAAGGAAGCCATTGAGTGGAATTGATCATTTCAAAGAAAAGAGAAATCAAAGGACTGATAGCCCTGAGAGTCGCCTGTAGGGTAATGGGTTAGAAGTTTTCACCCTTTTTTGTTCAAATCTTTTAAAAGCATTCAAGATAAAAAATAATGTAACCACAAAACAGTATCATATGCAAGCATATTTCTGAGTTGTCATCCTAAAATTCAAAATATCCGTATTAAAATTTACATTTTAAAAATCGTGGTGGAAATTAAAATTTAGGCACCAGGACCGGCTTTAATAAGTTCAAAGTTTTTCACTCAAAGACAACAACCCTTTACAAATAAAGACCAGATTATCTTCTGGTATAGGATCTAGTGACATACTTTTAGACCAAAAATGCCCTTTTGCAACTCGCTCATATCTAATCTTAGCAGTTTGACAAAGTTTCATAAGTAGTAGATTGAACATAAATGGATTCTACAGCTCTATTAAGGTTTCGTCTGATTTGACCTAAAGACAACCTTTAGGGTTTTTTTTTAACCCAAGGTGACCTAAATTCAGTTTTGTCAAAAATATCATTGAGCAATTTCATGATCATTGGACTGAACTGTAGCCTTTGGAGCACAAACAAATATTTGACTCAGTAATCTACCTGTCCTTTGGAAATAATTTGTTTTTCTTGATGTCCAGGTTGAGGTTTTGACCAGCAGTGGACTCTATAAATGTGGCTGCTACAACTCAATAAAATCAAGAGCATGATCATCACCCTTTAATATTTGTCTGCGTTTTATAACGTCCCAGGGATTATAGTGCTTCCACACCGATCGAAAATTGTCTACATGTACAGCCACGTAGGAAGCATTTCAAGATGGAGGGGGGGCTAACTTCGAGATACTGAGATTTTTTGCGTGGTTTTTGCATTGTCCTAAGAAATCATATTTTGGTTACTATTATTTTCAAAATTATTGGGCCACCCCAGCCCCCCCTCCTCCCCGCGTTCCTACGGACCTATGTATATTGCTTTGGTGTAAATTAAATGTTTGCGATTCGCTCTATTACCCTTTACAAAAACCCTTCACAAAATTACAAACTCTCCAATAAAAAACTTTTTGTTCGAGCGGGTAAAGACTGATCTGTTCTATAATATTTGAATTATAGCGGAGTAAAAAGTCAATTTCTTAGATTGCTGGTTGTTAGAACTGCGTAGTGTAAATTCAGATTTTGGCAGTTACAAAAGCACCTTGCGTTCTAACACCTGCACTAATAAACTGTTGTTTAATAAATACTAGATCTAGGTTAATCGCTCATTGAAAAAAAAAAAACGAACAGACTTTAACAAATTTGGCCGTCTTTACGAACGAAAACCAATAAAACATAGTAAACTTCAAAGCACTCTCTCTACATAGGTCGGTTCACGCTAAAAGTAAAGGCCGGTTCAGTGACTGACTCATAAATATGTAAATTTATAAAGATTTCCGTGGTGCAAATGACGTTTATACGTCACGTGATTACAAGATCTATATTTGTCGCAAAGCTACATTCCAGAAAGCACCTGGAAGGCGATGACTTGGTACAGCCTAGAACCGTGTACATTGCATACCCTATGTACTCGTCTCTGGTGCACCTAGAATATGGATGTGCAAAGTATCTAAAGTCTAGATTAAAAGGCTGGGAAGAAGCCACGTGTAATAATGTCTAAGAAGGCAATGCAACCATTCCAAGTCGTTATAAATTTGCTAAAAAATAGCCTACTGTTCAGAAAAAAGCAATTGAAGGCATCGCCTTTATCTGTCCAATCATAGGTTGAGCGTTGAATTGAAATAAGGCTTGCAGTTAGGATTGTAAGATTGTAAGAGAGTGTACTTCTAATAGGTAATTATCAATTTTCACTGAGAATTGTCCACAAAATAGAAGCAGAAAAGATGCTTGTTGTTGAAGATTTCTCAGCGTGTCCGCTAACTTGTTTAGTTCACGGCAGCTATTTTTACATATACGTAATGCGCTATTTTTAGAGATGATGTCTTACACAGATATCAGGCTAATGTGTGTACCCTTGCGGACGAAACGATTGTTTCTAAAGTTTGAACCGTTAAACACCTCAGTCTTTATAGACATATTCATTATCAGAAAGGCACAATTGTAAATTATTTACAACAGAAAAAAAAACTGGGTTGTTCACCGAATAATTAGAAAACTGTTTTATCTCGTAAACCGGAACTTAGGACAGGAAGCAGTACAAGGCCGGAGGTATGCTAACGTCACCCCATAGATCAGGACGATTATAATGAGAAAATTGTTCAACTTTTGCCTTGAAAGTCAACCTACAGAGCAAATTAATACCTTTTTTGGTAGAATGGAGAGTACTCATGACAAAGTTAGGATTATTTATGCATTTGGGGTCACCCTGTAATCATTAGGAGTCGGGAGTAACGTAGGATCCATGATGGGTAGAAAGAAACTAGGGAATGTATCGAGTAAAGTTAAGTTTGTAACTGAAAACTGTATGATATTGAAATATCTTTGGCTATAAAGATGTAATTCCCAACATTACACTCAATTATTTCGATCTATAAATACCCATCAAATAGAGTAGCACACCATCATTGGACGAACTGTTTTGGAACGAAAAAGCCCTAGACCATGCGACTGGCAGACAAATTTTGATTCATTGCGCCAATAGAAGGCTGTAAACGAGTGAAGCTATTTTCAATAAAAAAAAAGATAGTATTTCCAGGATCGATGGCCTCAGCTAGTGTATTTTAACATGCCATTTTCAATTACATATTTGAGTGCTATCGAAAAAAAAAACTCATTTGCGAAAGAAAAATGAGGTTAATTGGGTTTATTTACTTCGGCTTTGCACAAAATACGTTACATGGTCTTCAGATTTCAATATTTAACTCATAGTGGTAATGTCTTCGACAAATACCACAAAAGCAGACGGCGTAAATTTGCTAGGAAAAAGGCAGGGTCCCTTAGAGTAAATATGTCCTTTTTTCAACTATAATCACAAACTTCCATTTATTCATTTTTTATTAGTATCAAAAAGTAGATCATAGCCAGCACATTCAACTACGCTGAAAAATTATAGATTCGCTAATTTTATGTGACTCAAATGGTTTCGTGCGAGCGTCAGAATTGCCATACTTTCAAAGAGACTCTAAGAAAAAGAGGCTTTTGAAAAGACATTGCAAAAGGAGAAAATGCTGAAAACAAGCGTTGTCTTCATCCTTTTTTCTACATCTTTTTTTAAAACAGACTTTCAGAGACAAAATTTCATCACTCGAGCCATAAATCATTTCCCGTCGTCAGCTGTGTTAAATCTGAACTTGTCTGAAATGTCGTATGATAAAGAGCACGTGGAAATAGATGGTTCAACCCTTTCCCAAACGACAAATTTTAGACTCTTCCAAACTAAAAGTGTTTGCAGAAAACAATTTTACATTTGAAGAAAATGGTAGAAAGTTCTTATAAAGGGTAGAAAACACGTTGGGAAAAGGAGAAATTGCTCGTTACGAGCAATTTCTCCTTTTCCCACAGTGTTTTCTAAAGACTTGTACTTCAGACACGTAAAGACCAGGGCTTGTTTAGGAGAGGGTTAATTAATACCCTTCGTCATGTATTATACCAATCAAGCCATATCATTAAAAGGATCCATTTATGTCTAAAAAACGGCTGATTCGTGAGTAAGACTGGTCCTTTTACATGCAGAAATTTATCTCAATCAAAAAGTTTCGACTCAGATCAGCCTGCGCGGACTGCGCAGGCTGACCTGAGTCGATACTTCTTGCAGATGCATTAAATCCCCTTTTTACAGAGCCTGTCACAGCAGTAGTGCCAACTTGAGGTTTGGCCGTGTCTTCGTCATTAAAGATATCAACGACTGTCGGTTTTTGTGATGATGCTGGAAAGTTACAAAGCGTGACATGATTTATTTGTCCGCCGTTGCTCTTTGTGGTTTTCTAATTCATGTAAGTTTGTGAAAATTGTGTTTGTCTCTCGTGGAGGGGTCATATTTTAATTAACTTATTAATTAGTAGAGAAGATATTAGCTCTTTCGTACATGCTTTTTTGGGACATCATTTATCTTGTGGTGTTTTTTTTTTCTTTCCTTAAGCTGGATTTTATGAATCTTCTTCTTCTGGGGTATGATTTACTTTTATCAAGTTTATTTGTTTACCAATATCTTAGCTCTACTAGCGGAAAGCTAGCAGAGCTTATGTAATGACGTTTTTTTTTCGTCGTCCGTCCGTCCGTCCTTCGGTCCGTGTGTCCATCCGTTCTTTAGTCCTCTTAACAGTGAGTAGATTTTGTTTTGTTTTATTAGAGGTTTAATAATGGTGATAATGTTACATTAGCTTTATTTCTTCCTGTGGAGATTAAGTCACAGTGAACATTTTTTCACACATCACATTATACAAGAAATTGTAAAAAAAAAAGCAGGGAAAAATGGCGAGAAAGCAAACTGCGCAGCTTTTATCTGAAAACAGTTTCTTATAAGACCTGCAACACGCGAAACTGGGCATTCGGACGTTTGCGTAAAGTGTTGTCTCGGATTAGCCTGCGCAGTTCGCGCAGGCTAATCCGAGGCGGCACTTTACGACTACAATATATAGGTTTTGTGCTACAGTAAACTTGCACAGAACAGGAAATTACATAAAAACAGAAAGTGTCGATTCGGATCGGTGTGCGCGGACTGTGCAGACTGATCCGAAACGACACTTTACGCAAATGCCCGAATGCCCCATTTCGTGCAGTGAAGGTCATATCTGCCACATTGCAGATATTCAAAAGTGTGAATTTTAAAGACTGTGGGAAATAAAGCACCTTTAAACATTGTTAGAAAAAGGGAAAAAAAAAGTTTATTTCCTGCATTTTCAAAATTCCTCCTGTTTAAGAAACTTCGTCATTATACAATCATGGATTGACAGACAGACACGGAGACAGGTTGACAGAGAGAGAAAGATTGCGTGAAGCGGAGAAAACAAAGATATGGTGATTGATTATCATACACCATGTCACCTCTCTTTTTTAAAACTATTAACTCTTTACCAAACGACAAAATTGAAGACTGGTCCAAATCGAAAGCATTTGCAGACGACAAAATAAATGTGACTTAGAAATTGAAACTTGACTTTAGAAGAGTAGGAAACATTGTGGGAAAATGAGAAAATGCTGGTTACCAGCATTTTCTCATTTTCCCACAGTGTTTTCAAAGGGCTTCTCCCTCTGGGTCGTCAAGAACAAGGGATTGTTTGGTGAAGGGTTAATTGTATGACAATTAACATTTTTTTACCTGGCCTAATTGAAAAAATATTCGTAGACGACAAATTATATGTATCTAGTATGACAGGGGTAGTATTTTTAGTAGTAGAAAGCATTGTCGGAACAGTAGTAAAAATGCTGGTCACCAGAAGCTTCGAGAGGGAGAGAGAGAGAGGGGGGAAGCAAGAGAGATAGAGAGAGCGTGAGAAACAGAGAGAGACGGACGGACAGACATAGAGAGAGAGGGGGAGAAGAGAGATAGAGAGAGCGAGGACAGCGAGTGAGGGAGAGAGACAGAGAGAGGAAGAAAGAGAGATAGAAAGAGAGAGAGAGACACACACTGACAGACAGATAAGTAGAAACAGACAGACAGACAGACAGACAGACAGACAGAGAAAGATAGAGAGATGGAGAGCGAGAGAGGCACACAAGGGGACGGACGGACAGACGGACAGATCGACAGACAGGACTGGCAGAGAGAGAAAGAAAGAGACAGACAGACAAACCGACAGACAGACACAGACAGAAACTCAGAAAGAGGAATACAGCGTGAGAGAGAGGAAACTTTGTAGTTTTGAAAAAGGTCGAGTAATACTATCATATTTCAATCATAGTAAACAGGCCATAGTCCTCTATAATGAAGCTGGTATAAAAATGATCCCTCAGCGGGATAGAATATCTGATGTCTACATAACTGAATATGGTATCTTAATTAGGCCTATTTCACGATCGATGTGAAAATAATAAGTCATTAAAGCGAACACGGATCTAGCTTTCTGAATTCTTATAGCAGGTACTCTATTTTTTCTTTGGTGCTTTTTATAAAACCATTTTTGAATTCGTAATTAAGAGTGCTACTCCGGCAAAAATGAGGTAAAATTGATCTCCAGAGCTCCAAATGGAGGGAAGAATTTTGATTTCAAAATAAAAAAGATATTGATTATGCTCAACTAAACCCTATGTTGTGGGTACTCATTAGAATCGTCTCGATGAGACGATTCTAATGAGTACCCACAACATAGGGTTTCGATGAGAAATAATGGATTTAGAATACCATCACTTCTTGTTATCTGGAGCTCTGGATCTCTTTGATGCATCGTACCAAACAAGTCGTCATCTAATAATTAATGCATAAAACCCATTCTGTAGAACAAGCGACTGTCTGGACATTAAATGGCAGTGTTCAATGTAGCTTTGCTTGTGAGGGGGTCCATTCGGCCCCACAGCCTTTGAAACAGGGGCCCACTTCGGAAATACAGGGACTACACATTAAATTCCGAGCTTTATTACCGTAATATTAATCTTTTAATTTAAAAAGTGTTGCCTTTTTCATTTATCAAGTATCATCTTCGCAAGCCAAGGATACTAAGGTAGTACCCTTGGCTCCCGCTGCGCCATTTCATTGGATGCGATCAAAACCCATCGCGTCCAATCAAACCATTCGTAACAAGAAATCTTTCGCAAAACAGAAAACAACAATGGCGGCGCCCATCAAAAACGAAAGTTGTCGTGTCTGTGACGAAAATTTGCCAAAAAAGAGTAGACGATCGATATTTAATAAGTTTTATATAGTTTACGATCAATTATGTGAAGTATTAGGACGGGTTCCACAGCCAAATGATTGCGGATTATCGTATGTCTGTTCGTCTTGTTTCTGATCTGATGATTCCGAAAGCGCAGCCATATTTGATGCATTGCCCAACAAATTTTTTACGAGCATCTTGATTGGTCAGAAATAACATCAGCAAAGGTTACGCAACTTGTGATATTCGATAGGTGGCGCAGCGGGAGTTTCGATTTTTAAAGAGGCGAGCGGCCAAGGTACGTAACGAACAAAGTGTTAGAGTTAGTATCCTTGGCTTGCGAAGATGATCAAGTATATTCTCATTCATTTATCTATAATTTGAAATCAGTTGTTTTCATGAGCATTGGCGAGTTCTGATTGGCTGATTTTCTTTATCATAGCTCCATGAAAGGAAAAAATCACATTGTGCCGGTGTAATGCAGAGAAATTACCCTGCCCTACAAAATAACCCATGGGTCATTTCTCTACGTAGAGGAATGACCCGGGTCATTATTCGACGTAGAGAAATAACCCTCTATGGTCATTTCTCCATGTAGAATAATGACCCTTGGGCTATTTCACTACGTAGAATAATGAACCGGGTCATTCTTCTACGTAGAGAAATGACCCATGGGTTATTTTGTATATAGGTGAGAGTCATTTCTCTACATTACACCGGATCTACTTCGCTGAAGGTTATTTTTCGGGTCCTACTTACTGCTTTGCGATTTGTTTCGTTCTATTGGTTAATTTTCAGTACTTGGGATCTGAAAACTGCTTCCCTGTTGTATTCTTGCTTCATACAAATATGAGTGGAAGGTGCAGTAGAAACTCCAACGTTATATTTAAAAATAAAGAAAATTAAATGCCTTTTGAATTATTTCCGTGGGTGTATGTTGTCTGTAATATTAAATTATATCAAAACAATCGTCCACGTGCCATTTTAGTTGACATTACCTTTTAAATGGGGTATCATTACTTTCGCTTGAAAGCGTAGGAACTTCAATGTATACCCACTACCTTTTTATTTCAAGGGTACACTTAGCTCCTAGGCTGGAAATCTAAGATAAGATTTCATATTAGAGGGTTTGACAAAATTGGCTCCATCTGAAGCAATCCATATAGATGATTAAAGAAAAAAAAAATTACTGTTGAAAGTCATTAAAAAGCTGAAACGGCAGTCTGAATTGACTCTTCTCGAACAATGTCAGAGATATTTTGTTGTGTCATGAGTTTCCGAGTTTTTGCACCGATCAATGATTAATTAATGTCTGTTAATTTCTGTATAGGTATTTTGCATGATTTGAGATAAATTTCTCACTAAGGACAACAACTAAATCCAAAACCTGTCATATTACACAAGATAAGCAGATAATGGCCTTTTTGCCCATTGATTTTCTTACGGGTTGAGGTCTCGATTGCAACCAATATTTATTATGTGAATTTTAATTCCGTAACATGATTTACACAATGATAAACTCTCTTCACAGGGCTTTGCTCATATTGAGGCCTCTCCCCACTCCCTTAGCAGAATTTTCTAGAATACACCGTGTGATCTATAACAAGGGAGTCAGCTTGATGCATTAAAACTATCTTCTAGAAAATCATGGACCTTTGGGATGGTTTTCGCCCTCGCATCGCGATCGGATTATTGAGCCATAGTGTATATAATTAGTTGATATATACTTTGCCATTTGCAGGCTATTTATTTCAACTTGCAGACGACTTATGAAAACAAGTAGCTCTACTTCTGGAGCATTTTCACATTTTGCTTCTTGTTTTCACATCACATTACTTTTGACAATGGTAAGGACTCAATAGGCTACATATTTTCGAAACTATTGATGAAAATACCCGCTTACAATGTTTGTTAACATTTGATTAACACTTGCATACAATAATCCACTCTTGTTCACACAACGGCACTTTGAAAAAAAATATGCCATTTGCCGCACATAGAAAGATGAACTGGGTGTGTAAAGTTACGTATGTTATAGGAGATGGAATATTATTTCATGCTTTCCGGTAGGATAGATCTATCGAGAAATAGCAGTGAAAATATTTTTCGATCTTACACTGGTACCACCAGTGAAAATACCGATTTTCACGTTCTTGTTGCCTAGGTAAATTGCGCGTGCCTAACAACCAGATGGGAAATATGACGTCATATACCTTACATTTCTCGCGCTTGACGTAACGTTGCTATGCGGGAGGGGTACGCCACGGGGAATGAGAGAAAAGAATTGTATTGAATTTTGATAAACCTCCTCCCAGAAAGGGTTAAAAGCATAAAATAAACAGAATAGATCTATTTGTTTTTTTCGGTGAAAGATCGAAATTTATTTCATCTCGTGAACACCATCGGTAATAGATCTAGATCTACTTTCACTCGTGGCTGCGCCACTCGTGAAAATATTACCGATGGTGCCCACTCGATGAAATAAATCTTTCACCGAAAAAAACAAATATCCTCTATATATTAAGATAAACCAAGAGTATAGCCTCGATCTATGTTCATGATTTCTTAAAGCCTAAAATATTGCATGCATCACGCGAAAAGGGACATTCGTTTTGCATAAAGTGTCGTTTCGAGTCTGCAAGGGCTAATCCGAAATGACACTTTCCGTTTTTCTGTAAATCTCTCTTTTGGGCAAGTCTGTCACCGGTCCAATGTCACTCACCGAAATAGAACACCGGCCGATATATCAGAATTGAGCAAGACCATGGGCCTAATTCTTAGATCACTCCGATCACTCCGATCTATGCCAAGCGCAAAGCGTTTCTAAATATGTATGACGTCATTTTTCTTTTGTGATGTCATGAGCGCATGTACTCGTATGTAAGTTATGCTTCAACAAGACATTTAACAGCATAGATCTAGACCTTTGAAAGGACAGAGAAGTGACGGTATATTTCGTAGCTGACCATTCATAGATTAGTCTAACTGTTTGAAAGGTAGGAATGTTAAATTGGATTTTATTTTGTTGGACTTTTAGACATCTTTATGTAAGAAAAAAGGAGATGCGTAGAATAGAAGTAGGCCTGAGTTTTCAACCTCGAAATGGCAAGGTCTAGAATCTAGATCTTCGAAAAAAAAATATGCTTTAACAAGGTCTAGATGGGTAAAGCAAATAGTTTTGTTATAGATCTATACATTCGTTAATCTTCTTCCCCAGTTGTTTTGAATCAAATTTGGGTCATCTTGATCGTACCCGTCTTTCGATGAATGCCATCTAGCATTCAAGGGCACTGTTGAATACTTTTACTAATTCTTTGTGGGGGGGGGGGGGGGGGGGGGGAGTAAGGGACTCATTTCTGTGTAAATCAGGGAGTATTCTGTACAATTTCAAGGTCGGTCTAGATCTACTTTAAAACAATTAACGACGATTGAAATAAGGTTAGCCTGCAAAGAAAAATGTGCCTGTTTAATGCAGAGAAATGGCCCTCCCTTACAAAATAACTCCAGAGGGCCATTCGATGGGTGAGTACAACACTATCCTAAGTGCCTATACAAAGTATAGGCACTTAGGATAGTGTTGCACTCACCCATCGCATTTCTCTACGTAGAATATTGACCCGGGTCATTCCTCTACGTAGAGAAATGACTTCTGGGTCATTTCTGTGGGTAGAAAAATGACCCGGGTCATTTTGTATGGGAGGATCATTTCTCTGCATTACACCTGCCGTAATTCATCCGAGGCACGATCCGAAGACGGTAAGATATCTTCGGATATCTAGAATGTAGCCAAGGTAGTCTAGGTTTGAAACGTAAAAATGTAAAACGCATACTCTACAAAGTCATCCCAACTTTTTTCAGCGATTAAGTTTAAAGTATTTTTGAAATCAACGTGACCACCAAAACTTAAAGCCTAGTTTCGTATGTTTGTCACAATCGATTATAATTTTTTAATTATCCTTAGCAAGCGTGATAACGAAGCAAACGCAGTTAAATAACGGCAAGGGAGCACAATACCTTTACAACGATATAACGTATAGTTTCAAATCTTTGTAGAGACGTCTAGAAATATCGAGATGGCTTGACATGTATTTGTACAACTTTGTCATGGAATTTAGACTTAGATCTACTTATGAATGGGTTCGTGGCTATACAGCCCCTGTTCCATCTGATCCCAAGTTGGTGGCTTATTGGTCGTTGCTACCGGAAATTGATTTCGAAACGTCGTCTGTTTCGGAATTCTACGATTGAATTCCAAAGAGAATTGTTTTCCAATGCTATTCCAACCATTGGAAATATCACACTTGAATACTGATGAATCTAAATTGTATCCGTGAAATATTAATCATATTACCAAACGACAAAATGTTAGACTGGTCCATATTGAAAGCATTTTCAGACGACAATTAAAAGTGTCTCAATTTATGAAATTTGTCTCTGAAAGGGTAGTAAACCTTGTGGAAAAAGGAGAAAATGCTGGTCACCAGCATTTTCTCCTTTTCCTACAAGGTTTTCAAAAGCTTTCCTTCCCATGATCGGGAAAACCAGGGCTTGTTTGGTAGAGTACCATATTATCCCACTGAATTGTTTCTTGTTCACATCTAGATCTGCCGTCGGAGTTCTGAAATTGGTGAGGTTGTAGTCTACATAAGTTCTCAACCAATTTTCCGTTTTAGGGATGCTAAATACTTTTTTTTCTGCAAAATAAGAAATTTCTCGGAAAACAACGAAAAACACAACTAGATCTAGATGTATTTTCCCTTTCAACTGTATTATAACGTTTGTAAAATTTCAGTTGCATTCAATGAAAAGTTGCCATTTTTGACATTAAATAAAGGGGTGGGCGATTTTGCAATCATTCACTCGGTCAAACTGGCAATTTCGATTGATTGATAGTACTGGTGTACACGCTGTTTTTTTTTTTTGCAATCTAGGTTATAAAACGGAGGTCAGTGCACCCACGCATGTGTTTCCGGACTTTCTCACACACAGCTTTCTTTCCAAGTTACTGATAACTTTTCTCACATGTATTGAAAGTGTAATTTGAAAAATCGCCGGAAAAAGTCGATACGCACGTAGACCGAAAGGCTTAAATGGCGATTATGTTATAAATGCCATGCCTATCTTCCTAGATGTACTGCATGAAACCAGGTATTTAACCCTTTCCCAAACGTCAATTTTTTTTGACTAGACCAAATTGAAAGCATTTGCAGACGACAATTCAACTTTTGCTGAAAAGATGATTTCTGTCTATGATAGGGTAGAAAACATTGTGGGAAAAGGAGAAAATGCTGGTTACCAGCATTTTCTCCTTTTCCCACAATGTTTTCAAAAGGCTACTATTCCAGACCTGTAGAAAAGGGTTAAAAATCAGGACACTCTATCGCTTTTGCTGTGTATTGTTCATTATATTACAGTCATAGGCGTATCAGCGCGAGCGATTTATGGATATTAGTTGCAAAAAGGATCAACATACATGGACAAAGCTACTGTTCCCTGTCGTATGGCTTACGCTCTCTGATATTTATTGGAACTGCTTTTAATACATACGTCTGCATACGAATAATTTACTTTTAAAAAGAAAAGACGGTGGTTAGGTAACAAATACAGGTAAGTGGACTTTATTTCCTCCAGTTTAGACCTTAGGCCGATCAGTTGGACACAGGAGGCTCTTGTGGAAACTGGAAAGCATAGATTAAGATCAGACTGGACAAAAAATAACGCAATTTTTGATTGACTTAATCGTTTGATTTGTCTGACCAAAAATTGCTTTACTTACAGAATCATCGGATTTAAATTCTTAATTGTTGTTGAAAAATGTAACTTATGCGGATAAATGCATAGAAGCTACATGTGTCATCTTGACTGAAGATAATTAAACCCTAGGCTGCTAAGGGTGACTCACTGACCTTTTGCGGACAGTGTAGATTAAGATCAGACTGCACAGAACGTGCAGTCTGATCCTTGATCCACACTTTCCGATAGGGAGATATGATTCCCCAGACATGACTTTGAAATGGCGATATTGGGGTTTTCACTATCGAATTGAACATTTTAGTTTAAGTTATTTAGCAGGATAAAAGTTTTAACCCTTTACTCCATAGATAATCATTTGTACGCATCGCTTGTAGGAGCCTTTGGAAAACATTGTGGCAACTATGGTGAATTAAGGTCAACTACGTTAAGCTGTGGTAACATCTATCATTTTATAAAACTACATTCATTCCTACGTAGAACTACGGTTAACTGCTGTAAGTACGTTCAAATACGTTTAACACGTTCAAATTAGGGAATCTACGGTCATTCTCCACCACCATCAACTACGTAAGGTGTGACGATTAAAACTACGGTCTGAATTTTAGTGCATCGAAGAAAAAATGACCTGTACATTCTTGCGATTTAGGAATCGGCCCAAAAAGAAAGTAATACAATCTTGAATCACTGGATTCTACAACTTAACATATTTTGTAATGTTTTTTTTTTTCTATTTTTACCAAATCAGGATACATTTACGCTGAAAATAAGGAGCTGGTCTATATAGCGACAAAATTATTTAACCCTTTACCAAACAATCCCTGGTTTTTACGACCCTGAGATAGAGGCCTTTTGAAAACATTGTGGGAAAAGGAGAAAATGCTGGTAACCGGCATTTTCTCCTTTTCCCACAATGTTTTCTATCCATCACAAAACAAATTTCAATTTTTGAGTTACGTTTAATTTGTCGTCTGCAAGAGCTTTCATTTTGGACCAGTCTAAAATTTTGTTGTTTGGTAAAGAGTTTAACGGTACATGTATATAAGCCACGCTATGTGAAAAGGGTGCTTGATGTATCGACAAAGATCAGCCTGCGCTGTCTGCGCAGACTGACCTTGGTCGAAACTTTTTGCTGCAAGTCAATTTTCACCTCGTCAAAGGACTACTTTTCCTCGTGATTCATTCGGTAACCAGACAAAGTAGGTTTTATAAATCTATATTTAACTCTTTCCCAAACAAGCCCTTGTTTTTACGTGTCTGCAGTACAAATCTTTTGAAAACACTGTGGGAAAAGGAGAAATTGCTCGTAACGAGCAATTTCTCCTTTTCCCACAGTGTTTTCTACCCATTTGGATAGCTTTCTGCCATTTTTATCAAATTTGAAAATGTCGTCTGCAGACTCTTTGAGTTTGGAAGAGTCTAAAATATGTCGTTTGGGAAAGGGTGAAAGATTTGCTTTGCACCATGCACCAGGCGCACCAGGTCCATTTTTTACTTGCCAGATTAAGGTTTATTTGTTCAGTGAAGTGTTTAGAATATTTATATGCACCACTGAAACTTGTGCAATAAAAATGAATTATTAAGAAAATGCGAGATGTTTCCAATAGATTATACTTTAACTGAACCCACTGTGTTGTAAGCTGTACGGCAAAAATTGTGTAGTCACTTCCAAGATGGCGGACTGTTTACTTGGAGAAAGGTGGGTGTCACATTTTATCATCAATAACTTTTTTTCTTGAAACCTTCGAGACATGATACTTATAATATATTGTGTGGGAATGATGTGGTAAGCCTCGGTGCTATATAGCAAAGAGCCAGTGCCATTATTCGGTACGTTATATCGGCGTAAACATTGCCATTGGGTAAAATTTGAATTTGAAGTGAGGAACTTGCATCGTTTTTAGTTATAGAATGGAAAATAAGCTAATGCAGTGGGTGAAGGCTGTTGTTTCTGTAGGTATTCATCACTTGCTTTCCAATGATTACGGTCATTTTTGTGAAATATGTCTAGAAAGACCCGAAAACATGTGTTTTGTATATCGCTAATGCAGCGGTGTAGTCCACATCAACAATTTTACACACAGCGGTGTAGACACGGCGTTTTCTGAACGGTTTAGACACACACATAAGCTTTATATACTGTACGGTTTAGACACAAAATCTGATTTTATCTGTGGTCTAGACATGAACTGCAAAGACTTTGGTCTTTTGATATTTGTGTTACATACCATTTACCTGCTTTAAAAAAAACTTTGTCTATCTTATATTCCAGTTGCACGCCATTCATGTGCTACCAATGCTCATTTGGAGGAGATTTAGAGACTCTTGTTTGACACTTCATGGAACAAAAGTAACATCAGGGCTTTTGGAAATACATGTACAATATTATTGCTATCCTGTATTTTCTAAAAGACAAACTTATATCAAATAAGATGCCACGGGAATTATTCATGTTTTGAAAGTGTTTCACTAATCATCGACTGTCTTTCTTTCAAAATATGGGAAATTAAAATTGCTTTTGTACTTCGCGAACGGGTCTGTATATTCACCTACCAGATGTAGCCTGGCATTCAGGCCCTGCATTTAAGTCATTCTAATAAACAAGGTACACAACTACAGCAAAGTCACAGAAATATGTGTTGTTACTTGCCTTTCTTCTGAAATACGTTAAATCAGACATTCAGAGCATTGAGAACACGGAGTTTCCATTTTGCAGTTTTACTTGATGATTTTGTTTTAATGAAAAGGTTCTATTTAATGGACTGACACCAGTCTACTACCAGATGTAGTCCGTGGCCAAAAGAAACATTCCAGAAACGATAAGAATAAATAAAAAACTTTATGAGATAACTAATCTTGATGGGTAACATTCGATTTTATAAATATAAATCCATGACCCGTATATAATGAAATCAAATTGTACAATGGTAAATGAAAATTGTGAATATCGATCACATGGAATTCCATCTTACGATTTTTCCTTTTGGGGTAAAAAACAATAATTACGTAATTTTTACTGCAGTGGTTTTTTTCTTTTTTTTTGATCCTCCATTCCCTGTTAACCTACTGGTCATATTTTACTCGAACAGTGGCACAGAAACTAAAAACTTTAGAGAGATCCTTATACTCATTTTAAACCAGTTTTAACTCATTTTGTTTTTATTTTATCAAAATATAGTCATTCTTATATCTTCATGCCAAATATTTCGCCTGACAAGCTTGCTTAGATAACAATCGATAGAAAATGCATTTCGCCGAGTTGCGGCCTTCCATCTAAACAGACTCATCGTTTCTGGTTTTTGAATCGAAGATTTTCGATATCCGTTATACACTCTGGTAGATTTGTATAATGATCATACATTCTGTCTCGTGACTATATTTGACCTTCGCCCTGCGTATACTGAGAAAACAAAAGAAAATGTAGGCTTCTCTGTTGCAGCCTCGATTTTCAGACGGAGGTCGTGGCCTATATGCAAGCAATCTCCGAGCAGAGTTGTCGTTCGTTACTCTCACATACATCTCTGCGATGGGCTAAATGACAAGAATCTTGTCAAACCGAGGAAAAGATGTTTTGTTACTGTTTAACTGTTTCGTGTGTAAAATTATAAGGTAGACAATGGAAATATGATTCTGGATACATTATAGGTGCGTTCAAACTGATGAATTTACCTGTATAAAATGGAACTATTTTTTTTCGAGCCTCTTTACTGATCAGAATCTTACGCCAAGTTTAACAAAAAAGGCTGCGCCCAGGAATGATGACAACGGTTTTAATACACCGATAAATCTTAGGTTATAAGATTAAAAAACAAATTATGGTCCTTTAAAAGACATTTAAGCATTTCAGAAAATCCATCTTTTTCACATTGCCTACCACTTAGTCAGATTTGCCGTATGCTGTTTCAACAGCACAAAAAGTAATCGATATTGGTCTTTCTTTCACCGGCGTTTGTGTCGCCATTTTGAGTTCTGGTCATGTGACGAAAGTATCGCGTAATGACGGACTACTTTCTGAGCCCACTACAGAGGTGAATGTAATGATCCGGAGTGCAAGAGAGTGATATGCAAGTTACACCGTATCCGACTTTAGGCGGAAAGCAACGATAAATTTCCGTGACGCACTGTCATTGTTTACAGCTTCGATCGTCAGCCAGTTATTTTCCGACCAATGCTCGGTTTCTAGCACAAACCTCCGCGTTTGTATTTTTTTATTTTAGTTACACCATACATGTCAGTAATTTATCCTTGCGTACAATAAGGACCGATTTTCTGTACCATGCTATGTTTTTTTATTAATTTAACAGCATTTCTGCTCACCGGCCTTAGACGGGCATCTTTAACTAGATATTAAACAAACAGATACCAAGATACGAATCAGCGACGGTATTTAAAACAACTTCGAAATGAAAATGATTGTCAAGTCCAGGATGGTAATTATCATCCTAAGTGAATGATTGAAATTATGGCTGCCACCATGATGGAATTGATTTATAAGTGCACAGACATTAATTAGTAATTTCATAATTTATTTTTTCATGATATAATACTCACTATTACATAAATAATATCGTAAATAATGTCTTGATGCACTCTTTTGTTCCCAACTATCTCTTTTCGTTCCACGATGATCCTTTTTCGGTTCCAGATGGTTCCTTCCGTGGGTGTCGGTAATAAGGGAGACTGTCTCGAACTGTTGGTGCCAATTTTCATGATTCTGGATTAACGCCAAGTTACGTTATCTTCAGAAAAGAAGATTCAAGACCAAGCCAATTGTGTCTAAACCGTACATATATTGTGCTTTAAATTGTGTCTAAACCGTTCATAAAAATCGGGTCTACACCGCTGTGTGTGAAATTGTTGATGTGGACTACACCGCTGCATTAGCGATATACAAAACACATGTTTTTGGGTCTTTCTAGACATATTTCACAAAAATGACCGTAATCATTGGAAAGCACGCGATGAATACCTACAGAAACAACAACCTTCACCCACTGCAATAGCTTATTTTCCATTCTATAACTAAAAACGATGCAAGTTCCTCACTTCAAATTCAAATTTTACCCAATGGCAATGTTTACGCCGATATAACGTATCGAATAATGGCACTGGCTCTTTGCTATGTAGCACCGAGGCTTACCACATCATTCCCACACAATATATTATAAGTATCATGTCTCGAAGGTTTCAAGAAAAAAAGTTATTGATGATAAAATGTGACACCCACCTTTCTCCAAGTAAACAGTCCGCCATCTTGGAAGTGACTACACAATTTTTGCCGTACAGCTTACAACACAGTGGAACCGCTTCTCTTTTATTCGAAATACAAGTAGTTAACTTAGTGCCGGTGTAATGTATGCGGAGAAATGACCTTCCACTACAAAATGACCCATGGTTCATTTCACTAGTTAGAGGAATGACCCGGGTCATTATTCTACATAGGGAAATGACCCCAGAGGGTTATTTCTCTACGTACAATAATGACCCGGGTCATTTCCCTACGTAGTGAAATGACCCATGAGTCATTTTGTAGGGAAGAGTCATTTCTCTGCATTACAGGGCGTTACTACAAGGCTTGTGAGAGCAATAAGTTAACCCATTACCAATCGACAAAATTTTAACCTGGTCCAAATTGAAAGCATTTGCAGGCGACAAAATAAAAGTGACTGAAAATTTGAAATTTGTTTTGTGAAGGGTAGAAAACATTGTGGGAAAAGGAGAAAATGCTGGTTACCAGCATTTTCTCCTTTTCCCACAATGGTTTCTAAAGGCTTTTTTATCGGGGGGGGGGGGCGTCAAAAGTAGGGATTGTGTGGTAACGGGTTAATGTTTTGTATGTAGGATCATCTTGTGGTCGTTGAACATCACTTAGAAAATTATGGTTTTCATAGATCATATCATGACCATGGGGGTCAGAAATGGCACTTCCCAGTGACTAAAAGTTTTAATCCTTACACCGCTAAATAAGTAAAATTAAATTTTCATTTCGAAATTAAGGTAGTTGACCCGCAACACTTCTAGTTTAACATGGAATGGAAATATATTGATGGTTGTTAAATACGGATTTATACAGGTGTAATACTTTTGCACATTTTTAACCGACCAGAAATTCCTTTGATGTCTATCTTGAAATATTTATCTGTTGATACTTTTGTCAGTTTTCAAAAAAAGGGAAGTAATTATTATCTCCATTTATACTGAGGATATAGTGGTTTTAGATTTATCAATGATAATTCTAAGAAGGGGAAAAAAAAGGAAAAAATGGCTCGGTTAAAGTAGTACAATAATACTCATTTTTAATAATAGCAAATTTCGTATGATAATATCATCGTGGACATAGCAGTCTTCTATTACGGGTTCACTACCTTAACCCATCACCACACAAACCCTACTTTTGACTCCCCTGAGAAAGAAGCCTTTTGAAAACACTGTTGGAAAAGCAGAAAATGCTGGTGACAAGCATTTTCTCCTTTTCCCACAGTGTTTTCTACCCTTCCCAGAACAAATTTCAATTCTTCAGTAACCTTTATTTTGTCGTCTGCAAATGCTTTCAATTTGGACGAGTCTAAAATTTTCTCGTGTGGTAAAGAGTTAATAACCCTATTATTGCTGTTTCAAAGTTAATATGCTTTCGGGACTGATATTTCCTTATCGGACAGTGTAGATCAAAGATCAGACTGCACGTTCTGTGCAGTCTGATATTGATCTAGATTGTCCGCAAAAGGTCAGCAATTCAAGCTTATCAGTCAAAGGCTTAGGTATACTTTTATGTATAAATGGAAAAAAGACCAAAGTTGTTATTGTTATATGGCTTGCAACACACTAAAAGGGACATTCGGACATTTGCGTAAAGTGTCGTCTCAGATTAGCCTGCGCACTCCGCGCAGGCTAATCCGAGACGGCACTTTACGTCTTCATTAGATTTTGTCCTTCAATAGACTTCTGCAAAACAGAAAAAAACACAAAAACGGAAAGTGCCGTCTCTGATTAGCCTGCGCGAATTGCGCAGGCTGATCCGAGACGACACTTTACGCAGATGTCCGAATGCCCCTTTTCGCTTGTTGCAAGCCAATTATATGAACGACGCATAGGCTCTGAATTTAGGAGGTATATGTATATGGCATTGCCTTGTTGTCTTTTATCCAATTATCATAAAATAAGATTTTAGACTTTCCTAAATTTAAATCTTTTGCAGACAACAAAATTATTGCGACTCAAAAATAGAAAATCACCTTTGGTTAGCTCTGGTTATACTGGTTGTAATAAATGTGAAAATATCGGTGATTATCATTTTTATCGTTTGCCGACGGTGAGTTTTTATTTTTTTGTTATAGGATCGTGTCCCAGCATTTGAAAATTGGTAATGTTTGCAAATGTGTGGTTTTTACTTTTTTGGATCCTGGTTTAACAAAATAATTTTAGTAAGATCGCAGTTTTCGTTTTTTTTTCGTGGAATATTTTTTAAAAATAACTATGAATTCTGAAACAAGACACGATCGATTAGTAAGTCTAGCGCATTTCTAATGAACTTTATAATAAGTTGAGCCATTCAATTATTAATGTGTATACTGTGTTCTCCTTTCTCCGTTCACCTAAGCGTAAAAAAGCTCGCAAAATTCACATTTTTGGTCAAGGAATCAAAATTTTTGTGTAATGATCAAATATAAAATCTAAATCAAACTTGTAACTGAAAAAAGTCACTACAACTGGAATCAAAAGGTTCGATCCGAGGATTTTTTCAAACCTTCCCCGCCAACCTGGGTAGTATGGCCACTTTCTCATTTTTCCATTCATTTGATTAAATGTCAAGGCCGGTGTAATGCAGAGAAACGACCCCCATTACAAAATGACCCACGGTCATTTCTCGACTTATAATAATGACCCATGGGTCATTTCTCTACGTCGAGAAATGACCCATGGGTCATTTCTCGACGTAGAGTAATGACCCGGGTCATTTCTCTACGTCGAAAAATGACCCATGGGTCATTCCTCTACGTCGAGAAATGACCCGTGGGTCATTTTGTAATGGGGGTCATTTTTCTGCATTACACCGGTCGGTGAAGACTGATGAATATATTCTACACTCTAGTTCAGACCGACCAGCTTATTTATAGTAAAGGGTAAACGCAACCCATTTAGGCGTATTTAATGTTGAAAAACAGTGAAAATTTGCTTTTATTGTATCTAATGAAAAATTTTCTTTCAAACTATGAAAATCACTCTCTTTTGTTGCATTTTTGCGTCTTATTTGATAGAAAAATACTTTCGATGTAGGAAAGGATGTTATGTATAATATCTGATGTCAACAGAGTAGAATAAATCCAGGGTAGAACAAAACGTCACGAGCGCTTATTCCTTCCGCTTTAGTACATAAACGGAGAAGCAAGAATGAACGGAGAAATGAGAAAAGTGCATATATGTTACTGGTCTACAGGTTTAATGATTTTAAACCTATATCATTTAAGAGGGAGAGAGAGAGAGAGACAGAGAGTAGCAGCTGTTTTTGTCAAGCATTTTGAAGATTTCCAAACTACTCTTTAACTCTGTAAAGTGTTGTAGGGAAAGTCATTTACATGTATTCAAATGCAGTCGATTAACTCATTATTATTCATCGACAAATCAATACAGTTTGAAGTAAATAGAGACATTCAGCGTTAGAATCTTAGGCGACGGAGTCTTATATACGTGCTGAAGCATTTAGTCACGCAAGCAGGTTGGATAAATCAATAAAATCAATGTATCCTTCAGACATTACAGGGGACGTGACGCACCCGGAATCGTGACTAATGTAGTGTTTAGTATGGAATGTATTTTTTCTTTTGAAGAATGTTGGCCAATGCCCATCAGTATATTTTTTATGTGAGCCATGCCTTGGTAAAAGGGGGCTTAATGGACCTTCGTGATGCACTATACCAAGTTATCCATCAACTAATTATGTATTCATACGATCCACTTAGTCCAACAATCCACTGAATCGTGAGGTAGACTGGTCTTTTGCCACACAATATCGAGTTAATGACCAAAATATATTTAAAAAAAAAAAAACTATCGACCCATGTCAGCCTGCGCAGTCCGCGCAGGCTGACATGGGCCGATATTTTTTGCAGGGACATCAAGCCCCTTTTTCACAGAGCATGATACAGTTCGTAAAAGTTCCAGTCAATTGCAGTAAAAAGAATTTTGAAACCAAAACATATCCTACCATGTCGCATTATCTGTTTGTTTACATTGATAAATCGCCAACGATTAGCTGATTTTTCGTCGTAAATCTCTGCATTGACGTTATAGTAACGTAAAAACCACGTGATAAATCGATGCGTGGAAACAAAACTTTCATTCACTTGATCGTTTTTTCTCCATTCTAGGCTTGAAAATAGATCTATTAGGAGTTTATCGACATTGTAAAGAGAAACGACGACACAGGTTGATCTTCACTTATTCGTTTATCATCAATATAGGCATCTTCGCGAGCCAAGGTTACGATCATTACGTGGATCTTACCTTGGCTGATTGAGCCCAATTTCGAGATTCCTTCGATGGGCCCTCTATTTGATGCTGGTTATTACCCCCCTTTACATCATATTTCTAAAAGCCAATGAAATATCGTTTTACAGACCGCTTACGAATACACATGAAGCGATAAGCAGACATCCACGTGGGTTTCCTTGTTCACCTTCTGTTCGAAAGGTAGCGACCTTGTTCTATTTTTATAAAAGATGAAATGCTACGAGCGATTTCATTCGTTGCAGTTAGAGCTGTCTGCACCCAATGAAAAAGCGTGTCGGGGGAATGTAAAAATCAAGCTTGATCCGCCAAGGGTAGAGTAACGTAGTGAATCGTCGGCCTTGGCTTGCGAAGATGCAATATAGGAAGGATACAGGTTCAGAATGAGCAATCTTACTCTCCGATGATATAATATTGGAAGTGTAAGTAATAATCCTGTGTACTACGTCATAGCACCAATGAAATGATATTACGTGGCGATCTCGAAAACCTAGTTCGAATATTCACGAACGATAACGAATGCTGTCTCGATCAATGACTTCCCTGAATTCGACGGGCTTCTCCATGCATTTTCGCACACGTAAAATCATGGCAACCAATGCAGTAACTGACAGGTTCGGGTTTTCTCCAATCTTAGATAATATGTTGTGATGGGTTATCCGTTATATTTTGCGAGTTATATAGACTGTGAAAATTACCTTTTTCTTTTTTACTTTACAAGGGTTTTAATGCCGTGTTTGAAGGTATTTCAGCCTACCATTCTAGAGCCGTGAACAGTTCAATAAATAGAGGATAACCAACTAGTTATTTTTGATATGAAAAATATCTCACGAGGATGCGTTATTAGGCGCAGCACGAGTTTTTTTTTAACGCCTTAGGATGCATGCGAGTGAGATATTTTTCATATAAAAAATAACCAGTTGATTATTCTATTTATTATATACCTTATTTACATTATTATTTTTAATTTTTCTTTTGAAAGTCGAAAAGTGCGGATGAATACATGATTTAAAAGAACAAAACGAGACTGATAAAGGTAGTTGGATTGTCTGGTTGAAAATATAGAACTTACAATTAACACTAACACGTTACCTATAAGTGCTTAATGAAAAAAAGTAGTTCCTAAATTACGGCAGGAAGTGAAAGGGAAAGTAGATATCGTCACTAGTGATGATATCGAAATTTATTACACTGGGAAATTCAAGGATTTCACTGCTAGGTATATGGAGTGCAACACGCGAAAAGGGTCATTCGGACATTTGCGTAAAGTGTCGTCTCGGATCAGCGTGTGCAGTCCGCACAGGATAATCCGAAACGAAACTTTCCGATTTCATGTGATTTTCTGTTTTACGCATGTCTACTGTAGCACAAAATCTAATGTAGTCGTAAAGTGCCGTCTCGGATTAGCCTGCGCGAACTGCGCAGGCTAATCCGGGACGACACTTTACGCAAATGTCCGAATGCACCTTTTCGCGTGTTGCACTCCAATTATAATAAATGAAATTAGTTTCCCCTCAGTTTTATTCAATGTCCAATCAATACAGTTTGTTGCTATTTGAGACATCCAATAACAGAGCATCGTGCCACAGTCTTGTTCGCTTGACCATAAAGTCACGCTAACAGGTTGGGTAAACCAATAAAATCAATGACTCCCATGGGACAGAATTACAGAGAAAGACAGGGAAGTAAACAGTGTTTCAGATATACGTATCCTCCTAGGATCAAGGTAAATTCTCAATAAGTCATGCACTGACAAAAAGGGGCTTGACTCTTTACCAAACGACAAAGTTTTAGACTGGTCCGAATTGAAAGCACCTGCAGACAACAAAATAAACATAACTCAAAAAATGAAATTAGTTTCCAGCAGGATAGAAAACATTGTGGGAAAAGGATAAAATGCTGGTTACCAGCATTTTCTCCTTTTCCCACAATGTTTTCAAAAGGTTTCTAGATCTATCTCAGGGTCGTAAAACCCGGGATTGTTAGGTAAAGAGTTGATGCATCTAGGTGATCTATGAAACCAAGTCAGCCGTCACATACCTATGGATCCATAATGGCCACTTTTTTATAACAACATAATAAATCATGAGGTTGGCTGATGTTTGAACTTGGACTTACAGAAACTTGACCCATAGCGAAAAGTTTCGGCCCAGGTCAGCCTGTGCAGAATGCCGCGGTTGCCTATCGTTTTTAATGAGGTTTAAGTTTTATCAGCATAGTAAAGCATAGCATAATAATAGCATTGCATACCATGGCAAAGCATAACAAAGTAGAGCAAAGTATAGCAAAGCAAAGCACAGCACAGCTTGCAATAGTATAATGTAGCACAGCATTAAAGGTGGGTATTTAGAACTTTCACATCTCACCAAATTAAAAAAATATTTGCATCACTGAAATTTATATGAAAAAACAATACAAATCATCAATAAATAAGAATCATAAAATAACCCCCAAAAAAGTTTTTGATGGTATTCCCTTAAAAGGCTACGTAGCCTCTTAAGCTATTTTTGGATTTCGCGCCAAAAATAAAAAAAGAGCATTGTGGGAATGTAAAGTGACTGGCACGTGACTAATGATGCTTAAATTCAATAATATAACAGACATGTAATTATCTTCAATAATTTCTTCTTCGGACGCTATGTTTGAAGCGTCATTTGTGTATTTCCGGTATGTAAATGAGCAAGTTGCTCATCTAAAAATAGACCGTGGTTCCCGTCGGTGTCGACCTGGGCCATAGTAAATCTCTAATTTCTTTTGTTATCGAATGGTTCTTGACTACTGGGGTTTTATGAATGAAAATTAAAGGCCATGGGAGTATAAGGATGATTTTTTTTTGTATTTTTGTGACAGTTTCGTCCCAAAATCTGAAGGGCCACCTTTAAAGTCACGATAAAGTTCAAATGTAAACTGGCCTGTTTATAAAATGATCTATTTCGTATTTAGTCTTACCATGTAAAATATGGCGATTATTATGGCTTAAAAATATGTAATGGTGCAGTATCTAAAAGTTACAGTCAACGGCAGAAAAATGAAATTGAAACTAGAAATGATCCTGCCATGTCGCATTGCATTATCATGTTGTTAGCGTTGATGATTGCCGACTATATCAGCCGACTTTGCGTCTTAAATCTCCGCAGTGACGTGAGAGTGACGTAAAAGTGGTCAAGATGGTGGAGCAGTTATAATCAGGAGGTCCGTGTTCGAATATCGCGTCATTTGTTTAACCGTTTACCAAGAGATGAAATTTTGGACTTGCCCAAATTCAAAGCATTTTTTACTAACTGGAGCTCATAACGATTTGTTTTTCAGCATGTATAGAACTGTGTGAGAAAAGGAGGAAATGTTGGTTACCAGAATTTTCTCCTTTTTCCACAATGTTTTCAAAAGGCTTCAGTCTCAGAGTCGTAAAAACCAAGAATTGTTTGGTAAAGGCTTAAGCCCCGGCCAAGGACTGGCACAACCCTGGCCCGTTTTAACCAATCATTCTTGAGAACAGTCTCAGTATTATTCTCCAAGGTTTTCTACATTTGTAAGTAACACAACTTCTGATTGGCTAAACCGAACGGTTTAGCCAATCAGAGGTTGTGTAACTTACTAATGTAGAAACTCCTGGAGAATAAGACAAGGAATGTTCTTAGAAATGTTTAGTGAATACCGACCCCCGGACTGTACGACACAGGTGAGCAAGATTGTTGAAAGCTACTTAAACCCGCTTGAAACACTTGATTGTGTGGAATATTAGCAATAAGATCAATCATTGAATAGATCCATTCACTCGGAACACAATAAAACGATATTTTTAGAATTTCTAACAATACCCCAACTATTGGCCCTTCATCGATCAGGATCAATTTTTATGTCCTACCGATTATGACAAAAATCAGAGACCAATCGTCTTATTAGGCCTAACTCTCAAAATATTGGAATGTGCAGATCAAAGGTCAGAGATCAGACTGTACAGAACACTGCATGACCACTGTGTGCAGTCTAATCTTTGACCTACACTGCTCACAAAAATAACTAGATTATCTGCTTGCACCTGAAATATTGAACCTTGTAGTCTTTCGTATAGTCACAGCAAACTTAAATATTGCGATTTCGACAAAATTATATTGTCAAATAGATCTATACTCATTGGACAGTTGGCGTAAGTTAGAATTAAGTTACTCTACGTTGAAACAATCTGAGCTTAATCTGCTGGATCCACCAAGAAACACAAAGGATATTGTCACAGTGGAATAAAAGGTTTCTCTGTCACGAAATGCTAGCAGAATGTATGTACAGTAACACGTTACTTTGACTCTATACAATTAATGATATTTCCTACTCTAACAGTTGGAAAACGTAATTTGTAGATTACAGATCAAAGGTTTCACAAATGAATGGGTTTGCTTTTAGAAGTAAAGAAAACATTGTGGGAAAAGGAGAAAATGCTGGTTACCAGCATTTTCTTCTTTTTCTACAACGTTTTCAGATGCCATGGCTCTAAGGGTCGTAAAAACACGCTTTTTTTTTTCGTTAAGGGTTGAATGTCAAAGGCAATTGGAACATAATTATACTACACAGACTAAAACCATATTGGAATACATTCAACTTAAACGTAGCGTTGTCGTATCGTAAATAAGTAGGGTTTCAGATGGTATCACGCTCCGCTACAGAAAGGTTGGAATGTCACAGGTCTCATATTAAAAGAAACAGGAGGAAGAAGAAAAAAATCGTTCACTAGGTGGAAACTGTTGCCATGGATTATTCAATAGAAACGTGTACATGTCGCTTGTTTAGTATGGATTTAACTCGCATTCAAGGTAATTTGAGATGCTGTGTATTGCTGTCTTTTGTGAGAGAGGGCGTGTGTATTATACATTTGAAAATTTACCATACCATAAATTATTTTTTTATAACGCAGAGGTTATACGTATTTTGAGGGCCTTTCGTGTCCCACGCGTTGGATTTATTAACAGAAAAATTCTTGTTTGATGATCGTAGGCAAGGCATTAAAATGCCTCAGTTTATAACTGATGAATCCAAGGAAGACAAGACCAAGGGTGAGTGAGCTGAAAGCGTGATTATGTCTGAAAACTGTTGAAAAGAACGCAAAATACGAACTACTCATTTTGGATATTGTAAATGAACTCATGCACTGGCAGAAGAGGGTTTAATACCACTCTTTCATGCATTATACCACGCGATTCATGGCATTACTATGGAAATATAAAAATCCATTTACACAATCATCTTGGTCTTGAATTTATTTTGAGGTAGAAAGGTCCTTTGTCATGCAGAAAATTTACAAATAGCAAACAAATCCGACCCATGTTAGCCTGGCTGACGTTGCTCGATTTTTAGCTCACCTGAGCACGAAGTGCTCATGGTGAGCTTTGTGATCGCCCAATGTCCGTTGTGCGTCGTGCGTCGTCCACAATTTCTTTAAACATCTTCTCCTCCTAAACCACTGGGTCAATCTTGATGAAACTTGGCAGGGATGTTCCTTTGGTGAAGCTCTACCAAAGTTGTTCAAGAGATTGAATTCCACCTATAACTCTGGTTGCCATGGCAACCAAAAGGAAAAAAATAGCAAAATCTTTGAAAATTTTCTTCTCTAATACTAGAAGGCGCAGAGCTTTGATATTTGGTATGTAGCATCCTCGGATACCCCGGGGTCTCCCTATTTGCTACGCTACATCGACCCCTGGGACAATTAGTTGAATTTCCTTCGCTTTACCGCTGGCCGAATGCTGGCTTTTCATTGGTTCCATCATCATTTTGTGATGGGCGAGTGTACTGTACGCTATGACGTTTCGTATCGATTTTCGGCGGCTCGCTTTACCGCTGGCCGAATGCTGGCTTTTCATTGGTTCTATCATCATTTTGTGATGGGCGAGTGGACTGTACGGTATGACGTTTCGTATTGATTTTCGGCGGCTGATTCAAAGTTTTATTAGTCAATTGTCCCAGGGTCGATGTAGCGTAGCAAATAGGGAGACCCTGGGGTATCCGAGGATGGGTATGTAGCATCTCCTAGTAAACCTCTACCAAGATTGTTCATAGGATGCCCCTGGGGTCAAAACTGGCCCCGTCCCGGGGGTCACAAGTTTGAAACATAGGAACAAAGAAGGAGAACTTTAAAAATCTTCTTCTCTGAAACTAGAAGGTGCAGAGCTTTGATATTTGGTATGTAGCATATCATAGTTGACCTCTACCGGGATTGTTCATATGATGTCCCTGGGGTCAAAACTGGCCCCACCCCAGGGTCACAAGTTTGAAACATTGGAACAAAGAAGGAAAACTTTAAAAGTCTTCTTCTCTGAAACTAGAAGGTGCAGAGCTTTGATATTTGTTATGTAGCATCTCCTAGTGGACTTCTACCAAGATTGTTCATATGATGTCCCTGGGGTCAAAACCGGCCCTGTCCAGGGGGTCACAAGTTCGAAGCATAGGAACAAAGAAGGAAAACTTAAAAAGAAAAAATTCTCTGAAACTGGATGTCGTAGAGCTTTGATATTTCAAAGAACATGACCCAAATTGTATAGCCAACGTTTGGTGTTGCATAATGACCTATGTGGTTTTTCCCAACCCGTTTATCATACAAACCATTTTGTTAATTATTTGTTTTCAGCTGCTTTGAAAATCACTTTTAGGCCTACTTTTGGACAGTCAGTAAATGAGTCCATGTTGATGAAATGGATGACGATCCCGTATCGAAGACAAAAAGTCTTCCCGGAATTTAAGTCTTTGCGATAGGCTACATTGCACTCTGACCTTCCTCTCTGAAAGAAAAAAAAAATGTTTCGATTCTGTTCTTTTATTCTCTATTTCAGATAATAATAGTAATAATAACAGTGATAATAATAATAATTGTTATATTTTTTGTGCCGGGAGGACGAGATGAAGCAGTCAGTTTTGCCTTGTATAGATAGAACAAAACCTCGAAAAATATCCCCAAGTAAATTGATGACTTAAAGGCCCAGTTGAGGCCGAAATATCAAAGCAGTTGTCATAATACATTTAGATCTAAATCATACCATTTAAAGTATAAAAGATATTGTGAAAATGACTGTCTGTCATTGTGTGGTCGGGCTATGGATTCGTCGGTGGCAAAAAAGAAGAAATGTAAAATTAAGCAAAAGTAAACAAAAGTCACAGCAGTCTGGCACTACTCTCAGATGATAAGTTTAGCCTTTGTTTACATACACAACATGACAAAACAAACACATAAAAGGTAAGACAGGTAAAATGCATCGCTTCATTACATAGAAAGTACAACGGACATATCAGTAGCAAGGAATACCTGTACCGGCCCTTTTATTATGAAGTCAGTCGATCGTAAAAAGACATTGATACCGTCTAACAGAAATAGTTTTGAAATTAATTTCCCAGCCAGCGATTAACATTGGGACCAACCGTACATTGACCGATTGGAATCTTCACAAAGCTGTATTTTTAAAATAAAAATCTTTGTTTATTTTTGGCCATTGTTCTCACTTTAATTTCTACCGAAAACTATGTAAAAACGCAAGGAGAAACAAACACCATGTAATTTACATGTACTGCGCATGTTTACGATGGTCGACTCTATAATGAGATGTTGAATTGTCTTTAGGTCTTGCTGAGGTACGTATTTACCCTTTAACCCTTCGGCTGATTAGTGCGACTCATTGGCCTTTTGCGGACAGTGTAGATCCAAGATCAGACTGCACAGAACGTGCAGTCTGATCTCGGATCTACACTGTCCGACAAGGAGATATCCATTGCCCCCCCCCCCCCCAAAAAAAAAAACATTTTGGATTTCACTATATCGACATGAAGGGATCAATGAACCCTTTACTCCATAGAATACTCATTTCTACACATTGCTTGTAGGAGCCTTGGGAAAACATTGTGGTAAAAGGTGAAATTGCTCGTGACGAGCAATTTCACCTTTTGCCACAATGTTTTCTATGCTTTCAACAGATCTCATATACACATTAGAAACAGCTTCATCCTTGCTGTTATTCAGGGTCAATTAGAGATGTTATAGAAATGCCTTATGTAGTAAAGGGTTAAGTTATTCAGGATGATAAGAGTTAACTCTCTACCAAACAACAAAATTATGGACTTGTCCAAATTCAAAATATTTACAGTAGATGAAAGAAATGTACCTAAAATGCTTGATATTGTCTTTCAAATTGTACAAAACATTTCGTGATTTCGTGCATGGTTACCAGCATTTTTTTCCCCTTTATCCACAATATTTTTACAAGTTCTTTTTCTTAATTAAACTTTGGATTGTCTTTTAGATACATTCGAAAATATAAAATGCAGTTTTGACGGTGTAAATGAAGATTAGACTGTAATACATGCAGTCTGATCAAGGATCTACTTTGTTCTCTTTGTTTAGTAACTCACCCCAATCATGATCACAACCTATTACGAGACGGCCTGAATTTAGCCTTGTCCAGATTTCGTGCCAATACAGTTTACAAATTTAATGTTCCTTAACCCTTTCCCTAACAATCCCTGGTTTTTACGGGTCTAGAATAGTAGCCTTTTGAAAACATTTTGGGGAAAGGAGAAAATGCTGGTAACCAGCATTTTCTCCTTTTCCCACAATGTTTTATACCCTATCATAGATAAAAATCATATTTTCAGCAAGAGCTGAATTGTCGTCTGCAAAGGCTTTCAATTTGGTCTAGTCCAAAAATTTGCCGTTTGGTAAAGGGTTAAAACATGTCATTTGTCAACAAAAGAATACAGAAACCTTTGTGTGAAATGGAGAAAATGCTGGTTACCAGCACTTTCTCATTTTCCCAAAGTGTTTTCAATTGACTCTTTCCTCAGGATCTTTAAAAGTCGGGATTTGTTGTAAAAGATTTGAGGTGTAGTATGTCGTAGATTTTTTTTGTGATGAATTTGTTGAAAACACCTGAGGGTTATAGGAAGTTGTATTAAGTTACGGACCCATTTACATACATAAAAGACGTTTGGGAAAGGGGGGGGGAATAGCGTACATTGCGAAACACAATCCCTCAAAATGTGAAGAAACTTACTCTATATTTATGGACGGTGTAGATCAAAATCAGACTCTACGGAACGTGCAGTTTGATCAGCAATCAAATCTGTCCACGAGGTTTTCTTTTGGCGGTCAGATTGGATTCGACTAAATAGGTACATGTATATGAACCATTTATTTCTACATCTCCAGTTTTAACGACCACCAGGAAGAAACACTTTGAAAACATTGTTTAAACAGCATTTTCTCCTTTTTTTCCCACAATGCTCTCTAGTCTTTTAAAGATAGAAATAATCATTTTGGAGACCTTTCAGTTGTCGTCTGCAAATGCTTTCAATTTTGACATGTCCTAGAAGTTTTTTTAAACTCTTTGGCGAAGAACAACTGTACTGTACATGC
This sequence comes from Tridacna crocea, assembly GCA_943736015.1. Lineage (NCBI taxonomy): Eukaryota > Metazoa > Mollusca > Bivalvia > Cardiida > Cardiidae > Tridacna > Tridacna crocea. The sequence goes on from OX031070.1 coordinate 23,288,840, forward strand.
TACTGTGGCCAACTGACGCTGAGAGCAAGACGGGCTGTTATTATGTGGTGAACATTTAAGAAATATCCAAATTGAAAGCATTTGCAGTCAACAATCCAAGCGACGTGAAATGATGGAACATTTTCTTTGTGTACTACGTTGTGTCATGCGAAAATTTTGTTTCGATACGCCCAAGGTCAAGGTCACAGTTGAAGTTTCAAATGTTTAACACATTACCACACAATCCCTACTTTTTACGCCCCTGGGAAAGATGTCTTTAGAAAACATTGTGGGAAAAGGAGAAAATGCTGGTTACCAGCATTTTCTCCGGCTTTTCCAACAATGTTTTCTACCCCCCACAAAACAAATTTCAATTTTTCAGTCACTTTTATTTTGTCGTCTGCAAATGCTTTCAATTTGAACCAGTCTAAAATTTTGTCGTGTGGTAAACGTTTAAGAAATATCCAAATTGAAACCATTTGCAGTCAACAATCCAAGCGACGGGAAATGATGGAACATTTTCTTTGTGTACTACGTTGTGTCATGCGAAAATTTTGTTTCGATACGCCCAAGGTCAAGGTCACAGTTGAAGTTTCAAATGTTTAAATTGACCTTGTCCGAAGCATAACTTCTACATTTATCAATGGATTTAGAAAAAAAAACTTCGCACAATTGTTCTCCTTCACAAGTACTCGTGTCATGGCGAAAGGTTTGTCAAGTTAAGATCTCCATAATCCTGAGTATAAGCAACTCTCAGTTGAAAGATTAAGGAAATCGGTGAAAAAGAAAAAATAATCAAAACCAGCATTCATATGCAATACAAGCTATATAATTTATTGTCTGCATATTGCTTTCATTTTGGACCAGTCCTCAATTTTGTTATCAGGTATAAATAATCTTTTATTATATACCTAGCAGTGAAATCCTGGAATTTCCCAGTGTAATAAATTTTGATATCATCACTAGTGACGTTATCAACTTTCACTTCCTGACGTCATTTGGGAACTACCTTTTTTTTCGACTACATTTTTTTCGACTTTCAAACGCAAAATTACAAATAATGATGTTAATAAGGTATATAATAAATAGAATAATCAACTGGATATTTTTGATATGAAAAATATCTCACTCGGATGCGTCGTAAGGCGTTAAAAAAACTCGTGCTACGCACTCGTTTTTTCAACGCCTAACAACGCATCCTCGTGAGATATTTTTCATATCAAAAACAACCAGTTGATTATCCTCTATTTATCTGCTTGGCTTTATATAAAACAAACCTTCTTAACCTTGTCTAAGCTGTTATCCAAAACATCAGTTTTCTGTAAACCTATTGATTCAGTCATATGATATAGGCTATCTGTGACCAATACCATTTAGCGTGGTCATCCGTGTCTCTCACACACCTATTTCTAGTTTAAATGTTTCTTTTCTAGGGGTCGTAAAAACTTAGGGGTTATTTGATAGAATTCCTTACCAAAACATTCTGGGCTTTATGAGGCCCTGAGTAAGACGCCTGTTGAAAATACTGTGGAAAAAGGAGAAAAATGCTAGTAACCAAATGTTGACCGAATGGTTTAGCCAATCAGAAGTTGTGTTACTTACAAATGTTGGAAATTCTGGAGGATAAGACAAAGAAGTTTTGAAGAAAGGTCGGTGAATACGGGTCTTACACATAAATTGAAATGCGCGCGATTTTTATTGATAAACATTTCAACATAAGATATTAATATAATTCTATGTACGTACAATAATTTCATACGTATAGATCCAATACAAGCTTTAATGTGGGACTGTGGCGTTGCAAAGGCGACAGCAGTGGCATGTGTGTGATTTTCTGCCCACTAGAGCGTCGATCTTCAACATGACATGTACTGGTCGTGTTGGAAACAAAATGTGACCGTGGGCCGGGCCCGTATTCACCAACCATTCTTAAGAACGTTCTTGATCTCAGTATCCAGAATTTTCTATATTTGAAAATAACACAACTTCTGATTGGCTAAACCAAATGGTTTAGCCAATCAGAAGTTGTGTTACTTTCAAATTTAGAAAATCTTGGAGGACAAGACAGAGAATATCTTTAGGAATGGTTGATGAATACGGGCCCCGGTGTGGAATTAGATCGGCCTGCTTGATTGATGAGCAATGCTGTGTGAAGAGCCTTCAGGTATCTGCATTAAAACAACGATTCGTATCAGCCTGCGCAGTCCTTGCATGCTGACATGGGTGAAAACCTTTTGCTACTTGTAAACTTTCTGCGTGGCAAAGGAGCATTCTATCTCCAGATCTTTTCGGTTTTAAGTCATAGCATATCTTATGAATCCATAATCAGATTATTTCTTACTTGGTATGACCCATTGTGAAGATACATCAACTCTCTACCAAACGGTAAAATTTTAGACCGGTCCAAACTGAAAGCATTTACAGGCGACAAATCAAATGTGATTTAAATGATGGAATATGTCTTCAATAGCATAGAAGACATTATAGGAAAAGGAGAAAATGCTGGTTACCAGCATTTTCTCCTTTTCCCACAATGTTTTCTAAAGGCTTATTTCTCATGGTCGTCAAAATTAGGGATTGTTTGGTAATGGGTTAAGTCCCCTTTTGACGGAGAACGGCTCAAATTGATAGGCTTAAAGTATAAAGCTGGCATTTGAGATTAGAAATCGTAATCCCAGTCTAGATTTAAATGCATTTAGCGAGCCTTTGGTGAGTCTAATAACATTCTTTCATGACAAGCATAACCCTGCACCCCATAAGGTATTTCTATGGTATCTCTAATTGACCCTAAATAACAGCAAGGATGATGCCATTTCTTATGTGTATATGACACCTTTTGATAGCATAGAAAAAAATGTGAGAAAAGGTGAAATTGCCCGTGACGAGCAATTTCACCTTTTGCCACAATGTTTTTCAAAGGCTCCTACAAGCAGTGAAATGAGTATCTATGGAGTAAAAGGTTAATAAAATGCCACCTCATAGCAGATAAGCGTCGGATTTTCTCTATCACACAAATGTATCCGAAGAGTTACATGAATGGTCGTTCGATCTATACGTGAAACCCAGACCGATACACTCACCGCCTTTGAAAAGAATGTGCGTTCCGGATGAAATAGTTACAAAAGAATTGAAATTCAATTCAAATTCAAATTCAAATAATTTATTCAGCATCTACAAGGCCACCGGCTCAAAAAAACAAAAAAAAAAAAACCCTGAAATGACATAGATCTATATTTAGAGTGACTATTAAATAGTATATTTTTGTGTATAGCCTATAGATCTACATACTTAAACACATTATGCTTTTGCGGAGGACGTAGACCAAGAAAAGACCGCATATATATCGTGCACTGTGATCCCGAATCTATAACGTTCACTTGAACATTATGTCATACATATAAATAGGCTTTTGTAGAAGGCATAATTCAAGATCAGATTCAAGAATCCCACATTTAAAGAATGGATTTTAAACCTGATACCTGTACCTAAACCTGTACATGATACATACCCAAGTTTTAACATAAAACGTAAATTCTGACACTTGCTTTAACTTGGAATTCTGTGTTTAAGCGGGCAGGAATGCAGTGCCATAATGATATGACGTCACATGATACTCCTATGACGTCACAGAATCTGATCTCAAATGCATGTAAACAATCGTTATGACAATAACCAAACGACAAAATTTCAGACTGGTCAAAATTGAAAGCACTTGCAGACGACAAAATAAACGTAACTCAAAAATTGAAATTTGTTTCCAGTGGGATAGAAAACATTGTGGGAAAGGGAGAAAATGTTGGTTACCAGCATTTTGTCCTTTTCCCACAATGTTTTCTAAAGGGTTCTTTCTCAGGGTCGTAAAAACCAGGGATTGTTTGGGATAGGGTTAATGCACTGAAAAGACCCTTATAAATTTCAGTTGGTTGTATTTTCAGCCATAAAGGGGTCGGGTTTATATGTTAGGTGCCTAAAGCTGCAACTGACGCAAAATCACGTATTCAAAGCCTACTTGAAGCCCATGTTTGGTGTGTGTTGTCCTCTGACAAAATTATCACAATTAGGCCTATCATTTTCTTTATTTTTTTCAGACATGCGGTTAAGGTATTCAAGGACCGTCAAGATCATATGTTGGTAAGTCAGATTATACTAAAATCATAAATTATAAAATGTTCAAATCCACGTAGTTTTGACCTAGATCCATCTTTTTACAACAAAAATTTAAACAAATTACAACAGAAGTATCATACAAATGACCGCTGATGGAGATTTCCTTGAAGCCCTACCATTGCTGAAATCAAGGTGTTTAACCCTTTCAAACGGTAATTTTGGACTCTTCCAAAACCGAAAGAGTTTGCAGACGACAATTTTAGATTAGGAGAAAATGGCAGAAAGTTCTCAAAAAGGGAAGAAAACACTGTGGGAAAAGGAGAAATTGCTCGTTACGAGCAATTTCTCCTTTTCCCACAGTGTTTTCAAAAGACTTTTGCTGCAGACACGTAAAAACCAGGGATTGTTCGGGAAAGGGTTAAGGTCAAAAGTCGATTCCGTTCACTACAGGGCTTGAACCTAGAACCATACACTGGTTGTGGTGTCCGCGCGGGTCGTGAGGTAGAGCGTAGGCCTCGTAACGAAAAGGTCCTGAGTTCGATTCCCGGGAGCGGGCGTCAACTTTTGGATTTTTCATTAGCCCACACAGTCGGCGCGAGTACTGGTGTAATTCCAAGGAAACAGAATCGACAGAAATTAGTATAAAAGTTGTAAGAACTTGTTTCTCAATCGATGTAAAATAAATATGTTTTAGTTCTTTACCAAACGACAAGAATGTTAGACTGGTCCAAACTGAAAGCATTTGCAGACGACAAAATAAAAGTGACAGGAAAATTGAAAATTATTTTGGGAAGGGAAGAAAACATTGTGGGAAAAGGAGAAAATGCTGGTTACCAGCATTTTCTCCTTTTCTCAGAATGTTTTCAGAAGGCTTCTTTCACAGGGTCGTCAAAAGTAGGGATTGTGTGGAAATGGGTTAAACTAAACTATACCCTGGTGGCGTTATTTACTGTGATTCCAAGTGATTAACTTAAGATTATAAGATAAAGAGGATAAGCATCTGCATTTGAAAAAAAATTTATGATCTCTACATAGAGAAAAGATAGTTAATCAGGTTGAATACACAGAGGATATTTGTTTTTTTCGGTGAAAGATCAAAATTTATTTCATCGAGTGGACACCATCGGCAATATTTTCACGATTTTCGATCTTTCCCAAAAAAAAACCCCAAATATTTTATTTATTTAAAGCTTTTAACCCTTTCTTGGAGGACCTTTATCAAAATCCAGTACAGTTCTTTTCCGTTATTTCCCGTGAGGTACCCCTCCTGTATAGCAACGCATTACAATATTACGTCAAGCGCGAGAAATGTAAGGTAAATGACGTCATATTTCCCATCTGGTTGTGAGGGACGTGCAATTTACCTAGGCAACAAGAACATGAAAATAGGTATTTTCACAGGTGGTGCCAGTATAAGATCGAAATATATTTTCACTGCTATTTCTTGATATCCTACCGGAAAGCATGAAATAAATCTGCATATGTATCAACACACTGACCATTAGTAATAAAATATTTCGACCCAGGTCAGCTTACATTGACTACGCAGGCTGACCTGGGTCAAAACATTTTGCTATTTGTAGGTTTTCTGCATATCAAAGGACCAATCTACTTTATGGTTTAGTGGGTTGTTATATAAATTTTACCTTACGGGTCCATCAGAATATGACACTTTATGACTATGATGTATTGCATATGGCCTGCAACACGCCAATAGGGACATTCGGACATCTGCGTATAGTGTTGTCTCGGATCAGCCAGCGCAGTCAGCCCAGGCTAATCCGAAACGACAATTTCCATTTTTATGTGATTTTCTGTTTTGCACAAGTCTACTGTAGCACAAAATCTAATGTAGTCGTAAAGTGCCGTCTCGGATTAGCCTGCGCGGACTGCGCAGGCTAATCCGAGACGACACCTTACGCAAATGTCCGAATGTCCCTTTTCACGTGTTGCAAGCCATATGCATTAAGCCCCCTTTTCATAGAGCCTGTGTCGTTTTTCTATTTTTCAGTGAAAACGTTAAGTCTAAGTCCAGCAAAACGCGAATAGCGAGCGTCTCATCAAGGCATCATAATTAATATGTTCCTCCAGCCTGATAGGTTAAGACAAACCGATGGCGTAGCCAGTCAGAAATTGCGTTACTTTGAAATATAGAAAATTGTTGAGAATGAGAATAAGAGTGTCACTGAGAATGGTTTGTGAATACGAGACCTAAAGTCAATCATGGTTCCTTGTTTACGACCTACACAAACCGTTTATGTCGTAAAAATAACGAATTGAGCAAAATAAAAGCACGGTCGCTTAGTAACATCAATAATAGCTGGCAACACGGGAAAAGGGACATTCGAACATTTGCGTGAAGTGTTTACTCGGTTCAGCCTGCTCACTCCGCGCAGGTTTATCCAAGACGATACTTTCCGGTCGTGTGTGTTTTTTCTGTTTCACGCAAGTCTACTATAAGACAAAATCTAATATTGGCGTAAAGTGCCGTCTCGGATTAGCCTGCGCGGACTGCGCAGGCTGATCCGAGAGGACGCTTTACGCAAATCCCCGAAAGCCTCTTTTCGCGTGTTGCAGAACATTTTTATATTATACTATGCACTTACGTAATTGTTATTGATTTACTCTACCGGGTAGAGTTTACCTCTTTCAACTCCAAAGGCAAGATTGGAATATTTTGTAGGCGGTACGTATTTTAGCCATACTCACTGATGAGTGGGTTTAAAGCAACTTCGAAAAATGTCGACCAAGATCGGACATCATAGATCTAACCCTTTTATTATTTGTAAATTTTCTGCGTATCAAAAGACCATTCTACTTCATAATCAAGTAGGTTGTTAGATAAACTGGAGTTAAGGTAAGACCTGTGTAATGCACTTCCGGTGAACATGGGGCAAAAATTCTAATAGGTTGATAAATAAGGATAAATAAGGATTTATGCAGAAATAATATTTTTGCACATTTCTAACGGATCGGAAATTCCGTTTATGTCTATCTTGAAATTATTTTTTGATAATTTTGTTAGTTTTCTGAAAAGGGAGGTGATATTATTTGTTTTTGAATTGAGAATATAGTGGTTTTAGATTTATAAATGGTAATTCAAAGAAGGAAAAAAAGGAAAATATGAATCGGTGAAAGTAGTTCAATAATACTTAATTTTATTTCATGCTTTCCGGTAGGATATCGAAAAATATCAGTGAAAATATTTTTCGATCTTACAGTGGTACCACCAGTGAAAATACCGATTTTCACGTTCTTGTTGCCTAGGTAAATTCCGCGTGCCTCACAACCAGATTGAAAACATGACGTCATATACCTTACATTTCTCGCGCTTGACATAATATTGTAATGCGTTGCTATGCGGACGGGGTACGCCACGGGGAATAACGGAAAAGAACTGTACTGGATTTTGATAAAACTCCTCCCAGAAAAGGTTTAAAGCATGAAATAAATAGAATATTTGTCTTTTTCGGTGAAAGATCGAAATTTATGTCATCTCGTGGACAGCATCGGTAATATTTTCACTCGTGGCTGCGCCACTCGTGAAATATTACCGATGGTGTCCACTCGATGAAATAAATTTCGATCTTTTACTTAAAAAAAATATCCTCTACATAGCTAATTTTGCAGGATGATATTTTAGTGGAAATAGCTGTTTTCCATTACACATGTCTAACCTTAACGGATTCGTGATTATGTGACAACCTGCTTGGCATAAAGTGTTGTAGAGATGCATTTAACTACCTTTCTCCAAAGCGCCGCTCGTTTTTTGCTATCCAGATGTGAAAACGGGTTGTAAGCCCTTGATTCATGCTCTGGTAAAGGGGGGATAATTGCATCGCCGTGGTACATGATGCCGATTTTAGTCATCATATAATTGGGTCTTGCTCTTCATTATCTTCCGCTAGATGGTATTCTATAAATGCTCATCTATCTAATTTGGGCATCCTGGGTACAGAACCGAACCACTTTCCTACGCGACAACCGTTACCTTAAATTTCAAACTAAAGTCAATCTTTACTCAATAAAACGCTACCGCGTGGAATTCACTCAGCTATGATCAGCAGTTTAGAGAAATCTGGAGCTAAACCAGGTCTCATTTCTCCTCAAACCTATTGATAAAAGCTATTTTCTACATTGCTACTTTATAGAGCGTAATATTACAGTCTGCCCGCTTTCGGAGCTAGTGATGCGTCATGTAAGACAGGTCGAATCTTCTAAGAATATGACATGCGCAGACAACGACTTGCTCTTTGGAATGGTGGCTCAATGCATCTGCGAAAAGTATAGACCCAGGTCAGCCTGCGCAGTCAGCGCAGGCTGACCTTGGGCGAAGCTTTTCGCTATTTGTCAATTTTCTGTGTGTACAAAGACCAGTCTACCTCACTATTCCGTGAGTTCTTAAAGAAAGCCGCTATTATGCATGGTTCAATCATTATGTGACGCCTTGTTTGGTATAACTCATAACGAAGAATCATTAAGTCCTCTTATGTCAGAGCGTGGACCACTTCAGACCTATAGTAGCCACTTTAAGAAAAAAGACTAAATCATGAGGTAGACTTGTCCTTTAACACACAGATAATTGACAAATATCGAAAAGTCTCGGCCCAGGTCAGCCTGCGCGCACTGCGCGGGCAATAGTCCGGGAGGAATTGTCTGCGGGGGGCAATAGTTGGGGAGGGTGGAGAATTGCCCTCGGGGGGCAATGGTGGGGGGGGGGGGGAATTGTCCTCAGGGGGCATTTTTTCTAGGGGGGATTGTCCTGATACGAGTATGAACACCTGATTTTTTTCTTTGTTTTTTGCGGGGGTGGGATGTAAATTGAGGATGTTTGTTGTTTTTTTTTTACGTTAAAAAATCGAAATTTATTTCATCGAGTGAACACATAATCGGTACCATTTTAACGAGTGGCGCAACGAAAAAAGATGTTCGTTTTATTTCATGCTTTTAACCATTTCTAGGGGGATCTTAATCAGAATCCAGTACTATTCGCTTTTATTCCACGTGGCGTACCCCTCCGCATAACAACGCATTACAATAATACGTAAAACGCGAGAAAAGTATAAGGTAAATTACGTCATATTTCCATCCGGTTGTGAGGCACGCACATTTTACCTAAGTAATTAGTGTGCTGATTCCATCTTTAATCGAAGAATTACAGTATAAAAGTATTTTCACTGGTCCTGAACATGAAATATCGAAACAATATTTCACCGATATTTCTCTATAACCTAGCGGAAAGTATGAAATAATAAGTAGCCAGGACTAATGTTTTCACCTACAAAGCTCCCATGCTCTGGTAAAGTGGATTTAATGCATTACCCACGATGCGTTATACCAGCAAGCCATTGCTTTATTAGGGACCCATAAATTTTATTTGACTGAATCATTTGACTGATTGACTGAATCTCGAAGGAAGAGAGATCTTTCGACATGCCCTAAAATTTATGAACAGCAAAAAGTTTCGACTTACGTCAGCCTGCGCGGACTGACATAAGTCGATACTCTTTGCAGATAACATTAAGCCCTTTTTTCACAGATAATGGTTCATCGATATTTTTACTTTCATATATTTCAGCTGTTTCGTCGTCATCAGTTTGTCTCTCCAAGCAAAGTTTTCATTCTATTCTCGTCACGAGTTTTCCAGTGTCATGGATTACGATGCAAGAAGTAACTTCAGCATCAACGGAAGTGACGTCATGTTCAGTTCTAACCAAACTAACGTCACACAGTTTGCCGCCCCGCAGCAGTCACCAATGTACCACATTGGTTTCCTGAAAGTGCACAAAGCCGGGTCCACAACAATGCAGAACCTTCTATTTAGACTCGCATTACGTCATAATCTGACTATATTACTTCCTCGTAATGGTAACTACTTGTTCAATCGCGGAAGTGCCATGACGGTAAAGAAGGGAAACCATTTTGACATATTTGCATGTCATACTGTGTTTAGCAATAGCGTCTTTGGACTTTTACCGGGGGATTCAGTGAAAATCGGGATAATCCGGGATCCTTTAGAGCGTGCAATAAGTGCTGCCTATTACTATCGGGATGTTTTCGGTACTGGCTACCTCAAGCGAATACCGAATGATAAGTTTATTGAAAACTTGGTTAGTAACCCGGAGAAGTACGATCCCGGACAGTTTAGTTACACCAAGAATTCCATGGGAAAAGACTTCGGTTTTGCAGGGGGTCTAAAAAATCAGAATGATAAAATCAGTGCTCATTTAAACTTTTTGAAAAAGGAGTTTAAGACGGTAATGGTAATGGAGCGGTTTGAGGAATCACTTGTTTTGATAAAAAGAGAGCTGGGATGGGCATTGGAAGATATTATATTTCTGCAAACGAATTCCCATCACCATATACCGGTCAATATATCAGACGATCAGAGAAAGAAGTTTAGAGACACCTGTTTCTTGGACTATGCAATATACGATGGTTTTTATCCAATTTTCGAGGAGAAGATAAAAGCAGAGGGACCATCGTTTCCAGAGGAAGTGTCTTATTTCAAAAGTGTCTTATCCAAAGTTAAAGAATTCTGTGACCAAGGACCTCCGCATGAAAGTGCCTTACTTCTCTCCGAGTCTCAGTGGCACCGAAAGTTTGAGATTTCTCGGAACGAATGTGAGTTGATGAAAAAGCACGAGATTAGGTTTATCAATGAACTTCGTGCAAGACATAGTGCAATGCAAAGATAGAGGCGATTTGTACCCCAGTTTACTCATGTTACATGTTATGTGTTGTTGAGATAGTTTACTCATGTTACATGTTATGTGTTGTAGAGATATTTTCTTATTATTTTCGAAAAGTTGCGATGTTTTGTTAGATACATATAGTTCCTTTTTTCCCTTTTATATGAGGTTATTTTTTTCTTTTATCTTGGAGAAAACCACCATTGAAAACAAAAATTTAAGTCCCCCCCCTGAAAAAAATAGACATGTCCAAATTCAAACTACATGTATTTGTTCACGACAAATCAGACTGATTTTGTACAAATGATGGATTTTTTTTTTTCTAGAAAGGGAAGAAAAAATTGCCGGTAAAAAGGAGATAAAATATTGGTTACCAGCTTTTTTCTTTTTACTTTTTTTCACAATATTTTCGAAGGCTATTTTCCTCGGGATTCTTAAAACCAGAGATTATTGGTTGGAGAGTTGAATAGAAGGAAAATGGTCTCTGGTGCCGATTCTTTCAAAATGACCAGCGCTCTGATAAAGGGAGATTACTGCATTTCCTTAACACTTTCCCAAAGGACAAATTTTGGACTCTTCCAAACCAAAAGAGTTTGCAGATGACAATTTTAGAATTGGAGAAGATGGCAGAAAGTTCTCACAAAGGGTAGAAAACACTGTGGGAAAAGGTGAAATTGCTCGTCTCCTTTTCCCACAGAGTTTTTAAAAGACTTTTACTGCAGACACTTAAAAACCAGGGCTTGTTTGGGAAAGGGTTTAAGCATTATGACTTTAGGCAAGTCATCACATAATTATTGATCTATACAATCCTGTTATTCCATGGCCATGCAGACAATTTTTCAAGTAGCAAAAACACCCCTCACAACGTACGTCAGTGTGACCTCACAGGTAGTGATATCGGACCCTTGTTAAAAAGTCAGTGTGCGTGTTTGGTAAGACTGTTTTTTTTGTAATCGTTCCTTTAAATGATCTGAAAAAGTCTTTAGACCTCCAAAGCGTACAATGCCTAGGGACTTTGTTTTTTTGTCATAGCTTTTGTTAACTACTTATAATAATGGAATAGACTTCGACCAACTATTAAAACCCAATCACCTTTTGATATTTGGTCAAAGTGTTTGTGCACATAGACATCTGCTTCCTGTCTAAAACATCAGAATATTAAATGTATTCATCTAATGTCTTTGATAAATACATAAGGGTCTTTGTAGTCCGTTTGTATCCACCCAAGCTAGCCTCATTCTATCTTCATATCGTACTTACTTTTCAATATAAGTTACGGAAATGCGTAGGTCCGATATCACTTCCTGTGACGTAGGTTGTTACCCTTGAAAAGTTTCCACCCATATCAGCCAGCGCGGACTGCGGACCATTGGCGTTAAGCCCTGTTTTTCACAATGCATTGAGTCAAATATTTTGTCACACCAAAGACTTAAAGTGCTCGTTAATTAGCCGTATTGAACCCTTTCCCAAACAATCCCTGGTTTTTACGGGTCTTGAATAGTAGCCTTTTGAAAGCATTGTGGGAAAAGGAGAAAATGCTGGTAACCAGCATTTTCTCCTTTTCCCACAATGTTTTCTACCCTATCATAGACAGAAATCATCTTTTCAGCAAGAGTTGAATTGTCGTCTGCAGATGCTTTCAATTTGGTCTACTACGGTCCAAAAGTTTGTCGTTTGGGAAAGGGTTAACATGAGTCAGGTCCAATGAAAAGTTGGTTTAGTGTATCCACAAACGGTATCGACCCATGTTATCTTACACCGTCTGCTTTTCAAAACTTCAAAGGTACTCATCGCAGCAGATGGGAATTTCACAATTGATATAAAATAAGCTGAAAAACATGAATCCGCGGAAATCAGTATTTGACCAATCAGGATACTGCATTTAGTTCACCCGTTGTATAGGTTTGAAAACTTTGCGAGGGACGAAGATATTGCTAAAGACCAACATTTTCTCTTTCTCTCACAATGTTTTTGTAACATATCTTCTATCGTTAAAACATGGGATAATATGGTAAAGATTTGATTCCTTACGAGCGGGCACGTAACTTAAGTTTTTCCTAAATTGAAAGCATATCGAGACGACAATTTTTAACTTATGTGACTAAAACGATAAGATTTGTCTTTTGAAGGGAGAGAAAACATTATGATGAAAGGAAAATACTTTTCATTCAATTATATATTTGACCCATGCTTTGTGAAAATAGGTTTTTATGCATCTTAAAGTGGTACTGATCCAGGTCAGCTCGCGCAATCCGCACAGACATGAATCGACACCTTATGCTGTTTGTCAATTTTCTACATGTCGAGTATCCATTTTACCTAATGATTCAGTCAGATATGATTGTATTATAATCGGGTTTTATTGACCAGGAATATTGACTAGTAGATCTAATTGCTTGATGACGTCATTGGCACATTGCTTCATGGAGATGTCATTAAATCCCCTGTTCACAGAGCATTGTTCATTTGTAATCTATCCCATGAGCTTAGAGATATGTGACATGTCACGCAAAAAGGGACCTTCTGGGAACTGCAAAAACTGTCAACCCTGGTCAGACTGCGCAACTGCGCAGTCTGACCAGGGTTGATACTTTTTGCTTTTATGCTTTTATGATATTTTCTGTATGAAAAGTGGTCATTCTACCTTAATATACAATCATTTTTTATCTCCACTATATCTTAATTTTGTTTTCATCTTATTGATGTGCGGAATTCCCAGAAAATCCCTTTTCGCGTGATAGGTCACAGATTATTTAGGATTTTTTTTTTTCAACCCTTATCTAGATCTAGCTGAATAAGTGACACCAAACTTTAAAGCGGGCAGTAAAAACCCAATTTTGCTATTCCAAATGTACTATTGTTTTGGGAAAGACATCTACTTATTCAAAAGTGTAGATCTAAGATCAGACTGTACTTTCTGTGCAGTCTGATCTTAAAATCTTGTTACAGGAGACCACACTTCATGCATGGCTTCACCGCAGTACAATCTACAATGCGGCCTATAACCACCCCTCACAACGTACGTCAGTGTGACGTCACAGGTAGTGATATCGGACCCTTGTTATAAAGTCAGTGTGCGTGTTTGGTAAGACTGTTTCTTTTTTGTAATCGTTCCTTTAACTGATCTGAAAAAGTCTTTAGACCTCCAAAGCGTACAATGCCTAGGGACTTTGTTTTTATCACAGCTTTTGTTAACTACTTCTAATAATGGAATAGACTTCGACCAACTATTAAAACCCAATCACTTTTTGATATTTGGTCAAAGTGTTTGTGCATATAGACATCTGCTTCCTTTCTAAAACATCAGAATATTAAATGTATTCATCTAATGTCTTTGATAAATACGTGAGAATCTTTGCAGTCCGTTTGTATCAACCCAAGCTAGCCTCATTCATTCTATCTTCCTATCGTACTTACTTTTCAATATGGCGGACATAAGTTATGAAAATGCCCAGGTCCGATATCACTTCCTGTGACGTAGGTTGTTACCCTTACTAACACACCCCGTCAGGGAGAATTCTCTGTAGGTCAGTAGTTATGACGTTGGCTTTTCTTCCGGGCGTTCTAGGTTCGAATCTTTCCCATTTTCTGCATTTCTGCTATGGACTTATTCATTTGTTTCCGTTTGTTAAGGGCTTTGTTTATATGACAAATGTATTATTTACAGAATAGCATCCGCTCATCGGATTGGGTAGATCTAAGATCAGACAGCACGTTCTTTGCAGTCTAATCTTGATCTACACTGTCCGCAAAAGGTCAGTGAGTCGAGCTTAACAGTCTCAGGGTTAATATTAAGAAAGCTCGTTCCCCTTCACCTTTTAGAAATCGATAGAACAGAATGGCAGGTGAAAGTAATCATGAAATTGTATTGGATTATTATCTAGGAAAGTCGTATTTCACTCTATACCAAACAACAAAGTATAACACTTGCTCACACTGAAAGCATTTGTAGACTGCAGTTTAACGCTTTACCAGACGAAAAAATTTTTGACTTACCCAAATTGAAAGCGCTCGCAGGTGACAAATTAAATGCAACTCAGAAACTGAAATTCATTCAAGAAAGGGTGAAAAACATTGTGGGAAAAGGAGAAAATGCTGGTTACTAGCATTTTCTCCTTTTTCCACAATGTTTTCAAAAGACTTCTATATAAGGGCAGTAAAAACCAGGGATCGTTTGGTAAAGGGTTAAAGATGACCTAAATAACGAAAATTGTTCTGGTTAGGATTAAACAATACTGTGGGAAAAGGAGAAAATGCTGGTCACCAGCATTTTTCCTTTTCCCACAAAGTTTTCTTTGACTGCCACCCACAATGTTTGCATTGACCAAAAATTAAGGGTGGTCCACGGAGAGAAATTCGTTCTGGATAGGATAAAAAAAACATTGTTGGAAAAGGAGAGAATGCTGGTAACCAGCATTTTCTTTTTTTTTTCCCACGCTGTTTTCTGAAGACTTCAGTCTCAGGGTCGTTAGAAGTCCGGATTAACAGTAAAGGGTCAATTTAGTCAGAAACTTTCGATCGTGGCAAAATGTTGTTAACCCATTCCCAAACGACAAACTTTTGGACTAGACAAAATTGAAAGCATTTGCAGACGACAATTCAACTCTTGCTGAACAGATTATTTCTGAATATGATAGAGTAGAAAACATTGTGGAAAAAGGAGAAAATGCTGGTTACCAGCATTTTCTCCTTTTCCCACAATGTTTTCAAAAGGCTACTATTGCAGACCCGTAAAAACCAGGGATTGTTTGGGAAAGGGTTAAGACGGGGAAAAATACGAAGCTGTTAAATATTTCATAGATGAGAAGGGAGATAACTAAAGTGGCACAGTCCAGTGAATATCTTATATGTCGTGTGAGTTATGTCCCTTCCTAACTTATTATCTTAACCCTTCACCAAACAATTCCTGGTTTTTACGATCCTGCGACAGAAGCCTTTTGAAAACATTGTGGGAAAAGGAGAAAATGCTGGTAACCAGCATTTTCTCCTTTTCCCACAATGTTTTCATCCCTGCTGGAAACAATTTTCAATTTTTTATTTGTAATTATTTTGTCGTCTGCAAGTGCTTTGAATTTGGACCAGTCTAAACTTTTGTTGTTTAGTAAAGAGTTCGTTAATAGTTTTACCTTTTTCTTAACACAGTTGCGGCCAACAGTAAACAGTGGAGGTGATAAATTGTATTTGAATTTAAACCATACCATTAATATGGGAATTTATCGTTATTTTTTTGGTGGGAGATTCCACACTATGTTGGTCACTTGAGGGAAAAAAAATTCCAAAACTCAGTGAAGAGTTGCCTGGTCACTGTATCTTTTGTTTATTTTCTCTTTCACAATAATTTCGAATTCCAGACTTTTGATTAGCACGGTTTAAACATGGGTAATTATATTTTTAAATCCTCATTTGTTACTTTTGGCCGACATTGTGGCTGTAAGGTTTCATTTTCCAGGTCAGACCCATGTCCTTATTTGTTCCCTGTTTACCGCGCTTGCATTTTCTCCTGTGCGATGTATTGTGATTGGAAACATTACATTTTCAATCCACATTGTATTATGAATATTTATTAATAATATTTTTGAAAATTCTCCGTGAAATAGAGGCTTAAATGCATCCGCAAAAAGTATCCATTCAGATCAGGCTGCACCGTCAACGCAGACTAATCCGAGTCGAAAATTTTTGCTATCAGTCAATTTTCTGCGTGTCAAATGACTGTTCTACCCGCTTACTTAGTCGTTCGTAGGACAAAATGTATTTTATCAGTACATGATTATTTTTAACGACCCTGAGAAGAAAGCCTTTAGAAAACATTGTGGGAAAAGGAGAAAATGCTGCTAAGCAGCATTTTCTCCTTTTCCCACAATGTTTTCTACCCTCTCCAAACCAAGTTTCAAATTTTCAGTCACATTTATTTTGTCGTCTGCAAATGCTTTCAATTTGGACCAGTCTATGATTTTTTTGTTTGGTAAAGAGGTAAACCCCGCAATTTCTAGACCGTGTCTCATGTATATATGGCTTGCAACACGCGAAAAGGGTCATTCGGACATTTCCGTAAAGTGTCGTCTCGGATCAGCCTGTGCAGTCCGCACAGCCTAATCCGAAACGACACTTTCCGATTTTATGTGATTTTCTGTTTTACGTAAGTCTACTGTAGCACAAATTCTAATGTAGTCGTAAAGTGCCGTCTCGGATTAGCCTGCGCGGACTGCGCAGGCTAATCCGGGACGACACTTTACGCAAATGTCTGAATGCACCTTTTCGCGTGTTGCACTCCATATGTCAACGTTGTGTTTGCAGTCACTTTTGCTTAGCGACCACCTGAATGAGCGCTTTACAAGATGACAATTTTTTAGACTTTCTGTAATTAAACGCATATGCAGGCGACAAAAAAAAATGCCTTAACTCTTTACCACACAATCCCGACTTTAATAACCCTTTTCCAAACGACAAATTTTGGACTCTTCCAAACTGAAGGAGTTTGCAGACGACAGTTTTAGATTTTGAGAAAATAGCAGGGCTAGTTTGGAAAAGGGTTAAACAACCCTGAGGAAGAAGCCTTTTGAAAACATAGTAGGAAAAGGAGAAAATGCTGGTAACCAGCATTTTCTCCTTTTCCAACAATGTTTTCTACCCTTCCCAAGACAAATTGCAACTTTTCGGCCTTTTTTACATTGTCGCCTGCAAATACTTTGAGTTTGGACTTGTCAGCAATTTTGTCGTTTGGTAAAGAATCAAATGGTTTTACTGTATTTATCTTTGAAAGGATAGAAAACAATGTGGATAAAGGAGAAACTGTTGGTTATCAGCAGTTTCTTCTTTTCACACGATGTCTTCAAGACTTTTTGCTCAAGGTCGTAAAAACAATGGATTGTGGTAGTTTAAAACCGTGATGGTCTCTTGTATCAAATTGCCTTTTGTTTTGTGCCAGACAACTAAATTTTAAAAAATCTTACACTGGTCCATGTTAAAAACTTTTGCAGACCGACATACTAAATGCGGGTGAGATGTTGAGAGTTGGCTGTGAACAGATAGGAAACATTTTGGAAAAATGATAATAATACCCGGTACTACTTTTTCTATACTTATTCCTTTTCCATAATGCATTTTTAAAACGACCAATCACGTGAAGTGAGTAAGACCATGTGACTGTTCATAATATTAATACCTAGCTGTTTTGTGAAAATGTTTCGTTTCACCCCACATGTAAAATATTGATGTTATGTAGATTTATAAATCCATATGTCGAACTCGACCAAATCGTCAGTGTGTCCGATTTTAATTGGAAACCTGGACTTGCGACCCAACCCGGTGTTTTCTATGTGCTTATAAATGCAGACAGTTCACACCGTTTTGGACAGTAAAGATCCAAGATCAAATAGCGCCGTTATGTAGTTTTTTAACTGAAAGTGTTTCTTTAAATTATGTATATTCGTTTTTTTTCATTTTCCAACTTCTAGAGCTTGTATTTAATACAATATTCCGATTAAGCAATGTATTCGAATTATTCATTTGAATTTTTGATATTGTATTCTATACAATGTTCCTATTAACCGATGTACTCGAATCATTCATTGCTCGAATTTTTGACATTGTATTGTATACAATGTTCCCCGTAACGAGTATTCAGATTATTCATTTTCATTTTTGAGATTGTATTTTATACAATGTTCCGATAAACCAGTGTACTGGAATCATTCATTGCTCGAAGTTTTAACCAATGTATTCGAATTATCCATTGTTTGAATCTCTGAGACTGCATTATATACAATGTTCCGGTAAACCATTGCACTCGAATCATTCATAGCTCGAAGTTTTAAGATTGCATTATATACAATCTTCCGGTTAACCAATGTATTCGAATTATCCATTGTTTTTATTTTTGAGACTGCATATAGTACAATGTTCCGGTAAACGAGTGTAGTCGAATTATTCATTGCTCGAAGTTTTAAGATGTATTATATACAATCTTCTGGTTAGCCAATGTATTAGAATTATTCACTGTTCAAGTGCTCAAAATTGCCTTATTTTATAATTACACTGTTCAGTGCCTTTCCACTTCAGATCCACACTCGGTGAACTCTATTAATGTATTTGAGTCTCGCACTGTGAAAAGTTGTTTAATGCATCTGCAAAAAGCATCGACTCACGTCAGCCTGCGCGGACTGAGTCGAAACTTTTTGCCAATTGTAATTTTTTTGCATATTGATTTACCTCATGATTTACCTCATGATTCAACCTGTAGCTAGACGAAGTGGATTTCTTTGGCTCTATTAGTATATCACGACTTGCTTCGTATAAGGCATCGAGATGTATTTAAGGTATACGGCTTCTAACTCTCATATTAAACGACGTAAGCTGCCGAGATTGGCCGAATAGCCTTTACGAAAATGTCGATGTTACATGAAATTTACCGAAAAATTAGGGGTCTTAATCCCAAACCCCCTTTTGTCAGATCATACCTTATTTGTGAAAGATCCGCTCTACAGGCTACATTTTTTGTCCAATACTCCTGAAAGTTGGTTAGAGTGTTTGCCATGATGACATCTTAGACGAGTTCGAAAATGGGTCATGTCGGGTCAAAACCTAGGTCACTAGGTCAAATATTAGAAAAACACTGTGTACGCTCAATAGCAGACTGAAGAGGCTGTCATCTTCACAATAACTCCATTCTTTTCAACGGTATGACTTGAATTTAAATGCATTTAAACGCCCTCTTTGTTTACTTTTTGGAGCTGTTGTTTCTTTGAATGTGGGATGTTGATATATATGTGAGTAAGTTTGATACCACCATGGCATCCATGTTTGAAATATCTCTTACTCATACAGATTTTTACAAACAGTTACACGTATGACAGATTTTAAGTCATTACCAAACGACAATATGTTAGGCTTGTCCAAATTGAAAGCATTTGCAGACGACAAAATAAAAGTGACTGAAAATTTGAAATTTGTTTTGTGAAGGTTAGAAAACACTGTGGGAAAAGGAGAAAAAGCTGGTTACCAGCATTTTCTCCTTTTCCCACAATGTTTTCTATAGGTTTCTTTCTCAGGGGCGTCAAAAGTAGGGAATGTGTGGTAACGGGTAAAGTCATTTCTATTTCGTTGAAATAGAAATGACTTAAAATTTGTTTTCGTTTTTGCGTATAGATAAATCTCAATAGTTACCTGATGTTGCCTTGGATTATGTTTATATGGTATAAAGTTGTTGATGAGTTATTGAAAATAAAGCCTACGAACAATTAAAGCTTTGTATTAGTGTCATGATATCGTTTGTGTTTTCTTGTCACAAGAATTAAAACAAGAGGACCATGATGGTCCTATATCGCTCACCTGAGTACTAAGCAGTAAAGGTCTACAATGAAGATAAATATCAAATATTGAGGTTCAAGTCCAAATGATAATGAAACAACAGAGGCAAATTGTCGCAAGATATGTCCATCCCACCGGGAGTTGTCAAGGAGGTATAATAGTTGCAAAGGGCATGCAATACAACAAACATGTTCACCAAGTCTCAAGTCAATTTGACATACCATATATCAAAGCTCTCCGAAAATTTTTAAAGTTTTCCTTTTTTGTTCCTAGGTTTAGAATTTGTGACCCCCTGGGCAGGGCCAGTTTTGACCCCTGGGGCATCTTATGAACAAACTTGGTAGTGATCCACTAGTAGATGCCACATACCAAATATCAAAGCTCTACTCCACACCTTCTAGTTTCAGAGAAGAAGAATTTTAAATTTTTCCTTTTTAGTTCCCATGTTTAAACTTGTGACCCGAGGGGCTGGGCCAATTATGACCCAAGGGGCATCATATGAACAATCTTGGTAGAGGTCCACTAGGAGATGCTACATACCAAATATCAAAGCTCTGCACCTTCTAGTTTCAGAGAAGAAGATTTTTAAAGTTTTCCTTCTTTGTTCCTATGTTTTGAACTTGTGACCTATGGGGCAGGACAAGTTTGGACCCCAGGGACATCATATGAACAAACATAGTAGAAGTCTACCAGGAGATCCTGTACTTACCAAATATCAAAGCTCTACATCTTCTCGTTTCAGAGAAGAAGAATTTTAAAGTTTTCCTTCTTTATTTCTGTGTTTCAAACTTCCCCCGGGGCGGGGCCAGTTTTGACCCCAGGGGCATCATATGAAAAATCTTGGTAGAGGTCCACTAGGAGATGCTACTTACCAAATATCAAAGCCCTGCACCTTCTAGTTTCAGAGAAGAAGAATTTTAAAGTTTTCCTTCTTTGTTCCTGTGTTTCAAACATGTGACCCCCCGGGGCGGGGCCAGTTTCGACCCCAGGGACATTATATCAACAATCTTGGTAGAGGTCCACTAGGAGACGCTACATACCAAATATATTTTTTTTCAAGTAGATATACCAAGATATAGTATATAACAGCTCGACAAGGATATTAATATATGGAGTGCAGCACGCGAAAAGGTGCATTCGGACATTTGCGTAAAGTGTCGTCCCGGATTAGCCTGCGCAGTCCGCGCAGTCCGCGCAGGCTAATCCGAGACGGCACTTTACGACTACATTAGATTTTGTGCTACAGTAGACTTGCGTAAAACAGAAAATCACATAATATCGGAAAGTGTCGTTTCGGATTAGCCTGTGCAGACTGCAGACGCTGATCCGAGACGACACTTTACGCAAATGTCCGAATGACCCTTTTCGCGTGTTGCAAGCCAATTATAAGAATAATATGTATATATAATTATATTAAGGCATTAGAGATAATTCATCTTTTTTACAGAACAATATTTATGGCATCATCTAGTTAATTGACAGTGTGTTGTAGGGGTCTGAAAGAGTTTCATTATTTATTCCCCCGCAAAACGAATGTTTTCGGGGGTATACTTGAATCAGCCTGTCTGTCCGTGTGTCCATTCGTGTGCCTGTCTGTGTACAAATAATTGCTTGTTTCTGTCAAGGCGCTGGCGGGGGTTTTAAATCACATTCAGTGACAGATGTAGTTTTATCCTACTTTATTTGAGGAGTGGCAGAACTCAGAAAAGCTCCAGTATTTTGTTTATCATTTACCTGATTGTGTTATGTGTGGCTCGCTTGTTTGGGTGGCGGATTTCTTGGATAGAGTCTCATCAGTGGGGCATTTCGTTGACTGACCTGCAACATGCGAAAAGGGGGCATTTGGACATTTGCGTAAAGTGTCGTCTCGTATCAGTCTGCGCACTCCTCGCAGACTAATCCGAAAATACACTTTCTGTTTTTATGTAATTAACTAATGTTAGAAGAAAAGGATTGCATGGATCCATAATGATGTGATGCGTTGTCTGCGCATGTCATATTCTTCGAAGATTCGACCTGTCTAGTATGACGCATCACGCCCCCCAGTATTGGGGTGGGGTGGGGATTGTAGTAAAATGCACTATAAAGTAGTAATGGAGAACATGGCTTTTATCAATACATTTGAGGAGAAATCGAGCCTGTTTTAGCTTCAGACTTCTCTAAACTGCTGATCATAGCTGTATGAATCGGACTAGGTAGCATTTTTTGATCAAGTATTTATTTTAGTTTGAAATTCAAAGTAACGGTTGACGCGTAGAAAAGTAGTCCGGTTCTGTATCCAGAATGCCCCAAATTAGATAGATGTATATTTGTAGAATGCCATCTAGCGGGAGTTAATGTGATGTGTTGACTTTCCTGGCGCTGTAATTGCTATTTGCTAGAGTATGGACAGTTTTGTGTACAAGGCATATTAAAGTGTTGTTTTTTTTTTATTAATACTGGCTACACCGAACGTGCAAACGATATAACTCTGACTAGATGACACGCTATTGCTATTAACTATATTGTATGACAGGTGTTATAAATGAGGATATATTATACAGACTTTGTGTTGACAATCCAGAGATGAAGCAGCAGATAGCTCCACTTGTCAACAACTTAGTACTAGTATAAGGTAATTCTTATTGTTAGCCCACTGTCATAACCATCATAGGCGTGTTGTACGGAGTGTAGGCTAAATTCAACCGGCATATCCTTCAGTTGACATTCCAGAGATGAGACCGATGACGCCTCGGTCTATAAAAGTAGCTATAAGGTAATGCTCGCTTTGTCTTTTTATTCATGTTGTAATAAATATATCGTTAATTTGAAGCAGGGATCTCCATGGCTCAGTGGCAAGGCCATTTGATCAGTAATTCGGAAATCCTGGCCGGATCCACACTGGCGGTGTAGGTCAAGTGCGGTATCTTTGGACAAAGACTTCAAATAATACAATAAGTGATGCCACAGAAATGCTGTTTAACTGGATGAACAAGTAAGATCTGACTAAGACTTGTTACTTTATTTCCGTGTGACGCTGTCCTAATCACTATAGCACTTGTATAGGTACACAATGTCCACATTAGATTTTCAGATTTAAAATGATGATAACAATGAGGATGATGACGTTCATCATCATCATCAGCAGCAGCAGCACTCCTCGAGAGATTTTAATTCCATTTGCTAGAATATCTTAACATTATCCATCTGAAAAAGTAAAACAAAACTAAAGCAAAAACGTATAAAAATCTTGAACCATTCACGATATCTCTTTTGATTTTCAGTTTTATAATCCTAACAGTACTCATTGTTGCAATAAAATACTTGTTCTGGAGAAACAGTACCGAGACACGACTGGTCGTAGACCCTGTGCATCATATCTCCGTTAAGCATGTTGAGTTCAGAGCTGGGGAAAATAAACCAATAAAAGATGTCGGCAAAGAAGCAGGTACCAGACAGCAACACGTGGTTCTGTTAAACTTACAGGAAGGCGGTCCTTTAGTATTAGAGCAAATTCTGTTTCGATTCAGTGTAATGAATAACCTGACATTTACTCGAATATCGTCGGAAAACACATCGAATCCCTATAATTATACCTCCCTATATCAATCTGACACCGTTGACATTCTGTCTATCTATTGTAATACAGATGCCATTAACAACAAAGTTCAACCAGATGTAATCAAAGTGGTAATTTTGGAGGAGCCTATGTCGAGTTTCGCACGCAAAACACAAAGTTTATTGAAAGCAGATGGGAATTTGACATACCACCATTCCGTAGACCCACATGAGTCTCCCCTGTCGTTCATACAGCATCACAGTATGACAAATTGCTTGGGAATGGACAGAAACTTAATGTTACCCATAACGCCAGATACAGCTGAACTGTTAGATGCTTTACGAAATGAATTTAGTCTTATATTGCTACAAGAACGTTTGGAAGAATCTCTGATATTACTGCGACGAACCCTCGGTTGGTCATTTACCGATGTACTCTTTATTGAAACAAATATTAACAGCCTTAATCTGGAACTGTCTAGCAAGGAAAAGGAGCAGTTCGAAGCTGATCATTACTTAGATATAGCAATATATGACTTCTTCACTAAAATCTTTGATCAACAAATTGAAGCCCAGGAAACTGATTTTGACGAAGAGGTCAGTCATTTTAGAATCATCTTAACCCAGTTACTTGGTTATTGTAATCAGCGTAGGGCGCCGACAGAAGACTTTCCGATAGAAGCAACAATGTGGCACGGGGACATTTTCATTTCTTGGAAATACTGCAACAGGTTCGAGGTCGGATACCATAACTAGATCTAGCATTTTGATTCATATGTGACCCATCACGCGAAAAGGGACAATCTTGGAATTCCGTACATCAATTAAATAAAAACAGACCAAAGATACTGCATGTCAGTTTAAGTTAAAAAATATTCTATAGTATATAAGGTAGAATGACCACTTTTCATACATGAAATATCATATAAGCGAAAAGTGTCGACCCTGGTCAGACTGCGCAATCCGCGCAGTCTGACTAGGGTCGACACATTTCACAGTTCCCAGATGGCCCCTTTTTGCATGACAGGTCACTATTATACTTAGGACCAGCAGTGTCAACAATGAACTAAACACAGGGAGCCAGTCGATCATGTACATCAACACAACTTTCCTAGAGCAGTGACCTTTATTTTGCTTAATAAGTGAAATAATTTTTTTGGCCGATATCAAAAACACAAATATTTATTCAACGGTATTCTTTGTGGGAAAACATGCCCTTATCGGACTGTATAGATCAAAGATCAGACTGCAAGTTCTGTGCAGTTTGATCTTGACCTACTATGTACGCACCTAGCAGACTAAATGTTAAATGGGGGAAACGGACTGAAGCGTTGAAATTTTGACTAGATGGCCAAATGTTAGACTGATATGCATTCAATGAACTGTCGCCATGTCATATTTGAAATACCTTTTGAAAGCAAGGTAAAAACACTTTCTTTGGACTTCAAGCCAGCGTTCTGTAAATGCTAATGAGAAAGTCACGCGATCAAGGTATACTCGTATTCAAACAAGATGGATGATGTCATATCTGGTGTCATTAAAATCTAAGGACTTCCCGGTTTCAAACCGACTACTGGTTCACTTAATGTTACCGTCTCTTTGCAAAGGACAAAATACATTCCTTCTTTACATAGCAAAAACTCCGAACACGTTAAACCTTTCCCAGACAATCCCTGGTTTTATACGACCCAGAGATAGAAGCCTTTTAAAAACATTGTAGGAAAAGGAGAAAATGCTGGTAACCAGCATTTTCTCCTTTTCCCACATTGTTTTCTACTCTGCTGGAACCAAATTTCAATATTTCAATTGTGTTCATGTTGTCGTCTGCAAATTCTTTCATTTTGGACAAGTCTGAAATTTTGTCGTTTGGTAAAGGATTAAAGTAAACAAACAAACAAGTTATCTGTGACGTATGTTCATATTCATAGAAGGACATAAACCATGCTGTGTGAAATGGGGGTTTAATATATCTGTAAATATCATCCACCCGGGTCAGCCTATGCAGTCTGTACATCAACCTGGGCCAAAACGTTTTGCTTTTGGTATGCTTTCTGAATGCCAAAGAGCTATTCTATCTCATCCCGCTTTTGTTTTGCTTTGGAGTATAAAGTCGTTTTAACAGCTCTGACTATATTACATGCAGAGGTCAGTGCCCCTATACGCATATGTTTCCTGGCTTTCTTACACAAGTGCTGACACAGCTTTCTTTCCAAGCCACTGACCGCTTTTCTCACAATTATCAGCGGTGGGAGGCAAAACATGGCCAGAAAGAAAGTTTGCCTGTATTCACCAACCATTCTCAAGAACGTTCTTTGTCTTATTCTCAAGAATTTTCTACATTTGTAAGTAACACAACTTCTGATTGGCTAAACCGAATGGTTTAGCCAATCAGAAGTTGTGTTACTTACAAATGTAGAAAACCTTGGAGAATAAGACTAAGAATATTCTCAAGAATGGTTGGTGAATACGGGCCCGGGTATCGAATCCGCAACCACCAAGTCTGGAGCCAGATACACTTACCTTTGAGCTATCCACTGAGCCGGTGTAATGCAGAGAAATGACCTTCCCCTACAACATGACCCATGGGTCATTGCTCTACCCAGAAAAATGACCGGGTCATTATTCTACGTAGAGAAATGACCCTCTGGGGTCATTTCTCTACGAAGAAAAATGACCCGGGTCATTTTGTACGGGAGGGTCATTTCTATTCATTACACCGGCAAATACCTCGTCATGCAAGCAGGTTGTTAGATGCATGGATTTTATGGTTTCATGGGCCTGTGAAGACTTGTTTGGTAGGCCTATAATACATCGCAGAGATGCTTTAACCCATTACCACTCAATCCCTACTTTCGACGCCCCTGAGAAAGAGGCCTTTGGAAAACATTGTGGGAAAAGGAGAAAATGCTGGTAACCAGCATTTTCTCCTTTTCCCACAGTGTTTTCTACCCTTCCCAGAAGAAATTTCAATTTTTCAATCACCTTTATTTTGTTGTCTGCAAATGCTTTCAATTTGGACCAGTCTAAAATTTTCTTGTGTGGTAATGGGATAAAAGCTCTTTACCAAAGCGTTACTCGGTTATATATGGCCTGCCACACGCGAAAAGGGATATTCGGATATTTGCGTAAAGTGTCGTCTCGGATCATCCTGCGCAGTCCGCGCAGGCTAATCCGATACAACACTTTCCGTTTTTATGTAATTTTTTGTTTTGAGCAAGTCTACAGTAGGACAAAATCTTATGTAGTCGTAAAGTGCCGTCTCGGATTAGCATGCCTGCGCGGACTGCGCAGGCTGATCCGAGACGACACTTTACGCAAATGTCCGACTGCCCCTTTTTCGCGTGTTGCAGGCCAATTATGGATCTAGAGCAGATCATGTAAGTACGTTGAATACAAAACAACACTCGCTCAAATGATCCGTGAACAAATGAAGTAGGTGACATTGATCTGACAGAAGATACCCTTTTCTATACACATTATCGACATGGCGCCGGGTTGATCTTTCACCGTTTGGTGTGACGTTTTAATCTGTTCTTTGTGTACCCATCTGGGCCATGTCTTCACGACTACATGGAAGAAAGCGTTTGAAAAAAAAGACATTCGAGGATAAGGTTTTTTCGGCTGCTTAAATGCTTTGAAAACAACTTTGTGATTTCCGATAATTTGGCGCTGTTTCGCAAAACTTATATACTTTTTTAAAAAACTATATATACAAGTTCGCTCCAAAAAGATGCATATATCCCCGTTTGCCAGAGCATGACTCATTTGGTTCAGTCAATCATAAACATGTATTGCATTACTTTGAAAATATTGAAAATTCCTCATAACTAGCAGAGGCGGGGCCAGGAATTCATAACTATTACGCGCGCGAAAGGCACAATAGAGCAAATCACGAATAGACACAACAGGACTAGCCATTACGTCATCAGCTGTAGTGCTCTAACGTTATTTGCTATTTATTGGCGTTCGCGGCATTTTTATGCGCATATTTCTGCACATAATATCACCAACCGATATGTTTTTACCACACGCTTTTTTTTGCAGTAAGATAATTCTAAATTGAGGGATTCTAAAGAGAAGTTAACTACATCTGGAAATCAATAACATGTACCGTTTTCTTAACATTGTTTTTTTTTTTTAAGAACAACCGTTTCTTTCGCTTTGGAACTTGGTCGAGTTTCATCTCATTATTAGTCAAAAATCTATTTTATTTTTCTTTTTGCTTCAAACCCTTGGCCTGCTAGCCTTTTACGTCTAAATACAAAACCAGTTGAACGGTAAATATTGTTTTTATCGTGTTAATGTTCTTCCTTATTATATACCTTATTTCCCAAAATGAAATGGTATGAAAAACATTAAATGTCAGAAAAAAAGTTTTTGGCATTAAATTTTGTTCTTATCCCTTCGGCTGATAAGCGCGACTCAAGGAACTTTGCCGGACATTGTAGATCAAGATCAGACTGCACTGAATGTGCAGTCTGATCTAGGATCTACACTGTCCGATATATAGATTACCCATCCCCATTTCTTTTTTTTTTTAGATATGAACATTTGGGTTTGTACTATCGACTTGAAAGTGTCATTTCAATTACTTAGCAGGATAAGGAAATCACTGCCAATTTGCTAGATTTTGCTTATGGTGCATAATAGGTGCTTGGCCCTTTTCTTGGCTTGGATTACATTATTATCTCTACTACATTTATTTATTTTTTGTATTACCATACTGTATGTCGTACATACGTGAAAGAAATACAGTTTATTGAATTGAATTGTACAATTTAGAAAGGTTATTGCATACAGACAAAGTGGCTGTTTTCGCATGCTATTCGAAAAGTAATTATGCTATGCTTGGAGATCTTTTACCTCTTTTGTTTCACCATGTGCGTAGAGGGACATCAAACTTTATATGATTTCTGTTTTTTTCTTGGGTGTTTACGCAAGGCTGCTGCATCAAAAAGGACAAAAGGAGGATAGAAAGCTCAGCCTTGACCTGTTAAATTAACCCTTTCTCAAACAGTCCTTGGTTTTCACGAACCTGAGAAAGAAGCCTTTTGAAAACATATTGGGAAAAGGAGAAAATGCTGGTAACCAGCGTTTTCTCCTTTTCCCACAATGTTTTCTACCCTCCAAAGAAAAAATTCAAATCTTCAGTCACCTTTATTTTGTCATCTGCAAATACTTCCGATCTGGACAAACCTAAAATTTTGTCAGTTGGTAATGAGTTAAGTAATAGGCATATTTCAGTATTTTACTTCGTCCATCCGAATTTCTCCACCCGAATTGAAAATCGGCAAAACAAACCTTTGCCAAGGATCGACTTAGTAAATTCAAACCTTTTTATCTGACTCGACGATTTTTGCAAGTTCTTTTTTGTACGGCGAAGATAAAGATCGGACTTTAAAAGGTGTACTGCTTTGATCTTTGTCTTAAACTGTCACCTACTTGGTTTTAAAATATAGCAAAAAGGAAAAGGCACAAATACAGGTAGTACGAGTACCTTCGCCGAATCGTGCCTATTTGGAAAGACACCAGTGAGATAGCAATATTTTGTAAGATATTCTGGCAAGGAATGTGCTTGAAATCATATATTCGCGAGTTTTTTGCTACAGAAAATACAATGACACTTTTTTTCAAATGTTACAATGATTTGAAAAGCCAAAAGCAGAATTTCACGAACGTCCTAATGACAACGAAAGATCAGATATAAAATGTCAACACAGGATACAAATCTGTTTGTAAAAGGCAAACATATCTGTTGACGACAGCGTCTGTCTAATTTACTTAATTTATTTGCTCGAATATGGGTCGTTTAGGAACCAAGGAACGAACAAAATACTTCAATGAAAAAAAGATATAAAACAGTTACCAGATACATATGTAGTCGAAAACTACAAAATGCATTACTCATTACCAAACGACAAAATTTTAGGTTTGTCCGAATCGAAAGCATTTGCAGACGACAAAATAGAACCGACTGAAAATTTAAAATTTGTTTTGTGAATGGTAGAAAACGTTGCGGGAAAAGGAGAAAATGCTGGTAACCAGCATTTTCTCCTTTTCCCACAACGTTTTCTGAAGGCTCTTTTCTCAGGGTCGTTAAAAGTAGGGATTGTGTGGTAATGGGTTAATATATTTGCTCGAATATAGGTCGTTTAGGAATCGACGAATGATCAAAATACTTAAAAAAAAAACCATAAAACAGTTACCAGATATATATGTGGTCGAAAACTACATAATTTAATGTCAAAATACTTTAGAACACTACTTCAACTCCATTTCAGGTTAAGGGTCTGTCTGTCTGATTGTCCGTCCGTCCGTCCGTCCGCCCGTCCATCCGTCCATCCGTCAGTACGTATGTCTCTTAGTGTTGGTTTTTGTAGTCTCGCTGTGTACAAGAGCATAAGGTGGACCTATCCATGTTTTCTGTATCTAATTCCAATAACTAAAATATTTCGATCGTTTTATTTCGGGTACAAGTAATACCACAATTCCAGGTTGAAACGAGCAGAATTTTCTCCCATTACCACGATTTAACTTATTACCAAACGACAATGTTTTAGACTTGCTCAAATTGAAAGTATTTGCAGACGACAAAATAAAAGTGACTGAAAATTTGAAATTTCTTTTGTGAAGGGTAGAAAACGTTGTGAGAAAAGGAGAAAATGCTGGTTACCAGCATTTTCTCCTTTTCCCACAATGTTTTCTAAAGGCTTCTTTCTCAGGGGCGTCAAAAGTAGGAATTGTGTGGTAATGGGTTAAATTTGGATAGGTCTACTTTTTTTGTCGTCTGATAAAGAGTTAACTCTTTACCACAGAAAAAAATTGCAGACGACAAATCCAATGTTATCCAAATTCAAAGTTGTTGCAGATGACAATATGAAATGTGATTTAGAAATGGAAATATGATTGTGGAATGGTAGAAAACATTGTAGAAAGGTAGAAAATGCTGATAACCAGCATTTTCTTCTTTTCCCACAATGTTTTCTAAAGGTATCTACAGTAGGATCGTTGAAGGACGGGACTATTTGATAAAGATTTAAGGATTACAGATCAGAATAGAATTACAAAACTATCCAAGCATCTTCTATTTTTTCCCCTGATCCAGAGAGCGTGAAGCGTAAACAAAAGAGGATAATTTTAGAAACTATGTACACGAAATCGAACCATGACTTGTGGCTACACCTTTTTTTTCAATCTAAAAGAAAAAATCAATTATAATATCATGTAGATAACTTGACAGGACAGCTGTACAGATGACGGCGTCATATGTGCGCATGTATTTCAGTGTAAATCCATCCGCGTAACCCTTTGGCTGCTAGGCGCGACTCACTGACCTTTTGCGGACAGTGTAGATCAAGATCAGACTGCACAAAACGTGCAGTCTGATCTTTGATCTACACTGTCCGATAAAAAGATATTATTTCCCAAAACGTGAGTTTGAAACAGTAAAATTTTGGAAATTAATATCGAATTAAAAATCTAATTTTAATTATTTAGCAGGATAAGGGTTAACACCAACGCTTCCAACATTCATTAATTAAACTGCCTTAACCATTTTGTAAGATGGCATTTTTCATCTCACTCATTTACATGTATAAAAGATTTGGCAAAAGAACGCATGGCTTGGTATGTAAGCCTACGACCATACTCTCTTTCAGAGAATAATATATAATCTGCCACGCCATCCCGTCGTTTAGCGACCACGAAGAAGTGACCTTTTAAAAGCATTGTAGGGAAAGGAGAAATGCTGGTAAACAATATTTTCTCCTTTTCCGATAATGTTTTTGTTTGTTAGTTTGTTGTTTGTTTCTTTGTTTTATTATTATTATTATTATTATTATTATTATTATCAACATCATCATCATTATTATAAGCAGATTCCGCCAGAGTTATATGTACTTGATTTTTGTCTGCTTGCAAATGCTTACAAATTTTAAGGGGTTTACTGTATTGTCATCTGGTTCTGGTATATGCCCAAAGAAAACTTTTAGTCACTACGCTCAAAGGGCGAATTAAACGGAATGA
Source organism: Tridacna crocea (assembly GCA_943736015.1). Lineage (NCBI taxonomy): Eukaryota > Metazoa > Mollusca > Bivalvia > Cardiida > Cardiidae > Tridacna > Tridacna crocea. Next base: position 23,320,486 of record OX031070.1, read on the forward strand.
ATGTCTAGGGTACTATTTGTTCCCAGATATAGACGAGTCAATAATGAATTAACGTTCCGATCTTAGATCTACCCTGCCACGGTGACAGAAGAGCTATTCTAAAAATACCTTTCACTTATTCCGTTTTTGTGGTATTTGTCGAAGACAATACCACTATGAGTTAAATATTGAATTTTGAAGACCATGAATCGTATTTTGAGCAAAACCGAAGGAAATAAACCCAGTTAAACTCATTTTTTTCTCATGCAAATTAGTTTTTCGTTGCAATCAGATATGTAATTGGAAATAGCATGTTGAAGTACACTCGGTGAGGTCATCGATCGTTGAAATACTGATTTTTGATTGAAAATAGCTTTACTTGCTCATAGCCTTCTATTGGGGTAATGATACAAAGTTTGTCTACCGATCGCTTGGTCGTGGGCTTTTTCGTTCCAAAATCAGTTCGTCCGATGGCGTGTTTATCTCATGATTGCACGCTACTCTATTTGATGGGCCATGAATATCTATAGATCGACATAATTTGTTGTAATGTTGGGAATTAAACGACCGAAGATGTTTCAAAATCATAGTTTTCAGGTATAAATGCAATCTTACAATATTTTTTCTGTCAAAATATTAATTCCACATAGTGGCTCTTTTGACAAATACCACTTAAGCGTCTTCAATGCTTTGATTGCTAAAGTTCCTGCAACTGTAGCTTAGTATCATAAGCGACAGAGACTTATCAATAGTTGACTGAAATCTTTACAACTATTACCTACTTAAAGTATATAAAAGGTTAATTCATTGCAGTTTTGCCTGGAATCTAAAAAAGAAAGAATGAAAACTGCTGCCTTTTACCTAAAAAATAAACAATAGTTTCCAGTAAAGCATTTTGTTCTCAAGTGCGTAAATACACGGCATCACTCAATAGACGAGTTATGTAATCTCTCTCTCTCTCTCTAAATCTACAATTCAGGTGAAAAGTAACCGATTACATGTACATATCAATACCCCATCCACTATATATGGTTAGATCGGCTATTGTTCAAATTATACGGTGTGTATTTTAATTTTACCCTGTGTACGTAAGTACTCAAAACGAAAATACTTCTGAATTTAAAGGAAAACCATACATACCTGAACTGCTTTAGTACAGTTAACCCTATCGGGATTATAAAAGTGACGATTACTTTTCGATCGTGTGGCTATTTCCGTGCAGTATAAACAAAGGAATACATACATTTCATATATACATGTACATGTACTATTGGAAATATCCGTGATTGATTTTGAAGTCGGATTTACTCCAAGGTCTAATACAGATTAATTTATATTATTTAATACAAAATTCAAAACTATGATAATTCTTTCGTTTGGTTCGGGTAGATCTATTTTTTTTTACCAAAATACTTCTTCAGCAGATTATATAAAATTAAGACCTGCTCATATTGAAATCAATTGCAGACGACATTTTTTAACGTAGAAAAAATAATGGAATCTGTTCATTTTTTTTTTTTTGAAGAACAGAAAACATCGTGGTCGAAAAAGAATCGATGGCTACCTGCATTTTCTGCTTTTCCTGCAACGTTTTCAGTATATAGCGTTTTGTTCTCAAGTGCGTAAATACATGGGATCACTCGGTAAGAGATTATCAAAGTCTATTTGTGATTCACTTCTCCACCAATGCCAACCTAAATTGCTATTGCGGATGGCGTAGTCAAGATCAGAATGCTCAGAGCATATGGTCTAAACTTTGTCAAAACCTGAGAAAAATATTGAAACATTGTGGGAAAGGTAAAAAATTCCAATAACCACAATGTTTTCTACCCTATCAAATACAAAAATCATCATTAATTTGGAGCCATACTTATTTTGTCGTCTGCAAATGCTTTCAATATGGAGTATTGTCGTTTGGGAAAGGGTTAAACCATTAACATTTAGGCTCAAAAACGTGATTTAGCTTGTTTGTGATTCTGAGACCATGGATAGACGGTCACGTGACACTGATGGCAGAACAGACGACAGATCTCAGGGACGTCGCTACAAATCTTTTCGTCGTCTGCTGGTGCGCTTTGCGGAGAAAACATCCATGCAAGGAGTGCCATATATCCACAATGCAAAATTAATTGGGGCTCGAATCGTTTGGGTAATACTGTTACTTGCAGCCATGGCTGCTATGGGTCTACACTTGTGGTATCTAACTACCCAGTATATAAGTTTTCCCTACACTGCCAAAGTATCTTTCGGATTTGGAAATCTAAGACTACCGGAAATCACCATTTGTAATACAAACCCAATACACAAAGGTCGTCTGGATGCTTTTGACGGTGCCGAGGAGCTTAAACGGCTCATAAATGACATTTCACCTGAGAAAATAGCCCCGGAGCAATTCGACGACGATGAGTACTATGAAATGTACTCCGAATTCTACACCCTTATCGACGGTCAGTATGTGTTCAACGAGAGTGCACTGGAAGGGGTCACTGAGGTAGGAATAAAGCTTTTAGAAAGAGTACCATCAATCATTAGATAATAAGTCATGCACGATGAGAAAGTAGATTAATGCATCTCAAAATAGTTTCAACAAAGATTACCCCTAATTCGGGGATTAATACGACATTTTTATGATTGTGTCTCTGCTAAACGTCGACATCGCCATTCTTTTGCCACAGAGATTGATTGAAAAATTAACCGGCATTGTTTCGAATGGCTGTATGGGTCTTTATTTCATGCTTTTCAGTAGTCTATCGAAAAATAACCATGGAATATAGTCGATTTACTTCGAAAACCACGTAACTACAGCTTGTTACAAGCTGTAGTTACGAAGTTTTTTAGCTCACCTGAGCACAACGTGCTCAAGGGGAGCTTTTAGGATCACCCGGTGTCCGTCGTCCGTCGTGCGTCGTCCGTCGTGCGTGGTGCGTCAGTGCGTCGTGCGTCGTCAACAATTCTTTAAACATCAACTCCTCCTAAACCGCAGGGCGGATTTGGACCAAACTTGGCTGGAATGTTCCTTGGGAGGTCCTCTTTAAAAATTGTTCACAGAATTTGATTCCGTCAAAAACTCTGGTTGCCATGGCAACGAAATGGAATTTTTTAGCAAATTCTTTAAAAATCTTCTTCTCTGAAACCGCTGGCCAGATTTTAAGATAATTTCACACAGATGTTCCTTAGGTGACCCTTTTCAAAAACTGTTCGAGAAATTTTGATCCGTCAAGAAACATGGCTCTGGTGAATGGGGGCTTCTTGCACTGTACAGAAATGAAGAAATTCTTAAAAATTCTTCTTCTCTGTAACCGCTGGTCAGATTTTAAAATAATTTCACAGAGATGTTCCTTGGATGACCCTTTTCAAAAATTGTTCGCGAAATTTTGATCTGTCGAGAAACATGGCTCTGGTGAATGGGGGCTTCTTGCACTATACAAAAATGAAGAAATTCTTAAAAATTCTTCTTCTCAGAAACCGCTGGTTAGATTTTGAAATAATTTCACAGACTTGTTCCTTGGGTTACCCTTTCCAAAAATTGTTCGCGAAATTTTGATTGGTCAAGAAACATGGCTCTGGTGAATGGGGGCTACTTGCACTATATAGAAATGAAGAAATTCTTGAAAATTCTTCTTCTCTGAAATGGCTGGACAGATTTTGAAATAATTTCACAGAGATGTTCCTTGGGTGACCCTTTTCTAAAATGTTCGCAAAATTTTGATTGGCCAAGAAACATGGCTCTAGTGAATGGGGGCTACTTGCACTATATGGAAATGAAGACATTCTTGAAAATTCTAAATTCTTCTTCTCTGAAACCTGTGGTCAGATTTTAAAATAATCTGACAGAGATGTTCCTTGGGGGACCCTTTCCAAAAGCTGTACATATAATTTTGATCCATCAAGAAACATGGCTCTTGTGAATGGGGGCTACTTGCACTATATGGACATGAAATTCTTTAAAATTATCTTTCTCTGAAACCCCTGGTCAGATTTTGAAATTATTTCAGAGAGATGTTCCTTGGGTGACACTTTTCAAAACTTGTTCGTAAATTTTGATCCATCAAGAAACATGGCTCTCATGGATGGGGGCTACTTGCTCTTATACAGAAATGAAGAATTCTTAAAAATTCTTCTTTTTGAAACTGATGGTCAGATTTCGAAATGACTTTTACAGGTGATCGTTTGAAAATTGCTTGGCAAAATTATAAATTTGGTTCCAATGTTTCAATACCTCAAAAAAAAAAAAAAAAAAAAAAAAAAATAGACTATGGTCATCTCAAAAATTCAGGTGAGCGATCCAGGGCCATCTTGGCCCTCTTGTTTAAGTAAGTCAATGATATCTAAAAAACAAACTTCATTTAACGTGGTTTATCGTTCAATAAACCACAATTGTGAGTTATGAGGCACAATGAATAATCCACGAGGGTAATACCCATATTTTATGGGTACAAACGGTGAAAAATATCTTATTTTCTAGCTCTTTATTGGAGGCGGAAACAGTAGTTCCCACATGCTGGTTACCTAGGTAAAAAGTGCGTGCCATTCATTCAGATGGAAATATTATGTAATTTACCATACATTTCCCGAGCTTTACATAATAATTATTTCATTGCGTTATTATGCAGAGGGGGTACGCCACGGGAAATTACCGAAAACTATTTTGACATCTGGTAAAAAGTTCACCTTCATAGCAATAAATTTCATGGCTAATTACGTGGAGTGGATACAACTATTTAGTAAATGAGGGAAAAATAACCGATGGTTTATCATATACAATAATGGTTGACTGCACGGTGCTGCGTGTTGCAGTGCTTTGCCATGCCGCGATCCAACACTGTATCCTGCTGTATTGCATTGTATATGTACCATTGACATGTCTCAGTATCCCTTACATAAAATTGTAAATGCTCATATTTCCTATGTACATGCATAACAATAGCAAACAAAACATCCTGTACTATTTTATGCCAGTATTTGGCGCTTAAACACTTTATTTATCACACAGCCCCTAGATTTGACGACATTGACAAAGAAGTTTTAGAAAACATTGTGGGAAAAGAAGAAAATGCTTGTTACCAGTATTTTTTCCTTTTCCCAAAAAGTTTCTACTCTTCCAAAGGCAAATTACACCAACTGAATAAAGTTAAGCTTGTTGACTGCAAATAATTTCGATTGGGTCAAGGCCGGTACACACAATGAGCTTTGTCCAAAGAAATTAGTATCAAGGATTTTACACCAACACAATATTACAAACCTTATGATACTCTTCTTCTACCGCGAATGTTTTTTTCCCCGCCAGAATTACGCAGATATGTGGATCTAATGTCAAAAGAGTGTTTACGCAGCCAGATGAAGTGATTATGGCATTATGCATGATGATTATTGCTATTGAATTGGAAAACTTGGACGGACAATTCCTGGTGCAAAGCTGTGAGACCTTTAGGTCCGTATTCACCAAACGTCTTAAGAACGTTCTCAGTCTTATTCTCCAGATATTTTTTTTTTTTAAATTTGAAAGAAACCCTCCTTCTGATTGGCTAAACCAAACAGTTTAGCCAATCAGAAGTTACGTTTCTTTGAAATTTGGCAAATTTTGGAGAATATGACAAAAAATATTCTAAAGAATGGTTGATGAATACGGAGACATTATCTGGAAAATATAGTTTTGAAAAATATAATTTTTGGGTATCAGGCATAGTGGTTTGCTTAATGTGTATAGATTTTACAGCATCAAAAAAACAACGGGTAACTCACCTTCCAGGAAATGCCAAGCTGTGACTATATTCATTTCTCTGTCACCGCCAAACATTTGTTTTGGTTTGCAAAAACAAAAAAAAAAATTCATTGATCCGACAAATGTTTACAGGCTGTATCAATGCAGTATTGTTTAAACCATTAACCAGGAAAGGTAACGTTACACTCCTAACGGAGTCTATATAAAATGAAGTACTTGTATATCCGAACAAAATCTAATTTTCCTTTTTAATTGCTATCTGTGGAAAATCGGCATTGCCTCTTTAGTAAATGACAAGATTTTTGACTTGTTCAAATCCAAAATGTTTGCAGATAACAAACTGAATACATATGTAGCTCAAATAATGGAAAAGGTATGACAGTTGCTTTTGGGCAGTGGAAAAAGTAAATGAAAGCTAATGTTTTAACGATCCATTTATGTTGACCTTCAGTCAAGCACAATAGGCCTGTATATAGGTATTGTTTGCTGTTTGTGAGTTGCTGTGTCATGTATCTTTTGCTTTATAATCAGTTTGCTAATAAAGAGTTGCTGAAGCAACGTACATTTGTCTACAGTGCAAACAGAAGTCCTGGGCCCATATTCACCTACCATTCTTAAGAAACATCGCCAGAAAGAAAGTTTGCCTGTATTCACCAACCATTCTTAAGAACGTTCTTTGTCTTATTCTCGAGAATTTTCTACATTTGTAAGTAACACAACATCTGATTGGCTAAACCGAATGGTTTAGCCAATCAGAAGTTGTGTTACTTACAAATGTAGAAAACCTTGGAGAATAAGACTAAGAATTTTCTCAAGAATGGTTGGTGAATACGGGCCCTGATTAGTAGATTCGGTGTTAAGAGAGCTGATCCCCCGGATTTATGTATTTCTATACTCCTATTTTCTTCGAGGTTCGTACAAAATTGATATCCGGCAAGCCCTAGGAACTTGTGAAACATCTTTTGACATCTCGCTCACCTTTCTATCTCGAAGGAGGTCAAACTTTCTCATGCAGGTCGTAGCAAATACAAGCTTAAAAAATTACAACATGTATAAAGAATATTAGGTTTTAGAAGCTTTTCTGAAGCTTGTATTTACTGAGAGCTGAGTGGAAAAAAAAAATAGATTTCGCGAGACATTGGATCTTGCAAGATGTTCACATTTTCTCACACAGCGTTTAGTAAATACACGTTTAAGGAAAGCTACAAGTACATGTATTAAAACATAATGATCCTTTTGTTATAAATCTATACCTATGAATTTCAACTACAACATGTCGAAATTTAAGACAGTTTCAGTCAAAAATGATAAGCAATTGAAAAGAAACGCTGTTATAAAAGAGTTAAACGGCATCTTTTACGAATAGCGGATGGATCTGCCAGCGTAACAGTTTGACCAATCAGACCAGATCAATGGCTGAAAGTAGTCCGTATGCGGGTAAAATACGTTATAATACCATATTTCGAACCATGACCAGCCTGCATAGCTCAGTAGGTAGAGCGTTGGACTCGTGAACGTGATGTTTCGAGTCATTTGAGGGTGTGGGTTCGATCTCCACGGCTGGCCATCTAAAATTACTAATAGTCTTTTGGATGAGTCGTTAAACCGAGGTCCCGTTTGACGGTGCTATACACCGAGCACGTTAAAAAGAACCAGGCGTATTTTAGATGGTTTCGTCCTGCATGTATCTGCACTATCCCCCTGAAACAATACTAATAGCTTTCGGTGGGGGAGGGGGGGGGGGATTTCGCTCATATGGGCAACCGCTTTCGACGATAAATAAACCGAAATTTAATCAGTCATTTCGAACCATATTCAACACCTTTCGGATACGAACTTTCACAAGTGTATTTATATCATAAACCTTAATTTGTTTTCTTAATTCCTGTTTTAACCCTTTGGCTGCTAAACACGACTCGCCGACCTTAAGCGGACAATGTAGATCAAGATCAGACTGCACAGAACGTGCAGTCTGATCTTGGATCTACATTGTGCGATAAGGAGATGTCTCTCTATCGGAAATACCTTTGCAATAACACAATTTGAGTTTTTTTACCATCGGTTTATAAAGTTTCATGTTAGTTATTTGGCAGGATAATTGTTAATCCTCTTGTGTCCAACCCCAAGTCACTTGTAACAATCATTTTCTCTCTCTCTCATCCCCTCTATCACCAATGTAATATACTTAAGTATATTTTAGCCATATTCAATTTGTCGTGAGAAAGTACATTTTCATTCGAGACAAGTTATTAATTTTTCCATCTTCCATAGATTTTATTTTTACTGAGGAGTGTTTTGCTTCAGATTCAGTTCAGGGGTTGATGATCTCAGTGAGGTTGGTCACATATTTACTCTGATTCTCACACATTAAAACTTCGACTAATTGAAGTTTTTATTGTTTATGGTCGGCCATCAATTGCCCGTGTATATCTTGGACTTTCATCTTGAAGAAGCCAAAATTATCCATCTCTAGCCATTTGCTATTATTGGTCAACGGCTAACAATGTGGAGGTCAATGTCTTATGCATACAAATGTTTTTTTGATTTATCAAATAAATTGATATTTTCGAGATGAAGTGTGGAAAACACTTACTGTGATTTCAGGTCGACTTTTTGACCTGACAGCCCTAAAATTGACTGTATATCTTGGACCGTCATCTTGAATTAGCTAAAACTCACTCCAATCATCATCGGCAGCTAGAAAAGGTCAATGCCCTATAAGCCTACACCGCTTTTATTAAACAAATCTAAGTACTTCTTCGATATCATTTGTCAAATTGCTTGCTTCGATTTAAGTCGATTTGCCTTTTTCTAAAAATAAAGTACGAGTATTTGCTGTATTTTTAATGTAGACTCATCCATTATCATAAAATTTGCAGACGGCAAACTGAATGTGACCCAACTCTTGAAATTTGACTAAGAGCAGAAATCACTTAAAAAAATGATAAAATGTTGGGCGCAATACTTTTTTTTTTTTCCTTTTCTAAAATGTTTTCAAAGATCTTTTTTTTTCTTTGCAGTATTGGTGAACGGTTGAACTGAGTCTGCATCTAATCTTGTTTGAAATTTGTTTACTTGTATTACTCTAATCCAGGTTGAGGTCACGGTGTTTCCAATGTTTTAAACAAATTACGAATGAATAAACTTAAATTGAACCTAGATATCGACACACGAATGAATATGTAAAGTATAGACTTTTCATTCATTATAAATGAAATTGCATGCGTGTCATTTTTAGTCTACAGTTTACGCGAAGAACATCAGTGCCAGCATTCACCAACCACTCTCAAGAACGTTCTTAGTCTAACCCTGGATTTAGAGGGCAAAACAACTTCTGTTTGACTAAAGTCGTTTTACTTTCACGTTTACAAATTTCTTTAGAATAACTTGGATTAAGAATATTCTAAAGAATGGTCGGTTAATTTGGACCCAGAGGTCGTAATTTGCATGATCAGTGATGCTGGTCGAAGAATACCACGAATGACGTTTGATACCTGCACTTTATCACGATTTTATATTTTGATGATTGTAATACAGTCTTAATTCTTATCCTGCTATAGAACTAAAATTAAATTTTCAATTCGATGGTGAAAACCTAAATATTTTTATTTCAAGATTATGTTTTAGGGAATGATTTCTTCTTACCGGACAGTGTAGATCTAAGATCAGACTGCACGTTCTGTGCAGTCTGATCTTGATCTGCAATGTCCGCAAAAGGTCAGCGAGACGCGATAAGCAGACAAAGGGTTAACGTCCGGCTGATTACGGTGAAAAAGGCAGGTATCTGTCTGAAAACTTTTCTAGTCCAGTAATATTGTACCTTACAGATAATAATATACTAAGATGTCATTGGAGTTGCTGTGCGTTTTAAAGCCGATTGAAATGCCCGAGATAAGTTATGATCACAGGTTATTTTTCATTTGTTTATCCTCCACGCCCATTAAAGACATTTGGTGTCCGTACATGCATCCGAAAGCAAGACAACAAGCGACTCATCAATAGATACAGATGTCTGTTTGCATCAGTATCTGAGCATTCTTCAGCTTGCAGCAGAATGAGCTTAAAACGCAAAGGGAACCATGTTCTACACATAACAATCATGACGTAACTGCCATATAACTCTTCACCGAACAAACCTTTTTGTAAACGACGCTTCGTTGCCTTTTTTGGAAACATTGTGGGAAAAAGAAAGAAATATGAATGATATATATGATAATATCCTGCGCGAAGATTTTTTTGTACAATTTTGCATTTTAACAGTATCATTTAGGCGTCATTTAATTTGGCGTCTGCGAATACTTTGAACAAGTGTAAAATTTTGTTGTCAGGTTAAAGTTACGATTAGAGATTTTTTCCCCAAGGATAAATGTATTGATGATCATTGTAGCATAGAAATTACCGAAATTTCCAACAGAATTGTCTGCAATTTTCGATATTACGAGTGTTTTTATGATATATTATGTACATATATTTAATGGATCGACAGAGCGTGTTCTTAGTATTGTTGACTTAATTCTTTACCAAACGACAAGTTTTTAGACTGATTTAAATTGAAATCACTTGCAGACGACTAAAAAAAGCGCTACTCATAAATTGAAATTTATTTCCATCAGGATAGAAAACATTGTGGGGAAAAAGGAGAAAATGCTGGTTACCAGCATTTTCTCCTTTTCTTACAATATTTTCAAAAGGGTTCGATCTCATGGTCGTAAAAACCAGGGACTGTTTGGTAAAGGGTTCATCGCCTTTTTATTCCTTTACTTCATAGATACTCATTTTATTTCTTGTAGGAGCCTTTGAAAAACATTGCGGCAAAAGGTGATATTGCTCGTGACGAGCAATTTCACCTTTGGTCACAATGTTTTCTATGCAATTAAAAGGTGTCATATACACATAAGAAACGGCTTCATCCTTGCTGTTATTTAGGGTCAATTAGAGATACCATAGTTCTAATGCCTTATGGGGTAAACGGTTAAAGACGTCTGTTTTGCTACTCAGTATGGTTCACTTCCAAAACTTTCGAAGCTAAAGGCGGAAATTTCTCGTAACTTGCAATTTTACCCTTGACCACCTGGAATGTTTGAACTTACCTTTATGTAACAATTTTTTTACCTAATCCTTTTCTTACCCGGCTTTACCAGACGACAAGATTTCACACCTGGCTAAATTGAAAGCATAAATTGCAGACGACAAGGTCAATATCACTTAAAAAATAATTTTTGAAATGGCAAAAAAATTGGTGGAAAAGGAGAATGTATTTTTCCAGTAATTTCTACATTTCCTACATTGTTTTTGAAGCTCTTTTTCATCCCGGAGTCAATAAAACTCGGGACGGTTTGGTAAAGAGTTACAAGATCATTGGCTTTTGAAACAATGAGTGAAAATGCAGAAAATGTGGGTAACCAGAATTTCGTCCTTTTCAAACACTGTTTTCCCATAATTTTCACGACAGATTTCATCATTTGAGTCAATTTTAGTTTTCGTCTGCAAATGTTTTTAAACTTGGACGTGTCTAAAATTATGTCGACTTGTAAATAGATACAGTGAAACTTTAATAACAGAGGTAAACATGCCTTGGTCAAACTCGTTTGAGACATCGGCTTGTTATTAGCAAGTGCTCCTTTTTCAACAAAGTTCTCTAAAGTTGTTCATTGCAAAATCATGAAAAATTGTATTTGCACTATTAGCTTGAGTTATGCAGTCTTTGTGGTATGCGTATAAGTCGAACACTGATCGGTATAGGAGTATGAACTCTATCCAGATGACAAAATTTAAGTTAACCAAAGCTCAATTGATTACATTTGACATTCAAAGAAAAGACAACATTTTGGGAAAAGGAGAAAATGCTGGTTACCAGCATTTTCTCCTTTTCCCAAAATGTTTTCAAAAGCCATCTTTCTCATGACCGTTATATTCAAGAATTACTTGCTAAAGTGTTGATGGTAGATTTTTCGTTTTTTAGGATGACATAGACGAGTATGGAGCGTTCGATCCTGAGAGCTATGACTCGGAGTTCGAAGACTGGTTCACTGACGATGATTTTGAGTATGAAGACGACGAATATGACGGGGCGATAGACAGTCAGGCCCGGTTATACGAGGTGTTCCAGTCACTGTATATGGATCTAGCCAAGTAATTGTCCGTGTGTTTGTGTGTTTGTGTGTGAGTGTCTCTGTCCGCTTGTCTGTCTATATGTGCATCTGTCTGACTTACAGTCTGTTTGTATGTCCAGTCTGTCCTGTCTGTGTGTCTGTCTGTGTCCATTTGTCTGTCTGCGTGTGTTTGTATGTCTGACTCTGTGTGCATCTATCTGTGTTGACATTGCCTCTGTGAGTGCCTGTGTGTTTTTGTATATGTGATTGTTGGTTGTATCGGGGTTTAACGCCACTTTAAGGGTTCGTTTATACAGAGCGCGAACGCGAACGCGTCCAACGCGAACACGAACGCGAACGCGATTTTTGAGCAGTTTTGCCATTCAAATAGAGCAAGAACCCGAATGCGGAAAACCGTCGACGGCTTTCGAGGCGGCTCGTCTTTTTCTTGCTGTGAGAGATAAAATTTGGTCAGTTGGAATCATGTCGCAGGTAGAGTCAGACACGGATGAGATCATAGCACTGTATTTGTACGCAAAATAACGGAGGAAGAGAAAGAGGCGTGTGTCAGTGCACGAAATTTTACAGAGAAGAAGTGAATTTGGAGTGTACCACCACCTCGTACAAGAACTACATTTTCATCCTGCAAAATTCAAGAGTCATGGCTTCTGTCTTGTCCATTGTCTTGTCCATTCTTCTCCAAACTTCACAAGCAAAGTAGACTGACGCTAGTACCTAGCTTTTTTTTTTGGAACGGCAAGGCGTACAAGTTTCTATTTGTGGAAACGATGCAAGGGAAGTACCTGCTGATTGGTTGATAGCAAAAAAGCCGCGCGACCTTCTCAGAAAATTCGCTCTGGGGGCAATCTAGGCGGTCGTTCGCGCGAACAAATATTTGTTCGCGTTCGCACTCTATTTGAACGGTTCCTCTACAAATGACTAAAATATTCCAGGACGAAAAACCGCGTTCGCTTTCGCGTTCGCGCTCTGTATAAACGGACCTTAACAGCTACATGTCATATCATGGCGGTCGTTGGCGCACATGTGTTTCCCGGCTTTCTCACATCGATACTAACAACTTTCTTTCCAAAGCCACATATGTGATTGTGTGCATCTGTGTACGTGTGTACGTCTGTCTGTGTGTGTCCATCAGTCTGTTTGTGTGTCTGCCCCCGTGTCTGTTTGAGTGCCCATCTGTCTGTCTATTGGTCACTGTGTCTTTCTCTCTATCTGCTTGCATGGCTGAGTGCTTTCCTGTCTGTCCAGCCGCCCGTCCGTCTGTATGATGCCCTATTTTTCGCCTATTTTGCAACACGAATAAAATATATTCCGTTGGAAGAAACTGCTCTCCATTCGTCATAAAGTACAAAGAAAAATCACTCATCCATCGGATTCAATTAGTGTATTCTATTTCTTGTTGATGTATCTCATTCACACATGAGAGAAAAAATATCTAAATGAAATTGGAGATTGGTTGAAAGGAGTTACAATTTGACACGACACAACTCTTCGCCTGATGACTGTAACTCTCCTGTTATCAAATCTTGGATCTATACTTTCCGAAACTTTATACGATACTCACGAAGACACCGAAGGCTGATTTGCGAGCATATCTCCCGAAATCTGTAAATAGTGAAGATAAAAGTTTAGTCTGCAAGTTTCTATGCAATCTCGGTCTGTTTTCTTCAACCATTCGTGAGAATATTCTTGGTCTTATTCACTGGATTTTTTCTTTAATTTGAGAGGAACACAATTTCTGATTGGCTAAACCAAATGGTTTAGCCAATCAGAAGTTGTGTTTCTTTCTTAGCTGTAGAATTAGACTAAGAATTTTCCTAAGAATGCTTGGTGATTATTGACACGGTGGACCAAGACAACTAAATTTGCATCCGACACTTACAGTGTAAAAGGTTAACCATAGAGTGTTATCGACATATTTTGACGAAAATATTATTTGGACGTTATTCACGGTTGACTAAAGTTTAAAAACCTCTTTCAAGCAATTATAGAAACTTAAAAAAGAAACTTTGTCAACCCACCCATTTCATAATATAATTCTGAAAGGTGACGTTAGAACTTCAAAGTAAATGATCGCAATCACTGTAAATATCAGATGTGCTTATTTATATGCAATCCGCACACCTGTAAACATTCTGACATAAATATAATGTTTATTATATAGTAAACTCTTATTTTTGTGTGAGTGTGTGCGTGTTTTTTATTTGTCAACTTTGGGAGCAAATTATAGTAATACGCATTTTCCCCCTTTCTCTACATGTTTCTGTCCTTTCGAAAAACAAGTCCCCTAGTTTGAATTAACCTTTTGTTTATCGTCTTCGAATCATTTCAACATTGACAAATTAAAATAGAAAATGTTGTTTTGTAAATATTTACTTAAGACATCTATTTAAACTGGAAGGCTTACAAAAAAACATGTAACTGTTGTTATAATTTCATCTTAGATACTCGTTTTCTTCTTAAACTGTAAACCTGCGAAGTAAGTAAAATGCAACTATCAAGCCCATGGTAAAAAGTTACTATCATTTGGGGAAATAAAATCTTATTAACGGACATTTTAGATTCAAGATCAGACTGCACGTTCTGTGCAGGCTGATCTTAACTCTTTACCAAACGACAGAATTTTAGACAGGTCCAAATTTAAAGCACTTGCAGACAACAAAATAAACCTAACTCATAAATTGAAATTTGTTTCCAGCAGGGTAGAAAACATTGTGGGAAAAGGAGAAAATGCCAGTTACCAGCATTTTCTCCTTTTCCCACAATATTTTCAAAAAAGTATCTTTCTCAGGGTCGTAAAAACCAGGGATTGTTTGGTAAAGGGTCAATCTACGCTGTCCGCAAACGGTCGCTGAGTCGGCTCTTAGCACTTTAAGGCTTAACATGGGCGGATCCAGAGGTGGGACCGGGGGTCCGGACCCCCCTGGAATTTTGGCAAAAATGTGGTTATGAAAATGAACTTTAAAAAAAGTTCTAAATGTGGAGAACTCCTCATAGGTAGAAATGGAAACGTTGACTTTTCTTGTAAACGGTTGACATCCGCTGAAATCCGGAAATCAATTAAAGTATCTAATAACACGAGTGCGTTTTCAGTGGGACCCCCCTGAGAAAAATATCTGGATCCGCGCATGCTTAAATTACAGCAAAGGACAAAATCTCAGATTTTCTCTTTTTCGTGCAACTTTTTCCAAGCCTTTTTTAGACAGAGTAGATCTAGTGAAAAACACAGGAGTAAAGCAAAGTTTCTTGTTCAAGCCAGTTCTTTTATTTAATCTAAATGTTCGACCTGTGCGTCTGGCTCTTGGAGCCGAGCCCCAGTAACTCAGTCTGTAGCGTACAGGACTTGAGAACAGGGGGTCGTAGGTTTGATCTCTGACTCGATCGGCTATTTTCTTTTCGATGATTCATGGTACATCTAGATCTACAGTCATTGCAACAGGATCCATTCCTCTCTCACCGCTGAATAAACGACGGTTATGTCGGAAAGCAGCCAGTGGCTTGGAAAGAATATTGTGCGTAGTAGTATACTGGTAACAGAAGCTCCTGAAAAGCATGGAAAGGTTCACTGGTCGCAGCGATATAACTGAAATAATTTTGAAAACGGCGTTAAAGACCATATAGTCAATCAATCAATAACTCATCGGGTGCTCACCTTGTTTCAGGGACGATAGAGCAAACCTCGGACACTACATAAAAGATATGTTACTGACCTGTGCGTTCAATGGCAGAGTATGTAATTCCAGGTAAGTACTATCATGAACAATGTAATATGTGACATATAATAATAATAATAATAATTATAATAATAAACAACGTTATTTCAATGTTTTACTGTAAAGAAAATAAAGCTTCTAGATTTATTATTATTTGCTCGTATGTAATGGCGGTAAATACTGTAATAGGATCGTGAAACATCGGCCAATGTCGGTCGATGTCGGTATATTACGTATAAAAATCGAATTGCATCGATAAGTCGCGGAGAACGTCAACTGCCGCACACGACATGATTAAACTATATTTCACCTTTTTCTTTTAATATACAATAAATACTTTATGAATTATGTGAGATTTTTATAGTTGTTTTGTCGATTAATGTGACCGATAAAAAAAAAAATACGAATTTTCGGAAACTTCCGGTATAATTGTCATACAATTTCGCGTTAAAGGCCGATTCCTGCTAAACTCAAAGAAAGGTTGCCGAATCTTGCCCCAAGGCCAATTTTGACTGCCATAACTATGCTTGTGGATCCTTTGCTAGAGGCTTATTCACATGTTGAAGTTGCCACGACAAATGATAGTTGGAAGGTTGGTCGAAGTCGGTTGAATTGGATGTTCATTTGAAAAACTTGAGAGCACGTCAATTTTCGTTGATGCTCATTACCTCGTGAATTCTCATATCTTCGTCAATCTATGTTTGCTATCAATATTTTTAGTTCACTGCCTTTATTTTTAATGTTATAAAACCTTTTACAGCTGTAAAAATTTCTGAGAACCTTTCTAAGCCGAAAAAATTGGTCGAGAGTAAAAAAGGTCGCATTTCATGGAAAACTAGATCTATCAATAATTCACAAGTTGTTTGTGCATTACATCATTTCTCATAAATCCTTTACTGAGGATCTATTACATATTATCATCAGTATCATAGTTTTTATCAGTAAGGTCCCTTTTTTATTTGATCATAATTCAAAAGACATTACTGATGGTCAACTGAAGAGGTTGTTTGGATTGACCTTCCTCTTTGAACTTACATGCAGGGTTATTCTTTTCAACGAATGCTGGAGAAATCGGCCCCTGGAGAAATCGGCCCTTGGAGAAATCGGCCCCAAAACGCTTGGGGCCGATTTCTCCCGAGAAATCGGCCCCTGGGGACGATTTCTCCCGAGAAATCGGCCCCTGGGGACGATTTCTCCAGAGAAATCGGCCCCAATAGAAATTTTGGAGACATCGTCCCCAATGTCAAATTATATATATATAGATACTATAGATACTGCGCGCTTTTTCAGAAAATGTAATTTCCATTTAGGTTTTATTCAACACATACACTGTGTAAGCCATGTCTTGTTTCAAGTTAGTTTAAACATTTATTTTACAACGATTGAGAAACAAGTTCTTACAACTTATACCAATCTCTCTCGATTCTGCTTCCTGGGAACTACACCAGTATTCGCACCGAATGTTTGGGCCAATGAAAAATCCCAAAATTGACACCCACTCCCAGGTATGTTTCAAGTTGTATTTGATTGCACCTTCTTTGTTGTTTTTAAGGCAATTTTCAGAGTTTTTCACACTGATAGTTCTTTTTTCTCACCTTCACACAGGTAGCCTACACCTGTTAGATTTCATATTATTGTTCTTAGTCGGATCAGATCTCTCCCTCTCTCTCTCTCTCTCTCTCTGTTTATGAATATTGTTCATGTCACATAATGGTTTTTAGAACCATCAGATGTCTTTCTCCAACCTTTTGTGTCTTTCTATGTCTGTTTCCCCTCTCTCTCTCTCTCTGTCTCTCTCTCTCTCTCTGTCTCTCTCTATCTTGATCGGGTATTATACTCGATCTCTCGAATTGTATACTTCCGCTGCATTTTCTGACTCTCTCTTTCTATCATTTTTCATTGTACTACAAGTGACCCGGTTATTTTGTGTAATTAGCTCTTTACCAAACGGCAAAAATTTAGACGGGTCAAAATTCAAGGATTTGCAGACAACAAATTAAATATAACTGGAAAAATTGTTTTTGTTTTTGGGTGGGAAAAATTGTGGAAAAAGGAGAAAGTGCAAAAGTGCTGACATTTACTCCTTTTCCCACTATGTTTTTAAAAGCCCTCTCTTACAGGTTTTTTTTTTTTTAAATGCATCCTTTTTTTTTTCGATGAAATAAAATAGAGTCCACAATGGCCTAATTTTCAGTTATATCACTCTTTTATATACAGCGTTACAATGATTCATACTCTCGTTGGAGAACTCTTTCGTTGATCGAACTAATGATCGATTAACTTAACCTATTACCGCACAATCCCGTGTTTTAAAAAACCTGTAGGAAAGGGCTTTTGAAAACATAGTGGGAAAAGGAGTAAATGTCAAAAGGTTGAGGAAAGACAACTGATGGTTCTAAAAACCATTCTGTAACATGAACAATATTCATTAACAGAGAGAGAGAGAGAGAGAGAGAGAGAGAGAGAGAGGGTGAGATCTGATCCGACGAAGAACAACAATATGAAATTGATTACAATTACCTATGCCGAACATGCAGAAAGGGAGAGAGATCGAGAGAGAAAGGTGCAAAAAAAAAAGGTTTTAATGATATAACAAATACACATATATGCATCGTGAGCATTTATAATTCATAATTCGTTCAATATCAATTTCAAACAAACACAAACATTCAACAATCTTTTAGGTGTAGGCTACCTGTGTGAAGGTTGAAAAAAAGAACAATCAGTGTGAAAAACTATGAAAATTGCCATAAAAACAACAAAGAAGGTGTAATCAAATACAACTTGAAACAAGACATGGCTTACACAGAGAATGTGTTAAATAAAACCTAAATGAAAATTACATTTTCTGAAAAAGCAATATCTATATATATAAAATTTGGCATTGGGGACGATTTCTCCAAAATTTCTGTCGGGGCCGATTTCTCCAGAGAAATCGTCCCCAGGGGCCGAATTCTCCGGAGAAATCGGCCCCAAGCGTTTTGGGGCCGATTTCTCCCGGGGCCGATTTCTCCAGGGGCCGATTTCTCCTGACACCTTTTCAACCAAAGAACATTAGAAGTTTTATTTATCATCATTCCTTATAGGTTAGATATCTATTTATAAATAGATCTGCATCTTTTCTCTTTTTCTCCTCCCCATTACCACCAAAAATATAGATCTACTTAGGTTTTAGATTATTTAAAAGATCAAAGATAGCATAAAAAAAGAAGCAGCTAATTTGAAACTTTCATGTAAAATTGCAGAAAAAAGTGTCACCCATATGTAAACCATTGTGAAATTTACCTGTCACTAATCTATAGGCACATTGAGTACCCATAAAGAGGCTGTGACTGATTAACTAAACAATAGTTAGGGACACATTAATGTCTGAAGCATATTCAAGTGTCTACCTACACCTTTACATTTTTGTCAAAACATTAAAAGGTGTAAAGGTTGCCCTATTCTATCCCAATGGATGTGGCTTAAATTACAAAAAGGACCAATCATGTATCCCTATTTGGGATAGAATAATTGACACCAAGCCTCATTCCTAAAGTGTGAAATACTGACTTATATGCAATCAACATTCTTTCCACTAAAGTCAACTCTCATATTGGTGAATTTAACCAAACTTGGAATAAAAAATAGGGAAAAATAAACAATAGATATCCACTAAATAGCATCACTATCCACTTAAAATGCATCTGACCAGTAAAATTTCCAAATGACCACTACAAATATCCAATTAACCAGTATTGACCACTTTGGGAGTATTGACTGCGGCGGTTTTAACCATTTAAAACCACCCCTGGTTTCGACCGCCCAACCTTGCATTTGGAATGATTATGTGTTTTTAGCTCACCAGAGCATGTATTGCTCGGGGTGAACTATTGTGATTGGTCAATGTCTGTCCGTCTCTCCGTCCATAAACAATCACTAAAAAGTCATCTCCTCTGAAACCGCCCATCAGATTCAATGAAACTTCACAGAGGTGATGCACTTTCAGAATACTTCAAAGATTAGAATTTCATGAAGAACTCTGGTAGCCATGGCAACTGAAAGAAAAAAATAATTTAAATATCTTCTTGTCCAAAACTGTAAGGGCTAGAGCTTTCATATTTGGCATGTAGTATCATCTAGTGGCCCTCTGCCAAAGCATGGCCCTGGTGTGAAAAGTAGCCCAATGTTGTTGGTCTTGGATTTCACAGAGATATTAGGAAGGAAATATTTAAAAATCTTCTTGTCCATAATGGTAAAAGCCAGAGCTCTTATACGAGCTCGTATTTGGCTTGTAGCATCATCTAGTGGCCCTCTACCAAAATACTTCAAACTATGGCCATAGTGTTGAAAATGGCCCTGTGTTGTGGGGTCTCGGATTTCACATAGAGATAAAGAGGGAAATCTTTAAAAACTTTATTGTGAGCACTCTTGAGACCACATTCCTTGCTTTGTCTCGATAGATCTCACATGAGTCTGCACTTAGTGCATGTCTGGAATATAACTTGTCATCTCAAGTCAGAACGACTTCAACATTGGTATACATGTTTGTTGCAATATTACCGAGTACTGTGTGCAAGAACAGTAACTCTACCTGGCATGGATTTTGAGTATTTCCACTTTGATCTTCATTTTTTGCAGTATTTTTGGCTTGTCCAGAGTGGTATTTTCAAGATTCAAGTTAAATTGACTTTAGAATTGGTAAACATGTTTGTTGCATTGCCTGTACTTTGTAACTGTTATACCTCCTTGACAACTGGCGGTGGGATGGGCATATCTTGCGAGAATTTGCCGCACATGTTTCATTATCATTTGCCCTTGCCTTGAACCTCAATATTTGGTAATCTTCATTGTAGTTCTTTCATGCTTAAGTACTCAGGTGAGCGATAAAAGAACATCATGGTCCTCTTGTTTTTCTCAAAATGATTCTCGAAGATGTTGAAAATTGTCTGGTCAGTTTCTGGCAGTGATCAAATGTATTTTAGGGTGATTTTGCCATGACAAATCCCTTGTCCAAAAATAGTTGCTGACACTTTCACAGTCTATTGATGTGACCGAAGTAAATCGTTGCTTTGTTTGTCTCTTTGAAAGAATGAAAATACTGGTGAGTAAGGTTCACAAATCTATGAGAAAAGGGCGTTTGCCTTCTTGGGCCTTTTTCCTTCACTTGTGATAGTGTTGTTGGGAGAAATTAGAAAGGACTCTGTTGATATTTGTATGTTAAATGTGAATTTTGTCATTTGATAAATAAAGTGGCCTGCAGTAACACCCACCAAGCCAAGAGGGATGCAATATTTTGTGGCTTCTATTTAACTGAGTTCAGGTAAGACCTGACATATTTTCTTTTCTTCTTTGAAAATTTTGTTATTCCTGAGTTGTTTGCTTAACCCTTTTCCAAACAACAAAATTTTAGACTGGTCCTAATTGGAAGCATTTGCATACGACAAAAGTAACACGGCTCAAAAATTGAAATTTGTTTTCGGATGAGTAGAAAACATTGTGGGAAAAGGAGAAAATGCTGGTTACCAGCAATTTCTTCTTTTCCCACAATGTTTTCAAAAGGCTTCCATCTCAGGGTCGTGAAAACCAGGGATTGTTTGGGAAAGGGTTTTAAGCACTAAATACATGTGCCTGACTTAATTTTTTCTGCAATGAAAAATATTTCTGAATGGATGGATACAGTATACATGTATGTAAATTTATACAAATAAAGTACAATGTAAGTCCTTCCTTGAAGGCCATGCTCCTATGCATAGTCTCAATCAGGAAACTTTTGGGGTGCTTCCTTTCACATTTGGACATTGTTTTGTGCTTGGTCCAGGAGGCAATCAGTGAAAAACTGAAATAGCAATAGGATACAGTTATCAGTACTACAGTACTCCAATGTATAAAAATATGTAAAATACCATGACCCGAGTCTCCAAAACATATTTGGCAGCGTTCACAGCTTTAAATTCTAAAAGCTGAATCAGGCCCTTGTAAATTAGAAATACTGCTCAGAATTCCATCAACTTCCTGTTTGTGACTGTCAAATGTTTATGTGAATTTTAAAATGTTTTACAACATACCAATTCAATGGTCTACCAGCAAAAGTTAAAAAAAAGGCAACAAAACCTATTCTCTGAAAAAATTGGAATTTTGGTGGAATAACTACACACAGAAAACATGGGGGGGTAGAGCTGAAATTGCTTGTAAAAAGCAGCCTCTCAGTTGCCTAACGATATTTTCACAAGTGTAAGCAACATTATTACAATTAACTCTTTACCATATGGCAAAATTTAGACCTACAAATAATACAATTTTTCTTTGATAGGGTAGAAAAATTTATGGGAAAGGAGAAAATACTGGTTACCAGCATTTTCTCCTTTTTTCACAATGTTTTCATTTCAGAAGGTTTCTAAATTATGGTGGTATAAAATCTTCATTGTGTGGTGAAGGGTTAAAGTATTTCTAGGGAGACTGGTAAATCCTTTATAATTTGTAATTTTCATTGTTTTTTTTATCAGAGACTGTGAAATTTCAAATTTTTTACTGTAGAGTAGGTAACTTCAACACACTTTAATGCAGTGTTCACAACTGTAAATTCCTGTAAAACATTTTCTTTTTACAGTCATGGTTGATAGCCTGGTTAGACTTTACAGAGTTATCAAGTTCCTGGCTGCTTTTTGAAGCCAACTAGTGATGCAATTCTAAAGAAATGGGAGAGCAATCAGGAGGGGCATTTGAATCACTGCCTTAGGAAACCACCCAACTACATGTAGCTGCTAAGCTGGCCTACATAGCAAAAATACAGTAGGTCTTACATTTTAAAGCCTCTTTTTTTCATGAAAATAATAATTAATCCTCTGAGATAGGGAGGTGAAATAAAATTGAAATTTAAAATGATCAGCTATGTCTTGATTTTTTGGCTATAAAGAAATATTAGGTTGATTTTTCTAAACTCTTGCATGGTGTACTTAGGAGCATGCTGCATATTTTAACCCTTTACCACACAATTCCATGTCTTAGAGACCAGAGGAAGAAGCCTTTTGCAAAAGACTATGCTAAAGGGAGAAGATGCTGATTACCGGCATTTTCTCTTTCCCACAATAGTTTTTAGCTACATGACAGCAAATCATCATTTGAGCTATGTTTAATATTTTTTGTCTGCAAATACTTTGAATTTGTAAATTGCAAAGAATTTTATCATTTGGTATAGGGTTAAATGTTGCTTGATACTAGGGGCACATTTTTTTCCTGATCTTGCCATGCATATTGAAAAACTTCCAGTTTTGCCTTTGTACATGTGTCTATCATTGGATTATTTAACACACAATAAAAATGTTGTCTTGTGCAAATTGAAAGCATTTGCAGACGACAATTCAGATATGGCATATATATATGGCAAAATTTGCATAAAGTTGCGTCAACCCTGGTTATTAACACCCATTTTATACATGTATTTACAGTGCTACTAGTATTATAATTTTTTTTTCTGTACAAGTAGTAAATAGTTTTGCCTTTTGCGCAAGAAAATTATTCATTAATCAGTCACTTGAAATTAGAGCTAAATCTTCAAAATTGGAAATATCTGCAGAACATTTAAATCAGTTTTGAAATGCCATAGGCTAATGACTTTAACTTTCATGTTATTAAAGTATCATGGTAGAAATGAGAAAGTGTCTTACACAGCATTCCCAGAAATAACTTTGAAGTTGCAATATTTCCATTTTATTATTGACTGGGAAGTTTTAATTAACCCTTTACTCCATAGATACTCATTTCTACGCATTGCTTTTAGGAGCCTTTGGTAAACATTGTGACAAAAGGTGAAATTGACGAGCAATTTCATCTTTTGTCACAATATTTTCTATGCTTTCAAAAGGTGTCATATACACAAAAAAAACTGCTTCATCCTTGTTGTTATTTAGGGTCAATTAGAGATACCATAGAAATGCTTTATGGGGTAAAAGGTTAAATCAAAGATATCCAGTAGGTTAAGGATTGATTGGCGTAAACTGCAACATATTTTTTTATGACCACTTGGAACATATGCCAAGCTATGCTGAGGATAAAAAAGAATATTAGAATGTAAATTCATTTAGATGATTTGACCTGGGTCAGGTTAAATGAAGTACATGTAGATAGTAATAGCTAGCATTTATTTCAAATTGTGAAAATCATTTATAATTTTATATCACAATACACTCAGTGAGTAATCTGGCAACATTTCACCAAGTGGCATAAATACAAAGAAAGGTAAATATTTATAGAAATATGAGCCATGCTCTATGGATAAGACTTGGTGCATCCCTCTGATCTATTACACCAAGCAAGGCATCATATGGCTTGCAACACACGAAAAGGGACATTCGGACATCTGCGTAAAGTGTCGTCTCGGATTAGCCTGCGCAGTCCGCGCAGGCTAATCCGAGACGGCACTTTCCGTTTTAATACCATTTTCTGTTTTGCGCATGTCTACTGTAGCACAAAATCTAATGTAGTCGTAAAGTGCCGTCTCGGATTAGCCTGCGCGGACTGCGCAGGCTGATCCGAGACGACACTTTACGCAGATGTCCGAATGTCCCTTTTCACGTGTTGCACACCATATAACTATGGATCGATAAACTCCATTTTGTCTAACCACCAACTGAATCATGAGGTAGACTGGTCCATGGACATACAGAAAATCTTCAAACAGCAAACATTATGGGTTTTTGTAGGTGCAGCTCCCTTTTCACAGAGTATGGCAGAGTTATATATATACACTCACTGGTACTGGCTATGAGCAACAAGTGGATGCCAAACAGTTTCCAGCTGCTATTCAACATGGCAAATTTGAACCAGTCCATTTACGGAAACAGGATCAGACCAGAAAGATCATACAAGGATCAGACTAAAAAGATGTGCAGAATGCTTTTTGTAGAATAGTGTTTTATTAGTATTTATAGATTATACTATCTTTATTCTAAAACATTTTTTTAAATGTTGTCATATTATGAAATTATCCATTTGAAACAATACTTAGATTGCAGTAAGCAATGTTATTTTTCGTATTGGAATGCCCCACTTATGTTGTAATTTTACCTTTTTGTAACTATGGTGGGAAACTTGGCAGAAAATATGCTTTTATTAATTGCCTTAGCATTGAGAAAATGCCTTTTTTCACAATGCTTTCATAAGTGTTTCCCATTGGACATTAACTGTTTGCAGTCATTTAATCTATGGTTTCCAGAGTATTCCAGTCATACTTAAGTGTGGTTCATTTGAGGCTTTGTTGTGCAAAAAGTGTTCATGAATGTTTGTGCCTGATAATTCAGAATTCTTTAACTCATTACCACTTGAGAAAATTTTGGACCGGTCCAAATTGAAAGCATTTGCAGACGACAAAATAAAAGTGACTGAAAAATAGAAATTTGTTCTGGGAAGGGTAGAAAACACTGTGGGAAAAGGAGAAAATGTTGGTTACCAGCATTTTCTCCTTTTTCCACAGTGTTTTCAAAAGGCGTCTTTCTCAGGGGTGTCAAAAGTAGGGATTGTGTGGTAATGGGTTAACTCAGAAAGCTTACCAATTACAAAATTTTGACTTTTCCTAATCCAAATAATTTGCAGGTGACAAATTTAGCTTGTTAAAAATTTGTTTTTGATATGATGGTATTTGGGGAAAAGGAGGAAATTCTGATCACCAGAAATTTGATCACAGGATTTCCTCCTTTTCCCTCATTTTCAAATGCTTTTCCCTCAGGTTGTCAAAACACCAGATTGTTTGGTAATGGGTTCTTAAACATGGCTTTGTGACTTTTACCATTAACTCTTTACCACCTGACAAAATTTTGTACTGGTCAAAATTGAAAGCATTTGCACACCACAAATTAAATGTGGCATGAATGATTAGAGTCTTAAATGTAAGAAAACATGATGGGAAAAGTAGAAAATGTGTTTACCTGCATTTTCTCCTCTTCCCACTATGCTTTCAAAAACTCTTTTTGTGTGGTAATTGGTTAAGCTACAGTTGCAAGTCCCCAGAGTTGCATACTTAATTTTCATTATGAACATTTATCAGTTTCTGATTTCTCTGTGCCTTATTATGACTTTCAGTGTGTTACATGTATTTATATGCAAAAATGTTTCTCTCAGTTTAGAGTTATCTGCCTGTATTTACTTTTGCCTAACATATATGCAAGGAAATCAGCTTAGCCTTGCATGGGTGTCTTGTAAAAAGCTTTCTGTGGAGTTATTGATATTATGCATAAAGATTTTATTGTTAAAAAGTCTAACAAAGATTTTACTTTGTATTTTTTCTGAGCGATTTCAGTATGCATCTTTCTTGACCAATATAATTGTGCACCACAGTAAAATGAACAAAATCTTATCATTTAACAGGTTTAAATTATAATAAATCTAAATCTGCAAGCTCAGAGTTTAGATTGATTTATCAATAGATACTTAACAGAGTTGGTAAGTGGTGTGTTTTGAAATTAAGAATTATAGATGATTGATTTTAGCTAAAATTTCTTGTATATTTTTATGGAAACGTCAGAATGGGGGTGTGTATATTCAAAATCAAATGTTTTCAGTCAAGTGTGGTGAAAGATGCTGAAAATCATATATGTTGTTCCAAATAGGTTTTAAAGAAACTGAGTATGGTTTATCCATGCCCTATTTATCAAAGTATGATATTTCTGACAAAAACTTGGAGGGTTTGTCTCAGGAAATGGAAAAAATAAAGAAAATCCTATTTACACTTTGTGTTAGTTTTGTCATTTTTCTCTGAATGTCATAATTTTTCAAGACAATTGTCAGTTTTCTTGAAAGAATATTGTGTGCTGAGTCTTTTAGTCCCAAATTTGATACAAAACACCATGAATTTAAAAAAAAAACTCATTTTAATTCCTTATCGATGGTGTCAATTTTGTTGCATAGTCCGAAATGGGGTTGGGAGTTGCAAAAATTTATATAACTACTCTTGATCGGGCAGCGTTAACAAATGTGATATATGTTTTTTTTGGGTTTTTTTTGCCTACCTTAACCCATTACCACACAATCCCTACTTTTGACAAACCTGAGAAAGAAGCCTTTAGAAAACATTGTGGGAAAAGGAGAAAATGCTGGTTACCAGCATTTTCTTCTTTTCCCACAATGTTTTCTACCCTTCACAAAACAAATTTCAAATTTTCAGTCACTTTTATTTTTTCCTCTGCAAATGCTTTCGATTTGGACCGGTCCACAATATTGTCATTTGGTAATGGGTTAAGGAAATCCTGGTGTAACCACTATTGGCATCACCAATAGATCTGTCTGTATACTCTATGCTGTCTGATCTTGGACCATTACTTTCTGCAAAAGCGCTTTTATTCACGACTGGGAACCTTCAGGATAATTATGATGTTTATTTTGCTATCGTAAAGTACTAATATTGAAACAAAGGAAGCGGCAGTTGGTCACTTGATTGGATCACTGTAGGAAGCTTACTGTAACCATTTTAATTTTTGCACTCTGATTTTATCCTGTATTGTTCCATAGTTTGAGACTATTTTTTTACAAAGACATTATGCATACTCTCATCTTTTAACTTTATTTACATACATGTGCCAGTTGCAATTATTTGTCTGTTGGATTGTTAGCCCGTCATTGTCAATCATTACACAAGATCTAGAAATAGTAATTCTATGGCTGGTTTTGTCACTACATAAAAAAAATAGCAGACAAAGTCACATAATAGATCAAAGATTGAAGTTCACAAAACATACAGTCTGAACTTTATCATAAATATACAACTCAAAATTTGCTAGTGATCACCATATAGGATTCAGCTGATATCTTTGTGTGGTATGTAATAGATGTGGTTTTTCAATATGTTACAATGCAACAATGACAATTAAGCACCAGTTTGAATGGATATTTTTAATGTAAAACTGCATTGTTATAACATGTACGGATACTGAAATATTTTTATGTTCCTTATCAAAGTTTGAGTAGTATATATATACAGTGACAGCTGAGAGTACAAACCAATAAAACTCGTAGAGATTTTGCATTATAGACTTGACTAAATAAGCAACTGGTATAGATCAAAGATCAGAGTGCATGTTCTGTGCAGTCTGACCTTAGCCCATATCATCCACAAAAGTCCCTGTTTGCACAACTTAGAGAATTTAATTCACATTTCCAGCCAGTATTTAAAACAAAATGTTCAAGTTTCAGATTCTTATTGTATTTGATAGTGTCGATCAAAGGTCAGACTGCATGTTCTGTGCAGCCTTATCTTGATCTACACTTTTTTGGATTAGGTCGGGTCTAGAAACTATGTTTTTTTTTGTTTTTTTTTAATAAAACTGATATTTTTGTATATTTCAGCATGTTTAACCTCTTCCAAACTCCTGAATATGGAAACTGTTTCACACTGTCTAATAGTAGGTTTACGGTTCTAGACTCGGGACCATCATCGGGTGAGTATAGTAACACTTTTTAGTCGTTATCAGTAGTATAAATGAATCGGCCAGTTGTGATACCTGAAGTTGACTATTCTTGTCACATTCCTTGCACTTCATATATACATGTACATTTATTTTGTTTCTATAGGGCCGTAGGAATAGGCACAGGAATTTTGCACTGGTATCCTCCCCTTGAACAAAATTTCTAATTATGGATTTCTTCTTTGCAGGTTTATCTTTGGTACTATTTTTAGAGTCGACACAGTATCTCGAGGGCGTTACTCAGGGCTATGGTATACAGGTGCACATCCATGAACCAGGGACACTGCCCGATCCCTACGAGTCTGGATTTCTTGTTCCTGCATCCATGGAAACAAACATTGGCTTAAAAATGGCAAGTGCATGATGGTTCATTTACCATGTAGTTGCAAGTATATGTATACTACATGTATGTTAACACCCCTATCTCCCTTTGCTCTTGTAGCCCACCCGGATGGCTCAGTGGTGAGTGTGTTGGACTCCTGATCTTGTGGTTGTGAGTTCGATACCCAGTTGAGGTGAAACTTCTTTCCGGTGTATTTTTGCCTCTCACCTCTGCTGAAGGTGAGAAAGTTGTGTTAGTACTGGTATGAGAAAGCCAGGAAACATATGTGCGTCACCGACCCCCATGATATGACCTTAGCTGTTAAAGTAGCGTTAAACCCCAGTACAACCAACCAACCTTTGCCCTTGTCATATAAATGAGTTCAACTAATACAGAGTAAAAAAAGTCACTTTTTTGTTATGACTGTTTGTCCGTGTCTGTCCTCTCATGTTCAAGGAAGTTTTTCATTCTTCCAATCATCAGTGAAAGATGATATACAGAGATTATCAGAAAAAAAGTTCATCAGTTTCCAGCTTGATTCTCTGCTTGGCCCAAAGTCTTGAACTCCTTACCAAATGACAAAATTCTAGACTTCTCCAGACTGAAAGCATTTGTAGACAACAAAATGAAAATGATCCATAAATGATAATTTGTTTCCAGCAAGGTAGAAAGCATTGTAGGAAAAGGAGAAAATGCTGGTTATTTGCATTTTCTCTTTTTCTCTCAATGTTTTCAAACGGCTTATGTCTCGGGGGTCGTAAAAACCAAGGATTTTTTGGTAAAGGGTTAGTCATGCATGTCATCGCAACAAGATTTACTCCCTATCTCTCAAAGTTTTGAAAAAATCAGTTTGAGAAAACTACTTTGTGGCTTTGAATTACTTGGTTAACGGAATTAATTAACCCATTACCACAAAATCCCTACTTTTGACGTGCCTGAGAAAGAAGCTTTTAGAAAACATTGTGGGAAAAGGAGAAAATGCTGGTAACCAGCATTTTCTCCTTTTCCCACAATGTTTTCTACCCTTCAAAAGACAAATTTCAACTTTCCAGTCACCTTTATTTTGTTGTCTGCAATTGCTTTCAATTTGGACCGGTCAAAAGTTTTGTTGTGTGGTAAAGGGTTAAAGTAAAGACGGGTGTACTGGTTGCTTGGACACAATCCCATCACTGCTATCAAGTTATATATCTGCAACAAAGATCAATCACTCATAAAGTCATGTTATTTGTTTATACCTTTTCAGATCCAGATTGAAAGAATTGGCAAACCTCATTCCGAGTGTGAACCAGGAGGCAAATTTAGGCAGTTATACAACAGAACATATTCAAGAAAGGTATTGTCTTTCTTCATTTAACCCTTTACTCCATAGATACTCATTTTAATGTATCAACAATAGACAGCTTTTGAAAACAATCTGGGAAAGGAGAAATTGCTCATCATTTGTCCATACTTTTGAGATGTAAAAGCTTAAAATTGGCATAAGAGGTACAGGGTTAACCTAATCCTGACGTTTATGCTGAATATATAAATAGGGATATAAATTATAATAAAAAGAACTATTATTCAGAAAGTTACATATACACGGGAAGGTACTTTTATACACAGGTAAGCAATTTAACCCTTAGCCTACAAAGCATGACTTAAGGTGCTTTTGTGGTCAGTGTAGATCAAGATCAGATTGCATGGATTGTGCAGTCTGATCCATGCAGTCTGATCTTGGATCCACACTGTTCCACAAGGAGACAATTCTCCCCCAAAAAATAACTTCGATGTTGCAATATTTTGATTGGTCAGTGCAAGACTATTGTAAGTGCATATACATTACATATGCACTTAAATTAGTCTTGCACTTATCCATCGATTTTTGTTTTGATATTGACCGAAAAGTTCCAATTAACTTACCTAGATTGATTGATATCAACTGAACGAAATATTTCCGAGACCATTTGGGACGAAGGATGCCGAGGTGAAGAAATAGAATATTAATTTATGTAAATGATTTTTACCATGGTCAGGTTAAATCAAGTAGATAATAAAAGCTAAAAATGCAGTAAATCAAATTAGCGAAATAACTTTTAAGGTTAGTTGCTGCTAAAGACCGATACTAAACTAGTTCATGCAGATTCATCTGTGAAATAAGTTTGTACAGTCTTACTTTCTGTACATCCACACTATTAGAAAAGGTCTAAAGCCATTACTCTTAAGATATGTAGTAAATGGGGAGAATTTAGCTTAGAATGACAAACAAAGGTGTTCGAGTTTAGCTCATGGTTAAATCACTAGCAATACTCTCCAATTTTTTAAGACTTAGTGAGTGATAGAGGGTTATAATGGTTCTCTTGTCTTCTTTCAGTCTTGTCGACAGTTCTGCCAGGTTACCAAGGCCATTGAGAGCTGTGGTTGCTATGACGATAGCTGGGAGGATGTTGTAGAAGCAACAAGAATATCTACAAGACTGTGTAACACATCGGCTGGTGAGTTGATTAAACCTTTCACAAACAATCCCTGGTTTTTACGACCCTGAAAGAAGAGGCTTTTGAAAACATTGTGGGAAAAGGAGGAAATGCTGGTAACCAGCATTTTCTCCCTTTCCCACAGTGTTTTCTACCCTGCTTATAACAAATTTCAATTTTTGACTTACATTTATTTTGTCGTCTGCAAGTGCTTTCAATTTGGACCTGTCTAAAATTTTGTTGTTTGGGAAAGGGTTAAGCATGAAAAATAGAATAGAACAAAATATCTAAATGACTCGTTCTATACACATTATGATTGTATACATGATCAAAACAGTGTTAGCCATGCAGTAACTTTATGATAAGTGAGAACTTGGTTTTAATGCCATTTTGCCAGATGACAAAAGTTTAGAATTCTCCCAACCAAAAACATTTGCAGACGTTAATTGTTGCTCAAATGAGCAATTGTTTTTGAAACAATAGAAAACACAATGGACCGACTTTCCGTTTGTGAAAATACTGTTTCAAAAGGGGAAGGAATACTGGAAAGGGGATTTTGTACCTTTTGATAATCATTTTTTCTAGACTTGCCCTTTACAAGAAGCAAAGGCTCTTTAAACCCTTTACCACATAACCCTGAGTGTTAACAACCTTGACAGTGAAAGCTCTTGAAAACAAAGTGTCGTAACTACACACCTTTGAAGCTTCATAGCAGAACAACCAAACTTTTGATTGGTCGATCATCACAAACTGTTTTTAAAAATAGCACATTGGCCCATCGCCTCTATATACCATGTAGAAGTGATGGGTAAATGTACTATACTGGTATTAAATAACATGCCAACTCTCGAGCAATGTGAAATTTTAGTTATTTTCATATAAAGTTTAACTATTTTTACAAGACCACAAAATTTTAGACTGGTCCAAATTGAAAGCACTTGCAGACGATGATGTAAATACTACTCAAAAAAAAGTTTTGCAACTGCTTACCTTCACTTCTTTCCAGTACGAACATAAATTGAAGAAAGAAAATCAACCCTTTAATACTTTGATTTCAGATTGGAACTGTATTGCTCGCGTGGAACGACAATTCCAACAAAAAACTTTGACGTGCACTTGCCTAAACCCATGTTTGTAAGTACTCACTTAAGTTTTGCCGGGACAGTCCTAATTAGTGTTTATCATACTTTATCGCAATTTATGCTGATACCACTTTCATACAAACCTTTTAGCAGTAATATATCAAAGCCTTCAAAATGCTGGAGTGGTATTTGTCACAGAAGCCATTGTGTGGAATTAATAGTTTGAATGAAAAAGAGAAATATCATTCAAATATTTGCTTGAAAGTCAACCTACTATGCAAATGAATACAATTTTTGTTGAAGGGAGAGTACTCATGTCAAGGTTAGGATTGTGTACTGGTGGTCTCCCTTTGATCATAAGGTGGAGTCAGCAGTGACGTTCCTTCAGTGTAGAATGCATGGTGGAGAATGCAGGAAAGAAACCATGCATGAAAGAAACCATGAATGAAAGAAACCATGTAAATATGTCAAATTAAGGACAAGCGATCAGTAGACAAATTTTGTGCGCCAATAGAAGGCTATGAGGAGGTTAAGCTATTTTCAATAAAAATTTAGTATTTCTACAATCGATGGTCACACCCAGTATATTTTAACATGCTATTTTCTGTTATATATTGAAGTGCTATTGAAAAACTCAGCGCAAAATATGAAAAATTCAGTATTGAACTCATAGTGTTATTGTTTTCGACAAAATACCACAAATCAGCTGTCTGCTTACTATGTTAGAAACACAATACATAAAACACATTAGATAAAACCAACATAAGATTCAAGAACAAACTGTTCTTTGATTGAATTCATGCCCTCATCAAAATCACCAATAAATGTGCATATCAGTGGAAGGGTCAGTGATAAATTGTATTGCCACATTTAACCTTATTTTCTTTGCACTACTTCACTAATTCATTGTCTCAATACAAGTGATAAATGTCCATTTCTGTGCTCTCTAATGCATTTTTAGCTCCACTGGCCGAAGGCCAGCGGGCTTATGTCATGGCCCGTTGTCCGTCGTCCGTCCGTCCAGCCGTCCGTCCGTCCGTGCGTTAACTTTTTCTTTAAACATCTTCTTCTCTGAAACTACCCATCCAATTTTGATGAAACTTCACAGAAATGATCCTGTCATGGGCCTCTTCAGAATTTCTTGAAAGAATTTAATTCCTTCAAAAACTCTGGTTGCCATGGCAACAAAACTGAAAATTTTTGAAAATCTTTGAAAATCTTCTTGTCTGAAACCGTAAGGCCTAGGGCTACCAAATTTTGCATGTAGCTTTATCTAGTGGACCTCTACCAAGTTTCTTCAAATTATAGCCCTGGGGTCAAAATTGGCCCCGCCCCGGGGGTCACAAGTTTTACATGGGCTTATTTAGGGAGAACCTTAAAATTCCTCTTCTACCTAGGCATAGGGCCTAGGGCTACCAAATTTGGCATGTAGTTTTATCTAGTGGACCTCTACCAACAGTGTCCAAATTATAGCCCTGGGGTCAAAATTGGCCCCGTCCCGGGGGTAACAAGTTTTACATGGGCTTATATAGGGAGAACTTTAAAATTCTTCTTCCACCTAGCCATAGGGCCTAGGGCTACCAAATTTGGCATGTAACTTTATCTAGTGGACCTCTACCAAGGGTGTCCAAATTATAGCCCAGGGTTCAATTTTGGCCCTGCCCCGGGGGGTAACAAATTTTACATGGGCTTACATAGGAAAAACTTCAAAATCTTCTCACACCTAGCTATAAGGGCTAGGGCTATCAAATTTTGCATGTAGCTTTATCTAGGGGGTCTCTACCAAAGGGTGCCCAAATTATAGCCCTGGGAGCAAATTTAGCCCCATCCCAGGGGGTCACAAGTTTTACATGGGCTTATATAGGGAAACTTTAGTAACCCACTCGTACATAGCCATAAGGCCTAGGGCTACCAAATTTTGTGTGTAGCTTTATCTTACGAGCCTCTACCAAGAGGGCCCAAATTTTAACTTTGGGGGTCACAAGTTTTACATTGACTTATAGTGAAAACCTGATAAACCTGTCTCATGGGTCACATATTTTAGAGGGCCTTTTATTGAGCAAACTTGTTTTACAGAGCTTTTTATAGGGGAAGATTAAAAAATCTTCTTGTTTATAACCACACATTCTAGTTTCTTACTGTAGGTCTGGGGTCAAAATTGGCTCAATTCCAGGGATCACAAGTTTAACATGGGCTTCAAAGTATAGTCACTGCAATGTAAACATTAATCAAGGGAAATAACTCTTTTAATGAAAGATAAAGTTTGGTACTACTTACCTCCCTTGATTATCAAACTGCATTGATACATGATTGGAGCTGGACATTAAGTTCTTTGGTAGAAAATATTCTGTTTTCAAGGAGTGTGATTCATTTTGATGCTAATAGCTATGCTCATATGAGGTGAATAATAAATTCAGAGTACGGTTTCTATCATTCAGCTAATTTTTCCAAGGATTTTACCTTTCATGCCAATGAATTAATCTGCTTGTATTGCCTGACAGTGTTCATTGTTTTTGAAGGCCCTCTTTTTTATGGTCATGAACACTTCAATTTGTGTGGTAAAGGGTTAAAAAGCCAGTGGAGCGATACAGGGCCATCATGGCCCTCTTGTTTCTTTTATTTCAGAGAGATTTCTTATAGTAAAGATATCAGCAGTAGACAATGGCCTAATGAAGGTTACTCGGTGAGTTGAACTTTCTGATACAAAGGATTTAATATGTCGCATTATATATTACATGCATTGGCTAGACATCTTCCTCCTTGAGCTCTATATACAAATGAGTTAGGAGGAATGGAAAGATTTATGTTGAATTTACCTGAAACATGCAACATTTAGTGTTTATGTGTGTTTGTGTGTGTGTCTTTAGCTCATCTGAGGACGAAGTGCTCAAGATGAACTTTGTGATCGCCCAGTGTCCATCATCCACATTGTCTTTAAACATCCTCTCCTCTTTAACCACTGGGCCAATCTTGATGAAACTTGGCAGGGATATTCCTTGGATGAAGCTCTACTAAAGTTGTGAAAGAGATTGAATTCCACTCATACCTCTGGTTGCCATGGCAACCAAAAAGGGGAAAAAATAGAAAAATCTTTGAATATCTCGGAAACTGGAAGGCATACAGCTTTGATATTTGGTATGTAGCATCTCCTGTGTAGTGAACCTCTACCAAGTTGGTTCATATGATGGCCCTGGGGTCCAAAGTGGCCCTGCCCCAGGGGTCACAAGGAATAAAGAATAAAATCTTAGAATTCTTCTTCTCTGAAACTGGAAGGTGTAGAGCTTTAATATTTTGTATGTAGCATCTCCTAGAAGACCTCTCACAAGTTTGCTCATACAATGACCCTGGAGTCCAAACTGGCTTTGCTCCAAGGGTCACAAGTTTGAACATGGGAACAAAGAGGGAAAACTTTGAAATTCTTCTTACTGAAACTAGAAGGTGTAGAGCTTTGATATTTGGTATAAAGCATCTCCTGGTGGACCTCTACCAAGTTTGTTCATATGATGCGCTTGGGTCAAAGCTGACCCTGCGTTGGGGGTCAAAAGTTTGAAACATAGGAACAAAGAAGGAAAACTTTAAAATTTTTCTTCTCCAAACTGGAAGGAGTAGAGCTTTCATATTCAGTGTTTAGCATCTACTAGTGGACCTCTACCAAGTGTGCTCAAACAATGCCTCTGGGGTCATAACTGATGGGGCTGCTGAGGTCAAAGTTTAAACATGGGAACACAGAACAAAAACTTGAAATTTTTCTTCTCTGAAACTAGAAGGTGTAGAGCTTTGATATTTGGTATGTAGCATCTACTAGTTGACCTCTACCAGGTTTGTTCATATGATGCCCCAGGGGTCAAAACTGGCCCCACCCAGGGGTCACAAGTTCTAAACATTGAAACAAAAAAGGAAAACTTCAGAATTCTTCAGAGAGTTTTGATATTTAGTATGTAGTGAACCTGTTCTAAGTTTGTTAGCCCTCCCTAGCACAACATGTTCAGTGAGGTCAAAATCAGGTCACCTTGGGTCATAAACTATGTCACCATGTTCTATTAAAGAAATACCTTTTGGGCATTGTCATTTATGTAATTATGACATTTCTTTATCTGGTGTGGCTCAAAAATTCACTTGCCCACGGACAAGTGGTCTGGAAAAATTCACTTGTCCGCAGGCAAAAAGTCCCAAGTCGGGCATAGGAATTCCACACCCCTGGAAACAAAACTGAAAAAAAATCGTTTTTTTAAAAAATCGTCTCTTCTGAAACCATAAGGCCCAAGGCTGCTGAATTTGGCATGCAGCTGTTATTGATGGACCTTTAACAAGTTTCTTCATGTCGTAGGCCTGGGTTCATAATTGACAACATTCTGAGGATCACAGGTTTAACATGGGCTAACAAAACAAGTCACTTCAATTTAAATATTAATCAAGGATAATAACTCTTGTTACAAGGGACAAAGTTTGTTACTATTTACTTCCCTTGATTATCTCGATGGGTGCTAGATATTTAAGTTATTTGATAGAAAATATTCTGTTTTCAGGGAGAGTGCTTTATTTTAATGCTAATAGTTATGGTCACATGAGTGGAATATCAAAATTATAGTAAGGTTTCTATCATTCAGTTTTTCTTCCAAGAACTTATCCTTTTATGCCAATGAATAATAGCTTGTATTGCCTGACAGTGTTCATTGTTTTCAAAAGCCCTTTTTTTCAGGGTCATGAATACTTCAATTTGTGTGGTGAGGGGTCAAAAACCAGTGGATCGGTAAGGGCCATCATGGCCCTCATTTTTAAAATGGTTACTTTCACAAAAGGATGAATCAAGATTGGAAAATAAAGTAAATCTTTCATACATTTATTTCGAAGTACCGTATTTATTCTAATAATCGCCCTTATTCTAATAAACGCCCAGTCCCCAAAGAAGCGCATAAAATCGGCCGTAAAGTGGTAGATTTTACTGAAAAGTTGGTGATTCTATTAAACGCCCACCACCGAGTCAAAAAATTTCGACTTACGGTCTATGCAGTAATTTTCAGTATTTCCTTCTTTAAAAATAATCGCACTTCAGCTTTCCTCTCACCAGATCTGTACAGTTTATATGAACATGGCACTTCTATGCCGCCACCCTTCACAAAGATTCCATTCGAGGACGGCCGAGGAGGTCCCGTTATTTCAGCCGAAATGTTGACGACAAGGCCGTCGTTGAAAAGTTTTGTAAATAATTGACAAAGTCCTTCGGGCACGTGCCCAATAACTATTTCACCTTTTTTCACGATAATTGCTGATTCACTGTATTCGTTTTCTGGTTCTTGTAAGCATTCTAAAATTGTCCCTTTAGAAAATTCGTTTCTGTATACATGATATCCTTTAACAGCAGATTTCACAGACACTAACATACAAGTTGCCATTATTGTTACAACCATATCTAAAATTACGGGGTTAACACATTGATTCTCACGACAGTGAGTCACAAGTGACACAATCGAAATATATATTACGTCAGCTTTTCGCGGGAGTGATACATGTAAATCGACATTCGGAACACCTCGGCCAATCTTTCGATCCAGCCTCAGATGTATGCCGACGGAATAATATGTTAAAAAACTTGACATGCATCGCCGGAAGCGGTTATTCGACAGATACTCCCTACTACATAGTTCTCGGGATGTTCCAAATGATGTCAACTAGTAACCATTTTGAATGGCAACAAATCCTGTAGAATGACAGTAAGTCTAGCTGTAGCAGCATAAATGGCTTAATTTAGGACTTGCATTGATTACGCACTTGAAAAAATGGGCTAGATCGAAAGATTGGCCGAAATTTTCCAAACTTTTGCGCGATAATGACATTGTATTTCTTGTTATGGGGGTGTTGTTGTTCCTTCTGGAAGTAGTCTGTCGGCATACATCCGAGGCTTGATTCATAGAATTGAACGAGGTGTTCCCAATGGTAAATCGAGCGCGTATCTTGTAAGGGGTGTTTATGGGGTGTTTATGGCCCCAGTCTTGGCGCCATTTGCTGGCAATTCCAAGAATTTAAGATCGGACATTACTAACCCGATGGAAGAATCTTCAGAAGGAAAGATTTGTTCACTTGGAGTAATTTATCTTTTTCAAATAAGGATTTGGCCAACTAGGCCCAGGGACGACCAAGCCCATGGACGAACTGGCGTTGTGACGAACAAGCACGGACGACAGGACAGTCTATTTTTGCACTTCTTCCGTATTTCCGATGTAAACAATGATTGTACGCAGTTATAGAGTGAAAAATGGCTATATGAATGACGATATTACGTAGATGCTGATTAAAACATGGTACTT
This sequence comes from Tridacna crocea, assembly GCA_943736015.1. Taxonomy (NCBI): domain Eukaryota; kingdom Metazoa; phylum Mollusca; class Bivalvia; order Cardiida; family Cardiidae; genus Tridacna; species Tridacna crocea. Next base: position 23,358,606 of record OX031070.1, read on the forward strand.
ACGTCTTTTTGAGGGTTGAATTGGTCACTTTAGATCTATTCTCTGCGATGCAAAGTCAATTAACTTGTAATAACCGCCCACCCCAAACTTCGTCATTGATCATGATTCTAATAATCGCCCATCCCCAACGTCATCATTGATCATCATTCTAATAAACGCCCGGGCCTTTATTGGAATAAATACGGTATGTATTATTCACTTACTCAAGAAGAGCAAATTTTGCATCTTTTCATGTACCGTTTTAAACTTGGGTATAAGCTTGATAAAAATACATGTCATTTATACATAGAGAAATCATTTGAGCATCATATTCTAGTACATGTATATAGCATCAGAAAGACCTCATAGATCTCATTTGACAAAGCGAAAGTTCTTTTCAGTCTGATTTGGATGTGTATACATATATCAGCCACGCTCTGTGAAAAGGGGGATTAATGCATCTGTGAAAAGTTTCGACTAATGTCAGCCTGCGCAGTCCATACAGGCTAACCTGGGCTTAACCCTTTCCCAAACAATCCCTGGTTTTTACAGGTCTGGAATAGAAGCCTTTTGAAAACGTTGTGGGAAAAGGAGAAAATGCTGGTAACCAGCATTTTTCTCCTTTTCCCACAATGTTTTCTACCCTATCATATAGAAAAATCAGAAGAATTTGGGCTGGTCAAAAATTTGCCGTTTGGGAAAGGGTTAAACTGTTACCTACTGGTCAATTTTCTGTATGTCGGAGGATAGTTATCCTTAGATTTAGTCATTCATTAGACTTAGTAGATTGTATGGATCCCTTTTTGCAAGATGAATTGCTTATTATAATGGATCTCGGGGATGCAGTAAGTCCCATTTTATCAGAGCATGGCTCATATATTTTGTGAAAGACAAAAGCCACTGCTTTTGTGAATGGTGCTGAAAGAATTTATGAAAGTAATTTTATTCATTTTCAGAGGATTTTACTAAAGCAAGTCTGTGATCGTGATTTAGACGAGTGCAATGCAGTCAGAAATAATTCCAGTGGTTATCGAATTTAGTAAGTTGAACTTTTTCTAAATAACCCCATAGTTGTAATTAATGCTGTAGGTAGCTTTTGTGTAATGTGCAGGTCAAGGTTGGACTATACAAAAACTTGGCCCATACTATGTCCATGGACAGCGCCATGCAGAGCCATTGCATCTTATGATGCCATTTTCTCTTGTGAAAGAAATGAATTTGTAAGTGAAATTTACCTCTTGTGTTTTATAGCTGAAATACCCATTCTAACAAAGAGGTTAGTTTTGGATTAGTAAGTTGATCTATCTGTATGGTTTTTCAATGTTGTGTCATCTTTCTGTTTGCTCACAATTATTGTTGGCAGAACCATATAGTTAGACCATATAGTAATCAAAGGGTTGTAAATTACAGTACCTACTACATATTTAAACGATTCCTTCGGAGATTGATGGTTACAAATCGCCATTGTGACAGGACTAAATACTCTCCTACCTGGTTAAGATGGCATTTGAAAAAAATATGGGAAAAGAAGAAAATGCTGGTAACCAGCATTTTCTTCTTTTTTCCATATGATTTCCTACTCTTTCAACAACACACCCCTTCATTTGTGTCACCTTTAAACTCATTACCAAACGACAGAATTTTAGGTTTGTCCAAATCGAAAGCATTTGCAGACGACAAAATTAAAGTGACTGAAAATTAAAAATTTATTTCGTGAAGAGTAGAAAACATTGTCGGAAAAGGAGAAAAAGCTGGTTACCAGTATTTTCTCTTTTTTCCACAATGTTTTCTTCAGGCTTCTTTCTTAGGGTCGTCAGGGATTGAGTGGTGATGGGTTAAATACAGTCTGTTCCATTTTCGATTTGGGCAAGGCTAAAATTTGTTGTTTCGTAAAGAGTTAACTGTCAGGGATAGAGTGGTGATGGGTTAAATACAGTCTGTTCCATTTTCGATTTGGGCAAGGCTAAAATTTGTTGTTTCGTAAAGAGTTAACTGTCAGGGATAGAGTGGTGATGGGTTAAATACAGTCTGTTCCATTTTCGATTTGGGCAAGGCTAAAATTTGTTGTTTCGTAAAGAGTTAACTGTCAGGGATAGAGTGGTGATGGGTTAAATACAGTCTGTTCCATTTTCGATTTGGGCAAGGCTAAAATTTGTTGTTTCGTAAAGAGTTAACTGTCAGGGATAGAGTGGTGATGGGTTAAATACAGTCTGTTCCATTTTCGATTTGGGCAAGGCTAAAATTTGTTGTTTCGTAAAGAGTTAACTGTCAGGGATAGAGTGGTGATGGGTTAAATACAGTCTGTTCCATTTTCGATTTGGGCAAGGCTAAAATTTGTTGTTTCGTAAAGAGTTAACTGTCAGGGATAGAGTGGTGATGGGTTAAATACAGTCTGTTCCATTTTCGATTTGGGCAAGGCTAAAATTTGTTGTTTCGTAAAGAGTTAACTGTCAGGGATAGAGTGGTGATGGGTTAAATACAGTCTGTTCCATTTTCGATTTGGGCAAGGCTAAAATTTGTTGTTTCGTAAAGAGTTAACTGATGAGGAGGAGATATCTTTAATTCTTTATCCCTAAAAATAATGTATCAAACTGGGTCAGCCTTGGGCAGTCCCTGCAGGCTGACCTGGGCACAATTTTTTTATTACTAGTCGATTTCATGCATGTCCTATGACCAGTCTTCATCATGATCAAGTCAGTAGTTTTGAAAATGGATATTATGGATTCAGTAGTATCTGATAGCTTGTTTAGTACCATGGATCACATTTCTGGCTTGTCCAAATTGAAAGCATTTGCAGACGACCAAATAAAAGTGACTGAAAATTTGAAATTTGTTTTGTGAAGGGTAGAAATCATTGTGGGAAAAGGAGAAAATGCTGGTTACCAGCATTTTCTCCTTTTTCCATAATGTTTTCTAAAGGCTTCTTTCTTAGGGTCGTCAAAAGTATGGATTGTGTGGTAATGGGTTAAGCCTTTTGCCAAAGCATGGCTCATTTGTTGTACATGTCATGTGTGTAAACGCCAGATTTATGGCTGTCACAGTCATACTTTTGTCTTTACAGCAACAACTTCCTCAAGTTAAATGTATATTATGAAGATCTGAATTTTGAAAAGATTAAAGAGGAGGCAGATATAGAAGTAAGTAGCTGAAAATCTTCCATTAGTTTATCGTTTAACTCTTTACTTACCCCTAGGTTGCTAAGTGTGACTCACTGACCTTTTGCAGACAGAGCAGGTCAAGATCAGACTGCATTTAAAGTGCACTCTTTGATCTACACCGTCCGATAAGGAAATATCATTCCCCAAAATATAACTTTGAAATATTGGGTTTTTACCTTGGAATTGAAAATTTCAGTTTAGTTATTCAGCGGGATAAGGGTTAAACAATTTAGAGCTTCATGACTTGGCTTGAACCTTCTTGAAAAATGGCAGTTTAACCCATTACCACACAGTCCCTACTTTTGACGACCCTGAGAAAGAAGCCTATAGAAAACATTGTGGGAAAAGGAGGAAATGCTGGTAACCAGCATTCGCTCCTTTTCCCACAATGTTTTCTACTCTTCACAAATCAGATTTCAAATTTTCAGTCACTTTTATTTTGTCGTCTGCAAATGCTTTCGATTTGGACAAGCCTAAAATATTGTCGTTTGGTAATGAGTTAATGTATCTCCGTGATGCATTATACCAAGCAAAACAAAAAAAAAAAAGATGGATCTTTAACCCTTTCCCAAACGACAAACTTTTGGACTAGACCAAATTGAAAGCATTTGCAGACGACAATTCAACTATTGCTGAAAAAATTATTTCTGCCTATGATAGGATAGAAATAATTGTGGGAAAAGGAGAAAATGCTGGTTACCACCATTTTCTCCTTTTCCCACAATGTTTTCAAAAGGCTACTGTCTAGACCCGTAAAAATCAGGGATTGTTTGGGAAAGGGTTAAAATCCATTTTGTCAAACAAGCAGCTGTTTAATGTGCCAAAATAATCTTTAGCATGCAGAAAATTTACCAAAACTGAAAGGTTAAGATCGATGTGTTTTACTTTTCATGTCTAGAATTAGAGTAGTTGATTCGTTTATATTGAGACAGAACTGTTTTCACCAACCCTTCGAAACTATTTTCGAAGTTTTATGTTTTATTTGAATTCTCAATCATTATCGGACAACCCTAATAAATTGGTCTCTGAGAATAAAGACAAATGATTTTGTATTTTTCTTTGCAGATGCACGCTATATTTATTGTATTATATGTACTCATTTAAATTTAAATTTAAATTTAAAAGGGCAGTTAATGCATCTGCAGGCTGACCGGAGCCGCAACTTTTCGTTATTGATCAAATTTCTCTTTCATGTTTTTCAGGAAGCGCAGTTCATGTCGGATGTAGGTGGTGCTGTTGGATTATGGATAGGACTGTCCATTTTAAGTCTTTGTGAGGTCATTCAGCTGATAATAGAAATAATTGATCTTGCCGTACATCGATCATGCCGGGCAGGAAAACGTAACAGACAGCAGGATAAGCAAAGTCGGTATCGTTCCGACGATGACCGAGAACACCCGAGCTCGGATGAAAGAGATAGGGGAAGCCATTACCCTCCCGGTGATAATTATGCTCACCTGCGAGGAGATAAATACCATAATGATTATCCATCACAGTTTGATGACGACAGGCCATATCGATATCCTTATAGCCATACAAACGGAAGTCGACCATATTCCATTGATTCCGGGATTCACGGGAGAGATAGAAGGCTCTGATGTCGAGACTAGAAATTACGATGCATGCCAGTACACTATTTTTACATTTCAACTTACATAAGAGACACCACTAGATGTTTATGTCTTTGGCCGAAAAAAAAAGGCAAATATTTTTCCGAGGTCTGAAAAGCAGATCTCGATGGCATTTAAAGGTGGGTATTTAGAATTCTTACATCTCACCAAATTAAAATATATATATATCACTGAAATTCATAAGAAAAAAATAATACAAATCATCAAAAATTGAGAGTCATAAAATTACAAAAAAAAAAATTTTTTTGATGGTATTCCCTTAAAAGGCTACGTAGCCTCTCAAGCTATTTTTACATTTCGCGCCAAAAATCAATAAAGCATTGTGGGAAAGTCAAGTGACTGGCACGTGACTCATAACGCTTAAATTCCCTATCATAACAAACATTTAATAATTATTTTCCATAATGTCTTCTTTGGACGCTATGTTTGAAGCTTATGTGTATTCATGTAAGTAAATGAGCGAATTGATCATCTAAAAATAGAATGTGTCTCCCGTTGGTGTCAACCTGGGCCGTAGTAAATCTCTAATTTCTCGTGTTGTCAGACGGATTTCGACCACTGGGGTTTTATGAATGAAAATTAAAGGCTTTTGGAGTATCTGGATGATTTTTTTGCACTTTTGTAAAATTTTCGTCCCAAAAATCTGAAGGGCTACCTTTAAATATACTGTTGGCCACAGTTTCATAACTTTTAACAATAAAAAGGTGAAAGGCTTCTCAGCATCTATTCTGACCAATTACGCGTTTAATCTAGTGTACTCTGTCCACTCCAGTGGCGTTTGTTAAAATAAAAAAAATACAATCTGTTACTTTAGATATTACACTGTCTAATAATAAGTAACTGTCCTAACTTATTGCTCTGTCTTCATATATACTGACATTTTCACTATTACCTTTCATACGAAAGTTTACAATTGTGATATGAATGGGAGTTAATAAGTCATATTAATAATTGCCTTGTTTACGTATTTGCACATGTTTTGTTTGCGTGTTTTTGGCTCTCAACAGTGATATTACTAATTTATATAAAGGCATGATGACTATTTTTATGTGTTTTACTTCTTAACATGTGTTCATTTCAAACATAATTTTCATTATGAAGATTTTCAAACTTTCAGTCAGGCGAAGTGTTACGTATGATTTTGCTCTTGTGTGTTATACTGTGATTTTGTTTTTGAGTGTTATACTACTTTACATGTGTTCATTTCAAATATCGTTTCAAACATAAAGATTTGTAGGCCTCCACTAAGACATTCATTGTTCATTATCTCAATTATCTGAGAAGCCATGCATTTAAATACATGTATATCCAACGAAAATTGTTTTATCTGTCATTGATGTAACACAGGAGTTCGAGCGTGCAAATCCAACCTTTTGATATGATAAATAATAATATTACAAATTTTGTGAGAGCGTTGATATATTTTTTTCCAATGTTTAAATAAAGTTCTCTTCTTTCATAGAGTAGCTTTTGTTCATTTTATCTCCTTTTTCAATATTCTCAGTTTTGCATCACCATTCTATCTGTGTTCGAATCTTCTTTTAGCCTCATTTTTTTTTTTTGTCCCAAATGCCTTTCTACATACCACGCTATGTAGGTATGTGTGTATTTCTACTTCATGTCTTTCAGTACTCTCGGTACTTTGAATCAGTGATATTACAATATTATAAACTGGTCGATTTGTCATACTTTTGATTTTTATGCATGATGTAACTATTTCAAATTGTAATGGAAATTTTTATAGTTTTGGAAACGAATAATCCTAATTTTACGTAATGAAAACGGCACTTATGGTAAAACTAACAAAATCAGCTTTGATTCGTGACCTAAATGTGGACAATACGCTAACCTGTTCACAAGGGATACAAAGAAGAAATATTCGAAGGAACGGAAACGAATTTTGATATAACTAGACAACTGATTTTGAGACTAATCTTAACGCCTTAACGTGAATTTCGAATTTGCCCATCCTACTACGAAACAGGGTTTAGAACATTTCCGAAAAAGGTCAAAATGCAGATAACCAGCATTTTCTCCTATTCTTACTAACTTTTCCACCCTTTCACAGACGAACTCCCATCATTTTGTAAATGTTGTGTTGTAAATAGTTGATTAATAAAAGCTATTGCTGATTTTCCTCGACGTTTTGAAAGCTGTCTACATGGGCGAACATCATGACTGCTGTTTTCACAGTTCTATGTGAGTGGTATTGAAACAAATTGATCAGTTTATATTGTATCCATCGGGAATGAGCCATGCTCTGGCTAAAGGGGGCTTAACCCATTACCACACAATCCCTACTTTTGACGCCCCTGAGAAAGAAGCCTTTAGAAAACATGATGGAAAAGGAAGAAAATGCTAGTAACCAGCATTTTCTCCATTTCCCACAATGTTTTCTACCCTTCACATAACAAATTTCAAATTTTCAGTCACTTTTATTTTTTTGTCTGCAAATGCTTTCAATTTGGACCAGTCTAAAATATTGTCGTTTGGTAATGAGTTAATGCATGTCGCCCATGCTTGTTACCACAGTAAGCAGTTACATACATATGCATCCATAACAGCCACATATTTCAACAATCAACTTAATAATGAGGTAGATTGGACCTTGGCCATACAGAAAAATGACCAAAAGCGAAAAGTATGGCCCCAGGTCAGCCTGCGCGTACTGCGCAGGCTGACCTGAGTCGATACTTTTCGCAGATGCATAAAGTCCCTGTTTTACAGAACATGACTGAAATACTTATGTCGGCGAGTGATTGCCTGCATGTGCGTCTCTTGTGTGTCACACTATCATTTTTTCAAACTTTCAAGATTCTCAATATTTATTGTACACTATCTAACCAGTTTTTTTAGCTTTTCTCCTCCTCGATCGTTTTGCCCGCATTTTAACTTGGTTCCATTTATTTCAACAATAACTTGCGTGCATCTTAACCGAGCTGCATTTCTCTTTTCGATAGATTGTCTGCCTCTAAACTTTGTTGCATTTCAATTTTCTCTTGTTTGGAAACGGATCAGGGCTTGACGTGCATTATGGTATACCCATTTCTCTTTCTTTCTCTCTCTCTCCCTCTTTCTCACGCCGGGCCCCGCCCCGCTCCGCCAATATCATTGCCCGCACCAGCGATATTATTATAAGTATACAATCATGATGTATGGAGAGAGAGGGCCGACACTTACCGCGTCGTGAGGACAAATCAACGCTCTCAGACCCTCGTTGTGAGGACACTGTGGGAAAGTGAGGACACAATTTTTGTCCTCACTATTACTATGTCTATTTGCGTTCCGCATAGTTCAAAATGAATTTTAAAAACTTTTTTTTGCTGTGAGGACACAAGTCCTCATAGTCATTTCTCTCACTCTCTTGACCGTGAGGTGAATTTTCAATTCTAATGTTGAGTAGAATTGGACGGATACCAGTCACTTACTCCGTGGATCAAAGGATGGGTACCAGACGGAACCGGATGTGCATATGCTTTGATGGCGGGATGAAATTGAAGCGAAATACTGAAATAAAGGTAATTATTTCCATAATTTACTTTTATATTTGTATAGGATATCGATTTTATCCATGAATTGTTGATTTTTTATCGAGTTTCTACCCGTTTCGACGAGTACAAGCCACATTAATTCAGTATGAGTGGAAAATGTAAAGAATGTTTCTTGCTTCGTGGTGTCGTACGTAGTGTTCCAAAATTCGATCGATGCTCTCATGATAGCCTTGAGTGTTCGAATTCTGTGATGATAAGGAAACATCAAGATAGAACAAAGAGTTTAGAGAGGAATAGTAAGAAGAAAGTGCTTGTCTGCATAAAATAATCCTTTCTGATCGTTTTCATGTAAAAAGAAATTCGATGTTAATTTCAACAGTCAGACGCTTAAAAAATGAGCAAAAATGGTGTGACCTAATATCTGGCAGCTCGGCAGTAATACTTTAAGTTCTTTTTGAAATGCGAAAAAGAAAAGCATGATAAAAATTTAAGGCATAGACAAAACAACTCACATTTTTCGCTAAAATAATTCTTTTGA